>JBAMNC010000541.1:0-600000 GCA_037902135.1 Cetoscarus ocellatus
GCAAAGCCTGATGTGCATTTAGGAAGTCTAAACAGGCAATTGATCCCAACACCACTCACCATGTGAATTTTACTTGATTATTTGCATATAAGACCCTGGTAGACAGCCCTACTGAAATGGATCTTCTCCACGTATTTCATCTGGCAACTAATATTTCAGGTCATTTCAGGCATATCTTCAGAAAGAGTCCTTTTCTGCTAAATGGAAAAGAAAACCTTCACATCAACATAAAAGGCACAGCTGCCCCAGTGGATTACATAACAGGCATTTCAATCAGTTTGGCAGCTGCTATTTGAGGCAGTTATCTGGCTGAACATCAAAACTTATTGTACTTATAAATCACTGAGACTTAACAGAGGCAAGGGGAGACACTGAAACAAATCCTTTTTCATTTAGAAATTGACAGCTACACTAAAAGGTGCCAATAAAACCTGATCGAAGAGAGGGATTGTATTCATGGGCAGTAGAGATCAAGGCTTTATTTATTTTGGATATAACAGAATTTTCACTTTTCCATGCATGCATCCATAGTTTTACCTATCTCTCCATCCATCATTAATCCATCATGAAAAATTTCTTAGTTAATTCTGAGCTTTTCAGGTCCACCTTGCCCTTTGCTTGTAGGCAGAAAAAAGTAATGTGCATATTATATATTTTCCAGACACCAAAATCTCACCATCCATCCCTTCTTTTCTAAAAAGTTGCTTGAAAACTCAAAAGCTATTTGTCCCTATGGTTCAACATTTCCAGTTTAGGTTGTGAGGCTTTAATTCTCATGATGTTGGTCAAACAAGTATTCTCAGCTACTTATGAACACATCCATCACTTCACCTTAATATAATATGTTTAACTCAAAAACATGTTGTCCCTTAGTTCAGACATATCCCCTTTAGGACATAAGACATTAGTCCCCACACTGGTGAGAATACAAGCACACTCACTTATGTATTAACGCACCCCAATTCCTCTGTGTATGTATTCAACCAGTTACTGTCAACTTTCGATAAAGGAGTTTATAGTCCCCACAGTTCATGTCAAACAGGTAAGCTCTGTTCCTTGTAAGTACACACATGCCTTCTTCCATCCTGGTCAGGTTTGGGAGCACATGCCAGGTCGGCATTTCGTCATTCATCATTCCTGATGACTCGTCTGCACCACAAGTAACGTTAACCCTACTTCATTAGTAGGTGTTTATGCGCAATGTAGTTGAAGGGTGCAAGGGTGCAATCCCTGCACCCTGAGGCTCCAAAGGCAAGGAACCCCTTTCAGCTACATTAGCAACTACTGTAATCAGCTCCAGGAACTCAGCTTGTATTCTTCCAGATGCCAAACCAACTACCAGGTATGATTTCAATTCAGGATTTAAACTGGCCACCCTCCAGGCCCAAGACCAAGCCCTTGAGGACTGAGCTACACTGACATTCTTGAATATATTACAAACTAACAAAAGCTCGTTGCATATGAACTCAACCAAAATCCAGAAATCGCCAACAGTCATTGTCTCAGATTTGGCAGAAAAAAAAATGTGTTGGTGCCTCTACGTGTATAATTAACATTTGCAACGTTTTAGAAGGAAAGTCTTACAGGTTTCTGAATTATAGACCTTTACAAAATACCTCCTATTGACACTCGCGAATTGCATATGTTCCTGGGTAGTCACTTTTGGATGCCAACATCTCTGAAACAAGCAAAGATTTCTATGTGAAATCTGCTTTCCTCTTTAATTTGGACCCCAGGCTTTCAGATCCTGAAACTAGAAGAGATAGACCTTTTCTGATGACAGAATCTGTAAGCGTAAGATCAGGGATGCACGATACTGGATTTTTTCCAATACCTGATTTGCTTACTTATCATTGCAGGTACTAATACCAATATTTTTGGCCAGAGTATGAGTATCTCCTTTACTTAAATTGACTTTTTCCTTTCGTTGACAGTGTATTTGAGTTAGAAATTGATGTGGACCAAGGAAAGCAAACTTTCATTATCTGACAGAAGACACTATTGTTTTTAAAATGTAAAAATTCAGCAGTAACAGGGTAAAGCATTATGCTACATTTACATTCCGTGGGTATTACAGCCAATATATGTGATACAGATGGCTAATATGCATGCTATAAATAGTGGTTGTAAATTTAAAAAAAAAAAATTTTGTGACTACAAATATTTCACTTTTTAAAGTAAAATCTGGCCATACCAATATTGTGCTGATAATACTGTGCATCCCATCCTGAGTTTACTTAAGTCTCCATATCATGTTAATAAAGGAATACTTGATCACTTAAAAACACACATGCATGTACATACATACACACAAACATACATCAGCACAACAGTCCTTCATCAAATATTGTCCAACCAAATGAAAGGATTTCTTCTCTACTTTTGTATCATTACCATTAAGGCTTTGTGGATGATGTGGATTACTGTCCCAAGACACAAGTAATTTAGACATATGCACTCAGTTATACAAGTATCAATTCTACTCATACATCCTGATTTTCGAAAAATTCACAACGTAAAAGCTGTTTTTCCATCGTATGGGTCTGGCCCCCTTATGGTTTTGATCAGGTTCAAGTCCCCTCAATGCAGGTAAAACAGGTACACAGTCACCTTTATACATATTTTCACCCACCTATCCATCCATCCCTGAAAACTCACTTGGCTAAAATCCTTTCTCCTCTTTAGGTTTGGATTATTGTAGGTACTATAAGTACACTCAGTCTCTTATGCACTCACACTCTCCCCAGGACCATGCCCCGAGTGGATGCAATCCTGTGTGTCCACAGGCCTGGGGATCCAGCAGGCAGCCATCTTTGCTCTGTCTCTGTGAAGTCAGCACTTTACTGTCAGATCAAATAGTTAGATTCCCATTCGTCAGCAGAATAAACGTGTGCCACCACACTCAGCAAATCCCAGCGAGAATGAGGAGGTGGTGAGGGTATGATGGGGGCGTTATTAATTTCTTGTAGCTCTGTGATTTGCCAGAAAGGAAAGACATTATCACTAGAAGATATTTTTTTCTATTGCTTTACCTTGTTCCCAACAGAAAAAGTCACTTCTCAAGCTTTTAAATATATAAATATATAAATAACATACCCAATATAAAGTCACGTTAAAAGACCCCCGCAGTGCCGCCGTGCTGTCAGAGACTTTCAGAGCCTCGCTGAGACACTGACGGTGGTGTGATATCAGATGCTGCCGGTAGTGTCAGCCATTAAAACCCTCAGTGCGATTAATCATTTTAATGTACTTGCCTCAAGGGGAAAAAAATCAGTATTGGAAATCTGAAAATTTAAATGACTCTGTGACCCCTTAAGGCTAAAGGGTAGATCGTACTTTAATGTGATATAGATACTGTGAGGAGGACAAAGCTCAGCACATGACAAGTGTGAAAACTGCCTGTGATATTACAGTGCGTAACACCACTGGGGAACAGCTCGATTAAAGCATTCGCATTGTTCACTGTAACCTGATGTCCCTAATAACCCAGGTTTCACATGATTTGCTCAATAATGAGGTTTGTCTGGTAGCCTACAGGGAACATTTTCACACATCAAACTCAAGAGGAGCACAAAGCAGGGACTTCACTGCTGTATATTGGGTTTCATGTTGTATTTATTCTAATTACACCTCAAGCAAAGTGTGTTATCTCAGGAAATACTTCTTGCATCAACACTAATTTTCTCTGTGACCTCTTTGGCTAATGTGCTAAATTAAAATGCTAAAATGGAAAAAGGACTTTAATTTTAGTTGCTTGTATGTCCCTCTGTTTTCACAAAGATAAGAGTTTCCAACAGCTCTCTTTTTCCATTCACTCACTGCAGTGACCTTCTCCAAGCGGCAGAAAGTGGCCATTAAAAGAGGCACCTCGAGGTGTTTCTCCATCAGCTCAGCTCTCAGCTGGCAGCTGTTGGTTAAACGCGGGGTCCTTAGTTCAACCAATTTGAACCCTAACCCATGGAGCCGCCTGCCACCAATGACCTTAAAGGGACCGGTAATGCATCTTTGGTAATGCATCTTTGGTCAGTGGATTTTCAGTTTGAAACAGATACTGAAAAAAGACAAGGGAGAACTTATTTCATTTCCATTTGAAACTAGAAGCACAGACACTGAAATATGAGGTGCTTGTCCTTACAGTGGTCAAAAGCTGATGACTAAAAATAAATAAAGGGGAATAAAAAAACAATTCCAGATGATGCTCCAACAGCTAACTCTCTGATTGGCTTTGTTCTGGTCCATATGACAACCACAGACAACATTCAGCTGTCCTCGGTGCACTCCACACGTAAGGATTACACACATTTAATATTTACAATCTCAAGTTGGGACGGCCCCTCTTCTCTTTGAGAACAAAATGACTTGTAACACACTTCACACCACAGGACAATCAGGTAAGATAATCTTTTGGAGCACCACATATTCTGGCCTTGGCTGACTTCTGTTTGAAGTGGGGATCCGGGCCGAAACTTTACTGTGTACACTGCTTTATTTATCATTGTCAGTCTGCACTATGTTGTGCCTACGCATTTTCTGAGTTTACTACTCCAGAGTGGCAGTGACAGACCTAATGCCTCTTTTGTTCTAAAAATGAACAGCACAACGTCAAAAGTGACTTTTTGCTTTGTTCATCACACAATCCAAGACAGCATACACAACTGCTACATAAGGAAAGTTGTTTTTGGAAGTTGTACCTGCTAAGAAGAAAATAAAATCATTTATAAGGAACCTAACCCCTTATAACTTGATAAAACATCATCCAAATCTGGCAGAAAATGACTAAACCTGTAGTCAATGATCACTTTTGGTGTATCATATCAAAAAATGGGAAGTAGGATGAGGTACAGAGAATTCCTCGAGTCCAGTCCCTCTTTCTCCTTTCAGCCTCCCTTTTCTACAATTTCTATTCATGTTTTTTGCTCCATATGTTATCAAAATACTCTCTTTGATTTTCTGTGCACCTTGTTTCTGCCCTCTGTATGCCATCATCTGGTCTGACGTTGACATAAAATGTTACTATTTCCACTTCTGGTCTGTAGCTGTTTCTTTTCCTGTGGAAATGAAAATCAAGCCATTTGTTTTTTAATTTGCTGATCAGTTTTATAACCTTGTATTCCATTTTTGATCCGTTTTCAAATCAATATCAAATACTTACTCGTTTGCCATTCTTTACAGGTTTCAGAGGCAGAAGTCCAAAAGATAAATTGAGCAATTTGTTAGAGTACGGGCTGATAATGGTAGAGACAGGCTAAGAGACCCTATGTGTCCAATAAATTCTACCTGGATCTCGTAGCAGTAATAAAACTTAATAGTAAAGATATATTGTGGTTAGTAAATTGGGAATTTTACCATCCCATTAACATGCCTGTTTTATCCCTTCATTCCTCATTGTAATTCCTTCTGGACTAGCAGTGATCTAAATTATTACTTATCTTTAGGCAGCAGGAACATGCAGTAAAAAATATAATAAATCTGCAAAAGCAAGATACCAGCATTATACCCCTGTTCCATAAAAGTGCTTTATTAAATGTTTACCAAGTCAGGCTTATGCAAGAAGCTCAATTTGTCCAAGGCTTACTTAATAAAAAACTTTCTTCTTTGTACCCCTGATAGTCTTGCTCATAAATATGGTATCTGATGCAGTTTCTAACGAGATTTTGCTTAAACATACAGCCACAATTGAGTCCAGCACTGAGGCTCCAAGATATGGGAGTTTTGGGGGTTTGTCCAATCAGTTTTTAATGAGCTGCCCTGTCCAGCATTTTTATGCCAGGGTGAAACATACTGCCAGCACAAGTACTGGATGAAATATGGTTTACTTGACACACGTTAGCATGCCCTTTGCCATGTACATCAATTTAGCTGTGTTTGGCAATCATTTTACAAACTCTGATTCCAGAAAAGTTTGGGAGCTATGTATGATGTAAACAAAAAAACAGCAATTAAAGCTCAGTATGCTCTGTCTTATTTAAAGACATCACTTCATACTGCGTTGATTGATCAAGGTTTTCTGATGTGTTCATGAGCCTGTATTGTAATATTCCATTACAGACTGATGCCAGTATTTACCACCATAGTACCAGAGGAATTAAAGGTCACAGGCATTCAGTGTGACTCTCAACCTTGCCTCTTGTGAGCAGAAATTTCCCCAGGTTCTCTTAATCTTTTAATTTTGTTAAAGGGATAGTTCAAGGTTTTTAAGTAGGGTTGTATGAGCTCCATGGCATTAACCTGAACATGAGCTACAGTGATGGGGATCAGCTCTGTGTCTGTACAGAAAAAGTCAGCACAGAAGTGCTTCTCAGTACATTGCTGCTAGATGCCAGACGAGTAATTTAGGGACTTTTAGATAAAAACACACCATAAAACATTGTAGGGTGATTTGTTTTGGTACTTCTTTGGTATATGGCACTGCCAAAGTGTCCAAAATTATTTCTTTAAGGTCTGGAGATGATGAAACTATACGGCCCCATCCACACAGAGATGAAAATGATTTTGTTTTTTAAAAGTTTTTGTAAAAAAGGCATTGTTTCAAGAAAATTGTCAGTCCACAAGGCAACACTGAAAAGCTGTAGTATAGATCAATCCTACGGCTGATTTGTGGGCGCTGCCATTACAAGCGGCCGCCATTACTGCAGTGGAACAGTGTGTCTACTCCCACCTGCTGTCTGAGCAGGTGTCTGACTTTAGATACATTTCACAGATTAAGGATTTTACTCACGTCAATTATCTATTTAAAAAATAACATGAAAAATGTGATATTAGGTTAAGAGTTCACACTAGACTCTCGTAGCTGACCAACCTCCAGAATTCAGTCAAAAACAACTATCGAGCATAAGCAGCGTCCAACAGCAACAAAACAGACAGAAACACAAACACTGATCCAGTATCATGTCTCACAAGAGCAAGGCTGGAGCCACACATTTCAGTCGAAAATTCACCTGAGTTCAAGACGATAACAAACTGAACCCAACCTCAGCCCGAGCTGACCATCCTGTTTCTACAGCCGTCTATGAACACAGATTACACACGACCAGAACTCCAAAATGACTGGAAAAACTCATAATTCCATCTATTTGCTTGCTAGTTGGATAGAATAGATCATTTAGTATGACAATCTGCTTCTGATCTGTCTTTTGTTTTATTTCACACATTAAGCAACCAGTAGCTTCAGTAAACTCCCACTTAGCCCACAGTTTATTAGCTCTGATTAGCAGCTCACAGCCACATATCCTTCAAAACACCAACACAAAACTCTGCATTTTAAATGAACTATGTTGCTCACCCATTGACGATTCTGATCTTCATAACCCGATGAATTCAACCGCTGTTAACCTTAAACTTTAACATCCAGCCGTGAAAAATGGGTCCTCTGGTTCAGTTATAGTTAAGTGTTGTCCTCCGTTTGTTGGTAGTTAAGTGCTGTCCTTCAGTTGTTTATCCCTCCATCAGATTTACGTCTTCACTGCTGTGAGCCTGGATAGCCTTAAGCATGCTAACCACCAGCTCCAACTCTTTGTTCATCTCATGAATATTCAATTAGCCATGTGCTGCTTACGTATTTCAATAACTTTGGCACTGAACAGGAAGGAGTATCGCTACCTGATGGTTACACAAAGAGAGTTGAGAGGATGTTTTTTTACAGTGATAAAACAAAAAAACTTTGATTTTTGTTGATTCTGCTGATCACTCTCATTCAGACGAATTCGAGTCACAGGACTTTTACCACCGCAGTAATGGCGGCTCGTCAACTTCCGGTATTTCTCAGGATTGGTCTATATATGCCAGGCCTGTACATGCTGCCACAGACCAATACTAAAACCAGAGGAGAGACATAAAACATGCAGCATAAACATAAGAAGAAGCTGTATGCTGTTCTCCATGCCCACTTGTTGCTAAAAGTGGTAGCAGAAGATTTTGCTGTAAAAGCCAAAACAAGCCCAGTAGCTCCTGCAGCACAAACACGACACTGTATTGTTTCTATTGTTGTCCGGTTTAGCATATGCAGTTTATAGGCTATGAGAGCCTATAAACGAGTCACCATGAGTCAGTTGGCTAGTGTGCTGATTGCGTCATATACTAAACTTAGTGGCAGTGAGTTGGTCCACACACACAGACCCATGATGGATATATAAGCTCTGAGGTCATTAAAAGATGCTTTGGTTGCACTCTCACAATATATGCATCACATAGGAAGTGGCATTTTGGCCATGGAGCTAGCTTATATTCTTTGACTGGGGGTAACCTTCAATACACTATTAATTGGTGGAAAGATAAGACAGCAAATGGTTTGACAGAACATGTATCTCTGTTTAATATTGTTCGTAAAACAATCTGTATTTATTCAAAATTACTACAACATTTTACACACTGTAGACAAATATGATGTTTGACAGCCCATAACTAACATTCTAGTATTTTGTCCAAGAAAGATACACTTAGCATAACTTTCCAAAGTTTTCATAATCAACCAGTTACTTTTTAACTTACGGGCTTCCACATGTAATAAAAGGTGACGATGACTATTTCTCATCATATTTCTTATTAACAAAACGAACACCACTATGTACAGATTCTAAATACATGCTGCAGGGATCACATCCTTTTCTCTTTTGGCATGCATTATTTGGCCCACTAGTTATTAAGGCTGCCTTTATTTTTATTCGCATAACAATCTGATATCCATAGTGTGTAATGAGCAGAGCATGCAGGCTCCAGGGACCACTAACAAGGCAAGAGACTATAGGCCCTGTTACTTTTCCACCACTTTTTGTTATAATTGCTGCATTTTTTGGTTTGCTTACTTTTGTTTACCTTCATCTGCGTGTGTCTGCTGTACATGTCAAATAAAAATTGGTTTGGCTATTTTTGTGTGCACTTATTGACTGCTCCCTCTCTCCTCCACAGAGTATCTCTATGCTCCTGCAGCAACAGCCAGTGCCACAGGTGTGTTGTGTTTTAAAGTTGTCCGTCCTGCCATGCTTCTATGGCTGGGGTCACCAACCTATAGATTTTGATCCAAAGTAAATCTCTAAGATATATTGAGTAGATCTTAATGACAAGATGTGCATTGGGTCTAAATCTGGCACACGCACAGATGGACTATGCCACTTAACCACGGCATCAATAGATCAGGTGGATTTCTACAAATCACACCATCGCAAAAACCACCACCTCTTCTTGGCTCACCTCTGCACTTTCATTCCCTGACCCTTTGAAAGTTCACTGAGGAATATATCCACCAAGTTTCAACTCAAGTCAGATTTAAAAATAAAGTATACCACACCATACATCTTCTAACTATGCTTTAATCTGAGCAAGAGTGAGCAAAGAGTAAGTGCTTTTAGCACAACCCTCCTGTGTCATAAGCACTATATGTGAGTGATCATTTTTTATATGCAAAGGAAAAAAATGTTGAAAAATGGTTGTGGGGCACATTTCTGGGAGCTCAGTTGTTGCCTTATGATAGCTATGCATGAATATTTACTATGAAACCAGATTGTGTGATACAATTTCTTGCCTTAGCTCATAAATATTGTGCTAGATGTATTTCCAAGCTGAGTTGAACTTGAAAGAATAAATACATGGGGAAGCTTCTGTTAAATGTGCCGCCTTACTGCAAAATGTGTTCATATGTCTTATCCTGAATTGAAATTAATAACACAAGGAGAAATTTGGAACACAGATTACAATGACATAAGTAATATATCTGAAATATTAGAACTACAAAAGATGGAATAGTGGCTTGACATATGCTAAAGAAAAGTGAACTCAAATCTTACTTGGATAGAAAATGCATTTCCATAAAATATATATAACAAAGAATCAGTCAATTCAGTACAAAAATCTTAAAAAGTAAAAGTCATATTTAGAATAATGTATGTTTAAATATATACAAAAAAATAGAAAAAGTAAAATAAATAAAAGTAACACATGGGCATTTATGAATACTGTCATATCACTTTGGTCAATAATTCACAAAAATAAAAAATACTAAAGAAAAAGCATGCCTTTTGGAGCGATGTACTGAACGTATGTGATGATTTATTACGTTTTTGGTCACATGGCTGTCAGTAAACAGTGAATGCAGCATTTGAGCTCAACCACAGGCACAGTTGATGAGAGGAACACAGGCTGTGCAGGGTCATGAAGCTCCACTGCGCCGGACAGGCAAAATACATCTGCCAGGACGATTGAAAACCAAAGTATCCCCTACCAAAGACGTAAAAGCTATTTATTTTGTCACAACTGACCCTTTTCTGTACCTTAACTACAACAGAACTGATGTCCTGATTCATGACAAATATGTCATGCATGCGTGTGTCTGTATGTGACAAGTCTTAACAAGCTGTAAATTGTCTGACCATTCAGCAAAGTCGCAGCCCCCCCATCAGATCTACCCTTGCTAAATGTTAGGAGGTAAAAGCCTTAGGACACTGTGAACAAGAAAATACAATAAAAAGCAGTTTAGTTCAGCGACTGTTCCGGTTTTTTGTAAAAAATGTAAGTTTGCTGTGTGTTCAACAGGTGCCTCTAGCCAGTCTTCTCTGTGTGTTTTTGTTGTGCTAACTTCTTCATTTTGTTTAAGCAGATAGCAGAGAGTCACGGTGTTTCGCGCCATCTTCTCTGAGTTGTATAAACATAAATAGGATGGTGTGAACTGATAAATTCAAGACCGTCACACCCCTAAACATAACCCTTGGTGCATTTCACAACAAAAATATCAAAAAGCGGCAGCAGAAGACAAACTACGTGATGTGCACATTCTGAATTTTTTTTAACTTTAAGATCTTTGAAGACCTGAAATTCAAGTATATTAGGTTGCAGCATACTTTAAACCTTATCCTTGGTCTGGGCAATTAATCGAAAAATAACCGAAACTGACATTTAGACCCTCTAATCAAAGTAGCTTTACTCATGTCAATTATTTTTATTATTTTCCCTGTGTAAGTCTCGTGACTGCGCCCCCTCCACACAGTCTGCGTTCACTTTCGCCAAGAGTGAGGGACGCGCTGCCAACATGGAGGAGACAAGCGCTAATCTATCAGAGGACCTTGTTAGCCAAAAAAAATGCCGTCTCCATTGTTTGGGCACATTTTGGATTCTGTGCAGAGGACATCGAGCAGAAAGAAGTTGAGTGTGAATACTGCAGGAAGACCGTTTCGACGACGGTTTCGTTTTGTCGGTAAGACCACCAAATTGTTCCAGCATAGCATAAAATAATTGTTCATTAATCGTAATGGAGGTAAGAGCTTCAATTAATCGTGATACTGAGATTAGGTAATATCGCCCAGCCCTACCTTATCCTTTCTATTATTTGTAAAAAAAAAATAAACAAAAAACAAAAAAACAACCAAGTCTGAAATTTTGTAAAAGGGGTAGTCAATCCCCACAATTAGCCTGCAACATGAAACGATCATATCATGGCCTCTGCACTGGGGGATGTATTGTTTCTTGAGGTTGTGTGAAAGGGGCCAGAGTCTTTGATACATTTGGTACCAAAAAAGCCTTTATTATATTTACACACTTAATTACACACCTGTCTGAATTGTTTAACAGTATTGGATTACATCATTTTCTTGTAATTCAGTAAATCTTGTGCCAACGTGGACTTGGCAAATTGCACTTTAAGACTCTGACACTTGATCTGGCCTATGTGGATTCACACAATGCTTCAGTGATGTATTTTCCTTAGTTAATACTAATTATTCAAATTTTCCATTCTTTACTAATGACATTATGGTATTATGTGTTGTCTTGTGGGGTTTGTAGTTTGTGTTCTCTGTTTTCTGTGTAAGACAAATTCCCTTAGGGTCAATAAAGCTTTCTTTCGTTCATTTTTGTAATGCCAGACCATCATGAAATTGGGTCCTTAAATAGAAAATCAGAACTAAGATTTTAAAGAGAGCATGATTGTAGAGTTACTTATGCTCTTTTAAAAAGTTAAGTCAAACTTCAAAGTCTATTGAGCAAATAGCAACGCAACAGGCACAATTAATTCACCTGCCATATGATTTTTCAAAAAACTTCTTCACATATCCATTACACCAGATTATATTCAAAGTTTTCAGCCATTACAAAGTTTGATGCTACTTCATAGCAGAGACTCAGTTTCAGGTTAAAGTAGGGTTAAACAAAGTGACAGCAGAAAAATGAAAAGTCCAATTTTTAATGTGAATGTGTACATCTCTCCAACATAAATCTCATAAGACCCAGAAGAAAAATGATTTTGCAAGCTGCTAATGTCAGAGAGTCACAGAGAGCCAGAAGGAAGAAGAAGTCTACTCACTTTAGATTATGTGTAAGAAATGGGGACAAACAGTAGAGGTCCAGCTCTGTGGGTAAAACTTCTGATGAAAAATGATCCATCAGACTGTCAGGTCGACTCCTCGGAGTAAGTGAGAGAGAGTTTCAGTCAAAGAGATATCATCACTGTAGTCTCACAACAATCCGACAGCAGTGCTAGCTAGGTCATGAAGCAGCTTATCTGTGTGACCAACAATTAGGACAAAACAAGTAAAAAGGAACCATGAAAACCAGAGCTTCTGATATATCCTTGATTTTCATTCAGAAATGTTCTTTCTCTTATCTTTTTGAACAGCTAACAAAAGCGAGGGAAAGCCACTGAAACACAACTCCTATTGGACACATTTGTTAAGACTACAGGTGCTTCAAGAGCAGAAACCACAGAGGCATTTCCAACGTTGTCTGACAAGTTATTGTCAAAAATGTGGGAAAATGGCCTGTGACAGAAAATCTTTTGACCTTGTCCATCAAAAATGACAGAGAGCAAAGTAGTCAAATGCAGCCTCTGATACAAAGGGAGCATTTCTGGTCCAAAATTGCAAACCCAAAGGACTTTAAAGGAGGCTAAAAGTTAGCTGTCAAGGTACTGAAGTACGATTTCCTTTTGGACAGTATTTGATCTCTTTTAAAGTTAAAAAAATGAGGCATACATTCAGTACCTTTTTTACCTTTTATCATTCTTGCTTTAAAAACAAAAACACAAGATTTGAATCACTTCTTTTTCTTAAACAAATATTGTCCAGCCTCAAGTTATTCTTTGTTATCCTGACTCAAGCCACATTTAGGAATTTTACTCAAAAGTTGTGTTTGGCTGAGTGGACCTTCGAGAGATGTGAGTGACTCTTGAAGGACTTGAGTAGTCTGTGTTTTTTGTGTTAATGGGAACAACACACTGTATGAAGGACAGAGTAACAGTTGTTATCATCCTCATACGAGGGCACTGTCACATTTTCAGACTGGTCAAGAATTTAATAAAACTAAGGGCCAATCCCAGTTGTACTCCTTAGCCCTTGTTTTATCCCTTAGCCCTTGGTTTTTCGCGTTCACGTCTAGTGAAGAAGTATTCCAATTCTCCGTAAGGCTAAGGGGAAGGCCACACAGTCCTCAAAACGAAGACAAACCGGGACCTCACTTGAAAGGAAGGGGTATGAAAAATTTCCCATGATACACTGCGCCCTCTGACAAGATGGCAGAGCAGAGACAGAAGGAAGCGCATAAATGTAAGTAATGAGGCATAATTATTGATTTTTATTGTTGCAGACAGACGAAAGAAAATCCACAGGGCCCAAGCAAGGGGTAACATCATGGAGGACGGCATCTTGGGAGTGGATAAAAAATTTTCGCATCTGCCTACGACACAGCAAGCAAGCGGCTCTGGTTGATGACATAATGGGAATTGAATGGCGTCTTGTGTCTTAGGTGAATGTTTTCACCCCTTGGGCCACGGGAAAGGGGTGAAAACAGGGTAAGGCGAAGGGGGAGACCCTTCGTATATGCCAGGCTTAAGCCACCTACTGCTAACTCTGGTTCCATGATATTTGACCTAAAAGCCCTGTAAACATATCACTTCAGTAGAATAATTAATTTAGCAAAATTTCCTCTCATGATACACCCACAGTAGTAAATGTAAAATTTCAGGGAAGCTAAACAGATGATCCCACTTTGTCAGCAAAAATGGTTCAGTCTCAAAAGTAGAAGAGAAAGGGGAGAATTTTTATGTTTCTACGGTGTCTGTCAACTGGACATCTACTTTAAGAGTCTCATACCTTTAAGGACAAATCATGCCCTCCAAATCTTCACTGAGTATGCTGAAAAGTACAACTCTGTGGTTAAAATATTCATGAGAAGATCAAACTTGTTGGTCAAGAAACCCCACTTTACACCTCATAGATAGGTGTTAGGCACTGTTGCCTGAAGGCCTCAGTGTGCCTCAAGGGCAATAGATAAGTTACACATTTCAAAGCTTCATAGTCTGTGAAATGAACTCTAGCTGGAGCCGAGTTCATGCAAAGTGTGAAAGGAAAAATTAAAGTGGTTACGAAATAAAACTCATATTATAAATATTAGCTCAATATTACATAGAGCTTTATAACACATTTTCTTTTCTCTCTCGTGCATATTTTATGCATTTTTAGTAATATTCTGTTGTGTGTTTAAAAAAAGTAATGAAGCTTTGATGAATCCAGGATGCATATTTTCATGTACTAAAGAATGTCCCTTTTTACTGTGCTGCTTGTGTGGCATTCATTTCACATTAGTGCTAAATAATGTAGAAGCTTACACAAGTAATGTTGGAGGGGAAATATGATTACAAGTCTTTGTTGAGAGAGGCATTTTGTTATACAAACCGCTGAGTTTTACATAAGTATGGTAAAAATTAAAGACTACCTATGTGTCTTAATATTGGAACTGACACTGTGAAATCTGGAACTGATTAACTATGCCTTTGTGCTCATTAAATCTGCAAGACAAAAAAACACTGACTAATTCACAAACTGCACAAAAGGGTTAAATAAGTCTTTACTTGCCCTGCAGAGCAAGCAGCTTCTCTATGTGCCAGTGCTGATGTTACATATATTAATAAGCCACGACACATCCCATGTTGACTTCTTTGGGCAGAATTTCCATTGCCTGTGCAAATGAGGGCCAATGCAAAGAGTTTCCAATTCCCAAACAGCACTCTCAGCAGTACATAGAGTAAAATCAAAGAGTTGTTCACCGCTGCCTGTCTGATTTTAGAGGCTGCCATGAAACCATCACTGTACCTGTGAGTCTGCTCAACCTGCACAAATAAGACAGCTCAACACTCTCTGATTCCCAACGCAAATGCAAAGAACTAAACTCACTCCTTACAGCTCAGGAGCAAGCAGCCTCCCTGCGTGCTACACTGCTTGTGCATAATTTAAAAAGCCATTCAGAAAAAATTGTCCCTTTTCATGAAAGTAAGCCTCGTATTTAAATGTGTCCAATCCACAAATGTTGGCACCAACCTTTACTGGAACATTTAGTGATAATAGGGTTAAAGATTATGACACACTCATACATTCTGCCAATATTTCAGCAATATAAGGCATGATATGGCCGATGTATCAACAGTAAATATTGGCAGATTTTTTATATATCTGCAAATTCCAATATTGACGAGTTAAATCTATCAATATTGCACCAATAATAACACGCAATGTACATATACACAGCAAGAGTGAGAGTGTTATTTTCTAAGTCCAGATTTTCTACCATGAGTGCAGCTAAAAGGTTGAAATTCCTGTCACATTTTAACTATCAGGCCTCATGAAAATCTGAGACAAGTTTCCTCTCTAACATCTAAATTCTACTTGGCACTTATGTCAAGCAAGTCTACCCTTCTTTAACTCAGCCATTTAGGATCAATTACCTCAAGTTTATTATTTAAAAGCACATAAGCCATAGAATCTTGTACATTAATGCTTGATTACCACCAGAACTCTCAGTCTAGTTGTCCAGTTGTGTGATGTGCTTTTAAGAACACAGCTGCTGGTGGGGCATAGATATAAACCCCACCAGTGAAGTCTGGGGTTATTCTCTTGATAAACACAAAACTCCATCTAAATTTAACGTTCAGATAGCTTCTCTCCACATCCTGATACAAACACCAAATTGAGAGGGGCCCCTTTTTGGGCATGTTTGCTCATAGATATCTTTATTATTGTCTTTGTGAATTATAAAATTAGTCAAACTTATGGGATGAGAAAATGTTGCTCTCTTTGTGGTGCTATTAGCAGCTGTAGTTCATTCTTAGTGAATGCCCTCCTCAGTTATCACAGGTGATACAGAGCTTCAGCAAAGAGAAAATGATGTTTATGCATGGCTGACTCTGTATTATTCAATCCCAAATCTGGATCAGTTAGACCAAATGAACCTAAATGAATTCCATGATGAAATATAAATGTTCATTAACCAGTTATGAATCATGCACTGATGGCGCCAGGATTAAACTTGAGACCAGCGCACCTCATGTGTCCCCACTCTGACTTCCAGACTCTCCGCGGTGTCTGCGCATCTCCTGGGATACAGTGGGGCTCATCTATCTGTAAGGAGCGCCAACAAGGTTTTAGCTTTTATTTTTGGCGTGTATAAATTATTCAGAGTGCATTCCCCCTGCATTTATCTCTGATGAAGCTTGGCTGTTCAGTCGGTGTTGAACTCCCTCCGTCTAGCTCTGACTCCATCAGTCTTTCTGCGGCTCGCTCACTCACTCGTCTCGCAGCCCCCACTGAAGCCGCTGCCATACTCACACACACACACACACACACACACACCCACACACACCCCTACACACACACACACAGACACACACACACAGGGGGAGTAGATAAGATCCGTCTTTACCTCATCTCAGAGGGGCCTTGGCAGCCGCTCTCAGGAATATTGATCATGACACCCTTGTGTGGCGGGCCTTCTCTGCGGCTGCAGCACAAAAGCAGATAGCGTTGGGACTCTTTTGGGGATTTGAGCTCCGTGTTACGCACACGGCGGCCCGCAGGAAATGGCTTTACATGGCGGTAACCGGCATGCGTGGCTCTCTGGGGCTTGGATTATTCGAGGAGGCCGTGAATAGTGTTGCTGCATTATTAATCTTAAAGGAGGCTGAGGCTTACTTACCCCACAGGCTAGACAAACCATTCTGAGCTCTCAGACAGGCTGTAAGAAAACGACTCTATCTCATGGCTGCTTATGTGCTTTTGAGCCACAGATCTGATGCAGAGTTGCCCCGTGTGAAGCTGCTTACCTGGAGGACAAAGTGGTTGCACTCTTCCTGTATATACATGAAGTGGGATTGTGAAGTGGAGCAGAGTTTAAAAAAAGCACAAGTATGCAAAAAGAACATGCTTGCTCAGCAAAAAACATTCCCTGGATGAATAAAGGCTCAAGTAAGTTCATCCTGTGACAATCTGGGGACAGTTCTGCACTTACTGCTTTGCATCTCATTTGAGTTTTACTCTGGCAGATAATATAGACTCAAAGCAATCGGCAGGAAAGTTAAACAGTCAATTTATGTTGATCTGCAGAAGTGAAGCCTCTTTACATTGTCCTGGTTTTAGAGAAGGATGTCCTAAGCAGAAAGTCGCTCACAGTCAAGGTCATTTTTACCCTGATGCTTTGTTTTAATTTCACAGACACTTTCAGTTATTCTGCATGAGTTTCCTTTTATTTCAATCCCCATTATGTGTAAAAATACAAACCCCAATTCCATAAATATGGGAGATTGTGTTTTTGACCGACATTCAATCGAATACACTACAAAGACAACATATATAATGTTCGAACTGATATAATTCATCGTTTTCTTGGCATATATGTACTCGTTTTCAATTTGATGCCTGCAACATGTTTCGAAAAAGCTGAGACAGGGGCAACACAAGACTGGGCAAGTTGAGGAATGCTAAAAAAAAACACCTATGAAGCATTGAACCTCAGGTGAAAGGGTCCATTGGAAACAGGCGAGAGTCATGATTGGGTATAAAAGAAGCGTCCCTGAACGCTCAGACATCCACAAACAATGATGGGGTGAGGTTCACCGCTTTGTGAACTGCACAAGCAAATAGTCCAACAGTTTAAGAACATTTCTCAACTTACAATAGCAAGCAATTTAGGGATTTAGTCATCTACAGTCCATAAGAAGACAATGCCAAGCCAAGAACTGCATGTGTTACAACAGCGTGGTATCATAGTAAAAGAGGGCAGGTACTAAACTGGCCTGCCTGCAGTCCAGATCAGTCTCCCATTGAAAATGCGTGGCACATTGTCAAGCACAAAATACGGCACAAGACCCCGGACTGCTGAGTAACTGAAGTTGCTCAACATGCCACCTCGTTCTATCTCTGCACCATTCAGAGTGGAAGTGAAGTGTTACAGGGGCATTAATGTCACGGCTTTAAAACAGCAGCATGAATGGGGCTTTTTATTTCAATTTGACACATTTCCTTTAGTTGGAGCTTAAAACTGTGCCCTTGGATGAGAGACATCTTTTCTCTGAGTCTTCAAAGAAAGAAGTCCTCCAGATAGGAATGTTGCCACTCTTGGCTCTTACTCGTTTAAGGCCCGATTAAGGTGAGACTGAATGATTATTAACTGCACTTTAACTTTGTGAAGTAGATATAACAAGTAGCTGTAAAAGGTAGGAGTGTAACGGTGTATATATTCCTACTGAACTGTTTAAGTCCGGGCCATTTGGTTTCATTTCCCAGGACTTTTCAAGGATGTTTTCACCCCTCCAAAAAATGTATTTATTTCTAACTCTCAGGCATAAACATTGTCTGCTAGCTATCTTCTTAGTTTGGATTTTATGTAGTGTCTCACTATTATAAATTTATGGTGTATAATTATTTTTTGATCTTTATTTACTCTGCTTTTTTATAAATACATTTTGTTGATTTACTGTTTAAAGGGATAGTTCAGTATTTTTGAAGTGGGGTTGTATGAGATCCATAAGGCCACTAAGTACCTTAGATGCAGTAGAAAGTTCTCTCCTCTCCCTCAGTAAGCCACAGTCTGTAAGAGTCTGTAAGGGGTATTTTCGCCGCCTACAAAAACTCCCATCAAAAAATAATACCACAGTTTAGGAGTACGCTACCTATGTGCATTAACTTTTCGGAAATATAAAGTTTATCTGGGACTAACCGACTCACGTCACGTATTCCTCCGCGCAGCACTTCCGCGAGCCGCTGAATCACTCCGCCTCCCTCTCAGCTGTTGTAAACACAACAAGCTAGCAGCTTCAGGCGCCGGTTTTAGCCTCATTTATAGCAGATTATTTGACACATATTTCGGAGACGGGTTTTTTTGTTGCTTCCCTGGATGCAGAAACAGATATGCATCATGTAGAACTCATAGCTTTCACCGCATTTCTCTTTGTAACAGGGGAATGAGGCAACATCATATACAGCAAAAGCCTACATCTCTCGTTACCTGACAGATTGTGTGTACATATCTATATATCTATATACAATTTATATAAAGTCAAGGCAAAATCTAAATATATTCTTGCATTCAGGAGATGTTATATTTATATAATTACGTCAGAAACAGCTAAGATTGTGTTGTAGCAGAAGTTAGAGGCTAATACACAGTAATGGCTGTGTGTGTGTGCATGTGTATGAGAGAGACACACACACACACACACAAGTAGTCTGCAATGTTACGGTAAACAGCCTCCTCTACTCTGCTTGTTTGTCTCTAAAAGATCATTATTACTTACTTTGAGGATAAACTGTCATTAGGTCCTCCAGGTCTGGGGCGTTTTTTCCAGTTTATCTTCGGGAAATTGAAGAATGTCCACAATACTCCGGGATTCAGAAGAGCAGGAAAATCTGTATGAGTGATGAAGACGGCGTGAGAGTCACCGGTATCCTCGGACTCAGACAGATCGTAAAGTCGGTCTGTAACCAAGGTCCACTCGTAGCAGCAGCAGCAATCCGAGTCCGTGGGCATTGAGTCACAGTTCATACACTCGCACCACTGTGTATTTCCGACTCTTTCTTGACTTCCAGTTTCCACCGATGTTTCTCTGTTCCTTTCGGCCTGTTCGGCCTCCATCCGCAGCAGCTCTTCTTCTGTGAACTCCGGTTCACACAGGTATCCTCTTGGCTCCAAAGTGAATGAAACTTCATCGTCGCTCTCATAATCACTCGTTTTTAATTTCCTACGTTGTTTCTTCCTCACACCGCTAAGAGTCAGAACAAAAGAATTACAATGCCTGATAAGAGTTACACGAGGCTAAAACCGGCGCCTGAAGCCGCTAGCTTATGTTTACAACGGCTCAGAGGAAGGCGGAGTGATTCAGCGGCTCACGGAAGTGCTGCGCGGAGGAATACGTGACGTGAGTCGGTTAGTCCCAGATAAACTTTAGATTTCCGAAAAGTTAATGCACTTAAAAACACGCGTAGGTAGCGTACTCCTAAACTGTGGTATTATTTTTTCCTGAGAGTTTTTGTAGGCGGCGAAAATACCCTCTGTTCTTAGCCCGAGAATATTCATGATGTCTCCGATAATTACCTCCGCCAAGGAGGTTATGTTTTTGGGAGGGTTTGTTTGTCTGTCCGTCTGTTAGTTAGTTAGCAACATTACTCAAAAAGTTATGGACGGATATTGATGACATTTTCAGGGAATGTCTGGATTGGGATAAGGAACAAATGATTAGATTTCCGTCTGGATCCAGGATATTTTAAAGGATTCTTTAACATTGGGAAATAGCGCCATTTTCGACATTTCTGCATATAACTCCACAAATAATGGCCAGGGCACTTGGGAAAAAAATGCAGGACAAGTTTCTAACATGCTTTACAGTATATCAAAGACTGATCCGGATAAAGGAATAATTCCGGATACTAGGATCCAGAATATGAAAAAATAGGGGACCTTTGGAATTTTCATCATAGGAAGAGAACAAATGAAGCTATAAACACGCAACAAACACCATTAAATAGCCAAGGCATTGCGGAATTTGGAATATGCCAACGGATTTATTGTATCTTCAAAAGCTAGGGAGCTAGAGCCAGAAGAAAACCGCCATTAAGGAAAATGCGATTTTCGTGAATAACTGCTGAACTAATGTTGATATCATTATGAATTCAGTTTTCATGGTCAAGGAATCTAAAAATGTTGTCAAAATAAATGTGGGACTAATATTTATGGTGCAAATGACAAATAGGGGGAACTTTGGTGCTTGGCGGAGGTCTGCACTCTCCGAGTGCTTTCTAGTATGCTTATACTTTCTTTTTAACAGACAAGTAAGATTTTTTGGCTCATACCTTTACATGTTTCGACGGAGCTCTTCCGCCTTCGTCAGAAGTGTCATCAGATGGTACTGTGACGTGTCTTTTTTCAGCTGATCTTACGGAGGCATGATCAACCTGTCAGATTTGACAGGTCGACCACGCCTCCTGCTGTCCGGTCGCTCCTCAAGGAAAAAATACAATATAAACACCACGGTAAAACCACACACAAAATTGAGACAATTAATTGTTCACCCAAAAGATAAAATAGAGCAGGATAAGAAATGCAACGTCATATAGGAAATCCCATGCCACTCTTGCAGAAAAACATACATCGGAGAGACGGGCAGAAGTTTTCACGCAAGAAAAAAAGAAACACCAAAAAGAATGTAAAAAGGAAACGGAAAAAAGAGCAACAAAAGACAAAGCTGTACAAGAAAACGCAAAAACAGCCATCACAGATCATTGTAAGAGGGAAAATCACATCAAGGACTGGGATAATGCCAAAACCATCTGCACAGAGAGCAACAAACATCAACGCTGGATCACGGACGCAATCGAAATCCTGTCAAATCTGACAGGTCGATTTTCCTAACATTAAATCATTTTGTAAACTCTAGAAATGATTACACAATTTCCTTTATGCTTGGGTTTGCATAGAAAGTCTTCATCCTCATAGACAAACCAAATACCACAGAGCAGACCAACCCACATCGGGAAGATGCGCTCAAGTGGCAGAGCATCCTGGACAGAGTGAGAATCGAGGTGGATCGGGAGTACTCAGTATGTGAAAACTAGACGCTTTTTTGAACATTTGTGATTGTGAACATACTCCAGCAGTCATCAAAACTGAATGTATGAACCTGATTTAAGACAAAATAGGGCCTCTTTAAAACCATAATATCGCTACTTTAATGAAAAATAAATTGCTTTTCAAAACACAACAACTGTCTGTTTTGTTGGTTTTTTTTTTTTTTTGCTATTTTACTATGAATACACCATTTAGCAATATACTAACTTGTGAGTAAATGGAGTCCTATTAATAATCGCTGATCTATGAAAATCCAGAACTACATGCTCATAAGTGGGAGGAAGTTGGAAAGACTAGAGGGGACGCAGAATATTTTGCCAATAAAAGTTTACAAAAATTAATTCAGATATTTAACAGCAGTATGTGAAACTGGTATACTGTGAGTTAAAAATGTACCCACACAATGAGGAAAAAAGACAAATGACAGAGGAACAAGATGTTGGGAATACAAAACATGTTTTGTTGAAATAAAAAGAGGAGTGTTTAAATGTGCAGAATTCCTACAGTACCAGACTTTGGTTTGAATATTTCACACAGCAGTATATCTGGAGAGCTGGAACAAGCTAGTTCACATACTGTCAGAGTGTCAGTGAGGAATAGAATAGCTTTCACCCTTAGAGCTCTTTAGAGGGAGAAGAGGAAAACTATACTTTGAAGGGCTAAAGTGTCACTTTACTTTGAAAACATCTCGCTTTTCACTTACTGTGGAAACCAGCTGTAGTGCTTCTCTGACAACTGCAATCTCCGGGAGAGTATCTTTAGTAAAAAGTACTTTTTATGAAAATCCTTCACAATGAGGGAGGACTTTTTGTGAACTTATTCTAACCCCCTCTTGCTTTGTGGAGCTTGCAAGTAGAATGCACAATCCCCATAAGACAGCACAAAGATGCTAATAAGCCTTTCCAGTAAGATAAACGCCACCTGGTTATGAGCAGGAAGTCACCTTTGTTCTCCATCTGCTGCAGAGTTTCATTCATAAAAAGGTCTCCCAGGAGTCTGAAGAATCCTGCTGTAGCGCCAGAAGTAATGCTAAAAACGTTGACACACAAATACAGAAATGAATTGCTTAAGATATAGAGATGGTGGCTGATATACACCATATTGCCAAAAGTATTTGCTCATCTGTCTTCACACTCGTATGGACTTGAGTGACATCCAGTTCTTAATCGAGAGGTTTAATATGATGTTGGCCCACCCTTTGCAGCTATAACAGCTTCAATTCTCCTGGGAAGACTTTCCACAAAGTTTAGGAGTGTTTTGGAGAATTTCTGACCATTCTTCCAGAAGAGCATTCGTGAGGTTAGACACTGATGTTGGACGAGAAGGCCTGGCTCACAGTCTCCGCTCTTTTTCATCCTAAAAGTGTTCTCAGGCTGAGGTCAGGACCCTGTGCAGGCCAGTCAAGTTCTTCCACACCAAACTGGCTCAGCCATGTCTTTATGGGCCTGCTTTGTGCACTGGTGCGCAATCATGTTGCAACAGGCCATCCCCAAACTGTTCCCAGAAAGTGGGGAGCATGAAATTGTCCAAAACAACTTGGTTTGCTGAAGCATCAAGAGTTACTTTCACTGGAACTAAGGGGCCAAGCCCAGCTTCTGAAAAACAACCCCACACCTTATTCCCCCCTCCACCAAACTTTACACTTGGCACAATGAGTCAGACAACTACCGTTCTCCTGCCAACCACCAAACCCAGACTCGTCCATAGGACTACCAGAAAGAGAAGCATGATTGGTCACTCCAGAAAACACGTCTCAACTGCTCTAGAGTTCAGTTGCAGCGTGCTTTACACCACTGCGTCACAGTACAGGATCTTTCCATCTGTGCATTTTTATTGTATTTATTTATTTATTTTTACAAAAGTTTGACATAGAAATAATGTGAAAATAACATCAATTAAATCATTATTTGACATATATCAAATTGATGTGAAAGGACTGATGTCATGTTGATTTACGTTTTAGACCAAATTATGATGACAATTTGATGTCAGTGTTTTATGTCATATTGATGTTGAATTGACATCAAGTGCCCACTGGGTAGGGGGAACAAGCCATTTCAGACCCCGACTGATGCAGTGGGAGAGGGAGAGGTTCTGATGCTGCAGACTTTTTGTCTTGTGCATAGAAGTATGATGTAAAGGAAAAACACTAAAGGCCATTTACAGTTTTACACAGCAAAATATGGTTCCTTCAAAGTGAACGATGGGCCACTATAAATAAAGCGAGAGGGCCACATGTTGCCCACCCCTGAGCTAGACCCTGCAGACAACCAAATAGGTGTCTATATGGCCCGGGGAATGCTGGCAAGATCAGGGTTTAATGTAAAAAAAACTGCACTGGGGCAGACTGCAGTGCTTGGTGAAAGTACACTGTTGGAAAAATGAAAACTAACAGCCCACTTTACTAAATGTAAACAGATCTTTCATTGATCCGAGGATGTTTTTTTCCATAATTCTTGTAAATTTTCAAGTTAAGCCACGCTCAATTCACAGGCAGTGACAAGGATGTTTAGAGTCATTTAAATTAGTTTTGAAGTGCTATCTCTAAATGCTGCTGAGTACTTTGAACTCAAAATTTCACTTTAGAGAGGCTGTGAGTTTAAGTTTCCCATGGCATATCATTTTCAAAACTCATTAAAAACTCAGCATTTATTGAGGCTGGTCTCCTTCTGACCTTTGGGTGTTAAACTGTACGAGGATAAAAGCACAAGCTGTCCAAAGTAAATCATTGAAACTGTGTCCAAACACAAAACTGGAAGAAAAATCAGGACAGAAACAGATCACAACTGGAGGTATGGGTGAAAATGTGCCTTTTGAATTTTTTGCTGAAGCTTGCCTTTAGAGAGCTTTGATTTAATTGCCGTTTGCAGGAGCAGTTTGTAACACTGAGACACATAACTACAGCTCTGCTGCGCGCCCTTTAGCTGGGTGACATTAATATTATGTCATATTGCATGGGAAGCGTAAGCCTCTCAGTGAGTAACCTGTGATTAGCTGTGCAGCGTGTTTGCTTTGGGGTATTGCATACGTTCTGGATGTTAAGTAAATTGGCAAACATCTGGGATGGTATGAATATCCTGAATTTTCCACTAAACTTGGGAAATGAAATAACCCCTGCTGTGGTGCTGATGAACGGCGTGCTCAGGCATCCTAATAAATACTTGCTTGTAATTTTCAATCCAGCCTCCCGCTGAGGGAGGGCGACGGGCAGCTGGCAGGGTCTCCCTGCTTTGAATGGGGGTATGAGAATAAAAACACCATGACCACTGTGCACGGGTTAATTTAGTATCTATGCTCTCCATTTTACACTGCAGCTAAAGGAGATAAATGCTTAATTAATCGACAGAAGTTTTGTTTTTGAACATATAGGAGGCCACTCTCCAGCTGAAATAGAATCTGACCCCAACAGTTACGTGAGTCAAGAGTGAAATTACACCACAGCAAGAATGAAACGGAGAGCTATGCACTGTGTGTCCTTTGAACGGCGCCCACAAAGGGAGCCCATCGATCTTGAGAACGCCGTGACCAAGGCCACGGGGAAATACGAGCCGATTCACACTCCGCAGGGCTAACAATAGATAACAGAGTGTGGGCTCAGACGGACAAGATGAAAGATGGCTGTAAAAGAGGGCACAGTGACATCCTCACAGGGCATCAGAATGGAAAAAAAGGAAAATGGTTCAAGAGCATATGGACACGCATAGCTACTACCCAGGAGCCATCAGTGTTTTCTGACAGTTCTTGTTACAGGGTCCTGTGAAGCCTTACACTCTTTTTTTTTATTTTATTTTTTTACAGGTTTTATTGCTCAACAGATTAATTTCTTCCTCTGTGGTATTTATGTTATATATAAAAGCCCCTCCAATCCTTTTTAAATATTATTTCCTGTGAACTGAATGTCATTTATTTGGGCGATTGTATTAAACAATAATACTAGTTTATTTTCAAAAAGAATAAAACATGGAAAATTCATGCGTAAATTATATTTCAGACATGACAAAATGTTCTGATTTACTTGAATCTTGAGTGTGATTTTCTTTTTTAATAAAGAGGCGAAAAATTCTTTCTTTTTTAAGAGAAACTAGAAAAGCACTCAGAGAGCGCAGACCTCTGCAAAGCAGCCTCGGTCCACTTTGGCGAAAACAGTCCTATCTCGCAATGTTAAAGAATCCTTCAAAAAATTCCTGGATCTGGGTGGTGATCCGGAACAGTCCCAAAATTTTATCATTTTTTCCTTATCCCATTCCACACATTTCCTGAAAATTTCATCCAAATCTGTCCAGAACTTTTCAAGTTATGTTGAACACAAACAGACAAACAAACTAACCAACGCCGGCAAAAACATAACCTCCTTGGCAGAGGTAATAACTAACGATGTGACATAGATGTTTTGCAGGAGGTCATTTAAGAGTTTTACATTTTTTCATTAAGAATTATTTAAAATATTAATTAGTTTTGAGTTAATAAATCAGTTTTCAAAAACTTATTTTTGTGGGTGTGTTTGTGAGGGGTTTATGGGGGAGTGAACAGACATCATGTTTTTGCAGTGGATGCTCACTCTTCTCCTTAGGAAATCCGTGCTCTATTGGATTGAGATCTAGTGACTGTGTAGCCACTGGAGGACAGTGAACACACGTGTCACACAACGTCATCTTCCAGAAACCAGTTTGAAATGTTCTGAGCTTTGTAAGGTGGAGCGTTATCCTGCAGAAGGTAGTCATCAGGAGAAAGGTACACTGTGGTCATAAAGGGAAAGCCATGGTCAGCAGTGATGTTTTTAGATGCTCACTTGGTACACTTGGTTGGGGCTGAGATTGTGCCAAGAAGATACCTCCCACACAAGAGCTGAACAATTTTAGGAAAAGATCTAATTGCGATTTTTCTGGCAGATATTACGATTTTTAATTCACGATTTTCTTCAAATCAAGCTTCAGTTCAATATTCACTATGTTTACAGTATAGACAACAGCAAGGAAATCAATGATCAGAAGCACAGAACACATTATTCATCATCTAATATTGATGATAAATAATCTGTTATCATTCTATACTTCAACTTCTACTCCTAAACAGAGGCTTTGTATTGTTGACCTACTTACCAGAACTTTCATAAGTGCAAATTGCCTGCAAATTTGTAAAATAGCTTGTGTAAAATAGTTGACACAACAGACCCTGGATCAGTCAGCAGTGCTGAAAAAAATGGCAGCTTTGGCAATCACATGTTGCATTGTCTGAAATTGCGATTTTGATCCTAAAACGATAAACCGTCCAGCCCTATCCCACACCACTACACCACCGCTAGCACCAAAACCGTCAATTAGCAGTTCTGACTGCTAATTAAAGAAAAGTCTGCAAACGTTTTGTACATGTATGTTTTTGAGGAGCATAATAGAGCTAACACTGAGGCTTTGTGTGTATTAGCTTGAACTGAAGTCAGCCATTAAGAGAATGAGTTTCTTACAGAGGTTCCTTACGGCCAGCAGCTTTGTGCCCAGGATGACAGTGCCTCAGATCACAGAGAAGCAGGTAAGTCTGGTCAAGGACGAGGCCTTCATCACAGGGAGACTGCAGCTGGAGGCAGTAATCTAACAGCATGTCTAATCCAAGCTTCAAACTCTATGACTTCACCCATCTGCATGCTGGGAAAGAAAAAAATCCACTTGGAATTATAAAACCTTCTCTGCACCGAGCTTCAAAAGGCAGAAGTACATGCTGATGTCTCACAGAACATTTCTCACAAGTCGACTTTAGAAGGATGGAGAAGCTGGAGACAGGGCAGAGTACAGCGCTGGTGGAAGATTTTTAAGTTATCTACCGAATCAAAAAGCTGTGCTCTGTAAATTGTGGAAAACACTCGCCTTTAATCCTCCCCTTGAGGAGAAACAAAGCTAACCGTTGGATAGAATACCCTCAGAAGAATTACTCTGATGACTAACATGGTTGGGAAAATGAGGGTTTATTCATAAAAAGGCTTACAGGTAATACCTTTCATCCAAGGTTCCTTTAAACACCTGCTCCCTTAACTGGATAATTGAGGGGTGATTACAGATACATGTGCCGGAATTAACATTTGATTAAAATATAAATAATCGCAAATTCAAACTTCTTATTCAGGATTCATGCCACTTAAGATTTTTATGGGCTGTTGAGTTCATCACAGCGGCAGCAATCAGAGACTGGGTCTCTGGTTGGTTTGGCACCAGGTGGCAAGAGGGACTATTTTTCCACTTTAATGTCACAAGCACGGTTCATCAGATACCTGGGTCTGATGGAGGAGGGTTTCTTGAGCACTTTAATAATTATACCTCATGCTGTGCAATCATAATTGAGCGTCTCTGCATAATTCATAGGAGACAGAGATAAATGCAGAGTTGATGTATGAGTAAAGCGAGAGGAGGCCTAAGTAAGCACACAAGAACAAACATAATTGGGCAGTTTTAGTTCAGTGGTAGAATCTGTCATCTCTCAGTCAGAAAGTTGGGGGTTTGATCGTCCTCGGGCAAAACACTTAACCCCAAACTGCTCCCTGATGAGTCACTGGCTTGTAGATGTACAGGAATGATTAAGAATATCATAAACTAACACTGATGGACACATTACAAGGCAGCTTCATCATCATGTGTGGGAATGTGGTGTGAATGTAACCTTGCAGTGCAGCTGGATCTGCCTGATTCAATGTCTGCTTTAAGGTAGATCCATCCTGCCAAGCTCCAATCTTCAACAATTTTCTGGCCTGTAGTGGCACAGCCTTATCAGTCCTTAAAGCAGGAAGTGACTGTTTGTACAGAGATTAGCATAGATGCTAACAGCTTCAGCTGCAGTTTGTCAGACCTGGGCCACATTTCTTTACCAAATGACAAACAAATAACAACACTGAAAGTATTTCTTAATAGAAAACATATTTTTGCTGCACTTTCAACATGTTTTAGTGACGTTTTGTTTTATGAAGTAGCTAATGTTCTGTCCTTTACAGCACAGCAGTAGCACCTGCCTCCTACATTATCTGATTGGCCCGTAATTGAATGTGATTGACTAAACGGCCGTCCAATCACCTGCAGGATATGCTTTTGAAAGGTTCTGTCTATTCCCAAACACTTTCTATGGGCTGTTGCCCGGATGTAAGAGTGAAATATATTCTGTATAGCATATATTCAACAGTGAATGGTTAATCGTGACTTGCAATGTAAAAGCACTTTACAGGGATGTCAGCACTACACAAGCTCAATGCTATTTGGTGATTTGTATAGCCAAAATATCAGCTGTAAATATCAGTACAAATATTCATACCTGATAATCAGCTTTTTAGATAATTATCTGTCAATATTAATATTGTTCCCATAATATTGTGCATCCCTAGTTCTTAAGATATTGTGTTTACAAGCAGGGATAACCAAAAGACACCATAACCTTGAACGTTGACCTACGACCTCCAAGGTCTAATGGGTAGATCCGTGGTTTCTGGTGGATAAGGCTAAAATTAAAAGAAAATCCCTTGAGGACCTTTTGAGGTAACGTTCACAAAGCTCTTATTTATAATGATTGAAGCACACACGGAAGAGCTGAAAACGTAGTTCCTCGAGCCTCAGCTGAAGCCAGCACAAAGGCATGAAAAAGTGCATTATGCTTCACAGAAATTGAATAAATAAATCAGACATTTTTGGTCAGCTTGAAAGTCCTGTTGTATGAAACTGTAAGACACAGTTACTTTGTTATGTTAATATCAAACTGTTCTCATATTTTATGCTTCTCTTCAGTCCACTGGGTTTAAAAATTACATTTACAATGTTATTAAAAGGCACAATGAGGACAATTTGTGATTCTTCTACTTTTACTGAAAGTAATTTGGCTTGCTGATAAATTGTTCACTCAATAGGGACAGAACAGTTGTAGGCAAACTCCAAGTGCTACTGCAGAAATTCTAACCTCCCCATGAGATCCCTGCCTCACTGACAGAGCTAAACTGGAACCTTTCTTGATGGACTTTCTCACAGCTACATCGCCCTGGCACAAATCCAGCCTGATCAGCAGAGTGCAGGGGTCAAACTGACATGGAGCGGGCCTCTCAACTCCTCTGATTTACTCCTTTTAGATATGAAAGCAATATTCTCAACAGCAGCTCTGCCAATGACAACACGCACTCAAGACACGGGCCATCGGGGTCAACGTATTAACCTGTGCCATATAGCTAATTGCTTAGTGCTTTTGCTTGCTCATCAGGTTTATTGAGGAATGAGAGATGGGGAAGATAGAAACAGAAAAAGAGATGGACGGAGATGAGATGGCCCACACTTTTGTCCAGACACAAGAGAAGTGTTTTTTGAGCGATAGCAGCTGCTGAGGCGATTCTGTTGTCACACAATGACACTATAATTGCAGATCGGGGACCGCAGGAAGACAGCCACTGCCCACTTAGCCCTGCTGCGGGGAGAATGAGCAAGAAGGGGCAATTATGCAAGTCCTGAATATAACAGTCTTTGTCTTTGCATCCAATCTCCTCTGGATCTCCAAGATAAGAGGCATTTTTCATCCTCGCCCCAAAGATAGCTGATGTTTTCCTCACATATGTGCAGCCTAGAAGAATTGAGTAATCCCTTCTCCTGCTGCAGGCAGACGAATATGTTACGGCATTAAGATTTAAACACCAGTGTTTAGACATGCCAAAGCTTTCTGAGGTTGAGGAGGAATAATATTTCCGTCTTTGTCGTACGCTTTGCTCAGAGGTACAAGCTCTCATCAACATATAAAGCTTTTTTCCCTGTTGACAAATGATAACATCTCCACATCTTCTACTGGTGCACCCGCTGTGATTATTGTTTGCCACTGTGCATGAATGCTTGATGTACAGCAGCCCCAGGCGGTTATTATCCCCAACACATTCATCTCACCAAGAGCATTGATTTGTAATTAGTCCAGGGGTGATGTTACACTCTCAGGTCTCTCCCTTACAACCCAGTACAGTATCTTTTGTGTGCTGCTCTCAGCTGTTGTCGACGAGTCCCACTGTGCCGCCCCGGGCTCTAAGTCAGCTTGGATAAAGTATTCAGCAAGTGTGGCGTTGTCGGCTAGTCTCCTGAATTGCCGTGTATATAAGTATGCAGGCGGAGTGTCTGCGTGCGTCTCCTCGGACTCCCGCTCCTCCCCTCTCTGTGAGGGATGCAGCCGGTTTTATCAAACCCTGACTGGGAAGACAGATGGCTCTGAATAGGGAAGCCTAATGTAAAAGTGTGTGGAGTATGGCGGAGTGGGAGATAAGAAGCAGCCGGCCATTTCTCTCTGGCTGCGGCGGGGTACAGGGGCCTTAAATCACCTGTTATCTCCTGCAGCCTCAGCCAGACGCTAATGGTCATCACAGCAGGCTGATACCCCGCCGGCAGCAGCTGGAGGGGTGTGTGGTGGGAGGGCAGGGGGTTTGACACTCAACTCCACCTCTGCAGCAGCAGGTTTCATGTAGAAAGACTGTGGACATTTCAGCAGCAACATTAGTCTTTGTGCTGTACAGTATAGCAGACATCCAACTGACTTAGAGCCTATCAAATTAACGTAAAGTGTGACATCAATATCTAGACTGAATTATAGAAAAGACTTTATTTCACAGGAAGATTCTGGTGTCTTGCAACTAATGGACCTATCGTATTTCAAGTGCAAAGCATTTTGCCCATTCAGCACAAGAGTTCCTCCTGTTTTCCATCAGGGGCAGGCATCACTCTTGTAAAAACTGGTGTTATACCGGTGACATGAGAAACTCAGAAAGGGAGCAGGAGTTAAGCACTGATTGGAAATCAACTGCAGAGAAGGAAAGTGATTTCTAAACCCTCCCTTCTCACAGCAGGAATCGTCAGGAAATGACACCTGATCTGATCTCTACACTTTAAAGAAAAGTCATCCTCCCACAGATCTACTGATTTACATGGCTTTAGGTGATACATTTCACAAACCACTCAGTCCAGCAGACCTCCAACTACAAGGTGTACCAAATGACAAGAGACAAGAGGCCAATATTTTTTTGTTTGTGTTTGGTATTCTAGGATCATTAAATGGCACTTGTCCAACCTTTACTTGTGTGAGCATTAAGAGAGCCTCAATCAATCAAACACTGATCAATATCGGCTAATATATGTTAAAGATCCATGACTGGCTGATCAAAATTAATGCCTGCAGTCACCTGTAGTTTAACCTCATGCTCAACTTCAGAATATCAACAAATCAAGCGCCCGTCTGTCCACTCATCCGCTGTTCATCTTCTTCAGGAAACCGTCGAACAATCCCCCCAAAAATATGTAATTAGTCCTTTAAGGTAAAAATTTTGCCCTCTCTCTGTACTTAAGAAAACGGTTAAAAATCCACCTGCCGCTGTTTCTCCAACAACTAAAAAAAAGTATTTACAATTCACTACAGTCAGGACAGGAAAGTATGAATAGTTTTCACTGTTTCTTAACACAAAACTCTGACATTCTGACAGCACCTCTTAATGAAAATCACCTCCTGCCCTCTATCTAGGTCTCTCCACAGGGACATGGGATCATCTGAAATGACCCATAGCTAGCACTAAGTACTATTAGTATGACACACACTTATGTTTGTTGATTCCCCAATAACATTTGTTAAAAATTGCTAAATTTCATGAAGCGCAAGTCATCTTTTACAGTCTAGTCTACCCAAGATGACAAGGTGGGTGGAATAAAACTGAGGCAAACAAAAATAAAACTCATGTTTTTTTTTATAACACAGTTGCTCACCCCTGAAATTCACAGACAGACCCCACAGTCATACTTCTGTACAAAACACCGTCTCTACTAAATGCTGAAAGGTTTACATGATAAACCGCTAACACTGCATTGCTAAAAATCTGCCTGTTAGCATTAAAATATGTAATGATGAGTAAGCATGCTGTACAGATTTACAGCCAACGTTACATTAATTATCACATAAATAATAACCATTAAAAGCATGTGAAGTTACATAATTACTGTTCAGCTCTTCATCATTTTTATCCCCTGGAGACGAGACAGCATATGATCTACAGCCCGGTACTTAACTTGCAGGGATTAATAATCATGTATGTCAAACACTTAATTAAGGTTCATACTAAACATTAACTACAATGGTCACCCCTGGCATATAGAAAGAGGAAGGTTCAGTAGGTGGTGTGGATTTTGTGAGTGGGTCAACTCTGTGCATAGTTGGAGTTGAAGGAATTATTTTGCTTCGTGCAGTCATTTTTCTCTCCTGATAAAGTCTGAGAAACAGTTCAGAAAGCTAACAATGTTAAAGTCATAGCACCATACTGTGGGGTCTCAAATGCAGGGCAGTTTTAAAGGCCCCTGACAAATCCACTGGAGTGCCCTCACTAATGTTCACAGGGATCTGTCCAACTATAATTACCTCTGCCAAGGACGTTATGTTTTTGTTAATATTTGTTCGTTTCTTTGTTAGTTTGTAAAGAGAATGACCAAAAATAAAATTAAAACAGATTTTCGTGACATTTTCAGTGAATATTTGTCAAGGCACAATGAAGGAGAGATAACATTTTGGTGTTGATCCAAACCTGGATGCGGTTCCAGGGATTTTTTTTGAAAGGATTTCTTATTAGTGCAACAAAGGGCAATTTTACACATTTTTGGTAATCACATCAAATCACATCAACTTCCCCTGAACAAATACAGAGATAAGTCTTTCAAGCTATCATGAAACTGTGCCCTTTACTCTCACAATAAGCCACGATTATTGCTTTACACTTCAGCATAAGCCATCACAATATTACAGTCCCTGCCATCAGTATCAGGTATTAACACAAACCATTGTGAAAACATTGTCACAGTGATAATAATACACTGGCTCTTCATTAGGCGGGTTATACAAAGAGCTTTGTCTATTTTTTAACAAAGAGAGCAGCACAGAGCCAAGAGACTGCAGCTCTATTATCAGAGTGACATCACAGACTGATCACACCAGCTGTGTTCACCACAAAAACTGCCAACAGCAAGCTGAGGGTACGAGCTTTTTATGAAAATGTTGCTGGGCATGTCGGGATGGTATTTCTGATAAGGGTCAGAGGGTTTACAGGGAGAGTGAAATAGTTTAAACCCTTTATTGGGTCCTTTCATTTCTACAGATTATACATCAAACTGCTAGTACTGTGTGTAGTGTGTAGTAGCAAAAAATCATGAATTCAATTTGCATTTTATTCACCAAGTACAGGAGGTGACATGCATCTGCATTTTGTTTACTCCATTTTACTGTGATAACAAGTATTTTTTCCACTGCCTTAACTTACTTATCTTAAGAAAACAATGATTACTGTTACATTATTATATTAAATTTATCATCTCCAGATAAATGGGGATGTTTTGTTTTCATAACAGGATTATTTTCTATTCATCCATGAGATTATACAGAATGCTGGACACTAAACCAAACCATAGCAATGTCCCAATTCAGGGGCTGAATCCTTTGGAGGGCACTCTTCGAGGTTAATTTTGTCATACAGGTGGTCCAGGTTTCAAGCCTGTTTTATGCAACGCTGATAAATGTGTCTTCATCTTACCCATGAGTTCAGGATTGATCTGATGCGTCATTAGTGGCCTTGTATGTGGCCAAATAATACAGTTTTGGTTTCAGCTCAATTTAATAGATTCATATTTGAACTGTAAATAAACATACAAACATAAAATAAACAGCTCCACAGAACATTAGGGCACCTGCAGCAGTGAAGAGCCTGGTTCAATAAAGTGGGTACCAGCATAACTGAACCATCCAATGCTCTCCTGATCTCAACAACAGGAAGTACACCTTTAGAGTTTATGAACTGTGGGGGACACCATGGGAGGGCAGGGTTATACCTTGGTTATATCTTTTCTGCTGGAAACCAACAGAAGAAGAGGACATCTGGAGAAAATCTCTTTTTCTGTTACTAGATCCTCATGCCAAGTTTTCCCACTAAGCCCAGCACTTTTCATAATTCACTTGAACCACTAGTTCAAATGATTAGACCATCCAATGCTGATGATATTTTGTTTTTTCTAGAAAATCCAGCCCAAAGTATATCTGGCCTGTTATCAATTTGTGAGGATTTGGGGTGTTTATTTGGCTTTAAGATCTGGTCAAAGTCAGCTCTCTTACCATTAAATGATCCAGCCAATAAGTTGCAGTATCTGACATTCCTGTATTTCAAAACTTTAAGTACTCTGGCGTAAACATTTTTCCTTTTCCGAATCGCATCGCAACTCATAATTCTTGTCTCCACTCTGTGTAAATTCTGTCTTGAGGCTTCTTATCAAACCTTACCATTGCATAGTGTATGGAAACATGACTGCCCAGATCTGGGTCCTGATTTTAATTAGATGTGTCTGGGCAAACATTAAAGATTCCTCACAATCCTGATCACAAACATATTCCTTTTAATTTTACACTAAGAACATACACTGCCTGGCCAAAAAAAAAGTCGCCACCTGGATTTAACTAAGCAAATAGGTACGAGCCTCCTATTGGATAATTACTGCATGGGCGATTATCTTTCAGCTGGCAACAAGTTATTAAACCCCAGCTGATGCAATGAGTAGCTTCTCATTTCTTAAACAACCATGTCAAAAGACACATCCTGTGTTCATGGAGAAGATGTTAGTCTGTTTAAGAAGGGTCAAATCATTGGCATGCATCAAGAAGAGAAAACATTTAAGGAGATTGCAGAAACTGCTAAAATTGGATTAAGAATTGTCCTGGAGGAAGGTCATGTGGTCTGATGAGTCCAGATTTACCCTGTTCCAGAGTGATGGGCACATCAGGGTAAGAAGAGAGGTAGGCGAAGTGATGCACCCATCATGCCTTGTGCCTACTGTACAAGCCTGTGGGGGCAGTGCTATGATCTGGGGTTGCTGCAGTTGGTCAGGTCTAGGTTCAGCAACATTATGGCCCAAAGAATGAGGTCAGCTGACTACCTGAATGTACTGAATGACCAGATTATTCCGTCAATGGATTTTTTCTTTCCTAATGACACAGGCATATTCCAAGATGACAATGCCAGGATTCATCAGGCTCAAATTGTGAAAAAGTGGTTCAGGGAGCATGAGACATTTTCACACATGGATTGGCCACCACAGAGTCTAGACCTTAACCTCATAGAGAATCTTTGGGATGTGCTGGAGAAGGCTTTGCATAGTGGTCAGACTCTCCCATCATCAGTACAAGCTCTTGATGAAAAAATTAACACAACAATGGATGGAAATAAATCTTGTGACATTGCAGAAGCTTACTGAAACAATGCCACAACGAATGCGTGCTGTAATCAAAGCTAAAGTTGGTCCAACAAAATATTAGAGTGTGTGACCTTTTTTTGTGGTGGCGACTTTCTTTTTGGCCAGGCAGAGTATTTAACACCACGTAAACTGTACCGTAAGAAAATGATTACTGATATTATGTGCACACTGTATGGTGTCCCGGTAGTTTTCTTTACATGGTTTGGGACTGTCCACCAGCGTCATGCTTTTGGACTGTAGTGCCTCTCATTCTCTCTGATTATCTCTGGAACTGTCCCAGTGACTGTCTGTACTATTGTTGAGTGATTCGTCAAAGCTTAACATCAATAAGTCCCAAAGGCGCATTGTACTGGCCGGCCTAACAGCTGCTAAAAAGATGATTGCAGTAAGATGGAAACCACCTCACTCCCCTACCATAAGACTCTGGGTTCTATTTATGGATGTTATCTATCCTGAATTATCAGCCGCTCGAATAACTGGAGCCTCTGAATCTAATCTACATAGCTGGAGAACTGCAGCAGATTCACTAAAGGAACTTTTGAATTGATTTTCTCTCTTCAATCACGATGTCTTCAACAAGTTGTACATGGGAATGCATGGTTTGGATGTCTGATGTGTGTACATCATTTTTATTTTCACTACACTGTTATGAAAAAATCTGTAAGGAGATCAAAATATCTGATGTAAGAATACATCATGTATATACACGGCCCAGGTGGCACCCCATTTTATTTATGATTTGTTTTCTGTATTTTCTTCTGGAGGATGGAGTTGGGTCCTGTTATTATAGTTATACTTGTGAATATATTTTATGTCATATTTTTCATTAAAATCTCTCTGTCATTATGTTGATGTCTAGTTAGTCTTGTAGAAAGGACAACTAATCAAAATGTGATCACAAAAAAAGGATCTAAACTTATTTTGATGTAAGTTTTAAGAAATGCTGGTCATGATACAAGGAAGAGGTCATTAGTTTGTTTCAAATCTACATGCAGATCATTGCACAAAAGGGTAGTTTTACACATTTTCAAGAATAAATCACTACAAATGACGGAAATGTCTTGGCAAAGGTTTTTTTTCTTTCAGAGCAATTCTTGTTTGAAAATTCAGAACCAGGTCTGAACAGACCCAGGTTTTGATCTCGAACCCTCATTAAAGGCATTTGAGACTTTATTCTTGAATTCTTTTTCAACATTTTTCTTAATTCTGACTTTTTTTCTTTTCTTGATGAAGTACAAATAAAGGATTTCCCTTCCCTGCTTCACCCTTATACCCTCATCTTTTCTTTCTGTGCCCGACCCAAATGCTTTCCTGGTATTCTTTGTGATAATCATTGGTCTAAGTTGTCAGTGCAGTTTTTCAAAGGGTCAAATCAAAAGGGGAGTTTTTTTTTTTATATATTTAACCCTCAGTTTAGGGATTGGGAAGAAAATACTCCCAAATTAAATGTAGATCTCAAGTTAAAATAATAAAATCAAGGTAACAGTTTCACCTCAAATCACTGGAAAGACTTAGCCGGGGCAAAAGTTTGTCTAATCCAAAGGTAGCCCAGTATTAGTTGGTAAAGAGGGGGCTCTCTGACTCGAGGGACAACTGCTCAATCAAAGAGTCCACACATGGGAGGTAAAGTCCTCTGATGTGTCAGCAGCACTCCATTATAAAGCCTCACTTAGTGGATGAGCAGCAGGGATCACAGTGAAGTAGAGTATGTGTGCCAAACAAATCGCCTTTGTTCCTCTGAGTGATGATGTTCTCGCCAGCCTCGCTGCGTGCCAAGGATCAGGTTGACTGAGAGAAAGATAACAGGCAGGATTAAAACTACCGAGCTAATACGAAGACGGCTGACTTTAAGTTGATTTAAGGTGAAGAAGACAGACACCTGAGACTCCTATATGCTTTATAAAAAGCTGACAGCTCCTCGTTCCCCTCCGTCCCCTCAGCTTTGATGTGGGCCAGCCACCGTAGGGCACACTTCACTTGATACTGCGGCGCCAACGGAGCGCTGATTGGAAGCGGCCAGGACTACAATAATCATTTCCATTTCCTCTTTCCTCCTTTTTCCATGAGTCAGTCAGAATTAATTCAGCTGCCCTTTACGAGATTAGAAATCCACCAGGCGATGGCGAGCCCACTTATCTCTATACAATGTGAATTCTATCAGAGTTACACGGCCACGCTGAGATCTGCAGCCGGGTTCTCGGTGCATTTAAGGACCAGTTCAGAAGTTTTCAGCTTTGTCTTATAAGTACATCCATTTAAATCAATTTCTCCCCTCACAGGTCACATCTTCAGTGGCCAAAGCAAGTAATTCCTAAAACGGTTTCCAAGACCAAGTTTTATAGCCTTACATTACAATTTCTGAGGTGCCCAAGGCCTCATGAAATAAATCATCCCCTCAGTGCGTCTTTATCTACCATGGCAATTTCAATAGACCTAAACGGCTGATTCTGATTCAATGAGGCAGAAGCTGATATATATACACTGCCTGGCCAAAAAAAGGTCACACACTCTAATATTTTGTTGGACCAACTTTAGCTTTGATTACAGCACGCATTCACTGTGGCATTGTTTCAGTAAGCTTCTTCAGTGTCACAAGATTTATTTCCATCCAGTGTTGCATGAATTTTTTCATCAAGAGCTTGTATTGATGATGGGAGAGTCTGACCACTATGCAAAGCCTTCTCCAGCACATCCCAAAGATTCTCTATGAGGTTAAGGTCTGGACTCTGTGGTGGCCAATCCATGTGTGAAAATGTCTCATGCTCCCTGAACCACTCTTTCACAATTTGAGCCTGATGAATCCTGGCATTGTCATCTTGGAATAGGGAAGAAAAAATCCATTGATGGAATAACCTGGTCATTCAGTACATTCAGGTAGTCAGCTGACCTCATTCTTTGGGCCATAATGTTGCTGAACCTAGACCTGACCAACTGCAGCAACCCCAGATCATAGCACTGCCCCCACAGACTTGTACAGTAGGCACAAGGCATGATGGGTGCATCACTTCACCTACCTCTCTTCTTACCCTGATGTGCCCATCACTCTGGAACAGGGTAAATCTGGACTCATCAGACCACATGACCTTCCTCCAGGACAGTTCTTAAACCAATTTTAGTAGTTTCTGCAATCTCCTTAAATGTTTTCTCTTCTTGATGCATGCCAATGATTTGACCCTTCTTAAACAGACTAACATCTTCTCCATGAACACAGGATGTGTCTATTGACATGGTTGTTTAGGAAATGAGAGGCTACTCATTGCATCAGCTGGGATTTAATAAGTTGTTGCAGGCTGAAAGACAATCGCCCATACACTGCCTGGCCAAAAAAAAAGTCGCCACCTGGATTTAACTATATATATATATATATATATATATATATATATATATATATATATATATATATATATATATATATATATATATATATATAAACATATATATATATATATATATACACACACACACACATCCAAACATAGTATATTATATTTCATTATATTATATTATATTATCAGAAATGTATCCCTTCCAACGGCAGTGTTTGAATATAATGCCATGTATATCTTTGTGGAAAAAATATCCTGTCTTTATCCAACAATCTAGGACAATTTTTCCCAGCACAGTGTAGGAGACATGACAGTAATTTTAAACTAAATTGAGTTTCTTCCTTCTACTATGTAGCGCAAAAGAAAAGAAAAGAAACCTCTGTTGAGATTCCCTGAAATGATACAGTAGGGCCATCTGCTGAGAAAAGAAAAACTACAAATATGAAGCCCGGTCTGCAAAATAAAACCACATTATCAAACACTACATGCTTCTGTACTGCAGCAGCCAAATGATCAAAAAGCTGCTTATTTGTTTACATAGAGCACTTACATAGTGCTTGAATTCCAATTGCATACTTTGCATAAAACAAATGCAAATTACTGCTAAATTTCATATCATACAGAATACTGATGGAAAAAATAACCTTAAAAAAACACAAACATTCACAGAGACCAATGTTACCTGAAGGTTAAACATCAGCTAAGAAAGAGAAACATCTAGAAAAATAAGAACAATGTACACTACAAGGACTGAAGGTTTTTGTTTTCTGTCATGTACATTCTTGTTGGCTTTACAGGGAATTTCTTCATGACTATTAGAGAAAGAAGAAATCAATACTTCCTCCTATGAACCACCCGAAGGAAAAACTTAAGCTTTTTATCTGGGCTCTGTGGAAATATATGTCCTGTTATTTAGACGATTTAGATGCACTCAGATGAAACACGTCAGAGGCAGAACCCTGTAAAGCAGGCCCTGAAAGTAGCCTCACTGTCATATCAGAGAGCTCAACAACAATTAGAGCAAATAAAGAGAAAAAAACCCCACCTCCTTTTCACAAGCGAAGTCCAATTAACAGAATAATTAAGTGAACTAACGTCTCTCTCAAATGACTGTTACAGGCCACGATGACAGCAACCAGTCGTATTTTAATTAAAGTGCCCTCCAGTTTAAAATGTGTGTTCAAAAAAGCCCATGAGGGACTCCTTCCCAGAGAAAAGAGATGCTCAATGAGCTGCTGCACGCCGCATGTGCGTCCCCAACACTTTGTCAACTCGGGCTAAATTGGTTGCGGATTGTTGTCAGGCGGTGGAGGAGGGGTGGAGTTGGGGGGTGTTGGAAAAAAAAGGCAATAAAACTATTAGTCTCCCTTTTGCACACAATCCAAAAAGCTCATCTCTGCTAACACCGCTGCAGCTTTCCTTATGGGGGTGTCCAATGAAGCGTGCAGATCATCGCTGAAATTAAAGAGGGATCTGTAATGAAAGTCCCACAGCCCCCTCTGTAAGGCAGTAACGAGACAGCTCCATAAATAAGACGCAGAGAATGAGAGTGTTAAAACGAAGCAGACGGGCGGGAAGAAGGGAAGTCAGAGCAGGGATGGCGTACCTGTGTGGGGCCTGTTGGAAGAATGTTTGGTGTTTATGTCATGGAGCCGTCTCCAGGGATGTTTCAGTGATGTCAGGACTAATCTTTGCTTCAATTTGAAATGAAATCAAAGGTGAATTCAGGGTTTGCTGGATGAAGGAATGATGCTGATTCAAGAAGCAAGACACTCAATTTCATCAACATAAGATGATCTCCAGGTGATGTCATCACTCCTTACGAGAATAGATTTATACACCTCTTGAAATACATCTTACTGTCAGGCTTCTCCACCTGCATGCTATACACTCATGGACACTCACAGGCCATATTATTAGGTACACCCTTCCAGTACTATATTTACCCCCTTGTTGCCTTCAGATCTGCTCTAATTCTTTTTAGCCTAGATTCAACAAGGTGCTGCTGAAATTTTGTCCATATTGACAATAGCATCACGCAGTTGCTGCCGATTTGTCTGCACATCCATAATGTGAATCTCCCGTCCCATCATGTCCCAAAGGTGCTCTAATGGATTGAGATCTGGTGACTGTGGAGGCAATGGGATCACAGTGGACTCAATATCATGTTCAACACCTTAGAGCCTGTTGTATTATAGTTGAGACATACTTTTATGATACCTCTATCTAATCAATATGATCAACAAATTACTAAAAAAAAACATCTGAATACAATCAGATAAATGATAAAATGTCCTCAAGTGGATGATCAGTTGCCAAAAACACCTAATGTATCAAATGAGACACAAAAAGTATATATGTTTAATTTTATGGAAATTTTGATTTTTTTGGATTTCACTAAAAAGTGAAATAAACATTTCAGCTCCCAAAAAAATAGAATTTTCTGGCTATAATTTGTGTTTTCAGGCTTTAAAGGGTTAAGAAACCAGTTTGAGGTGATCTCAGCTTTGTGCATGGTGCTACATGGTGCATTATCCCGCTTAAAGTGGCCATCAGAAGATGGGCACACTGTGGTCAGCAACAATACTCAGGTAGGCTGTAGTGTTTGAACAGTGTTCAACTGGCGCTAAAGAGTTCAAAGTGTGCCAAGAAAACATGTCCCACTCTGTAACACAATCCCACCAGCCGGGACTTGATATACAGCTGGATAGAGCCACGCTTTCATGTTGTTTACGTCAGGTTTTGACCCTACCTTCTGATAGTTTGGAAATCAGGACGCATCAGGTCAGGCTAAATTTTCCCAATGTTCTCTGGAGATAGCTGTGCAAGAAAATACAATCAGTTTCTGAAATGCCCAGTCAATTGAATCACCTTTGCTTACCATTTTTAATGCTCAAGTTGAACTTCAGCAGGTCATCTTCATCATGCCTACATGCCTCAGATGCATTGAGTTACTGCCACTGATTGGCTGAATATCTGTTTGTATTAATGAGCAGTTAAATGGATGCATCTAGTTAAAAGATATTTATATTAGACCAATCTAGACATTTTAAAGTCAGGCGGTGATGTATCTTTAGCGCCACTCACCTCCACTGCCTACTTATTTATCTTTTGGAGGCTCTTTATTGAAATTCCCATGGTGTCATGTTTGGATTTGACACGACGAAGGTGACAGTCAGTTGGAAGTGTCCTTTCTGGTTTATTATAGGAGTAATCAAAGGATGCTTCCTTATTATGAGGAATAAATTTATGAAACCTTAAGCGAGGATCACTGATAATTCACCTTTTGGAGTGCACTTTTAAGAAAGGATCCTTTAAGCAGCAGAGGTGGGCGGAGCGGACTGTCTCTATAGATCATCTTTTGTATTGAGCCTCCTGGCCATGGGCAGTATGCTATTCCCTTATATGAAGTGTATTTCAGATACATCTCCCTTAATTAGGGTGTAGATAGATAATAGATGAGCTGTTCTTAAAGGTCTCATGTCCTGATGTGTTTGACTGTTTCCATCTTGTTTTGGGTGTTTATTGAGCAATGATTGATTAAAGATGAATAAAACAAATGAACCTGTAAACCTCTGCCAAGGTAGCTCACATATTGTTGTTACATCTATAAGCAATAGCTCCATGATAAAGTTAACGTCATAATATGATTCATGACCCTGAAAACCCACACCTAGCACTCGGAATAATGTTGATATCATTATTAGTTAGACAGTTATTGAGCAAAAACGATCGTTCGCCAATTGATCACCCTCAAAATCTAATCATTGTTTAGTTGGGCCATTCCCAACATCTCCTGAAAATATCAGCAAAATCTGTCCTGTAGTTTTTGCGTAATCTTGCTAACAAACAAACAAACAAACAAACGACAGCAAAAACATAACCTCCTTGGCAGAGGTAGAAATTTAGTCTCAGATAGGGCTCTTTTTCCCTCCCCTTTGGAAACGCTCTGATCTGAGAGGGTTGGTGAAGCTGTGATAATGAGCTCTGCCCTGATTGGCTGCACACACAATTTCTGATGGGAGAAAGGGTCACAGGTTATTTAGCGGACTTTCAAACAGTCATGGCGTCTGCCTGTAATGAGCAGAAAACACTAGTGTAGGTGGAGGCTATATAGCTACTACATAATAAACCCCAGGACGTAAAAAACATAGCATTTTAAGAAGCGTTTTTTAAAGAGGTATAACACATTTTTTTCTTGAGCTGAGAGTTTAGTAAATGGTGTCATGATCCTCTGCTCCCCAAGACCAATCTAACAACATCAAAGGCAAAGAAAAATTATATTCAGGACATGGGACCTCTAAGTGTTTGCTGAATAAGATCAGATATGAAAAAAAGGTACTGGTGGTGCACTTCAGTCTGAAATGTAAATTAAAGACAGATTCAAGAGGGTTTATTTGATGGGCCTGAAAATAATCTGCACTCTCGCTGAATGATTTATAAAACAAACTAGTGGTTTCTCTAATCCTGGGATGCAGAAATGATACTGATTTTAGAAGCAGGGTACTCCTTTTTATGAAGATATCAAAAGATGAACTCCAGGCGATGACTTCTCCCTCTCTTCAAAAATAGACGGATACCCTTCTGGAAATGAGCTCTTCAAATATTAAAAAAAAAAAAAGCCTCAATTCTCAGTTTGCAGCGAGGAGCTGAAGCGCGAGCGGCCTGATTGAACAAGCAGGTGTCAGAGAAGGAGGAGCAGATGGTGAACAGAACCAGACCAGAAAACGGAGACAAGGGAAAAAAATACTGTGTTGGTTTCTCAAGTTTATTCGATCTGTGGTTATCAAAGACAATGCCCGAGAACATAAATTATGAAAAAAGCCTTCATAAAGGGGGAAGGGGGTTGATATGACATTATCAGCTTAAACATAGGCATATTGTCTCTTGTTTATTTTAAAACAGCGATGTTAAAAGTAAAAAAACAAACAAATGGACAGAAGAGATGCCAAATAAAAGGACATTTTCTCTGTGGAGTGCTTCTTCTTTTGCTTTTTTGGTGGACGGCTCCTGTGTTGGTGCGAGTTCACTCCACATAATCTTACCAATGTTCGCTTGAGGTCGACAGCGGAGTGACTGGAGTTCACCATTGTTCCAAGTGCTCGGGAAAAGGGGGCGGAGTCATCCCACCTCTTTCACTGCCAGTCTCTCGCCAGGTGTACAAACATGATCGGAGGAATGAAAAGCGGGGAAAAAAAGGAGAGTTTCAACCTTCCATCAACATCTGCTGTGGACATTTGGATACCAAGGTGAATGAAAACTCCTAACAACCCAAAAGTGAGAATGTACTGGTCAGTCTCGCATGCAAATAACATCCCACGTATCATTTTGGTGGCTCTTGGGCAAACATGTCAAAGTCAAGGCCTGCAAGCCAAGTCTGGATATAGTTAAATACAGCCTGCGAGGTAATTTCATGTCTTTTATCATCATCTAATCAGTGGTCAGCAGATCAATGCATTGGTCAGTGCATGAACAGTGACTTTTAAGCACTGGAGCCAACAGAGATCGCAGCTGTCGACTCTTGCTGGTGTTGGATCAAATGCCGGACAGTTTTTCGCAAATTTGTCAATGAACCAGACTAACATCAGTGTTGTTCAACTGGCATTAACTTTTTTCTGCATGGCCTGATTTAGCTCGACCAGGTGTGAAAATGTCCCTCTATGATGGCAAAAGTTGGTCAAAATGTCAGTGTGTGAATAGGGCTCTTGTCCATGGGTTAAAATTCAATCTGTGTGTTTATGATGAGGTCACAAACATTGAACATGTTTAAATTTAACAATTTCAAGTCCCTTCACCTCAAATGACAGGTCAATTAGGTTAATAATGTTTCATAAAAACAGATAATTACTGACTTTGGCTGGAAGCCGGGATTCGGGTTGAAATTCAGGCTGATTCTTTTGTGGTGTGTGCCCTGCATAAGTGTACAAGACCAAGTCAATCCAGATAAAGGCACCCAGATATCAACTTTTAGTGCACATTGGGGCATGTCCACACTAAGCATTAAAGCCACAGTATGTCATTTTTTTATTAGGCTTCTCTCACCGTCACTGGCCCAAAAAATATGATTACCTGTCAATATCTTATTACTGAAACCACATGAGAGATCATCAGGTATCTGTGCCCCCTCCTTGCTCTGTATTAAGCCTTTAGAAAATCTAGCAAGGGACACACACTTTTCGGCCAATCAGGGCTCAGTTCAGGGACACTAAGGTAAACGTGCTTGTTATATCTGAATGAGCTCCAGCTGATGTTTAGATTGTACAAGTAATGTTCATTTGATGAAGGGAAATGTGATTGTGGCTCTTTTATGGCTGCAAATGCATTACATTGGTATAATGCTAATGGCAGCTAAAGGCACAAACACAGCGGACTGGTTGATCATAAGGGAAGGGGCATGGCTAGGAGCACGATTAGGGAGGGGGGAGTAAAATTGCTTTCGCTACAGTCTCATCCATGTTACAGACCCCAGCTTTAAGGGTCACCACTTGGTATCCAATAGTCCATATCTGATGTTAATGCACAGTATAAGCAGGATGTAAGAAAAACACACTAATCATCATTTAAACCAGGCACCAGGTCACGACGTGGCCCCTTCGACTTTACACAGGCACACTTTTATCCCGCACACACACTTTCATTCACACACTGTACAGTACAATGCACAAGCCCCATACACACAAAATTAAGACCGTTTAAAAACACTCCATTAAAAGCACAATATGGTAATTATAAAAATAATTGCACATGTAAAAACAAGATGGAGGAAGCACAGTGAGTGAAGGAGGGGCAGCAGGTGGAGGAGTGTGTGCGTGTGTTTGGGGGAGGGCAGCAGTGAGCATGGCAAAGAGAGGATACAGTACATTCAGTAAACAAACAAAAAAACAGGAAAGAAGGAACAAAAAAGGCAAGATTAGAATCAAAAAACACTTAAAAGAATTAAATAAAAATCAAACACTTTTTTCCAGTTTGTCATTTTTTTTTCTCAGTCATTGATTTCGAAGCGAACTCTGGAGTGTGTCAGTCTTACAGTAGTCCCAGACGTCGCATCCCGGGAGAGGGAGAGAAAGAACGAGCGAACTTGTTCGGTCGTGTGGATTTTAATTGTTTTCTTGCTCTTATTTAAAATCAATGTTCACGTCTACGTCTCTACAGAGCTGACGTCACAGCGTCAGGCGGGGGGAGTAGTGGTAGGGTGCAAGTCCGCCATGAACCCGACGTATGCACAGGCATTTACACACACATTCATACGCACACACTCACACAAACACACAGAGTGCATTCTCTTTCCTATCACCCCTGGGTGCAGGCTTTTTTCTTTTCTCTTCAGCTTAGCGCGCTAAATACGCCTCTTTCCTCTGTACAAAAAAGCAGCCTCCTTCCCTTGAATCGGAGTCTGCGTGATTCTCCTCGCTCCTCTTCCTTTATCTCTTTACATATCCTCTATTCACTTCCTTTGAGAGTTGAGCAGTTTGTCCGCCTCCGGGTACGTCGGGTACTTTACCGTCTCGATCTTCTCTCTGACCTTGTAGGAGGGGTAGAGGCCAGTGCGGCCCATTTTGCGGTTGATGCCTTTGGAGTACCCGTCCCAGTGGTTCCCCGCCACGCCGATGATGTCGCCGGGCTCCAGGGGGATGTCCTCGCTGTTGCGCGGCTGGTGGGGGTAGATGGCGATCTGGTTGTGGGCGTTCTGGCCTCCGAAGTAGTAGATGTCGTCCAGGGAGTAGAAGAAAGAAGAGGCGTCTGGATGGAGCATCTGCATCATCTCATAAGCAACACGACAGACCTGGAAAAAGAACATTTAGAAGGTAAGTCACTGTTTTCCCTTTTTTCAACTCGGCTCTGTCAGTGTCAGGTACACTGATAAGTTCATTTAGAAAGCTAGAGAGTATGGTTTATCCATATAGGACCTTTTATAAGCAGAGGTTAGAAAGGGGGAGGGCAGCAGGGAGCTTAGATAAGCTTTGACATGTACTAAGTATCATCTGCACAGCAATCCTAAGGAACACTCTTGAAGCTCTTATAGACCAATGGGAGCATATACAAAAAAATAACAGAGGGCCTTGAACAGAGCCCTGAGGGACACCATTAGACAGAAATTGTGCAGAAGGTGATGCCTGTCAACAGTGACTGAAATTGCTCTGTGAGATGAATAAAAGGAGAGCCACTCTGAGGCTGATGTGTTGAGCACTTCTCTAGTGTAACCTTGTTAATTATCAGTCTCCAGACATCACGATCAGACAGAACCAATTTCATGTAACTTCATTGAGCTTAAAATTGAATATAGGATGGCAATTCACATTTAATTACTTTTTTTTTTTTAGGAATTCTAGGCTTTATTCTCGAATGCATGTGCAAAACACACTGGACAGTCTGTGTTAATGTAAATGCACAGGCTTATCAGGGGAACTCTCACAAAAAAAGTTAAACAAATATTGACAACTGCACCAAGGGAACAGAACAAACTATTTAATTACATGATGTTGTTTTTAAGACATACAGCTGGTACTGTTGCTGAAAGCTTTTAAAAGGCAACCCAGAGGGGGGCTCATATAAAGAAATCAGTACAAGGCCTAAAACAGAACCCTGAGGAACACCACAAGACAGAAATTGCAAGGATAGCACGTGTCTACCAGGAGTAACTTAGACTGTTCTTTTAGATAAATAAGAGGAAAACAAAGCAAAGGCTGATTCAGATATATACGGTATCTTTACCCATTCAAAAAGGTTGTAAATAGTATATTGTGTTCATAACATGGGCAAACCAACCGTGTTTTTGAATTGTAATTTATTAATTTTACAAACTACTTTCACTACTTCAGCCTTGTTCATAAAAGAGACAAAAATATATGTCTCTTTTTTCAGAACTTTAACCATCCATATGCCACTTTGAGTAAACAATGGGTTATAGTTTTTGTAAAGAACCTGAAAATGAAGAATTTGGCATATACAAAAATAATCTTATTTTCAATTTTTGATAATAAAATAATGGTAAAACCATTTTGGTGCATTTATTATATCACTATGATTGTTTTCGAAGAAAAAAAACATGCACAAATGACTACTTATTTTCCCTATATAAATGGCTTGAGGGATTTTATTTGGGGATCACCACAGTCTGAGACATGTCAGTGATAATCAAAAGTGATTTTGGTGCTTTTGTGTCAGCCGTGAATGATAAATCCTTGCATAAATTCCCCATAAGTCAGTGGGCAAACTGCATGTTTTGTGCCCCTGAGCTGCTAATATGAGAGGGTGGGGAGAGAGGGAACATAATAAAAGTGACAAATGTGAGACCTGGCCTGCAAATTGAAAGCATATGATCAGACATTGGGTGTTTTCATGCCACAGGGGCCAGATAATCAAAAATCACAGTTGTTATGAGTTAAAATGTGGCCCCTTTGACCTTAATATGCTTAGTGTGATGTTTTAATTACAAAGAGCACTTTAGGTCTATTATAGCGGAGGGAGTTCAAATTCATTATCTAGAGAAAATAAGAGTGCAGGTTTCTGCCAAACTGCATTCAATATAGATTATTTTATGGAAAAATAACCTCAAAACCAAGAACATGAACGTCTCTGAAAGGGACCAATGGAGGCTGAAGGTTTAAAACAAGAGTTTGAAAAGTGTTTTGACTAAAAAAGCACTAAAAAGGTCACAGAACAAGAGAAACCCTTAAGGTAACGTCAATATGAAGTTGAACCAAGAGGACAGTTGGAATAAAAATGAAGTAGAGGAGGAGATGATAAAAGACTCGAAGTATAATGAATAAAAATAACAGTTGCTATACAAATATTAAAGGAAAATAGAAATAAGCTCATAACAATGACTTTATTAGTCCTACAACAAAGCTTTATATCATTTTGTCAGGGGACAAAAGGACGTCCTACTATAAGACACATGCTTTAGATTTCACTCCCTCGTAACGGAGGATAAATGTGCTAACAGTCTAATTCTGCTCAGGTCCTTGAAGTGGATTAATAAGCCCGGGGTGTGAATAAGATAACATTATGTAGTGGCTCACATATTATTTTTAGTGTTGGCAGGGAGCCCGTCCACTCTGTGTTAGACATGATCAGAAAAATGGAAGATGAGTGCCATTGTCATGTTGAAGCTGCAGGAAATGAGCTCATTGTTTCTCTGCTTTGAAAGAAACAATGAAACATGTGAGGGATAATGAGACAATGACCTGGATAGAAATCACAGGACTCTGATTATCAAGGACTTTCTTTGTTTTCCATCCCTCCTGATGAAATAAAAACATAACATGAGAAATTTGTTTTGCTCGACTGTAACGGCTATTTTAACAGAAAAGCTTTTTCAGGTTAAACCCGGTGTCTTGATCTTCAAACTGAATATTTTGCTAAAAATCTCACTTCTGTATTTCTTTTTCAGTCTTACATTCAATGTGTTTCATATTTAACTTTTTGCTCCAAGTATAAATGTTTTGTTTTTAAATCTTTTAAAGTATGGACGGGCAACACTGGTGTTAAGTGGGTTTTAAATACTGTTCTCTTTGCTAGACGGCCAAATGTTAAAATTTGAAGGCCTAATCCTAAAGGCTGAGCCATGGCATCTACTGAAGCAAACTTTTTTAGACTTCACTTATGGACGTCAACATGTGAGAGGTGAGTAACAGACTGACAGGAGAATCAAAAGCTTGGCCTAACTGCTTAGCTCCCTTTTTACCACTACCGCTGGCACAACGCCTGTTGTACTGCAAATGCTGATCTGCCTGTCAGTCTCACTGCACTTGGGAACAGGACCCTGAGGTGTTGAAAATCCTTTACTTCACCAAAGACTCACTCCCCACCCTGAGAGCGTAATGCACCCTTTTCTGACATGGCTGACCACCACTTTGATGGCTTTACAGTCTCTAAACCCCAAACCCTTCCCCCCATCTGCACCTCCAGATCTTGTCCACAGAAATCACAAACGGAATCTGAGAGAAAAGGCAACCCTTACAGAGGCCACGTTGTGAAGGAAATGTGTCTTAACTTTGTGCTAAAACACAGACATGACTCACACCTGGGTCAGAAAAGGACTGAACTGTACACAACAGCACTGTTCTTTTGAGGGAACTGAATGGATGATGAGTTAACCTTCTCTCTCATTGCAAGTTTAAAGTAGATGTCCACGTTTTAAGATGGAATAAAGACTTTTTATAGCCTTTCTAAACCACACAGATGAAAATACATCCATAAAATTTATATTTGTTTTAATGACATTTCAAATTTGTGCTCCTTGTTACTCTAAAGGTGCAACCTGGGCGACTTCATCACGCTACTGGGTCGCTGTGGCAGTGCGACCGGGTCGTGTTGCTTGGTCGCCATAGTTGAAAAATTATAACTTTTCAGGCGACATCGCGTGTGGCTGTGCCGCGACAGCCAATCAGCATTGTGTGGGTGAGTGATTCCGGATCACATCAGAGTGACAATCCATGTCTGTGTGGGAACATTAGTTAGGGAGTACATTAGTTCTGCCTTATACAACAGAAGTGGCGGTTCTCTGAGGTCCTGTCCTTCCTCATCCGCATCAGCTGCAGAGTTTTACTGTTGGTAGATGAGTGACGAGGACACAGTTGGAATAATGTCAGATAAACCTATACATACAAATGGTGCCAAAATGAGCTATTTATGAACAGGCGATGTGACTTAGGTGGGCGACGCGGTCTCAGCCGCCAAGTCGCGTTGGGTGTGAACACACCTTAAGAGTTGAAAGAGGAGAATTGATCTGACCTGTGAGGAGAAGGTGCACACCAGGAAGTCAGTCTGAGACAGGAAGTGGATGTCCAGGATGACTCCTCTCAGTGAGTTCTCAGTGTAACGATTGTGAAGACCAGCTGACCACGAGATGGAGTTATCACTGATAAACTCGTAATCTGGGTACCTAGAGGAGAACATAATATGTGAGATATGATCTCAGAATAAGGAATGATTGAAGCTGTTCAGACACGTGTAGAGTAACTGACTTGTTCTTTGCTTCCTGCAGCAGCGAGGGGTCGTCGGTGGCGAGGTAAACACGTTTCTTGTCAACGTGGACGCGTCTGGCCAGATGCTGGAACTGCTCCTCCACATGCAGCATGTACTCCTCTATGGGGTGGAAGGCTGCCTCCGTCCCAACTTTATCTGTCCTCCTTACGTGGACTCTGCAGACACAAACAGGGACACTGACAGGTTAAGAATAGCTAACTCTTTCACAGTTGCACTCTAAACCAGTAGAAAATATAAACATATTTATAACAGGAGCTTTGTTGTCCTCTTAAAATGAAAGACCTCATAGTGTTTTAAAAGTGCAGAAACTTTAATTCGATTTGACAATTTTTCTTCTTCTTGTGCTCTAAAGTCATTAAGTTAATTTAAAGTTCATTTAAATGCTATTCAGTGACCTTTTCAGCTCTACATGCTCTCCACAGAGAGAAGCCTTGATCATTTTGAGGACTGTACATTAACTTTCAATGACTATAATTATAAACAGCCATTTAAAAGCTCCATATGTTACTCAGGCAAGTTGTCTCAAAGCATAGGAAAAATGGACAGAGTGAAGGTGAAATTAGCATTTCTTCCTTCCACCAATTTAAAACAATATAACATGCAAAACACAGCATGAACTCAGACCATGATGGCCTCCCCATCTTATTGTTGTCATTCTAATACTTGGCATTGCTATACTGACATCCATTTAATATGCACAAACAAAAAATAACAAATGATCCAACATAATAGTCTAAAAGTAACAGTAAAATAATTTTGGAAGTATTTACACAAGAGGTTCCCAAACTTTTTTCCACATGCTGAAAAATACAAGCGTGACAGGGCCGCTTTGCCATTCATCACCATTAAGTTCTTAAATTGAGAGATTTTAGGGTGCCCAATCAGACTGCAGGAGGCTCTGGGTATCCATGTCTGCCTGTTTTTAGGATGAGAATGAGAAAAAATGCCCAGTAAGACAGAGAGGGAAGACCCTCACATCTTATCTTTGCATTTATACACAAAACAAGAGCAAACTGCATAAAGCTGCTAAAATCTGAAAACATGCAAGTGCTCTAAGACGGTTCTTGGTTTACTGGATCTTAGACCAGTGCAGTTAGAGAAATTGAGCACAATTAATGCAAACATAATTGGTTCCTCTCTATCATCAGTCAAGCAAAGACCAACGGGGGCAAACATAATGTACTAATGGGGGCCAAATCTAATTTGACCCTTTGAGAAAATGACGATAGATAATTAACTGCAGCTCATGGAGCTGCAGTTGGCTCCCAGGCCATGGTCTGGTCATCCCTGATGTACACCAATGCCTCGTTGAATAACGGTATGGCTTCCTCTTTCCTACGCTGGACTGGTATATATACCTAAAATACTAATGATGCTGCCAATCTACTTGACCATCTCATGGTCCGCTCTACCCATCTTCACGAACACTGATCGTTTTTGAGCTTGAAGTGTAGCAGCTGTGATGCGGGTCTGCTCTGCCTCACATTTCCACCGCTTTTATACCAGCTGTGCTTTGTGTTAGCCATGTCTGCCAACTGTTAAAGCCCTGTCTTTTGGCAGGATGACCCAGTATAGATGCTTTTCCATTCATGGCATCTGCTCAACTCAACTTGACTCAGCTGCATGGTTTGGACACTACCTGCTCCATTTCCCATTGCAGTATAGGCTGTATAGTATCTCTTTAAGGTAGGTGGGACTGGCATAGCATGGCTGCGCTAAACTTCACAGGCATTCCCACAAAAACAAAGGAGGAAATAAAGGGGATAGAGCTGTCTGCCCCTTTGTGACTTTTTGTAACAGTAAGAAGATGACTTTTGTTCCAAAGACAGTTGGAATCATGCAAATTAAGCAGAGGAGAGTTTGGGAAGTCATGCAGCCTCCTGATGCCGACAACAGAAGGCTGTGTGTGCCAAGTCAAGAACAGACCATGAAGTGGAAAAGCCCCATAGCAAGTGACGTGATTTTATTGCATAACTGACCCAGGAGAACTTATGAATAAAAACATTTTGTTCAAACAGGGAACGTTTTTTTCACAAAAAAAGCCAAACCAGGCTTTAGATTCGAAATGCCCAGACCAGGAAAGTAATCGAACAGTGGTTATCGTGTCACATAGATTTTCTATGGGCAGATATAAAGCTTCTAAATGTCAATAATTACTATTTGTTATTGTGATTAAACTTCTATTAAAAGTACAGCCTAACTCTGAAGTTCTCTCTGTCTTAGGCATATTTTCTAAACTTTGTTTCGACCAAGAAAGACAAGATTAACGCAAGTGGAGAAAAAAGATCAATCCAGGCCCTTGTTGTTTGCTTGTCTGTTTCTATTTATTTATTTATTTATTTATCATACAGAGGCACGCATTTGAGCTCTAAAGTCTGTTTGTATATTGATGTGTTTATGTGGTACAACAGCAATTAAATTTAGTCTAAAGTAAAGTCAACAAAAGAAATGGGACTTCATCTATAATGGTACACTTCGGAAATCTATTTTTGTGATGTTCAAACTGATCACAGAAGAGACAGAGGATTGAGAGAAATACAAAAACTGTAGAAGAGAGGGAAAGTTTTAGAAATGAAGTGAATTTTAAGAACAGACAGACATAAAAAAGCAACACAACTGTATTATTACTGTGTCCTTGTCAGCACTCTCAGTAAGCTGGGACAAAGAAACAGTGCTCTGAGCGGATGTACGTATGAGAGGGAAGTGGAGCTTTTAAAGTGAACAAAGAGGGGCGAGGGCAGTAATAGTTACACTGCTGACACTGCAACATCTCTCAAAACTGATGGATGCTAAAAAACGATTTTATTTCAAACAGAGCTATTTAACAATGAAGGCACTGGGCTACAGTTGCAGTTTGACTCCTGGCTGGCCTTCAAGAGCAAATAACATCTCAAAAACTGATAAAAAGAGAGCTTTGTATTTTTTCAACCTTCACAAAATGTGACATTCAAATGTGACTTAAGGTCAAGCAAACATGGACTCCTTCAAAGCAGGTACAGCTATGAGAACAACCTTAAAAAAATCACTGACTTTTTAACCGAACAGGTGACTTTTTCTGAGGTATCTGAGGTGTCCACACTCTCAACATGGACATACATGCTATCATTTTTTGTCTCCTGCTGTCCACTCCTGTGATACTGCGGCATAAAGTACATTATTCCTTCAGGAAATAATCCACGGCTGAAAAAGCCTTTAATTTGAATAGAAAGTTAAACTTATGATGAAGGATGTTACTGATAATTCATCACAGGCATTAATTCAGTTTGAAATTCCTCATCCATGTCCAAAATTTATGTCCAGTAACAATAATATTTTAAGTTTTAAACAAGCTTTTGCAAAAATATAATGTTTTCTCTTGTTTTTAACGGGCTTTCTAATGAATTTGTTAAGCACTGTGTAAAACAAAGGAACATCCTCAAGAAAATCTTTAAAGATAATCTTAAGCAGTATGAAAATGTGGGATTATGTGTGACATTTATAAGAAGGGAAGAATTAGACCCATAATTATCCTGACAATTTTTACAGTCAGGTACACGCTTTCACTTTCAGATAATCAGCCTGATTTTTGGCCTGAATCCCCCCTTCCCACTAAAGTCAGCAAAAGCTAGATTATCTGGTGATCCTGCTGTGTGAGGTTTGTTAGCAGCAATCAGTTATTTGATTCTTGACAACAACAGGAGTGTTTATGCAGCATATACTGCAAACATATCATAACAAAACTGACGAGAGGAGGAGCTGGAAGCTAATAATCAGCCACATTTGCTTCACTTTGTCCTGTTTGTTGTCTACCGTTTGTTAACACTACTGTGAGAGGAGAGACCCTCTCTGTTGGTGAATGTGACAGTTAGTGTGTGGTGTGGTGCACTGATACGACACAAGAATAAAACTTAAATCCGTCATATGCTTATACTTTCTTTTTAACAGACAAGTAAGGTTTTTATGCTCATACCTTTACATCTGTCATTATTTACCTCATGTGTGATCCCTCAACATCTCAAAACCAGTTAGTATTTTAAAAATCTCCATGTGTGTGCCAGGCTTGAGTGTATGCCCCTGCTTCAGAACTCCAAACAACCTCTCCATTCTAGAGGCTTTATCAAACCCTTTTGTGTGAATGTGAAAAAGAAAGTAAATTAAAAGAAAAGAGGGTTCAGAGGTTAAGAGAGACAGAATAAAGACGCCTTACCTAATTTCTTCCACTTGCCAGAAATCAATCAGTGTCCAGCTTGAGAACTGGCCCCTTTATTTACTCAACACATAAAAACCACGGGAACAGAGCGAGGAACAGTGAGTGAGTGGGCGAGCAGGAGTCTTTCATTGGCTCTGTGATCACCCAAAAGGTCCCGACTCCGTCCTTTGTCAGGGTCCCTCTCTCCTGCCTCCTCCACTCTTTCATGTCGACTCCTTTTTGTTTCTCTTTTTGTCAGGGCCTTTTCTCCCTCTGTCATTGCTTAGCTCTTAGCCATCTCCTTCCTCCCTCTAACTCTCCCTCTCTCTCTCATCTCCCTCCCCTCGGCACTCACCCACACTCCCGCCTCAATAATTCAATTCATTTCTCTCTATTCATACAGTTTTTTTGGAAAGGCAGGGCAATCCTCACTGTGGGCGTAGAAGCACACATCAAACACTCCCACACGACACAAAGAGAGTGCTGATTTGGGCAGATTGTGACAATAACTAACACTAGTGCTCCGGATTCATATCGGCTGCTTATGCAGAAGAATACAGCAGCTCTGAGCTACATGGATTTCTTTAAAGCATGTCATTTGCATTTGAATCTCCAAGCAAATCATAAGATATCCATCAAAACACTACAACAGCAGCAAATGCAACAAACAGTCTGACATCAAAATAAATCTAAGTTATTTACAAGACTTTGCTTTAATATTTAAGTGGTATTTGTGTGTACAATGAAGGAGAAATGTGCCAAAAAAACAAAAACCTTGTCATCAAATCTACTTCAAAGAGCAGCGAGTACTACTGCATTTTCTTCAGGTGATCCAAGCTTGAATAAATTGAACTGCTGCCCTCTTTATACTGTAAGTGAGACGTGAGGGACACATGCACAAAGTTGGGGATTTTTACATATGATGATCAGGTGCTGATTAACCAGTTATACCAAACAGGTGCTGATGATCATCATCATCATATGTAGGCTGAAACATAGCCATTAACTAAAAGAGAAAAAAGCTTTGTAGGAACTATAACATGGTGAAGAGCAGCCAAACTCTGCTACCAAGGTTAATTTGTGGAAGACAGTTCAAAGGTCCAATTTCCTACAAAATCAATTTTCTTTGCTTTTGTTGTTTGTTAGAAGGAACAAGGAGGCATAAGATGACACCTTTTACTTAAATCTCAGCTCACAGAGAAATGCTCTTTAAAGTAATTTACTCTTAAAATGCTCATTTTTTTTTACTTTCTGGAGTTTGTTATGTAACAGCTATACAGCCTCCACCTACATGTGTGTTTTCTGCTCAGAACAGTGAGACATCTTTTGGAAGTAGAAGACGTTCCTGTAGCCTCCCTCAGATCTGAGCGTTTCCAAAGGGGAGGGAAAAGGCTGCATCTGATCCCCTACAGGGACAAAATTTTTCCTTTCATTGTGAAACTTGAATCAAATCCTTACCTAATAGACTCCAAAGGCATGAGGTCAACAGTCAAACGCAACAGGACATGGGACCTTTACAGTCCCAGGTCGGACACCATGGCAAGTTTAAGCACAGCAATAAGGCATAAGGTAGGGATACTACATCAGCAAGGTATCTCCCAGGCATACTGAAGATTGCAAAGCAGACTGAAGATTTAAGATGTGCTGTTAAAGCTCTTTTGAAGAAGAGGATTATAGACCTAATGATCCACCAAGCTAATTTTCATTCACAAATCCCCTGACTGCTGCAACCTCTATGTGTCTGAGACTCTGCTTGAGCTCCTGCCTCTGAATTGCTCCCATCCCTGCGAGGGCCCTGTCAAGTTTTGATTGGTTTATAGGTCTGCTCTATGGTAATGGGTCAGTTCAGCGCTGCTTGGTGCCATGTTGTCAACAACTCTGCATTCATTTTAACAGCTGCACTCAATGGGCTTGCTCGCAAGTCAACGGGCTTAAACAAAACACTTGCAGGAGATCCTCTGGTAGGTCTACTCGAGGGGGCTGGAGGAAAGAGATGTTTCAGGCAGCGGCTGGCACCGCAACAAGGGGGAGAGGAAGAGGTTTTGATGCTGCTGACTTTTGTTTTGTTCACTGAGGTGCTCTAGTGCTCTATCAAGTGAAGGAGTCATGTTGAACACACTTAAGGGCATGTAAAACAAAAAAAGCATGATATGAGCTTATAAATAGGGTTGTGACTCCCTATCTTGAGTGTAAAAGTGAAAAATTATTCAACTTTCACATGTGCCAAAAAATGCTGGAGAAAACATGTTGTGCAGTGGAGGTGAAAACACCTAGCAGGTGCACAGCTACAAAGGAAAACAATGGTTTTACCTGTGGTGCTTTTCTAGGAATGCAACCCTGTGTGACCAGCCCCCTAATGGCACTATAGTGTAACATGATCTTTTTAACTTATTTCTGTGAAGAGCAAACCACAACAATGTCAAAAGGAATGCTGAGGATGAACTATATTGTGTAAGTGTTGGCAGATAACGGCTCCAAAAGCTAAATATTGGGATTGGCAAATATGAAAGCTGCTGACATTGAAGCCATTATCAACATTAACTTTGTCGACTTGCTGCCTATTTAATTAAATTGGAAATGATATGCTCCAAAAAATAGGGTGGATTTTCTGCCAGCAGATTGGTAAATCAGTGTCTGTGGCTCTGAAAGGGCAGATGAAGCTTGATTTTATTGCAACTGCTAAAAGTACATCTGAACATTATATAGGTGTAGTCAAAACATGAAACATATATCAGTATTGATATCTTAATTGGGTCAAATAAGTTTTGAAATATTAGCATTTAGGCTATCAGCACAAAATTCAATATTGTGCATCCCTATCCTGTATTGAGGCAGTTTGCAGCACTTTACAACCAATGGCAAGCCACTTTGATCAAGCACTTTTTCCAGCACACCACCTAAATTCTCCACTAATGACATGAGCTGATTTTCTCTAAAGGGGGCCACACTGACCAACATCACTACTTTAAAACATGCCCCCTAAAACAAATGTGATCTCTTATGTTTGGAATAGACTGTAATTGGACCTGCAAGTGAAATACATGTTTTCCCTCTTGAACGCAAAAGTTTGACAACAATTGTTTTTTAAATGTATTTCTACTTTGCACGTTCTACAGTCACACAACAGAGCTGCGGACCTGACACAACATATAATAGAGGATATATTTAGTAGATCCAGCTCCTGGCAACCACATAGCCATGGCAATGACAGAGGCAATAACTCTATCCTCCCTCTCTCTCTCCCATTAGGAGACATTAAGTGGTGGAGGGGTGGAGCTGGGCTGATGGCAGCTTTTAGTCGGAGGCTCCCAGCAGCTCACATCTTGAGGGAGCAGCAGAGAGAGTGAAAGTGGCGGGGACAACTAAAGGCGGGCGGGGGTCGGCTGGCGGTTGTTGGGTGCTCTGGGGACAAGCTGCCTCTCTCTCTCCCTCTTGGCTCTCTCTCCATCAACCCCCCTGCATCTCCCACTGCTCTCACTTTTTTACTTTCCTGCGCTGACGATATGGATCCTTTTCAACCTCACTTTTATATCTCACACCCTCTCCACGCACATATATCACCTTCCCCCTCGGTGCTGATAGAAGCGCACAGGCACTTTGTTGCTACATCAGTGCAGAGTGAGGTGGAGGTATCAAGAGCTGAGGAGGGAGGGGAAAAAAGGGGAGAGAACTTTGTTCTACCCGGCTCTTCATTTCAATAACCCTCTCCTCTGTGATATGAGGGAGAAATGGCTGTGCAGAGGAGGGGGGGTACACAAGGAACAGCTGTAGAGATGTCTGTAAAACTAAGAGAGCTAGAGGATTATGGGTAGGGGATGTGCGCCAGGGGAACGTGAGGTAGAGGTGAGTGTGAAGTATAAAAATTTGAACAAGCTTGAAGCAGGGCGAAACAAATGAAGATGGAGATGAAATGAAAAAAAAGTTGGCATGAGTCACAGAAAACCAAAAATGAGGAAAGAAAACGGGGAGAGGAGAGTCAGGAAGATGGTAGCTGCCGGGGTGATAAAAGGCAGAGAGGTAACAACCAAAGAGAAGAGTGTTGGGAGAGAAAAAGAGAGAGGGTGTAAGATGAGGGAGACACAACCAAGCAGTGCAGGACAGGAAGAAATGAGAAAGAGGGAGCGCTGATTGCTCGCAGCAAAATGTTAAGAGGAAGGTGAGAATAAGAGAAGTTTTGAAGGGCGAGAAAGAGGCAGAGGGATGATCATCTGAGGAACAGAAGAGAGAGCAGTGACAGAACCAAACATGGCTGAATGTTTCATCCGTTCTTAAAAAAAGAGCCCACTGCAAAAGTTAAATAGTGCTGATGACAGGCAGCCAGGGCTCTCTGTGGAAAATATGAGAGATGCTGTTTTCACAAATAAAGCAGAAAAATCATGCTTTCGAGTTTTCAATTTTCTCAGTAGACGTGAGAATCGCCAGTGGCCCTACAACGTGATAATATACCGATATTTGATTTCTGGTCTCATTTTATTGCAACAATTCATACTTTACGATATGCAAGGTAATGATTTACTTTAAAATACGATAACTGCAATCTTTAACCCTTTACTCTATGTATTTACAGTGTCCAGCATAAATGAGTACACCCCCTGTTAAAAGTAATGCATTACTCAATATCAAAATGAACAAAAGAACAATTTCCCAGGTTTTGACAAAGCTGAGTTTAACATAACATTTTCTTTTACCATAAGATGAAAATAAGGGTAATATGATAACTAAAATTCAGCTTTGCTCCCACAACTTTGATTGGAGTGTACTCATTTTTGCATCCTGATCTTAAATTGAGAAAATTACTTTTTTGTGTGCAACTTAAAAAATCTTGTTTGCAATCAATGGCCCACATTTGGGGGAGTATTTTGTGGTATGGTATGCCATAGAAAATTATGATTTTGAAAGGAAACTAAAGGTTTTCTGACAAATCTGAAGGGGTGTAATCATTTATGCTGAGCACTGTGTATCCAAAAATAGCACAAAATCATTGGAATTCTACACATTTTATAAGAAACATATCTTTGTGTGTTCATCCTGTAACTTCAGTTTTATTTAAAACAGGAGTAAAACGCATAGATTGCTGTCTTTGTGCAGGCTGTTTATTAAACTCTGCTACGATTAGCCTCTCTTCAGATTTACCTTCACTGCTGCTGTTAACAAAGCAATGCTGCTGAGAGACGGCACATACCTGGGCTCCAACCAACATGTAACAAAAGCCTTTTTCTTCTACAATATGATGAGGCCTTAAGTCTCTGCACATAGAGTTTGTGATAGATTGAGATATTTTCTCAGATCGCTCAGAACAGGGGGGCAGTTTTGACAAGCTAATCATTTCAACTGTTGGCTGGTTTATCGACAGCGTTAGCTTAGTTTTAGCTTAGCACTAGTTTTGCAATGTCCATCTCTTATGTTTCTTTCATGATCCAAAACAAGTAAACACAATGGATTTAAATGCTGACGGTCCAGTTCTTTTGTCTCTTTGTTTGTTTATAAAAACTCTCTGCTCAGTGAGCATCACCCCGCTGACCTTGTTGCATTGGCTCAACAGCACCATCATGTGGACTGAAAATTTAAAGTAGTCACGAAACAATATTCATACATTATAATACAAATACAAGTTGTTATGCATAGTCAAATTCAAGCTAATTAAGCCAGTGCACATGGGATTAAAACCAATTCAGCAAAAAAAAAAAAAAAAAAAAAAAAATCAATGATACACTGATTTTTTTCTGAATTTAAAGCACAAATATTTAAGTACTGCCATTTTCTAAATATAGTATTGAGTAATACTTGATATAATGTTTCAATGCTTCATAAAAGGGATTTAGAGAAACTATTACAGCAAAGTGAGTTCTTTAATAACTTACAAAAACTAATAAAAATAACAATTTTGATTCTAAAGAACCATTTTCTTTATGTTTATTTGTTGACTTTTGGAAATGATGACGGCCGCATTTATTGAGGTGGAGGGCCGCATGTGGCCCCCGGGCTGCCAGTTGCCCACCCCTGCTTTAGAGAGTTTAACATGAATCATCCTAATGAAAGAGTTGAGAAAACTCTACTCTCACATGCAGAGAGTAGAGTACTTCTTCTTAGATATTATTTTGACTCTAACCATCTTACTCTTTCTCTGCTCCTTCTTCTTGGTCAGTAGTTTTTGCCAAACACCCTGATTCAACTTGAGGTTTCTGGATGTTATGAAGTAGCTTTATCTTTTTTACCAGAAAGCTCCTCATTGGTGGATTGATGTTGGGCCTTTTCTGAGGCTCCTTATCTCTCACAGGATTTTAGTCTTGGGGATATTTGTGGTTTGACAATCAGCTAACTTAGAAATGTAACAAAGTCCACCTCCTTCTTAAGCTGCACTAAAAATACTTGCCTGTTAAACTTGCTAATCCTATTTTTCTCCACAATAATGAGAGAATTTAACAGGAGCAGCACTGGCTGGCAAAATTTTATCTTTACAACAAGGAAAAGCTGTGGAGAAAAGGTTTAACCTGAGTGTTACCACTTGACTAGAGTCATGTGTAAACAGCACAGGCATTAACATGCAAAGAAGAATGAGAGCAGGTAGCATTAGCACTGCTAAAGTTAGACACACTGCAAACCAATTTGACATTTTTGACTTAATAATGTAATCCCAGATTCAGCTGTATTTGACTCCCTGCCTGTACTGAATATTTAGAGGCCCTAAAATAAAAAAAATCTCTTTCGGGGAGATAGTGTTCAATTTTTATGACAAAGTCTCAATAGTTATATATTTATCTCTGTTTTAGAAACTTGAGTTTTGTACTTCTTTCTTGTGAGGTGAGCTGATTAATTTTAATTTCTTATCCTTGTATTTTTATTAAGTGTATCCAGCGCTAGGCTTGTTTTGTGAGTTTTTTTTTTCTAAAATCTTCAGCTGTGTTTGTAGGTCTTTCTGTCTTTTATTTGTTTAATTTTTGTGTGTGGATATTGCTATGATTTTCCCTCTTAAAACTGCTTTAAGTGTATCCCACAAAATTGATGGTGTAACCTCCCCATAATCATTGAGTTCCTAAGGGATTCAATTTCTATCTTAATTTGTTGCTTGACTTTGGGGTCATTGAGCAAACCTGATTTAAATTTCCATGTAGTATTCTTTGGTTGAAGGTCAAAGTCAACAGATAGGTATACAGGTGATCACTGATATCAAGCGTCATATATTGAGTTTTTGAATATTTCTCTTAAAGGTTATGAAGTCTATTCTTGTGTATGGTAGATGGGATGCAGAATAATGTGTGTAATTCTTTCTATTGGGAAAGAAGTCTCTCCAAATGTCAACCAAGCTAACTTCTTCAAATAACTTCATAACTGTTTTATGTAGGGTGTCTGGGATTTTCTGCTGATTTATTTTTCATTAGTTTATTTTTATTAATTCATAGTTACTGATAAATGCTTTATAAATGCTCACATCTTGCCCAAAGTTTGATCAACTCCATAAATACAGTCATACTTTTGAGTTTGTGGTGTTATGTTAAAAAAAGGACTGATTTATTGATTAAAAAGAACATAATTGTCGACAAAGTCCCATTCATGGAAGAGCTTGTAGGCTCATGGATAAGTTACAACATTCATGAGTCAAATAAGACTGTCAGGCGGCTTATTGAAATTCTCTGATGGGGTCATAAAGAAGAATAAACAAGTCAATAAACAGCTCACCCATTTCTAACAGGCTGCATTCAAAAGAAGCTCACAGTACCGTGAATTCATTCAGTCCCACAGGAGAGATGATGGCCCTCAGGGGAAAAAAGACCTCACTCTGATGAATTCTTTCCAATTACGCTGAACTGGAAACAACAAGTCCCAAGTCAGTTTCACGCTAAGAGAGCAGAATCTCTGGGGGCAAAACAATACTCAGACCATATCAAAGCTGAAATCAGACCTAATAATGGCAGATTTGGAACAGCTGGTGTCATTTAATCTGCACCATTGATGCCAGGTTTCATGACAAGCAATATGTAGGTGGTGTATCCAGGTTTTAGAACATTGAGGTGCATTGTGAGGGATTTAGAGGCTGTCATATTTGAAAGAAAGTGAAGCTTGATGCAGACACAGTTGAAAGATGAAGGTGATATTTTTTCTTCCTCTAAAGAGCCACAAAGCAACAAAAGAAGCCAGTTCAGGTCAGTCAGCCTGCTCCAGACTTATTACTCCAGACTGAACTATCTCACACTCCTAGATACATTTTAACTCTCAATTTTCAGGTGGATAAATCTTGGTCAATGTTGTACTTACTTAACATGAACACCCGGTTGCATGAACTACCTCAGGCTTCAAACTTTAGTTCAACTCTTAAGCAAAATATTTCCTTTCCTTGAGCTCTAAGAAGGATTGAATAAAGCCTCTTACACTGCCCGGGTTCCTAAATGTGTAGACCAATGCTCTCACTGTAGCAAATGCTATGCACAAAACTTATGCACTTTTAAATCACCCTGCTTTACTTAGTGGTAGGGGTGAGACAAAACATAATTGCTCTGACTTGCAAATTGCTGATGCCAAATATCAATAGTGATGACAATAGTGGTAAAAAAAAACATGGGGCTCTAAACAGATTAACATATCAGTTTGATTTACCTCATTGCTACGTCATGATTCCTCATGGTTGTATCACAAAATTAACAGGACAAATAAGTTAACAGCCAAAACTGTGAGAGTGACAGCAATTTGAAGGCAATCATAATAAAGGTGCAACTGACTCCAGATCGAAGTAACATAACCATTATTCCTGTACCCTAACTTTTTAGGGCACAGGTGTCTTTTTAACTAACAGCCATATGCAGAAAACACAGGAGGGAAAGGGCCACTTTGTTAAAACTTGCATCTAAGGTATCAAAATTGAATATATATACAAGATTAAGACAAGCTCAGTGACTGAACAAGCTTCAACAATGCACATCACAGTTTCCATCAGGGCTGTCACCTTATACTCGATATTCAAATATCCATACAAGCATGAGGGTAAAAAACTGTACTGCAAATAAACATTTAATATAAAATAAGAGCTGAACAGCACATTAGAGCACCTGAAGCGGGGAACCACCTCATCCAGCAGAGGGCACACGCAGTGCAACAAGTTTGGCTGGCTAGTGCTCTCTTGACCTCAACAACAGCTTCATCTAGTCTGCCAGACACAAACAGACAAAGAGGACACCTCAAGGAAATGGAGGACTGTCATGGCCACTCTGAGTGGATAACAAGAACACTGAATCATGTGAAAAGTGCCATGTGGAAGCACTCTGGGCTCCACTGTGTGTTGATTATGTGCAAGGCAACTGGCCCACTATGACAAATCTGCAGGCCCATTTGTCAGCCTTTCACCGCAGTCCAGCGCTGCCTTGTCAAGTGCTCAGTCCAGTGCTTCCGAGTCCGAGTCGGGGAAAAAAGCCATTCTAGACAAGATTGCAAGTTTCATATGCATTGGTACATATTCAAATGATCCAATGGAAATAATGACCCGGCCAGGGGGTGGGGTTATAGTGACAGCCCTAGTTTCCATTCATTGCTTGCCAAGGAAATAATCAATCACTGAATAGATTCTGGGAAGGCTAATCAGATGTTAGGGGGCCCTGGTCTAGTCCTTGCAACCACTTGATCCATCTCTCCTAACGAAGAAAAAGGTATTCCATGTAGCAGAGAAGGATGCTGATGATTGTTATCCACATTCAAACACACGAACAACAGCAAACTGCACAAAGCAGCCACTCTTTGAGAGAGTCAGTATATACATTTTATAGCCAACATTTTTCCAGGTATTATGGTGCACCAACAGTCACTGTATTTTTTAGTGAAAGAGGTAAATTTCATGCCCATTATAAGCAATAGGAATCAAGAATTAGTTACAGGAAAGAAAATGTAAAAACTAATATGAGGATTTTATATATTTGGCTTTAATGCTCAACATTTCCCCTGTAATTACTCTCCACTTAGTTTTTGTTGAACAATGACATCTGGTTTTTGCAAGGCGCAGGTGTCAAGCAGGTAATCATAGTGGACAGGGGACAGAAGTGACCTATAGTGTAGCTTAATGTGTACCCATCTATATCTAAAATGGCCACTCACTGACCACTTGTCAAGTCTGAGGAAGAGCCATACAGATGTTTGTTTAATATACTCTTGAAGGGAGCTCCTTTTGGTGTGTGGATTCTTTCTACTTTTTCATGTGAATTTATTTTGGATCCAGCACCCTACATAGGATGTGCATGTCTACTTTATCTTTCTCTGCTTGGTCTCAAAAACCTTAACAATGACTCCAAGTGGAAACATAAGACCAAACATGGAGCCCTTTTTGAATGAGTTACCGAAGTTGATTGTAGTGTTGCCAAGACAGGAAGAGAATCTCAGGTTAACCCAGGACAAGATACAATACAGGGGCAGCTTCACAGGGGATCATAGCAGCTACTGTCTCTGCATTTGATACTGGCACTTAGGGCAGTTCTGTAACTTTAAGACAACTTCTGTATGAAACGATAAGAAGGGATGAATTGATAAAATCTTTGGTGGTTTCCACACCTACAGCATTTACTTTGTTCTGATTCAGTTGAAAATAAAGCGATATATATACACACACACACATATGTATATATAATTTAGATAGATATACTAATTACTTTGAAGCACTTTGAATTACCTTGTGTACGAATTGTGCTCTACAAATAAACTTGCTTGCCTTGCCTAATTATAAGTACACGTTTCCTTTTCTTCATCTGTATGGTACCTGTTGATTGTTGATGTATTCCAGCTCAGTTAGGTCACATGTGTACCTATCTGTATTTAAAATGGCCACTCACTGACCACTTTGTCAAGTCTGAGGAAGAGCCATACAGCTCAAAACATCACACTGTTTGTTTGATAAACTCTTGAAGGGAGCTCCTTTTGGTGTGTGGATTCTTTGCACTTTTTCATACGATTTTTGAGACCGACATAAATCTATACTTTGTCAAAAGTGGCACATCCCCTAGAGCATCCAGTGAGTTTCCAAAAGTGCATCATTTCATTCTCTACAATCACTCTTAATTAAGCTATTGTCACTGTCTCTCTAATTATTCTAGTGTAGATATGCTGGTAAAGCTCCCTTAGATTTCAGAGAAAAATGATTGCTAAGGACCCTCAAGCAATGTATAATTGAATTCTTAAGTAGCTGAGTATTCCCTTAAGTGAACGGAGGGTTTCCCCCTCCAACACTGTACAGAAATCATTATAATGACATTGTATTCACTCATTTCTTTTTAATGCAACTTCTGCAGGAAATTTTAGGACAAACTTGGCCACAGAGGCTTTATTTAGGCGGGCACGACATGAGCTTCCTGCCAGCAGGTTGGCATTCTCATGTTTGTGCGAGAATGTCAACCTGAAAAATTGTGTCTGAGAACCGATTTATGCAGACACTAGCATGGCCATGCTCCTGTGCTTATTTCCAAAGAAGACCAATCATTAAAACTCAACACCAACTCAAATGAACTAGAGTGGCCATAATCCTTGTAATAAGGGAACATTTCATTCAGTGCAGTGAGACTTATTTCATGTTTCTCACAGGGTAGTGGACAATGGAGGTTTAACAGAAAAATAAGCTCTATCAGGCTTTTGACGCACTGACTGTAATTATTGTTTTTGGTCTCTGAATGGGATTTGTTGACCAAAATAGAGAGAAACAGAGAACAGAGGCAGTCTTATCCCTTAATTGATGGGCAGTTCTTTTCAATGCAGTCATTAATTGTGGTATAAGCTTCTCTTTGGCCAGTTTTGTTTTTACAGATTATTAAACTCATTAATTCTTTTATTCATTTCATTTATTGTAAGGCTGGACCATATGTGATGTTTTTAAGACATACTGACATGTTTTCAGAGGAGATACAAAAAGGTCTACATAATTAATTTTGATATTTCTTCTTTTGACGGTGATTAAAAAAAAAATCATTATCACTTTTTAATCTTTTGTCACTTGTCTGCCTCCCTGCAAAGCACTTTGAACTTCAACTGAATTTGTGTGAAATGTGCTATAAAAATAAAGTTTGATTGAGTTTTTGAAATGTGAAGTCTAAATGGAGAAGTATTTTCTAATTCAATTTCATTTATTTAAGAGCATTTATATTATTAGAAAAGAACAAAACATTACTGTTATGTGCTTGACGAAGTAAAAACAAAGATAGAAGTCTATAAAAACCCATTACTGAGTGTGCCTTTATTACCAGAAGTCGCAGAGTTACTAGAACACAAATTGCAAAAATCTGGCCTAGCCATTTTAATCACTTTTCCTAAAGTTGCAAACAATCTTTTAATAAAGACCGCTCTATCTTCTCTAATTTCTCGTCAGTGGTGCAGACTGGTGCGCTTGGTCTGTAATTGGAAGGTTGCAGGTTCAAGCCCACTTAGGCTGTCACATGACGATGTGTCCTTGGGCAAGACACTTAACCTTAAGTTGCTCCCACTGCTGCGTCAAGTGGGTACGACAGTGCATCAAAGCTTTAGCAGACACTGATGGACAACTGGCATAGACACTCAACACCATCAGTGAGTGAATGTGAGAGTGAATGGGTGTGAATGTGTAGATGTGACCTGCGGTGTAGAGCTGCTTCAAGGAGTCAAAAGACTAGAAAAGGGCTATATAAGCTCAAGTTCATTTATATTTGCTTTAATATATCATAGGCTCATTAAAGTTAAGTCCTGTGATCAATAGCACTGTTTTATGAAAACAAGAGAATCCTAAAAACTGGAAATAGGAGGTTTGTGCCCCACAGAGACGTACAGTGTACATACTGAAATCAGCACTCGATCATTTCAAACCTTTTCAAATGAATAAAGTTCGAAAATTAAGCCGAACAAAAATAACCATCAGACTAAGTTTCACCTAAACTATTAAACAGACCTCATGTTATCCTCAACTTGAACTTCTGTTTGTATTTCTTACAGCTGTAGCTCTCATTGCTTTCACCGTGAAGCATTTTCTAAACCTAACAGTAGATCTTTTGCCAGAATAGCTCAGGTGTAGAAAAAGCTGAAAAAAACACATACAACATTCAAAGCTGAGTTGTCTTACCCAATGATGGGGTGTTTGAAGCCCAGTTTGGCCGTGCTCTGCTGGATCTCCTTCTCCAGCCATGACTGAGGACGCACCAGATACTTAACGAACTGTGACACCCACCAAACAGAGGGGTCCCCATGGAGGCGGTGCAGGCGAGGGGCCAGGTCTTCGGGGATTGCAAGTGGCAGGTAAGGAGGCCGAGGGTGGAGACTGTCTACTATGGGTAACTCCACAACCTGGACGTCCTTATCATGGGCTTCACCTAGAGGAAGCAAGAAGAAATACCATGATTAGCTTAGGTTTGGTGATGTGAGCTTTCATCATATTATTCAGTGTTCTTCAGTTGTATTTGTTCAAAAATTCTGTCAACATGAAAAAAGTGGTTTTAAATGGTTCAAACTGTCTTTATTGAATATATTATAATTTTTTCCACAATTCACAGACATTTGAAGTGTTGATTTTTAATTTTCAAATGCCAATGCCTTGCATATTAACGAAAAAAGAATTAAACTTTAAAATCCATGCCTGTCAATAAGAAAACTATCAATAATAAGAAGTTTTCTTTGAAGATAGATGCCTAAAGTAAGGACATCCAACGCCTCTGAGCAACCAACAGTCTGCAACTTGAAGATATTCCTTTAGCAAAACATTTCCTCCATTATCTACCTGCTCAGAAAGCAGCAACGTATGAAATATCATCCAGGAATGCCGGATTAAGTGATAAGCTTTATTTTGAAAGCTTCAGATACCAAAACACTCCACAGGTGTTTATAATCCTCTGAGGCAGAACTTAACAATGCAGGAAAGTTATTACAAAGGCAAATAGATTCTCTATTTTTACGCTTGGCAGTAGAAATACCATGTTCCTGGCGGCTGAGAGCCTTCACCATATTTTTTTCCAGTTGGTTTTCAGAGCAGTCAAAATTAGACCAGATTCAGTTTCAAGTCAGCAGCTTCTACATTTGGTCGTGGTTATGACCTTGGAGCTTGGATATGAGGGCTGCATCCTTCCAAACAAGGCAAGAGTGGGTTAAGAGATTTCAAAGTTCATTTTTTTTAATGAATATTGATGGTGTTTTGATACCTGCACAAACCTTTTCAAAGTTTTAAATTAAATTTGCACATGTGAATGCAAGTAGAAAAATGTTCACCCCAACTTGACCCTTAATTACTCCTGACAGCTCTGTTCTGAGATTTCCACATGAAGTCCAGGTGAGACAGCATATTAATTTTCAGGAAATGTTCAGAAGAATTTACCGCAAATGGGCAAGCGGGGGTACTGACTTCAGTTTTTCCCAGACAATTCTCTTGAAGTGGTGGCCCACCACTCAGACACTGTCCACCACTCCAAAAGTTGTCCCTATGAAAGACTGACAGCTATGGCATCAGCTTGACAGTGAAGAACATCAAGCAATGATCAAAAACTTTGATGAAACTTTGATCAAAGAAAATAGCCAAACAAAAGAAAACATTTTAAAAGTGAGTTCGAATCACAAAGTGCAGATGACTTTTGACTTATCCACTGAGGTTCAATAGTGACAATCAAAGGAGCAGTAGTGTCCTTACTTTGCATTACAGATGGAGAGCAGGAAGATGCTAACATGAGTATTATGCAGCTGCTGGTCTGCTATAGTTGCTGAACAACATTGTGGCTTTGACGAAATGATATCATGATGTAGATATGATGTTAATCTCCAGCGCAGGGCACTGACTCAAAGAAGGCAACACAGTTTGTAGTCTGGCACTTGATTTAAGAGCTGATACACACGGCAATTAATGACATTACCATTGAAAGTTTAGTTTGTTATTGTAATGAATATCGGATGTACTCGGTGTACCTGCTCAGGAAAAGCAACTTGCACTCACTATTTTCGTCTCCTTATGAAGATGAGGAGATTTAAGACTGTCAGCACAGCTGTCTGTCAAATCTGCTGGATCCCTCAGACAACTGACAAATCAGTAAAACCACCAAGCTGTTGTGTAGCTGAGCCTTTCAGTGTGTTTCACTGAAGTTACTCTGTCAAAGAAAAGTGTTGTGCTGAAGTGAGATATTTCAGATTCTTCTCTGGCTTGTTTGATTTCCAACAAGCTTTCAAACCGTCCAGCCTGCCCGTGAGCCAGGCTTTTAGGACTGATTGCAACTCTTTGCTGTCCTTGCTTTGAGGCCATGTTCAGGTAAGCTCCTTTCCATCAAGGCTGTAGGGCCAGTGGCTGATTCAAGGAGCTGGATTGGAGGTGTTACTCGGGGCCTGGTGGTCTGGCATTGGCCTCTTCAGGCTGTTTGGCAGAGGGAGGAGCCATGGGCAGAAGGTTGAGGGGAGGCTGATTATGAAGGTCACCTCTCTGGGCAGCAAAAAGCCCCCTAGAGTACTGCCAGACCTTCATATTCAACAAGGCCAGCTGTATGAGAACAGGGGGAACACATGTGCCCATAGACATGTATAATAAAACAAAAACACATGAACAGGCTCATGTACTCAGCCTTGTATAGAGCAGAATCTAAAAAGGATTCAAATACAACAAAAATAAAAAGGCAGTGTGTATTCGCGCACACAAACCTAACGTGCAAGCCCACAAAAGCCTCTGCTAATCTCATCTCACCAGAAGGGATATGCCTGGCAGACAAAACCTTCACTCCCTTTCAGTCTTAAAACCCGAGGAGAGAGTTTTTTTTTTTTTTTTTCTGGTTCGTGTGTGCGTGTGTGTAAAAAGCGATTTACGTGAAAACAAGTTCCGAGTCCTGTGTTCTGTCAAACTAAAGTGGTTCCTCTAACTGCAACAGACAGGCCCCTAATGTGACTGCGAACACGTCCACGAGAAACACACACCTCCAAATAAATGGCGTAATTATTCATTAAAAATGTCCCTCTACTGCAAAAAAAGGGACATGTTAAAAACAAGAGCAGAAACAGAGGCCTCAATTTGTGTGTGTTTTGCCTGAGCATGCACTGAATATAAATTGGTGGAAGCATTAAATATTGAGCAGAAAAAATATTCCCAGGCCTGTGTCTGCTTATATAACAGTGTTGGCATGATTCACATAAAGTGGATGGGGAGGGGAGGGCTGGGCGGATTTTGAGGCCTGCACTTCTTGGCAAAAAATGTACAGATATGCCGTATGTCTTCCTCCCACAGCTACTTAATTAGATCACAAAGCCTCTAAATTTGATCCCGTCTCAAAAGCCTGGGCATATGCTTTCTTCCATGCGTCATGACTTCAAGCACACGGGGTTCCAACAAAGCTATGGTATAGAGTGCATCTGGTGAATATTTATGAGATTAAAGTCACTGTAAAGCAGCATTAGGAAGTTGTCTCTAAACAAACAGCTAATGATGGAATCACATGTGAAAGGCTGAGAGCTTTACGGGACTATATAAAGGATTATACAGTGCTAAAGTTATTTCGCTATTATTAGGTCTAGTTTTTTGGGAGGCAGGGCCTAAAGGGGCTCAATTATGCACTAGAGATCCCCATACATACTCCTGCCTCCTCAACAATTACAAATCACTGAGGGCTTTAGCTTCGTCCAGCCTAATGGTGTGCCTAATGACCATGCCTTCATCCCAGGGCAAGTAATTAGCTATCAGCTAAATGCCAGCGTTTCTATTCAGTGCTGGGTGAATTTGCTCAGCCTACCAGCCAAGGTGGTGAGCGCATTGACAAAAAAACAGTGCAACAGAGAGATTCAAGGCTTGATCCCAGACTTTGGACCATATGAAAAAGAGCAGCAGCCAGGCTCCCTCCCTGCACTGCTCAAGTCAAGGTGCAAATTATGGCCCGATTCACACTGCCGTTTCAAGCTGTAAATTTTACGCCCCTGTTATGCTTCACCTGTGAGCGTTGAGGCGGAATAGGAGGAACAAGTTGATCCCCTCTTTGCTTCATCTCCAGAGGTAGTAACAGAGGCGTGATTTCGGGAAGAGTGACTCAGCAGAAAGCAAGAGTGCAGAAAATGAGTGCCTGTTGCTTGCATCCAAGGTGTCCAGATATTACAGCCTCATGGAAATAACGTGTATGTCAGTGTAAATATAATGGAGCCTTGCTGTGGTGGTTTTGTGTTAAGGCACTGTGAATATAATCTTGTGGTGCAGATGGATCAGCCTGATTCAATGTCTGTAATTAGGCAGATCCACCTTGACAAGCTACAGTCTACAATTGTGAGCTGCCCACAGCGGGTCTAATCAGCAGGAAGAAATGGGAGCTACAGGCGAGAAGACAGCAGGTAGGGACTGCAAAATCCAGATTTTTTCTTCGACTTACCCTTACACCACTTGTAAGTTCTGGCACTGTTTGAAAATATAAATACTGAAAATTTACACTGTTTTCATGATGGATGGCCCTGTCAGGTTTTGCACAAGTACATTTTTAGGCATGTTTCAGTTTTAGACTATGAAAATAGAGCAGCTTTCAGTGTTCATGTAGACAAGGCTGCTTATGTCCAAACTACAAAATGCCACTCCATTACAAAAATACAGCATTTACTTTTATAAGAGGTTAATTCAGTTTAGTTTAAGAATATATTTATAACACTGGGGCAAAACCTGTGGGTTTTTTTCCTCTAGAGAAAAAAAAGACAAATTGTAGACTATATTCTAAAGATAAAAAAGGATCATCTTCTCTGTATTTGGAGGTTTTGAGCATTCAATACATACATAAATGCCAACAGCCTTCTACTGCAGAGATTTCTCCTTTATTCTTCAAAATTGACACACTTTATACTTTCGGAAATTTGGCTTAGTGGTCAGTAATGCTGTGTGAAAAAGCAAACCTCAAAATCATGTTTTTATTTCTGTACAGACGTCAACATAGCTCAGAAATTGAAGAGGGCAAGAATGACACCACTCAGACAAAATAAAAAAAAAAACCCTGCTGCAATCATTATCCATCTGAGACTTAGTTTATGAACTTAGAGAACTAGTGTTCCAGTCTTTATATTGCAGAGAACATTATGTTTCTCCTGCCTCTCGCACTCATAAGGCAGTAATATCTCTGCAGAGAACCTCAAAGGAATACACTCTCTTTGGCAAATTAGCCCTTTGATCAACGAAGCATTGTTCCATAAGAGCAACGCTTTCTGCTTTTATGCATTCAGAATTTAAGTACACCATACAGCTCGGGCTGTGGGATGGTGGGATGGTGCTAAACTCCCCCCCCTATACTGTCCACTGAACATAAAAGTTGTAGTTAAACAGCTGCATGCTCCACTGGGCTAAACAGATTGTAAGGCGGGTACTGGAAGCTCATTACTCTTTCTAGGAACTGACAGGAATGTGTCTGTAGTGCAAGAAATGTAAGATCATCAAGCGCTGAAAACTTAAATGATATGTCTGTTCAGGTTTACAGTCATGGTTTATTACTGAAACAAGTTCTCAAAGCATTTTTCCACAGTTAGTTTAAGTACAGGTTGTTGTGTTTGGATATTGTGTGGCATTTAAGAGCTTTGGTGCCTTTTGTCAAAGCAAAGAAAATGGTTTTGTGGAAAGTTAAGTTGATAAAACTTGATGCAAGGAGTCTTAAAGCAGAGCTGGGATGTCAAAATCAAACCTAGGTACACTACTATCACTGAGATCTGCTCCCAAATCCAAAGAGAGAGGCAAAGCTGGTAAACTTTATCAGTTTTGCCATAATATAATATCGATAAAACAGACTCATCATAGCTTACCAAACACTGCTTCAATAATAACACATAATATATTTTACTTTTCAAGTAGATCATCAGTAACAAACGTCTACAAAACAACCAACTGCTGCTAGAACTTTGACTCTTGAGCTCCAAACTAGGTAGTTTGTTTTGGTTGGGAAGTACGCCCATAGGTATGAGATAAACACTTTTAATGTGCTAGAACCTAAACATACCAGTTTTAAAGCAGCATTAGAAGTGAAGTTACAAAGACGCACCAATGTACAGGAAGGTAATGCTCAAGATGACTTCACCGACTGTGGAGTAAATTTGACATGGAAGCATAAATCAGGCTTTAGACGATACTTCTTTGACTACTGACATTAAATGAGAGAGGCCAAGAGTGAATGGGGGCAGAGCACTGCACTATATACTCACCCTCCATTTTATAAGTTTGAAACTAGTTCAAGTTTCAACTCCAACTTGCCCTCAGAACTGCCTCAGTTCTTCGTGGCATAGATTCTCCAAGGAGCTGGAAACACTCCTCAGGGATTTTAGTCCATACTGACATGATGGTATTACGCTGCTGCTGCAGAGATCTGCACATTCATACTGCAAATCTCTTATTCCACATCATCTGAAAAGTGCTCCATTGGGTTGAGATCTGGTGACTATGGAGGCCACTGGAGTACAGTGAACTTGTCATGTCCAAGAAACCAATTTAGATGATATGAGGTTTTCTGACACGGTGCTTTACTCTGCTGGAGGTAGCCATCAGAAAATGGGCACACTGTGGTCATAAAGGGATGGACATGGTCAGCAACCATACTCATGTAAACATATAAAGAATGCTAAATTGGCCCTGAGGGGCCCAAAATGTGTCATGAAAATGTCCCTCATACACCACCACCAGCAGCAGCAGCAGCAGCAGCAGCCTGGTCTGCTGAGGCACGAAGGGATGGATCCATACTTTCATGTTGTTCATGCCAATTTCTCAAGCTACCATCTGAATGTTGCAACAGAAATTGAGACAGGCAACATTTTTATGATCTTCTATTGTCCAATTTGATTATCCCATGCAAAATAACTGTGTCTAATTTTGTATGTGTGTTGGGGCACCATCCATAATTGTCCACTGTTGTGTACATAATTACATCTATGTATGCCATTTTTGTGAATTAGTGCTTACATAAGACATCTATGTATGCTTTCTTAGTGCAGTATCTACTCACACATCTGCAAGTGCAACTGTGTGCTCTGGGCATCGTGCAATATATTCAACATGGCATTTATTATCTTGGGCAGTAGGGTAATGTGCAATGCAACATACACTTTATATTTCAGTGCAATAATGGGCAATATGCAATATAACGAGGACCTGAGCTCCCAGGCAGCTAGCACTCTGCAGTATACCATTTGGCACTTTAGCACTGTGGCACTTTACAATTCACTGTGTATAATTTAGACTGTATGACGTTTTAGGTTGTCTACGGGTCATATATGTTACTTGTCTTTTAATATGCTCTGTGTGTTTTTATTCCTATCACGGATGTCTGTTTTCTTTTATGTGTGGACACCAACCTGCTAATGGGACTGGGGATGGAAGTTAGCCACTCGGCTATAATCCCATGCATTTACATGTCAGTGTTTATTAATATATTTCTTTGTTTGCAACAAGTGGTTATTTGAGTTACTGTTGTTGAGTTACTATAATCCCAAACCATTCTCCTCTGGCCCCTGGCATCAACAAAGTAGTTTTCCCGCTCACTGGATATTTTCTCTTTTCCAGACCATTCTCTTTAACCCTTGAGATGACTGTGTGTAAAAATCCCAGAAAATCAGCAGTTTCTGGAATACTCAGATCAGGCATCAACAACCATGCCACTTTCAAAGTCACTTAAATCTCATTTCTTCTTAGACAAGTCATCCTTGCCGTGTCTTTCACCATGTATGTGGATGATTGGCTAATTTGCTAACAAGTATTTGACAGGGATGTACCTAATAATTAGTGTATATTTGTTAAATTAATTTCTATCATTGATATTTTTATACATTTTGTACTGGTATTAGTGTCAAAAACTGAAAACAATATGCAGCACCTTAACAGAGACAGGTCAGTGAGTCCCATTTCAACCTAAACTCTCATTATATGCTGATGATTCTTTACTTTATCCTGCTGTTTCATCAGCGTACAGCTTTATTTTCTCCTCCAAAATGTTATATCTTTCTGGCAGAAAGCTACATAGCAGGTTCCCTGTATGTCCTGATTACTTGAAAGGGGATTTTCTTGTCATGTTTTGTTTTTCTCATTTCCCAAAAGCAGGGGAAGAAAATCAGCAGGTCCCTTAATGACTTTATCGCTATCTTTGATTTCCTCCCTGAGGCTATATGTTTTCCTGACAGAAATACCCTGTCACAGATGCGCACACTCTGCATCCTCTCTCCTTCTTTAAATGTCTCACATCCTGGGGGAAACACTTAATAGAAAGTGGGCTAAACATCCAAAGATAAATGAGGAGAAGGTGGAATCTAATAGGAAAGCTACATGTAACACCAACAAGTCAATTTTTTCCCCATTAACCCAAGGGCGGGTAAACAATACAAACATCTGCTCAGTATATAGGACACCCAAAGCAGTAAGTGCCATTTCAAAGTGAATGTGAAGGTGACCACAAAAAATTGCTGGTATTTATTTGAAAATGATACAGCAGACACTGGATAATAAGGGTTTGAGAGTGACAAAATTAGCATCCTTGAGGTGCACATTATGCTGCATCCCAGGTCTTAAACATAACCCTTTGGGCTTGTTTTGGCATCATAGCAGGTTTTCAAGAGATCAGCATTCACTTTATTTAAACACTGTAATTGCACTGGCCTGGGCACACTCTCCATTTAATTAACAAGATACTGAGTGTACATCTACTTATTAATCCGAGGCTTTAGCATCCCTCTGTGGTCCAGTGCCCCAAGGAATGTTCAGTCTGCGCTGTTAACAAAACAGGCATGACCACAGGCGTAGCCAAGACCCCAACAGGCTTACATTAGCTATGCACAGCTAGTTAAGAGGGCCTGGTCAACAGAAAATACTGCCTCTGCAAAATGCAGAATATCAGGTCAAGAATTATGAATGCTAAAAAGCAGAGTTAGGGGATTGTGTTGTGAGACGGCTATATATGGATCTATAGGAGGCTGTTTGTGAGACCAGGGACAAGAGACAGACGGTGAGTGGGGAAGGACACATGAAAGGCAGGAGAATAAAAAAAGGAAAGACAGGCACAGGGGAGAGCAGGAGATAAGAAGGGAGAACCCTGGAGAGCACAAGTCAAACGGACCGATTGGAGGAAAAACGAGGGGCTGGGAGGATGCAGAGATGAGAAAAAGGAGACAATGACAGAGGGCGGAAATGATGGAAAGGCAGACATAGACTCATAATGAAAGCCCCAAAATTATCACTGATCTCCATGTACAAACACTTCTATCTGGAGCTCAACCAGTGCAACATGCCTCCACAGTAAGACCATCCATTCATCACAACAAAATCACAATTCATGTTCAAGCCAGTGTGTATCTCATTTAAAAAGAATCTGCTTCCTGTTTCAGCAAGGAGATCTATTTCCCCTCAAACAAGCACATCAATCTTTGATCCACAATGTCGTGGAGCCTTGTATACATACAGTATGAATCTCTGTATGCTTGTACACAATGTTATTTATGGACAGTCCCAACTGGGGCAGAATTTTGACGGCACACATTTATCATTGAATCATGTATGAGAGAGCTGGTCAGGCTCCTTTTAGGCCCCATATTCAGCATATTTAACACTTTTTGTACAAAAACAGGTATTTACAACCCCCCCATCCCCCCATCCAATCTTCCTATTTTGTTGCTCCCCTTTCGAAAATGTGAACAAAAATAAAGTGTTAAATATACCTCTGGTGAGGTCATAAAGGGATGTGCCACTCCCCAAAGATTGGAGACACCCCCTGAGCTGGGTATTTGTTCAGCCCAGAACATGCTCTTGAGGAATGCACGTCCTGGCATGTTTGTGCATCTGCAGTATACATTAGAGCACAGAAGGGCTGTTCCCTCATACTCGATATTCGGATATATGATCCAGCATAGGGCTAAGAATCTGCACACTACTTGTAAATATGCATTTGATTCGAGAATCTAGTCCAACAGCACATTAGGGTGACCAGAGCAGTGAAATGCTCAATCCAACAGAGAGCTCTCCCAGCACAACCCCATACGTCCATTTCTTTCTTGACCTTAAAAACAAGGAAGTGCGCTAAGACAAAATTGAGGACAGGCAAAGCCACTCTGAGTTGACAATAAAACATCCAAGGAGCGCCGTGTGGAAGCACTTTGGGCTCCACACCACTATTGGCATAATAGACAAAGACCTGCTGTTTGTCAATTGGGTGCAAAGCAGCTGGCTCACTCCTCAACCACCACAAATCTGGTGGTCCATTTTCTTTCCACTCAAGTACCTAGAGGCCTTGAGTTTGATTTTTCATAAAAGTGTCTCCTTTTTCCCTTTGGCCGTTTGCCTTTATTGATAATGGTGAGACAGTGGATGGAGTCAGAAAGCGGACGAGGGCAAGAGGCTTTGGAATGAGGGGTCTGGGCTGCCTGCATGAATGGGTGAACCTAAATACATGGAGTGCACATGTTAACAAGTTCAATACTGCTTCTTCAATTGCTAGACAACAGCCCAAAGTAACTTATTTAATCTGGACTTGATTTGGCCCCATTTGCACACCCTAGCTATAAAAGGTCTCCAAACTTGGCTTCATAAAAGGTTCCCACAATTCTTCACAGAAAGATGCTACTTTCAGAGTTGATGTTCTTAGTGTAAGGTGTTTTGTAGGTTTTCTAGGCTAAAAAGCCCCCTTTTCAGTATTTTTTGCATTTAAGCAACAGTGGAAGCAATGTGAGGCTACACAGCAGGCACAGCTGGGCTTGAAGCTTAATGCAATTGTCAGCATGCCTAAAATGACATGTTGAAAATGCTGATGTTAATCTAATTAGTGTTATCATGAAAGCGTCTGCTAATTAGCAATTGACATGAAGCTCTAGAGATCTGCTCAACTAATTGTTTACCCTCCCTCTATTTTACTACAGCAGCTACGGCTTTTTTAAATCACCACTGAGACTAACAACAAATACATCTCAAAAGGCTTGTTTTCCTTGTGGTTAATCCTTACCCCCTCAATAATGAGCACATACAGTACTGCAACAGCCAAAAACTACTTCCCAAGTTGGGGCATAACCAGGGGCCCCCTATAAAAACTCACCTGAATAATATCCCTAATCTATGGCTTGACAAAAGCTCAGAAAAGTAATTAGGAAGGAATTTACCACTTTCTGAATGGACAGTATTATTCTCCATTAATATCTAATACCAAAAAAAAAGTACTCTTTGTTCAAATCGAGAAAAAAACTGGTCCTTGTACAAATGTAGTTGGGGATTCCTGCTTTTAAACATGAAAATAATGAGATTACTTTATTGGGGTAAATGCAGAGCTGTGAACAACAAACTCACCGGCAGTTTCCTTCAATCTTTTGGAGGGTGAAGAGTCAATTTAAGGAAAGAAGGGCTGTACCAAAACAGTGTTTAATCTCTTTCTTTTAAGGGATAAAAAAATAATAATTCAAATATGTTTCAGCCTTCTTGTGATATTTGAAAGTCAAAACTGAACAGTATAACGTAAGGTATATCTGATATTTCTATATTAGCAGATACATGCTGTGGTTAGACACAAAGTAGACCCCAAGCAAACACCACAACATTGTATGTATCTATATATTTCCAAAAACTGAGAAATAAAATAACCACAACCTTCAGATTCAAAGCTAATTTCATTCCAACACTCTCCACCTACAAAGACACAACTGGCACAAAAAAACTTTTGATCGATTTCTGCACACTCTCGTTCAAAGGGAAATGGACCTTTGCTCAAAGGTTTGTCAGTTCAAGTAGATATTCAACTGCATGTGTACAGAGGAGCAAAGTATTCACCCTCAGAACCACATTAAATATTGATGTGAAAGTGGATTTTTGTCAGGAAAATGTTTACGCTGCTTGAGACAAGCATTCACTATAAAAATGCAGGAGACTGTTAGCTGGATTATGCAACAACCAGAGAGTGTTGCAGAGAATGCATACAGGTTTCCTCAGTGAAGGCTATGAATTTGTCCCCATTGTTGTTTATGAAGAGTCTTGTGCAGGAGCCGGAGTTAATAAATAATAGACGGCACTTCTGAAAAGATGATTCTCATCTCTCTCTCTCTCTCCGTGAGCAGAGGATTACTGTAAATCAGAGGAGTGGGTTGTTTACTGAGATCCAGTCATGTGATTTCTTGGCAATGAAACCTTTGAACAATAACCTGCTGCTGCACCGTTGGTTGCCAAAGAGCTTTAACTAGAATTGCACAGTCCTGCTTAGCCAGTGAATTCACACTTTGTTTTCGCTGTAGCAGCACAAACGAGGGCTCTGGCAGACTGAATCTTTTTAGCTGTGATAGTCAAAATAGGCAGAGAGGGCCTTTTATTGTTGAGCAACCAATCACTTCAATTAAACACAGAGTTGAGCTGACATCATTCATAACAGTTTTCTCCACCATCAATATGTCAAAAAGGCTAAACAGCACTGGCTGTTACACACTCATGTCAATGCAATGACTATGTGTTATTATATGTGTTGCCAGAAGCTGTCTGCATTGGGTTTGTTTGTCATTTCCTGTTAGTGTTATGAAATTATGACAGAGTGCAAGCTGTTATAAAAACTTCTGGTCTGTTTATTGCAGGCATGTTTATTTGGAGCAGATGTGGAAAGTAATAATCAATTTAACTCTATTTTTGTGACAAAGTTATTTTAAGTGTGTAGTTATACTCTGAACGTCATTTTAAAACAATTAAATTAACTTCACTGAGCTTTATTAGTAATATTGTATCTCACCACAGTTCACAGAACATCTAAGCACTATGACAAAAAGCTAAATGCAATGCTAAACCATCAAAACTTTACATTCACTTATGCTGTCCTGGTACAAGAAATGTACTTTCAAGACCAAGTTTAGTTTCACAATCCTTTGTACTGTAACAACATCCAATGCTGATCGAAGTGGCAATTGGATTCTTGAGGACGTTTTCCGCTTCTTAGCCTTTGGCTATGAGGCAAAACGTCTTCAACAATCTGAACCAGTCCAGTTGCCTCTTGGATCAGCATTGGATAACCATGACATGAATGACTGAAAACCTACAGACATATTACAACACTACTTAAAATTAGAATAATTTTGGTGTGATATTCCATACTAAGTTATCAGAAACGAGATGTGAACAAAAGGTTAGGTTCATTTCACCAGTACCATTAAGGATAAAAATAAATTTGCAATTTTATTTTTGTGATTTAAGGAGGCCAGATTCTACTTTCCTGAGTTTTATGTACCCTATTGTGTGTTTCGTCTGTCTTTGGAGTACATCTATGGAAGAGACAAAAACTGAACAGCATCAGGAGTTCTCCCTCTACCCCTGTTTATTGCACCAGTATCTGCCTGAAATAGCGTGTTGCCCTGCTCCCGCATAGACCTACCAGTGTAACATCCTACCATTGTTTCATCAGCAGTGTAAATTCATTGGCTTGGGCTGAGCCTAGTGCAGAGCAGGGGCTGTATAAAGAATGCAAAGTTGGTGTTGTGAAGCACAGAACTGACCAGTTACACAGAGTAGACAGGTCAACAACTAGACCAGACTGGAGCCATGTCAGGAAGAGGACCTGAAAGTGACAGGAGCTAAAACAGAGCATCTCAAAGAGACCCTCTAAATAATGGCAAAAATGCCCAGAGATACATTTTAGGAAAACAAGAATACTAAGAATTCGGGTTGTGATTTCTCATCACGAATTTGGTGGATCTTGAGGTTTGATCAGCTGAGAATCACTGTGGTACTAATTATTTAGGGATGGACAATGTTGGATATTTGCATATAACTTGTCTTGTTTTGGCTTCAATCAATACCAATAGATATATCAATTTATTAGTACCAGTACTTATAAAATTACTGTAAAATACTGGAAGTTACTTTTGGACCAATACGTAGAATGTATTTATACCCAGATTAATCTGTCTTTTTTAGTTCATGCAGGAATTTCAACAGGAACTTCTACCTGAATTTACCTTAAGATATCCACATTTGAGCTGCTCACTGGGCTCCTCTGAGAAGTCAAAAATTAATTAAGCAGAACGTTCAACCCCTAAAAGTAATTTTTCTGTTCAGGAATGCAAGTACATTACCATAATTTGACATCTTAATAAAAAAATAATAATGTACTTTTACTATTTTTTTCTGTTTTACTGTAAAACTGTAAATTTGAAAATTCATGGATAACTAATGATTCAAGTTTAGCATTAAAATATAATTTCAGTTAAAGAGCTTCTACATACTGGTGTATTAACCATCACAAAAACATAAAAAAATGATTTTGTAATTTAAAAATGCTGTTAATTTAGGGGGTAGTTGTGACATAAACTTTACATAGGATGATGGTGTAATACATTTGTTACATCATGGCAAACTGAAACTTAGCGGTTATATCATTTTGTATCATACACAATACTTTTAAATACTACAACAAGTAACTGGCTGGTTCATCTGGTTCATTTCATTGTTTTTTCTTTTTATGACCTCATCACCTATTTGCTTTATTTGCTGAAGACACAACCTAGAGTCTTTTAATTCTTTCTTCTAACATCTCTTTTCAAAATATTACATAAAATTGCCAAGTTGGCAGCCGGTTAGAGAAGGCAGAGCTTCTGTTGATAGGCCAAGTTTAACAAGTTTATCTAGTTTATCTGATGATGAAAAATCAGGGATTTGACTCCAAACACATTTTGTGAGTAAGACTAGAGTGAATTTAGATGTGAAACGACTGAGATCTGCGTGGCAGGCTCAACGGTGCAGCAGGGTGAGTTAGGACGGGTTCCTAAAACATAATCCCGCCCCCTACTCCACAATGATATAAAGCTCTGAGTGATTTAGCTCCGGATGATCTGCTGTTTAGTTTGCTGCCCGGGCCACCACCCCAGGACCGGAAATTAGCCACTGGCATTTGTGCTGTGTCGGGTGGATTTTTGCATTCTACCAGCCGCGTTTGCTGGTGGGTGGGTTTATAAAAGCCTGTCTGACTGACATATGTTGTGTGTTAATTTTCTCAACTGCTGTCCCCAGTATACTTTGTCCCACAGTGAGATAGTGCATCTAGAACTGATTGACTAGAGGCTCCTCGATGTAATAATCAACTTAGACCATCAGTCAGGTTTACCTCCTAAAAACTCTTAGAGTGTTTTTCCTTGGAGATTCCTGCAGGGGTAGCTCCTTTCCTGGGAAGCTTTGGCTCAACTCTCCACCTTTAAAACAAATATTCAACCTGACAAAGGTATGTTCAAACAATTTTACCTCGTAATTTTGAAAATGTGTCTGAAGTTTCAGAAATTAAAAAACACAAACTCCTAAGACATCTTCTTTCAGATAAAAGTCTCTGTAAATGATAAAGTAGTGGCACTGTTGAGTTACAAGTATTAAAGTTTTACATGACAGGTTTAAATTGTGAACTACAACCGAGGATTAGGGCCATGTTAAAAAAAAAAGTATGTTAAAAAAAAAAAAGAAGTAAAGTTACGAGAATAAAGTCATTAAGTCACGAGAATAATCTCATAATGTTGCGAGAATAATCTCTGAAAGTCACGAGAAAAAAGTCCTAAATTTATGAGAATAAACTTGTTATTTTAGTCTGTAGAGGCCAACAGAAGAGCTGCAGCTGCCTGTACAAAAATGAGGAACGTCGAGCATCTAGTGAAGTTGTACTTTAGTATATAGGTTTCACAAATAAGGCTATTCTTCTTTTGGCAAATCAGCAAAGAAAAGATACCGCAAGAAACTGGGGCTTTTCCGAAGAAAGAACCACAGCAATTTGGAGGAAATTGTCTCCTTTTTGGAAGAGGAAATGTACGCTTTTCTGGTACACCCTTTCAGAATTAAGTTTGTTTCTAGCTAATTTAAATAGATTGATGACTTTATTCTCGTAACTTCACGACTTTATTCTCGTAACTTTATGTGATTATTCTCCTGACTTTATGACTTTATTCTTGTAACTTTTCAACTTTATTATCGTAACTTTATGAGATCATTCTCGTAACTTTACAACTTTATTCCGTAACTTAACTTTTTTTTTTAAACATACCTTTTTTTTTTTTTAATGTGGCCCTAATCCTCCGTCGTAGTGCACAACAAAAAGCCCCTTCAGGTTTAAGATGGCCACTGCAATTGAATGTTGGTTTCTGTGATTATGTGTGGTGCCAACCATTATCATCACAGACCTCGACAGTGACCAGCTGTTAGCAGCCCATTGCCAAACTTTGCAGACAAAAGTGAGCTCAACCAATCAGAGATGTCGCTGTGACCCTTTAGGATTGGTGGTAGAGTAGTTTTCTGCCCAAAATTACAAATACATCACGTTTTTCACAAAATGATGTGAGAAACATGGTCACTTATGTCTTCTCCAGGTATATTTTAACCCAAATAAATCTTCTGTTGTCCACGAATGATCTTAAAATTCAGTCGAAGCAGCTGGATGTATGTAGCTGATACAATAGCCATGAAGAGTAAGCTGGTGTGTCTTTTCCCTCTCCCTTCACAGCCTTGTTCATGACATGCTAAAGGCATATTTGACATTTCAGAGTGCACCTCAGCTAAAAGTCTTGGGGTAAAATTACTCTTTTAACACACTAGACATCTAACTTTAGATGTATTTTATTAATATTCAGTGAGCACACTGAAACACGAATGTTTTAACAAATGGACTGAACAATTAATGCATGCCATATTTTTTATTTTTCCAGGCATGAAGAATTTAGAGGAATACTTCAAAAGAATCAGTTTCCATGGCATATTTGAAAAGCCGGATCTGGCGACACTGAAGTTGATCCACAAACAGCATGTCATGTCGGTACCATTTGAAAACCTAAGCATTCACTGTGGTGAAAAGATCGCCTTTGACCTTGAGGCCATCTTTGAGAAGATAGTAAGAAGAGGCCGCGGAGGTTGGTGTATGGAGACCAACTTCCTGTTTGGCTGGTTGCTAAGAGAAATGGGGTATGACACAGTGACCTTGGGTGCCAGAGTTTTCAGCAGTGTCCTCAATGACTTTCATCCAACTGAGGCTCATGTCATCAACATGGTCACCATCGAGGGAGAGGCTTACATAGCAGATGTAAGCTTTGGAAATTCTTCCCAAATATGGGAGCCTTTGGAGCTTGTCCCCGGCAAAGACCAACCTCAGACACCGGGTATCTTCCGTCTCATAGAGAAGGGTGACTTCTGGGTGCTAGAGAAGACTCGAAGGAAGGCAGAGTTTCTAAATCCAGACTTTGCTAAATCAAATCTGGTGAACAGGAAGGAAACATACCAAATCTATGGCTTCACACTGGCACATCGTGAGATAAATGATTTCTCTGAGGCCAACTACTTCTATCAAACAGACCCTACTTCTGTGTTCACAAATAAATCCATCTGCTCTTTGCAAACTCCAACAGGGTTCAGGGCCCTTATTGGCTGGACATACAGCGAGGTCACCTACAAACCAGAGAAAGGTGTTGATGTCCTAGACATGAGGGAATTAACAGATGAACAGATTGAACCGATTCTGAGGGAAAAGTTCAATTTAAAGCTGCAGAACACACTGATTCCTTTGGATAACAAGGCACATTACAAAATCTGAAAATCACCCATACTAATGAGAATATCATATACAAATAAACAGTACACATGTCTTTTGCAAGCTCATTCATTATTGTGTATGTATGCTAAAAGCTGGGAAATGAGCGATTGTGTTTCAACCTGGGGCATAAGAGGGAAGAATTCTAAAATCAGAAGGTTATGTCAAGTATCAGGTATGTTTACCTACCATAATAGTGGAGAATCCTTCCCCTTTCATCGCTGCCAGGATAAACAGTTACATCTTTAAGGGCAGTTTTTAGTTTGTTGATGTACTTGGCTTAAATAAAGCTGATGTTTTGAAAGTAAAGACCAAGAAATTCTTCATCAAAACAAAGGTGACTTCTAGATTAACATTAGCTGGGTTAACAAGATCTCTTCCAGCTGTTCATTTTAGCCAGAGTCTAGGAGCAATAATCATTGTAAATGAAGTGATTTTCTGATCAACATACACACAAGTTTTAGACTGTACGAGAAGAAGTCTGTTTTGTGCAACTGTCCTTGCAACATACCGTCCCAGTGGAGAATCTGACAGCATTAAACTGCTATTTGCTCCTCCCTGGATGTGCTCACTTGGATGGGGCTCTGTAGAGGTATACTTCAGGCTCATCTCTTTAACAGTTAGTGGATTCTTGGGAGTTGCGTTCCCCCACAGTAGATTTTCTAGAGTTTACATCATCAGATAGAAGCTACCAATGAAGGGGAAACATATGGAAGTAGTTGCTTGGCCACCATATATACTGGCAGACAATTAAAGAATAGCTTTGATTGGCTGGTAACAGTGTTAATTTTGACAGCACTTTTTAAATTAGTTTTAGTTATAGTCTTTTGCCTAACATATCTTTCAGTTTTAGTCACAATTCAGTCATCTAAATTGTTTACATTTTAGTCTAGTTTTAGTTGATGAAATTTCACAACATTTAAGTCGACCAAATCTACTGTAAATTTAGTCGACTAAAATATGAAGTGCAAAGTGTAAGGCATCGTTTATGTTTCCTCAAATTTCTGAAGTCACGTTTTACACTTGGATAAAATGAAACATCTAATAACCCTTTACTGAATGCTAGTGAAGTTTGATTGTATAAATTAACAGAAACAAATTGAACATCTGCGTGAAAAGCAGTCACCTTTATTTAGGCTACCTGGCAGAGCATCTCAGTTACAATACCAGAAATGACAACAAACAGTGAACCTGCTCTACATGAATATACCAATTCATAAAGAGAGTAGCTCTGATTGGATCGCTCCCCAACTTATCCCACCACCATGAAGTTAAGGCAGTTGTGATTGGATGTCCCTCTTAACTCATCCAACCTTTCCACACAACCAAAGTAGCTGTGAGTGGATATATTCCTAACTTGTCCCTGCTTTCAACATGATGAAATTAGGTCTGATTGGATCAAGTCTCTGTCAAACATTGTCGTCTAGTTTTAATTTGTTGAAGAAAATGTCAGTTAATTTAGTTTTAGTCTTTGTCCATGTGCACTTGTTTTTATTAGTTACTGTCTAGTTTTTATTCACAGGAAAAAAGGTTGTTGATGAAAACTATGATGAAAATAATTAGTCAACAAATTTAACACTGCTGGTAACACAAGCTAAATCTGATTTGTTTTATTCAAATCTAACAAGTTTAAAAAAATACAAGAGAGGGTGCTGAAGGACACTGATAAGAAACACATTTGCTCAAAAAGGGACATTTTTCATAATCAAAGGCTGCAGCTGAGGCTAAGCAGGGACACTGGGTGAATTGGGAAATTTTAGAAAAGAGATGACTCAGCTTGGCGAATCGGTGGCAAATGGAGGAGAGGCTTGTTAGGTTTTTGTCAGGGGATACCTATGATATGCCACCATTATCCAAGAGCCTAAAACATTGATTAGGTGTGGAGAAGCAATGCCTGTTGATTCCACAAACAGCAATTTTGGGGTGCATTATGCCAAGTAGTTAGATCAGCCTGTAAGAGGTCGTTATATGTGGCAGCATAACCAGGTTTTGAAAAGCTTAACAACAGGAAATGAAAGCAGACTTAGACAGGGGAACTTGGGAGGTAATCAGAAAAAAATGTGTTGGCATTCAGTTTGTCTGTAAGAGAAGTTAACAAGGGGTACCTTTTATAATAGAGAAAAGAATTAAGCCTCCAAGAAAGTGCTCGCAATTGGGAGATGCAAGAGGATTTAGGAGGTAGACTTTCAACAGGAGTAGTTTGAACAAACCTAAGGGCTGAAAAAATGTTATGGTCTGTGAGTCAGTTTATTTTTATTGGCAGTTGACTGAGACTAAGGTGAGAAAGTGAATGAAATAAAAGTTTAGGTATGCCAAAATTAGGGACAGAATCTGAAAGATATGAAAGATACATAAGTTTCCAGTGTCAGAGGGAGGACTTAAAAATCAGTTTGTAAATTTGGATGAGGGGGAATAAGGCCAATTAAGGGTTGAAATTAAGATTGATAAAGAACAAAACCCTGATTGTCTCTATTCTTATTCCCTCCTTTCTTCCCTCATAAAAGGTAGTAAGTAGGGGAGTTAAAGCAGCCCTCTTCCAAAACTCTTTTTGAGGTATTTCTAATTTCTGTGGTTACATCTTTAAAGTTTTGTCATGTGTAATTTTATGGCATGTAGAGCAATTCGGGGCCATGGTTATAGATGGGTAGTATTAGGATCAAGGCTGCCTATAAGGGGGGATAAAGGGTAAAGCTTCATGGAGGGTCCATCCTGAATTCAAGTAATATTTACCCTTTTATAAAAACTGATCCTTATCCCAAAGCAACAATTGTCTACATTTTTTTTTATCACTGGAAACGAAAGCCTCCTCTTTTCTTAAAAGGTATAAGCCTTTGTTTTTGTAATCATAATGTTGTCCAGGGGGCAGAATCAGACTACTAACTTAAGACTTGTGCTTGCTTTGGGCAATAAAAGCTCACTAAGCTCACACACATGGGTCAAACTTAACCTTTGAGTCAGTAAAAACCATATGTACAGATGTGCAAGAACTAATCTGGGGCCATGCCATGTCCGTGAGCAGCCCTGGTATGCATTTCCACTATCTGGAGCTTTTATTATTCATTGATGCCTCACGTCTACTGAGTGGTCTAATCTGATGGTGTGCGCCCGAAAGTGAGGGTGGTGCCGCCTATGTAAATGTGCAACGTTACAGCGGCGTGACAGTGAAGCTGTCTGCAGTGGAGCGAGATTGTAAATGAAGAGCAACAATGGTGGACTTCAGCACTCCAGTACTCTGTAGTGCATTGTTTCATGCAGACATGTTTTACAGCAACAGCAGTGACAAAATCACTCTAAATACATGGCTTATTTGATGATGGCAAGGTATGCGTTTTCATTTTCGCTGCTGTTCCGTGAGAGTTGACAATTTTGTGACCAGTAAGCAGACTGCAGAACTTCTGGCTCTACTTTTTAGGGTTTGTTGGGTATGCTCAGCAAAAAGTGGGACGGCACAGGTCAGTTATTGGGGTATCTTTTCTCCTTATCTGACCGTGCAAACACCTGCAAATGCATACCGTAGTCGAACTGAGCAAGTCAAACTGAACTGAACTGCTTGCTGGAAACACAGCTTAAGTGCCACTATTCAATAAAATGTGGTTACAGATGAATTTTCTTTAACGGTCACTTAACTCACTAATATCAGTCTACTGCCATACAGTTCTATAAACCGATAAAAATATTCTTATACTCATACTAAGGGCCTGGGCACAGACCTTGGTGTGGGAACCCCATTAAAATGCAAATCCATGCTAGAATTTTTTACTGTTGTCTTTTTTGTTGAATGATTTCATATTTTTAGTCCACACTGCACTCGATTGTCGTCTTTTTCCATACTTTTGCTCTATGAGCCTTTGCATTGTTTCAGGTAACAAACAAAGATATCTGGATTTAATCAAACTGAACAGAAATTCTACTTTTGATGTAGCATCAAGGCAGTGATCAAAATCAGCTGATATTCACTGGAGTCCAATCAAAGTTCAAAACTCAACTTCGGTATCAACATTTGTGTTAACATACCTGACCAGTGTCCCGTGGAGGCCCCGGAGCGGTCGGTGCAGGTGTTACTGACAGGCAGGAACACGGTCTCCCAGCCTCCTGGGGCGTAGCGCCAGTTGTGCGACTCGAGGATGAGCGTGCGCTGTGTGCCATAAGCGATCATGAAGCAGTAGACGACGTGGTGGAGCTGGCAGCCGTAACCACAGCCCTTATTGATGTTACACACCAGCTTCCTGGCCTTACTGCAGTCTGGGGGGTTCTGGAGGGGAGACATGAAGGTATGGTTTAACTTCTTTTTTTATTACTTGACCTTGGTCTAGTATCTCTCTGAGTCTCCACTCTGTAACTTGTAATAACACCCCACCGATATTGTTCTCTTTGTTCCCCACACCTGTCTGTCTCAGACTCCACTTGGCTCTAATTTTACACCTATTCACTCCATTTCTCCGTTTCCATCCTCCATTTACCTGCCAGCTCCTTTTTACTCTGCTCTTCTCCCATGATAACCTTGCAAGAACCCCTTTTTCCTTTTCCCACTCTTTTTCTTCTACTTACCTTCATGCTGTGAAAGGATAAAACCGGTAATGTTCTACATTGTTTCATTTCATTGTCAAGAATCACACAGTATGTGCATTCATATTTAGATATATCTTCTTTCATTGTCTTCCAAACACTATAAGAGACGCATAAATGAGCTGTATAGCTGCACAGCGGCAACATGCTTCCTTCAAATCTATGAACAAGGGCACTGTAAATTATCTTTATGACTGTTCTCACTGGAGCAGTAAATATTCTGTGCCGCTCTCCAATATATGGCTGAAAACAGTCTCCTGGAAATCTAATATTTACTCCTGTTTGAAGAACCTTGAGTGATATTACTGAATGTGCAGTTTCCCAATGTTAAACTGTCAGTGATAGTAGCCTAGTCCTTGCAAAAGTGCCAACACACTGGGTCAAAACGATGCAACTTTATTTATGATGTTCAGCGCAATGTGGCATTAAGAAAAATGAAGCATTAAAAATTGAAATTAACATGGGACCTCCAGTTGGACATTTTGGATCAATGGCTTTGTCTACTGCAAATTGGAGTAATTCAATGCACACGTTTGTCATAAGTTTAAAGTCACTTTCTTAATTGATTTAATAATACTTGCAAGTACCTCATGCACTTAACTTACCCTTGACTAAAAGTGCAATCAGTCACATGATGGTTTAATGATCAATGGTATGATCTGACTTAAAAAATTGGGCTTCCTTCTTCTATGTTTACATGCTGCAACCAAAACATTACAGAGTTTAAGGTAAATAAAATCTAAAAGTGATGAAGTCTTCAAAGAAAGATTTATTCAAAGTGCTTCAAACTATGTTAATTACATTTTCAATGTCATAAACAGGATTTTGTACAAAATGAGTAGTAAGTAAGACTTTTTAAACCATTGCAGTATCCAGTGAGGTGTAAGGCAAAAATACCTTGGTGCTACCACAAGTCAGAGGAGATTCTGGAGAGAGGTTCCAAATGTGAGAAAGACAAAAGTAAGTCAATAATCACTCCTTAAATTCAAGGGAAGCAGAAGACCTTTTCTAAACGGTCAGCACATCCAATCTGCAGACCACACCCGGAGCCACTCCTGCCAGCTAAAGCGGGGTACACACTACAAGATAAACGTCCTGAGTTTTGGCTCGGATTCCAGGTTCTGACCAAATCTGCAAAGGCTGGATTATCCGGTGGTCCTAAAGATGATCTGACCTTTCTGGGGAGTAGCCCTTTGTCCTAACCTTAGACCTGATTATGTTATGGTGTGAGATGTGTTGAGTCATTTTATCATTTTAGAAGATGATCAGGGACACCAGAGGAAACTACATACTTGGAATGAACTACAAAAAGACCTGAAACTAAAAGATCTGGTTTCACTGGACACTTTTAAGACAATGTTGTGCGACTTGGAGGCAGACACATCTGGCTGCAGATGTTTTCACTGATGCACTTCATCTTTCTCACATGGGCAATTTTATGAAAATTGGCTGTCTAAAATTGTGACTTTTTTTTCTTAATGTACTGAAGTCTTGTTTTATGTGTTTGATGACTGCGTGTGTTTGTGTAAAACTGTTGAATGTGCTGCTGTCTTGGCCAGGACACTCTTGGAAAATGATATTGTTAATCTCAATTAGTTTTTTTCCTGGTTAAATAAAGGTTAATAAAAAGAGGCAGACTTAAAAACTTAAATATTTACAATCAGAAATCTTGATGTGTGTGAGGTGCACTGAGGACGGCCTAGCACGTTCTCCAGGTGTTGTCACATGGAATGGCACAAAGCTAATCAGAGAGCAAGCTGCCTGAAGTAGAAAGCATATGAAGCCATGGCAACAAGTGTAAAGGCGAGGGATAAAATTAGACAAATGCCAGAAATGGAGCACCAACTTGTTGATTTGTGGCAAAACATGAGCATCAATAGAGCGTGACCTGAGAATTGCATAACAAACTGATTTGAAGAGGAGCTGGACAGAAATTACAACCACCAGGAAAGTCAGAGGAAGCAGGCAGCTAGCCGCACTTAGCTTCAATTCCTCCTGACATTGTCCGCCATGTTTATTTACACTAAAGTCATGTTTAATCACGCAAGATTACGGGCTGTAAGAGTAGAGGCCCTGGTTCTGTTACTATCTGTTCTTGTTTGTCTTCATGTGTTGGCTCTCTAAATGTTTAAAACTTGGCTAAGATTTTAAAAATCTTTCTGAGTGTGCCAGGCCTTCAGGGAAACAACTCACATCCACTCACCAAAATTGGAAAACAAATTGGAAAAATGTTGCCTGGTCTGATGAGACTCAATTTCTGCTGCAACATTCAGACGAAATGGCCGGTGAGTGTCTGTACAGGGGAAGGAATTATGCTGGGTATTTTGTCTTTTAAAGTTGCATTTAAAAGTTTAAAGTTTAATTAGAAAAGGACTACTTTGTTTTGTTCCTGGATTTTCTGACAATAAGAAAAATACAAAATATTAGCTGTCTTTCTCTTGCTGTTTTTTCACTCCCTTTTCTCCATCTTACCTTTTTATGATCCCTTTTCTATTTTTTCCCCTCACACTCTCTCTGATTGCCTTCCTCCTTCTCCTCTTCCTGCCCCCTCCTCACTCTCACCCCCCTATAAATTAGCTCCACTATCACACAAAGTCTGAGGGGAAGAATACTAGATGAGAAGCACTGGGGGAAAGAAACAAAGCCTTTTTACCTAAAAAAAAAAAAAGAGAAATGTTAGGGGGGAGAACGTGAAAAACAACAGACAGAGCGACACACGCTGTGTTGAGTTCGCCCGGGCGGATTGTGCTTTCTCGCACAGCAGCCGGTGTGAGGGACTCGGCAAAGTGCTCGTGCCAGCCGAGCTTCCTAAACAGCAATTACTGGCTGATGGGAGTGTTTTCCTCATTAGGCTGCTGCAGCTGCGGATGGTTCAGAGTAATCAGGGCGCACGGCACCCACCGGCTAACGCTGCCTATCACACGCTAGCAGGAGAGGGAGGAAGAGGAAGGGGGGCAGAGGAGGGGAGCAATAACGAAAAGAGATACAGACAAGTGGAAAAATGAGAGAAAAGATAAAATGAGGAAGGAAAGGAGACCGTCTGAAGGAGAAGAAGTAAAACTGCTGTATGGTGGTTTTATGCTTTGTACAAGGTATACAAGTACTGGACATCTGAAGTTCAGTAATGGGTCAAGAGGAGGGGCCAGGGTATTTTCTGTGATGGTTTGATTCGAAGATTTGACGATAGTTTGTTTTACATAGTGGCTTAAATGTTGTATTTTCACTGCAGCAGTAATGCCCGCCTACTACATTATGTGATAAGCCTGTAATAAATGTGACTGATGGAAGAATCATCCAATCACCTCGCTGATAACACTTTCTATGGGCTGTTGCCCTGATGGACTAGTGAGATACAGTGAACGGTCAATCTGACGTGTCAGGTTAGACAAAACGTAAAGGAATGAACATGAGACTCAAGGACTGTGACCTCTTGAGTCTAAATTCTGTTTAAGTCAAGGGGCCATTTTAGCAAAGTCTGAGGAAAATACCTTCAAGAACTATTAAGATATTCCATTCACAAACAAGGGGTTAACATAAGGCCTAATGACCTTTTAAGTCTAAATCCTACCAGTTAGAACTCTAAAAACGGACATGTAAGCATAGTTTGAAGAGAATACTTCAAAGCATTTTTGAGATACTGCTTTCACAAGCAAGGAATGAACATGGGCCCCGGTTAGTCCGACCTACACACAACATGATCAATTAGGTTTAACTTAAAATATGTTTAAAAACAAAAATTGAATATGAGGCTAAAAAACTCTGACCTGTACCTTCAAAACCCAAGCACTTAATTTTTCAATTATACTGACCAGATCTACCAGTGTGATGTGTTACAATTGTTTTGTTGTCAGCCCACTGGTAGAAAGCCCATCGCAGAGCATGGATGTTAAAATGAAAGCAGAGCTGTTGACAACATGGCACCAAGCAGTGCTGAACTGACCAGTTACCGCTGAGTAGTCCTGTAAAGTAGTCAAGGAGGATTGGGCTATGTGGAGAAGGGAGTCTTTAAGGGGCAGGGGCTCTAACAGAGGGCCACATACACAGAGAATACAGCTCCATCAGGGCGCGTCTGTATACAGTATGAAAACTTGATGTTTTTTAATCATTAGTGATAGTAAACATACCTTAACAGTCATCAGAAATTAATAAATAAAACTGATTAAAGGCTAAATATCACTTCTTTAAATTGAATTCAAAGAAAGTACCTACAAGTGTTCTTTATGTATCATGATCTCAAGCAGCGGGCCATAGGGCCAAGCAACCTCAATGCTGTACCTGCAAAATCTAATCAGTCCATTCTCAACACAGAATGAATAGCTGTAGAAAGCTGGACAGAAATCCCCCTGCTGTTGCTGAGATGTTTGTTTCAGAAGTGAAGGATGATCATGAGAATTACCTGAACTATGTGTCCTAAAATTTGCTTTATTCAGTCAGAATGGACACTTCTGTAGGGTTTGACAAAAATCACTTAAATGCATTCTTGAAACGTCTTGTTAGTAACCTAGTGATGATTATGAGACATCCCTACCTCTGGCTAGCAAAATCTGGTCAGTTGACCCTTCAGTCTGAGTGGACATCTGTGCAAAGTTTAAAGAGAATCCCTTCAAGTGTTCTCTGGTTTTTGCTTTTGCAAGTCCAGGATGGTCATAAGGCTATATGACCTATATTTATGACTTAGGACTTCAAACATGTGGCCAATCATCTTTAAGTCAGAGAGAACATTTGAGCAAAACTTGAAGGAAATAATTTTGTTTTATAGTCATTGCGTCTCCAAGACTGATCTTGATGGTAGACAACCATCAAACATCATATCCAATGCATTAAAATGAGAGAAAAGATGAAATAATGAGGGGAGAGGAGGCAGAATAATAGAGCAGACAGAAATAAAAAGACTGGGGCTTCATTATATCTTGTACCAACACTGCTCTTAATAAAATGACCAGAATATGGCAGTCATACAGGGGAAATAACTCACAAGTCTTTCCTTTAATTTAAAGGCTGCTGCTTTAAAATGGCGCCCATAGGTCTAAACTGACTCCCTGCACTAATAACCTATCGCTGCATCTCAAAAAAGAACCCTCACAGAGCTTTCAGCCACGACCTCCGCATGGGATCAATGTATAGCATGAGCCGTGGGGTCAATAACCATGACTCAGAAATGTTGAAAGACCCAGTTTGAGGATAATGACCGAGTATGTGTGCACAAAAAGGCAGAGTCTGAGCACTGCAGGTTAAGTGCCGTTTTTAAATGATGTGCTGTTTGAGTGTGAAACAAAGAAGCAGCTGCAGAGTGATGCAGCAAAGTGATAATGTTTGTTTGTGGGGAAAAAAAGGCAGGGGAAAAACTGGATAAAGGAAATGGTATGTCAAGCTCCAGTAATTATCCGCTGTGATGCCCATATTGGAAACGGCGGTGGGAGATAAAAGGGTGCCGAGTACGTTTGAAGAAGTGTAGCCGAAGGTTCCAATTCAATTTGTAGAGGTATGTTTTCCAGGAGTTTCACTATAGATCCAGCTAAAAGACTTTTGATATGCCTCATGGATACCTTTAGAGGGAAAGTACCCGTTGTTGTACCCGGGTTCTGGCATCAGAAGAAAAAAAAGCACCTATTAAGGGGCAGCAACGTTAAACTGGAAGCAACTTTGAAAACAAATAAGACTCTTCGAAGGGCTACTCCCCGGAAAGTCAAGAACCAGAATTTGGAAACTTAACCAGGAGATTTTTTTCAGACTTTGAACCTTATCTACCTATATTTTTACCTTTCTGTTGTCCGATAGCTTTTCTTTTCCAATTTAAGTTTTAGATTCTGCAAAAACCTCTTTTTACATTTAGTCCACATAATTTTTTTCAAGTTTTTGGCACACTTGCTGCAGGATTCAGATCTGAAACCAAACACAGTATTCACACAAAAGTATGAAAGTTTACACCAGATGGAGTTTTGAAAAACAAAAGAGGACAATTAGATCTAAAAGGTCTGCTCATATTTCAACTTACATTTCTTCGGCTCTTGTGTAAACATTGTTACCAATCCTCCTCCACTGGTGTATCGATGGAAAATCACTCAGTGGACGTAGGATATCCTGTAGCCCGGAACGGTTTGCATACCTTTATCAAGATAAGTTGCATGAGATTAAACTGCTTTCTAAGTGTTTTACTTTTTGTTTTTGATTAGTTGTCTTGTTTGGTGGTCTCCATAGATCCCCCAGAGTGTTGCTAGAAGCTGAGAGGAGCGTTGTAAGATGTTTTTGAAAAACCACTGAAAATTTAAATACCTTGGTATTTTTCATTCAATTGTTGTAAAAAAGAACATGTAAATTTACTTAATTTTAAAATTGGTATATATAATAAAACAGTGTTTTTGGCTGTTGTCTTCTATTTTGTTGTTCTTGTATCAGTGTTGGCAGAGGCTTATAAGTGAGTGCACATGACAGTGTGCAACATTACATGCTTTGATCATTTCTAGCAGCAGCTGGGTCCCTAGCCACTGGCACAATTATTTTGGAGGTCACAGACTTAAAACCTCTGAAAGAATCCCTGTTCTAGTCCAGTGAATCCCAGAGTTTCTCATGCTAAGGATCCCCATCTGGCATCACACACAGCCGAGGACTCCTGTCTTGCAAAACTGAAATACCTGGTACATTATGATGACGAATATCAAACATTTCATGAAGGACATACTGTAAATATATTTCTGCAACCGATGTATCAGTCATACATACAGTATTGGCCATATACATACATTATATCATCTGAAAAATCTGCAGGATGAATTTCTGCAAAATAATGCATCACTTTATTTTCATTGAAAGTCTACATCAGAAAAATATTAATTTTAGAGAAGGAAATGTTGTTTTTTCTTGTTTCACACCTGTTTCTAATGCAAAAAAACTGTATCCAACTATACTGGATAACAACAAAATTTCACTATTGTGCATCCCTACTTACAATGATGAATCATGTTGTAATTCACCAATGTATCGCTTTGTCTAACCTGACACGCCAGATTGACCATTCACTGTATCTCACTAGTCCATCTGGGCAACAGCCCATAGAAAATGTTATCAGGCAGGTGACTGGATGATTGTTCCATCAATCATATTTATTTCAGGCTAATCACATAATGTAGTTGGCGGGCATTACTGCTGCAGTGAAAAAATTTAAACAACTATGTAAAACAAACTATCGTCAAATCATGTCAGAAGCGGAGCGAAAATATTGTTACCATCAAGAAACACTTTCAGTGTTGATGTTTGTTCTTAATTTAATAAAGAAACGTGGTCCACATCTGATAAAACTTCTACTGAAACTGTTAGCATCTATGCTAAATTCTGTAAGAGCAGTCACTTCCTGCTGTTGTCTCGGTGAGCTCCCACCTCTCTGGGCTGCTCACAATCATTGTAGACTGGAGCTTTGCAAGATCGATCTGCCTGATCACAGACATTGAGTCAGCAGAATCCAGCTGCGGTGCAATAGTAAATTTGGTCTGCTAGGGTAACATTGTGAATTTTGTAGTAAGATGAATAAGGAGTAACAATATACATGAATTCTTTTTGGAACATGAATTATATGTGGTACCATAATTTCCTGTTCATAACACACGTTTTTTGCTCTTAAATAAGGTCTAATTTTTGGGTGCATATCATACACAAGCACAAGAAAATCTGTAAAATATTTTGTCCCACCAACATCGCGATTACAACACATCTGATACAAAAAGCCGAAATATACTCTTTCTCTGCAAAACATTTCCGCCAAACTTGCGTAATTCTTATTAAACTGACTGCTAAACTGTCAGTTTAATTTTGGGTTTTAATAGGTTTTAATTAGTTTACCTTTGTGTAATGATCATGTAATTCTCAAGCACTGCGGTACCACTCACATAAAAACACAGGGTGCTGCCATCTTGTGAGCAAGGGGACCAAAATAGCTGCGCTGCGATTGGTCGAAGACATCGGCATGTTGATAGCTGCTCTCTGATTGGTCGGTATACTACGACTGAGCATGCTCGGGCAGAAATCGTGTAACTGCGCGCGCGTGAAGCAAAAGGTGTTTCCGCATCAGTTTGAGAGAGAAAATCGTGTACGGTATTTGTTGTGAAAATACTGAAATTTCATTGATTAAAACTTTGAATAAAGGTAGTTTTTGAGTTGTCTGCGAGAGTAAGGTTTGGGCAAAATGTGGGTGTGTTATTGAATACAGAATAAAAGCACGAAAAAAGGGGTGTGTGTTATAAATGAGGGTGTGTTATATTCGAGAAATTACGGTTTATGAGTTGTTTGGTGTATTTCTTTTTAAGACAGCTTAAAAAGATCAAACATTTCAATGAAAGAGATGGGAAACATCTAAAAAGACACTAGACTAAAGATGTTATCGTCACAAATAGTATTATTCATTCACCTTTGGTGCTTCCAGGTGACACCCATGGGGTCAAAGGCCCTAATTAAAAAAAACCTCTTATATAGTCTGAATCTAAATTTGTGCTTACCCAGCTTTAAATTTTGTCACTCTAATGCATCCCTAATTTAAATATTCATACTTCTTTTGCCTCTTTTTTAGTTTCCTCCATCTCCAATGTAAAACAGTGGCCTCATTTAGTGATAAAACTCCTCTGAAGACTCAGTTGGTCCTTCTGTTTTAAGCTGATAGTATTTTAGCTCTTCACTTACAGTGGCTGCTTACTGCAACTTTTAATGATGCTAATGAATGTGGTGTGAACAAAAAGCGTGATCCTGTGGCGCAAGAACCAGAACAATGTGCTTTAGGAGGCTAACAAGGGTCATTTAAGGTGAGAGGAAGTGCTGTGTCACGCTAAATTCTCATCGAAGACTGTATGACTTTCTGCTGCTGATATAAATATCACAACCAGGATTTCGGATAAGCCAATTGACTGACAAATGCATCATGGTAGCCGAAGCCGAAGATCACAGAACATGCTCTCCACCAATCAATTCCTCAACATAAAGGCTCATTACGCAAAAAAAGATGAAAAGCGTGTCTGACAGCAGTCCATCTGATGCAGCCAGACATGCTCGGTGGATGCTGCGAGCGGACAGATGGAGCAGACGCAGAGATGGAGTTAGTTAAAGTGGGAATGAAGGAAGAGGCTGGTGGGGGTGGCACAGACAGCAGGAGGGGAGGGAGGAGTCTGTCTGTCTGTGTGTACATATAGATGTGTGAGTGTGCGAGAGAGATAGTGAGACTTACACTTACGGTCTCTCCGAGTATGAGTATGTGCATCAATCTTGAGGCAAAGGGTATATCTGTGTGCCAATTTCTCGCTAAGGTGTGGGTGAATCCATCTGTATGTGCGTGTGTATGTGTGATGAATTAGTGATGGCAGCTGGTGGAGCGGTGTGATCCCTCAGTGGTGGTGACAGCAGCTGTTAGTGGTGCTGTCTCCGCCCAGCCAGACTGACTGGGTCCTCTTCATCAAACACACCGGCTCATTAATGCTGCAGGGCCCGCTGCCGCTTCGCACCAGCCCCGCCCCGCCCGAGCAGCCGAAGCCGGGGCTGAGGGGGTGAGCGGATGTGTCACCGGTCTCAGGTTGTGTATACAGAGCTGTGAGCCTATGTGCACCTATCCGAGCTTGTGTCTGCGTCGTCGTTTTTTTGCACGTCTGCATATCAGTCTGCTGATCTGTCATTTTGCAAGTCAGCGTGCGTCTCTGTGCTGCGGCGCATGCGTCCGTGTTTGTGTGAAGGCGCTGACAAGCTACAAGAATTCAGCTTGTCAGATTCAACTGCTGGAACAGTCTGCTATCACACAGCTCACCTGCTCCTTGTGGGAACTCATGCTGACAGTTATGGATGGTGCAAATGAGACAAGCAAGTGTGAAAGATGTCCCAAAGAACGCATATGCGAGCTGGTATGTGTGAGGGAAACATTCAGTCCATGTATAAGGCTCTGTGGCAGTGAGGGAGGGAGAGAGGGAGAGGGAGAGAGTGAGGGGAGAGGACTGCAAAGGGCCAGTTGGTGAAGCAGCAGGTGCGGCTGTAGGTACCTGAAGGTAGGTGATTCTGTTCTGGACCAGATCCGATAGGTCTTTAGCCTCCTTCGTTCTCCACTCGCCCACTCCGTCCGCCTGGCTGAGGTAGTACAAGTCTGTCATGATGGACCTGCAGAGACACATTTTAAGATGGACATAATTACAAAAGGAGCAGAAGCTGTTTGCAATGAAATTTGGGCATCTTTATGATACAAGCAACATACATTTTTTTGATGATATAGTTACTTAAAAACCCCCACATCATCAAACCTAAGTACTTGACTACATAGTACAGTACACAATATTATATTTATTCCGATAGCAACTTATTTTCAAAAAGTTACACTCTGTTTTGAAACTTTAACCACCATGTAAAGAATAAATATTTTGCTTGATCTCTTATCAACCCAAGTAGCAGTCTCAGAGGATCAGACATGAATCCAGTGTCAATGTTTAAAAAGCTACAGTTCTATGTAGTGTTCCTCTAAAGCCATCTCCAAAAGCAAGGATGCTCGCTTCAACTTTAGTGGATTTTGGTACCAGGCGGTTAGCATTTTGTTACTGCTCATACTGATTATATCACCAAATTAAAGCACGGTAATCAGAACCAGTCACCTGACACATCAGATGGACCATCCAATATTTTTCACTTGTACATCTGAGCAACACCCCATGGAAAGTGTTGAGAAAGGGCAAAGCCTTTCAAGAGCACATCCAGCAGGTGATTGGACGATCAATTCCAATTATTATGGGCCAATCAGATAAGTACAAAACCCTTCATAGAACAAACTCCCACCAAAACATGTGGAAATGGAGCGAAAATATCCTTCCTATCAAGAAATGTTGATTGGGCCATGCCACAATTATTGTAGATTGGAGCTTGGCAAGATGGATGTGTCTGATGACAGACATTGGATCAGGTGCATCCAACTGCACTGCAACGTTACAGAGGCACTGACTCAGTGTGAAAAGTCGTGTGATATTAGTAGTCTGATCATGAAAGAAGTTTTTGGAACATTTTTGGGGTCAATCAGTAGCTGCTGCCATTCTGTACACACCCTCTTAACCAAACTGTATATCAGCATCTCACAGACAGAGAGGCCGTGTTGAGGTGGGACATGGCCGACTGGCCAATGGCAACTCGATGAAGACCTGTAACTATGTTAATCATGTCCCCAATTCTCAAAAATCCCAATCCTTAAGAAAAAGGAGCAACATATGACAATAACTCCCTGTGCAGTGACATCCATCAGATGTATTATGTGTGAAGACAAATTTGTTAAACCATGTTCTGTGTTCCCCAAACACAATCATATGGTTGAAATGAGGTTCCTCAGGAGGGTGGCTGGGCTCAGTCTTAAAGAGAGGGTGAGGAGCTCAGACATCCAGAGGGGTCTTAAAGCAGAGCTGCTGTTCCTTCACTTAGAAAGGAGTCAGCTGAGGTGGTTTCTCATCTTGTTAGGAAGCCTCCAGGTTGCCTTCCTATGGAGTTTTTCAAAGAGACCCCTAGTCAGACCCAGAACTTGCTGGAGGGTTTATATATCCCATCTGCCCTGGGAACGCCTTGGTATCCCCAATGAGGATCTGGAAAATGTTATCTGGGTCAACTTCTGGGTCAACCTGCATGGCCAGCTGCCTGACCCCAGATTAGCAGAAGAAGATGGATGAACAGATAGATGGAAATACTAAATGTGCTTGTTTCAGCAACCAAAATGTTAATTCATATCACTTACTCCTCTTCTTAGCAGCATCTAAACAAGCTAACGTTTGGTATGAGACAGGATTTCCAATATGGTAGTGCCACTGCTTAGCTTTATAACACCTATTCAGAAACTAAATCACTGAGACCACATCCATCATCTTTATGCGGCCTATGTCCTGACCCTATTGTAAACTGTACGCATCAAAATTGGCTGTAAAAACATTAAAATGAGACAGGAAAAATGTGACCCCTTTTCTTATTTTAGAAAAGCTATTGAGTATATCTTAATGAATTTCTACCAAGCCTTACAGAACACTTGAATGTTACAATAAAGCTGTGTCTGGAATCAATAAAATTGTTACATGAAAATAAGTTTCCTTGTTTTTACAGTAAGCAGGTATGTTTACTGATTATACAGTAATAAGTATGTCTTCCAGGTTCCTGGCAAACAGCGCCAGACCAGGGACCTGGTTTGGGCAGAGTCCAAATGATATCCTCTCTAATTGGGTGAGGTAGGCTGCTGTTTTACCACAGAGAGTTCGCGTATCAATATGTCGAGTGGATTGGAGCAGACGCGGCTCTGTTCATGTGCTGCATCATAATCAAAACAGGAGACAGAATGAGAGAGTGGTGCTGGAAAAGCCAACATACTGAAAACATTACTAATATATTTATGACCGTAATGATTCAGTCCTGCTTAAATATTCTTATGATGAATTTTTACCAAGATTGTACTTCAAATTTAATATGCTTGGCTCACAAACTTTTCAGATACTGTAGGTATTCCAAAAACGATCGATAAGTCCACGGGAGTAAATAAACAGCAGTACATAAAGCAGCTCTTCTTGACCTCAGCAGCTGTGTAAATAAAACAGTGTGAATACTGTAAAGTCTATACAGTTTGAGGTAAACTGTACTGTAATCCAATTTGGGTTTTAAAATACTAACAGGTTTAACTTGTTGAACCAGAAACCAGTGCTGACTAATGAGAAATAGAGCTGATCACAATACTGTGATGATACATTGTGGTTTTTTTTCAGTACATTCAGTTTACATGTTTAACCTCTAACAAATGAAAGCATAGTATTGTAGCTATTCATTAAAACAGCATATACTCTGTTTATATAAATATAATCACACCCCTTCTTGAATATGCAGAGCGGTTTTGGCAACAGGATCTTGGTTTAGTCTTGCATATTTCATGAATCTCACATTACATCGCTGCACATCTTGTCTGTGACCGGCCTTTTTTTCGTTGCTGAGATGGTACACCTACAGCACTCATTATTTATTTATACCATGGCTGGATCTACATGTCCTGTAGTGTCATATTCTCATACAGTTTTAAGTTAAATTTTCTCAGCTAAACTTAGAGCTACATCCTGGACGATCAGCAAAGCAGCAACATTTTATTGGTTCAATATAAAGCATAAAGCTGCTTCTTAAGTGTCCATATGAGGCCGTCACAGTTAACCCTTTGTTGAGTCCCATCCTTTACAGGAAGCTCATCAAGCTCTGCCCTCCTTAGCAGCTGAGGTTTGACAAATTTGTTGTTGCTGGCCTTTTTCCCCATTTGAAACAACTCAAAATAACTTGTTTTTGATTATTTTTTAATCATCCATCCATCCATTTTCTATTCCCCTTATCCCCGTCAGGGTTGTGGGGGCTGGAGCCCATGCCAGCTGACATTGCGATGTGAGGTGGGGTACATCCTGAACTGGTTGTGGCCAGCTGATCACAGGGCCACACAGAGAGTCGGACAACCATTCACGCTCACACTCATACCTAAGGGCAATTTAGAGTCACCAGTCATCCTAACAATGGTCTGTGTGGGAGGAAACCGGAGTCCCACACAGAGAGGCCCTGACCGACACTGGGATTGAACCAGGAACTGTTGTGCTGTGAGGCACGTGCACTACCTGCTGTGCCCCTGTACTGTCCACCTCTTGATTAGTCAGAAATAATTTAGAGTTTACATTATACCAAAGCATAAAATGTCCTTAATTATATGGCTGTAAAAACAAAACCAAGGGGTGACATCATTGAGCGTATGTCCATGTTAATATACTGCAACTCCAAACGTTCCCCAATCACATGTCACGTGGGACATATCTTCCACCACCAGACAGCAAATATTTACAGTGAACTGAGTGTTGAACATAACCAGGGCTCAACATGCTCTTAGGATAATTTTAGCATAAGTGACATTTCTGTCAAGCTGACTGACGACGTCAGCATCTTTCTGCTTGTTTGGCCCTTTTTAGGATTAAGCCTGCCATCTGCGAGCCTCTGACTGTGAATTTGTATACATGTCAAACATTGCCAAATATCGTGACCAACCACTAAAAGCATCCCCGGAGCTCTGAAGTACGCAGCTGAGGGCAAAAAGCAAACACATCACACACACTTGCACAAACATAAACACTCATGCAAGTCTAATTTATTACTCACATCTTCGACCCAAATCAGTCACATCCTGTGTGACTGAGGATCCTTTTGCACATATTCAGTAGTGCATGCACACATTCACACACACGGCAGATAAATGTAGCAGGCAGTGTTTTAGCAGTGCAGCAGGGTGAATAGTGCTTTTCTCTGCAGCTAACGCAGCATCATTACTCATTGTCCCAATTTAAAGCTGGAACCACAGTGTGTGATGAACGTGTGTGATGAACGATGTCAAACTCTCCTTCAGGAGCGCACAGGGGAGCCATCGCCGCCCCTCTGAGGCGAGGAAAAGCAAACCTGGCGGCCGCAAATCTTAACAAGAGGGAATCAACAGACAGGCCCCGAGGGGTTTCGCAGCAAGGCGGCGGGAACACCACGCCGCAATGATGTGCTGCAGTCCTGACATCAGAATGTGTAAGAGGTGTGTTGGCTCCTGTGTGTACAGAAGTGTGGTGTGTGTGGTCTGGGGCACATGTCAAGCTGGTGGGCTTCCCCAGTGTTTCAGATTTGCTCAAGCTGCAGTCTGATACTTGGCAGAGGAGCAAAGATAGTTTAGGTTCTGAAGTTGCATGATGAGAGAGAAAAATCGAGGTTTCAGGTTGATTTCAAAATGTGAAAAAATCAGCCAACTAGAGAAGGTGGACGATTGGCATCAGGGAGGAAAGAACTTATTTAAGTAGCTGATGTAGCATGTTCATATTGTTTTTGCTTTGTTGGCTTGCTCACTGTTTATTCTAAAATATCTGGCCAAATTAACCACACAATGCACTTTTTTGTTTCTTTTCCCTTTTTGGTCCTCATTCTGTTCAGATCTCTTTCAGACCAATCACAAACCAAACTTAGGCTGTCACCATATACTCGATACTAAAATATCTGTTTGAGCATTGGAGTAAAAATCTGCACTGGAGCTATAAACAAACTGTACATTCTAGTTAAAAAACAACAGTTCAGCAGTTCATTAAGGTGCCTGGAGCAGTGAACTGCCTGAATCAACAGAGGACGCTCCATCCATCTATTGCTCTCTTGACCTAAACAACAGGAATCACAACTTGAGAAAATGGAGAACAGGCAGCAACTCTGTGGAAGCACTTTGGGCACAAAATCGCCAATGGCAAAATACAAAACAAGACCAGGCTAAGTGTCGATAATGAGTAGCTGGCTTACTCCTTATCCACGACAAATATGCAGAGCCCATTTGTTGGCTTTCCACCCAAATGTAACAGCAGAGGTGCAGAGAAAGGTTATCCAGACAAGATTGCAGGATACATATGCCAGGACATGCTGGCCATTTGTGCATCTTGAGGAGAAGTAAATATTAAAATGACCTACTGGAAAGGCTTTGTGTCTGTGTTGCAGCAAGTCCAGCTGGGGGTTTGAATATCTTTGGTTTATTGCATGTGTGCTCAAAAAACTGATTGAGTTTGAATTTTGTGAAAAGTGATAGCCCTCGAGCTTTCATGCAACCCCAAATCTGATGAACTGCCAACAAGACAACCAGAGTTCATTTAAAAAAAACATGTTTGCTGTGAAAATGACCTTAATTTCTTTATGTATTTAATTAATTTGATTAATGTGAATGTAAATATCAAGCATATTTGATTTACCTCTTAAAAGAAAATCACAAAAGGACTCAGTTGATATTGTGTTTAACTAAAAAATATACAAAAGGTGAACCTTGACATGGTGTTATACTACTCATGTGCCTCTGCCAGTATTGTGATAGCCTCATCCCTCTCCTGTTGAAGCCGATGTCTTCATTTTTGATACTTCTTGCTGCAGTTAGTTGAACAGTTGCTTTCTTGTGGTTTTCTTTGAACTTTCCTCTCATTTCCTCCCAGCTGTCAATGAAACATATTGAAACTAAAAGCTCCTCATGTTGCAGTCATTTCCATCCGCAGAGCAGGTGAGTGATTGCATTTCTTATTAATGCGCCACATTTTTATTTAACTTGTAAAATGTTCTTATTCCTGAGCAGAATTCAGATGAGGAATGGGCGCATTTATTCCAGTTGAACTTTGAATGCTCCCTCCGCCCTGTGCAGCCTCTCCAGCCTTTGCCTCTAACACGCATACACACACACGTTAAGAGAGAGAGAGCCGGATGGTTCAGGCGGAGGGTGAACTCCTGAAACTCTGTGACCGTGTGTAAGTGTGAGACGGGGTGAGGAATCAGTCTTTGGAAAGCAGCTTAGCCGGCAATGACTGAGACAATAGCCGGAGTAAGCCACTTCAGCAGGATTACAATGAACCTCCAGGCTAAGTGACACCAGGCTGCTCTTCATTCAGGTGAATGGAAGTCGGCCATGCACATCGCAGACGGGGCGTGCCTGTGACCTTTGCCCGTTTGTTTTCCTTAAAGTACTGCGAGCGCTGCTTTCAAGTACTCCTGTAAATAGTTTCAACTTTTGACACCGTCAGCAGAAAAGGCTGGAGGTGGTGAACAGAGGGCTGGGAGTCTATAAACAACTCTGAATGCAGCTACAACGCAGGAAAGTACAAAGATTAAAGGCACTGATACGCCTACCGCAAGGATTTTGAGCTGTAAATGTTTTTCTTCTGCACACAAAAGAGGCTTCTGTTACCATCATTAGCAGCACTATGCTTCTGTTAATGATGATTTATAATCTCAGATAAAAATGATCATTGTATTATTTAAAACGTGAATCATTTCTGACTCTGTAGCCCTGGCTTAGGACCTAAAATTGGGAAAGTTAATAATTAAAAAATCTGGGAGTTTGTGTGGGGTAATTCCTTGATCCCAGTCAATTGTGGTAATGTGGTCCTGGAACTTGGTTTTGGCATCTTAAGGTGGTCTTTTGTTGTCTTGGTGTTATCATAGATCTAAGGTCTTCTCTAATGCAAACAGTGATACTCGCTGATGACAACACTGTCAACAAACAATAAAATCAGGCTTTCAAGTATTACACAGGAAGCTGCAGCCTATTAAACATGCCAGAGAGGCAAAGACATGCCCTAATTCAAATGGAGTTGGGACGTTGTGTAAAACCTAAATAAAACAGAATACAATGATTCGCACATCATTTGTGACCAATATTAAATTAAATACACTACAAAGACAAGATATTTAATGTTCAAACGGATAAAATATTCACTTCTTTTGAATTTAATGCACAATCTGGGAGAGGACTTCCTGGTTAATATGGAGCCCACATCACACAGAAGAGTGGTTAATGAAGAGAGCCACAGTTCCTTTTACCATATCTGTGAGAGCGTTTTTGTGTGTATAACCATATCTTTTTATCCATGTGCAACGTGAGGCAACTCATTTTTTTATTCATTTGCCAAAAGAGATAATGTGTAAGAAATAAAAAAAACGCAAAACTTTCTTTTTTCCTTCCTGTCTTTGGATGTTGTTTGGACCCTTTTAATGAGCACTTAAGCACTGTTTTCATTTTTCCTTAAAATTCTAACAGACCAGAAAAAACAAGACACCCACAAAGTAAAATGGTAAAAGCTCTGAGGTCAATTCACAACTAAAAGGAACAGCAAATTTGAAGTAAGCTTCTAAAGTTGATGCTTGTTCTGTGGTGATAGGATAATCTGTGCAACAAATACAATTAGGGTAACACCAACAGAAACAAGGGTCAATTTGAATGGCATTATGCACCTGCTGTACAGACTGACTCACTTAAGCTTATCAGGACCTTGAAGGACAGAAAGTGGTTTGTGGACCCCGATTACACCTCTGCATTAACATTCACATTGGCTGATCCAATAGAAATCTTTAAAGGGTTGGTTCAGATATGTTGTAATGGGGATGCTAAAGGCCCATGGCACTAGTAAACATGCTGTCAATAAAAGAACTTGTGAGCTTTGACCATGGGGGGAAGCTAGCTGGTATATAGCATTACATGGTGCCACCAAAAGCCTCATAACTTACTCACTTACAGGTTAAAACTCCTCAAAAAACTATATTGGCTAAACAAGTCGCTACAGTAAATTTTATCACAGCTTTTAACTTTCCCTCAACATCGTACCCTTCCACCAGCAACTCTCCCTGTTAGATTAAGTCAGGTGGCGGTCACTAGAGCACCACATAGCACCGACATTAATCTAACTCCCTGGATATCATGAAGATGGGGCACTCCTTTATTTATCCCAGATGCATGAAAAAGCAAAAGTTGTGCTCAGATTTCCGATTTCACCACAATCCAGAGTGCTGTAGCGTGGTCAGGTAGCAGTCACTGGAGCACAAACTGATATAAATCGCTAAATTTAGCTTGTTGTTCAAATATGGATATCAGATTCACCCCTCTGCAGTGACAGAGCATTGTGTTTGAAGTGCCCATTTTACTGATCAGGCCTACGACACATGACAGTAGTTTGGAGACTTACCAAAGGTCCAGGAGAAGCCGTGTTACAGCAATGGGCCTCTGAGTTTGAGGACATGGGCTCACAGTTCATGCATCTGCTCCACCAGGTAACTCATGATCTATAAGTGTGTTAATTACAAGACATTTGGTGGCGCCACGTACTGCCATGTTCCAGCTACTGTCCAACCCCAGATATCTCCCCCAGGGACAAAGCTTGCAAGTTCCATTATCAGCAATTATACTTGCAGGCACCATGAGCCTCTAACAACCCTACTACAAAAATCAGAATCAACCCTTCAATGCTCCATTTTAACAAATCTAAAGTCTAACTGTTGAGAGATCAGACTTCATCTGAAGGTGGACTGGGTTGCCTACAACTTGATTAGTTTTGGAGTACACACTCTGACCACACTTTAAAGATAGTTTAACCTGAAGCTTGAAAAAATTAGATATTCACTTCAACACTCATATGGGAAGTTTCTTAAATATGTTTCAAACAACATTTGACATTACCACAACTTACCAGCTCACCAAGGTCATGTATTTCAGTGATGACAGGCCAATACCGATGTCCATGAGCTCATTGGCTGTGACTGGGGATAATTATTATTTTTTGGTGTTCTATGTTTCCTTATTTTTACTACTGTTTTTTTTATTTGATCATAATATTACTCCTTTAGAGAGATACTGACATGTATCTATGCATACAACTTTTCTGTAACTGATGAACACCTATGTACTATATCCAGAAAAACAAGTAAAAAAGATTTTGACAGTTTAAGACATGCTATAGAGAGACTGTTAGCCCTCTTGTTTGTAGCTAAGCATCCTAGCATAAACCCACTGAAGCCACCACAAGAACTAATATAAGTGGATAAGCCACAAGCTAAAAGGCTAGTTCGCCCCAGCTTGATCATAATCTACTAAGAATTGAATTAGTGTTTCATTGTAACCTGTGATCCACAAGCTCTTTTTGTTAAATGATGTGTTGCTGTTAAATTTAAAGACATGGTCATGAGAAAATAATGGAGCAAACCTTTTAAGAAGAGGTGCTGCTGGCCTCTTTACTCATAGTTATCTCACCTCATTCATTTGCATTGCCTGTGGCTTCATGGAACATGGCATTTCCAACATACTTTTCCATGAGCTACAAGGTTGGCAGAGAAACTTTAAACAGCTTTTCTCTCACTTTAACATGAGTTGTATATGGAAGTTGAACCAGTATTTAGTAAATACACCTTGTGGGGTGCTTTTTACTTGACAGCGAGTTCCGATCATCGCTAAAGACGTATCGTTAATGCACATTGGATAAGTGAAGCCAGCTTTGTGTCCAATTACCCGACACATTTTTAACTAAAAGGTGTTTCGAGATACAAACAGGAACTTGGACTGAATACTGCTATCAACACTTGATAGGGAGGATATTGGCTTACAGCTCTGAGGAATTGAAAAGGTTTTAAAGGGAAAAATATTCTCGAGTACTCATTTTTCACCAGTCAGGTCCATCTTGACCTTCTCTTTCAGGGCTGTTCACTGAGAAATTGCCATAATAACAGCGGTCACTCTGTATTTTCAAACTCATTTCAGTGTCTGCTTTGCCCTTGATTGAAGTCCCAGTGGAACATTTTGACATTTCCACTTGTGTCCGTCTAGACTTCATCTTAAACCCACCTCTCCTGGTGTCCCAGGTCCTGCAGCAGCGTCTCGGCATACTTCTGCCTCTCGCTGGTCTCGATGTTTGCCAGTTTCTTCACCTCGCTGCGCACAAAGTACCAGAACTCCTTGACTCCGTTCTCCACCCTCCTCCGCAGCTCCTCCTGAGTGGGCCCTGGGCCTGAAAGAGGGGAGGGAAGGGTTTGATAAAAAAGCTGAGAACAAAACAAAACAAAACACAAACACTTAGTGAGCAGTGTGACGCCTGAGGCACACATATGATCCAGGGCAGGGATGGGCAACTGTGATTATTAATAGGGCCATATAAAACCCACTTTACCTTCCTGAGGGCTGCATTGGGACAAACTCATATACTTTTGATGGGAAACAACATATATAAATAAAAAAAAGCACAGTAATAAAAACTGATTATACAGACATTAGAATCAGAAACTTTTTTGGTGCCCCTGAGGAAATTTTGTTGCTTCAGAACAGCAGAAATATCAAGACATATAGAAATTCAAATAAGATTCAGTACAAAAACATATAGCAATGAGCAAAAACTACCAAGCCCAGAATCTTTCAAGAAGTTATATTCACATATTATAATGCAAACACAAGTAATTATGCAGAACAAAATGAGCTAGACAAAGAATTAAAGCCAATTTACAAAGAATTGAAAACATTTAAACCTTTTTTTAACTGCATTAAAACAATGAGTGTTTTCCATTTAAAAATTTTGTCTTTACTATTCTCTTAACATAGTATTAGCTAATATTCAATATTATGCTGTAACGCTCCATGAAAGAGATTTAGTAAAACAACTAAAACAAAATAAGTACTTCCACTATTTGCAAAAAATAAAACATTTACCAACAATCTGGACTACATACAAATATTTTAATTTGTGTATCTCAGGTTGAATCACGTCATCATTTTAACAATTTATTTGTGAACTAGTGTAATATGACAAATTTGTGATAAATTGATATATTTTTTAAGCATATACTGTGTAAGACAATATTGTTTAAATCAGTTTGTGATGATTTGAAACAATAAATAGATGCCAGGCCTTACAGCTCTGTAGAAAAATGTTCACTGTAAGTTTTACTGACATTAGTTATCTTATTTTAGGACCATTTTTATATTGTGAAAACCATAAAAATTCTTTTTATCTGTTTGATATAACAAGGAAGCTAAAACAGAAGTCCTGAATTTTCAATTTCATGTAATTCCTTGTTTTTAATTATCAAACATTGCAGGAAAAACCCTACACACAAAACTTGGAAGAACCTCTCCAACTCCACCTCATATTCAAAACCTGTCCCCATATTTGTTCAGTAATGGCTCTGACCACACTGCAGATCTTCATGCTCAATTCTGATTTTTTGTTGAAATTGGATGTTTTGCATGGCTGTTCAAATTATAGTTGAATGTTGTTCATTATATTTTCAGATTCTCAGAAACGGTTTTCTTTTTTCTTTTATCTCAGGCATCTATGTTTCACACCTCCATCACACCAGCTGATAAGGCGTATCACACCTACCACCAAGTGACACTTCTGAGGAAGGCCGAAGTTTCCGTGGAAACATGTCAACGTATGTGAAAATAGATGTCTGAGATAAAAGAAAAACAAAACTGTTCACATTATAATTTAAATGTGATTGCCATCAGGCTTCAGTATGAACCGTCTACGTGCTGAAGTGACCCATGCGCAGAAGAAGGAGTCACAGGCAGCACGCTGTGTTTACGGAAGCAAATAAGGATGCTACACGTCAGCGTTTGTGTATCAGCTTTGAAGTTGTTGTGCAATTAGGGCTGACAAAGGTATGACAGTAAATGCAGGTAAAGTGCTGCACATAGTCTGAACTGCACCAAAACGTTGGAGAAATGTGTAAAAGTGGGTGATGCTGGTGAGCAGCAAACTCTTTTCATAATTCAACTTTTCCATATTTTTGATTATGCCTTATTTTTCTAGTGGTATTAAGTGCACTTCAAGCTGTTTTCTTGAGATTTTGATTCATTTGGACTCTCTTCTTGCCTCTGGGTACCCTACAAAATGGTTTTCCCATGATGTTTGGGTAATTCCTTGAGAAAACACCAAAATGCACATTATCAGAAGGAAAATGGTGTTAAACAAAATGTTAGTAGGTACTGTATGTCCTCTCAGGGTCAGTGTGGTGATGAGCTTTAAAACAATGCTATTTTTGTTATGTAGTCATATATTTTGTTTCACCAATGGTTGAAACTGCAACATTTTCCACATACTGAATTATGGCTGAAATTTCATATATATTTGGGTCAAAATTTGTCAGTAAAGTAATGAATCACTGATTTAGAGAATATTTGTGTTTTTCAACAATTATTTTCATAATTTATAAATCATTCAACACTTGGTACTTAGGATTATTACTTATTGTCAAACAGGTATCAATATTGTTTAGTATTTACTTGAATCACAATAAAGTTCTCACTTCTGGAGAAGTGAAAACTATATGTCCATGTAGGTATTGGGTAACACCATTCAGCCAGAAATCTTTAAGAATGACTTTTGGTCCTTGAATCCCCGCCCTAGAATGATCCGAAACAATGCATCAGTGACTTAACTTCAAAGTGGCAGGGTGAACAGCAAAAAGGAACGAGACAAGAGAGGATGCCCGGAGCTTCAGAGATGTTAGAGCATTAGATAATGTGAGGCTTGTGAGCTAAACAAGTTAACTGCTTCCAGCAAGGTTTCAGAACATAACCATAAAAACTTCCTTCTTTCACCCTCTGTCCTTGGGTGTTGCTTTGACCTCATTAAGCAGCACTCGGGCCTCTTTTTTTCCTTGTTTTCTCACACGATTCAAACAACAGGAAGGAACCGTACACCCGTCTGGAGCATAACAATGTGGAGAGACCCGCATGGACAACACAGCTGCCTGCTCTGGTTTCTGTGGAGAGGAACACACACAAAAAAGCCAAGGAATGGGAAGGACAGCCTCGAGCAGGATAAGAGGGAGGTGTTGGTGAAGAGGGAGAAGCGTCCTTTTCTTTTTTTTAAATCCCGCACTTTTTCTCCGCTCCCTCCTTCTCCTGATGGAAAAAAGAGAAAAGCTGGAGGGTATTTTTAGCTTTTTCTTCCCCTGCGGCGAGATGGAAAGACTGACCTCGTGCTGCCCTCCACGCTCACATGTCCTTCTTTATTTTCTCGCCGTCAGTCTCTTTTCTCTCCTCACCTTCTGTTTCCACTACAGCCATCGGGGCATTCACACCCTATGCACTTCATTCACACGTTCCCCTCTACCCACAACAGCTTTCCTGCCCCTCTGACCACTGCTTAGAGTGGCAAGTACGTGCCTAAACCCTGCTTATCCGTCTGTACGGCCCCGGCCATCATCTCTGCTGAGCTGAAGCAGGTTTACTCACCGAGAGGGATTCTTCGCCAGAGGGGAAAGCTCTCAAACATTTGACTGATTTAATACCAAATATAGCCGTCCCTCCCTACCTTAAAAATCAATCCTCTCATAATTCTGTGGGGGCCGTGCACAGTCCTAGCCTGCAAACCTTTTGGGATGGCTGTGTTTTGCTTACCATCTCCGGTGAGTTTCTGGAAGCTGTGAATCTTCTGTTTGGCTCTGGTTAGCTGGTCCTCCAGGGAGCGCAGCCTCCCAGCAGCCAGGGAGCCCGCTTCTGCCTGACCTTCTGGTATCCTATGGGAGACAGACACAGGAGATGATGAGATGAGTGAGCTTGGGAGCATGTGTGCACATCAGGAGAAGGTAGAGACAGCAAAACAAACATCTTAATGTGCAGAAGATAAACTCCAAAATTCAAAGTCTGTACCCCTATAGGAAAAAAAAAAGATTAAATGAGACAACTTTTCTGGTGAAATTGCAGCTGTTAGAAGTAAAGGTTATTTTTGGTAACTGAATGAAGTGGCAGAAATAATGACTAACTTTGACATTACATGTGTTCATAGCCCAAAGCGACATCTTTGAGCTACTTCATACACCTAAAATTACAGAGAGGAATCATATATTTGGAGAGAAATTGAAGTCAGTCAAAATCCAAAAAACAGAAAATCTAAAGATTCTTAAAGAACTCTTTACTGATAGTTAAAGGCAAGAAACTTTATCTTGTCCATAGGCAACTTCAAATTTAACACATCACAGCTCCAAGTGGAGTTCCTCAAGGCTCCATCCTCCCATTACATTGTGTCCCTGGCCCCAAAAAAGTAACCTGATGGACCGTTTAATATATTTTGCTCTGAGTAAGGGCTCATAGAAAGTGTTTGAGAATGGGCAGAACCTTTCAAAAGCATATCTGGCATGTGATTAGACAATCGTTCTGTCAATCACATTCATTATGGGACAATCAGATAATGTAGTAGGCTGCTGAGTAAATGCATTCTAAAGACTGGCTCCTGGAATAAATATCCCTTGAATATGTTTTCTTTTCTTGAGACCAAGCAAATGTTTTTTTTAATTAAAAATCTATGAGCATCTATTTGTCATACAAGGACTTCTCTAAAAATACAGCTTATTTCAAATCTGAGCAGAGAGCAAATTTATGAATGGAGTACCCCAAGGCTCCATCCTGGGCCCATTTCTGTTTAATATCTACATGCCTCCACTTGCTAAGGTCATTGTGATCAACAACGTGAGTTACCATAACTATGCAGATGACTCAGATTTAAATTTCAATGTCAGCAGGTGACAATAGTCCCACACAATCACTGGGTAAATGCACAGAAAAAAACAACAAGAGGACATGGCATACATTTCTTCCATGTTTCCACGATTTCAAACAGGTATTAATAAAAGGATGTTTTTACCAGAACCATATCACAGACTGAAAACTGTGATCTTGACAGCTCTACCGGCAACACTATTAACGAACTTGCACAAGAAAGCTGCAAAAAACATGATTTTCTCCTTCACTTAGTCTTCATCATTAAAAATCCCAACCACCGACCGGGAGACATGCACTCCTCTCATTTGACGGTAATTAGAAAAACATGGAGGCTGCATTGCAAATGTTGTGAGACTCTCTTGCACCATCAACAAAAATCCCTCACTGAATAAATCTGCAGAGACGCTGCAGGGGCCACGCATTCGCTCCAGTTTTACATCTTCATCGCTTTAGTTTTAACGCCCATTAACGAGGTGCAGGGGTTTGGAAAAGGCAGTGAGTGTTTATCATCCAAACAGTGTTAGCTCAGACTGAGACTGTATGTGCTTGATCTTATGGAGGTGACTCCATTCTGATTTAGCTGATCTCAGACATAAAAGCTGTGCTGTGAAGTGAGCTGTGGTAGCTGACATCTTTTAGAGTTGGTCTGTAAACATTCTGTTTCATGCACAGAGACACTTCAGTGTAGCCTCAAAAAGGCCTGTCCCAGATTATTTGGTTTAAACATTGATAATTTTTTTATTTCTATTTTGGATAAAATACTGAATTCTTTCCTTGTGTTTGTGCTATTCAACACATACAGTCTGAGCATTACATAAGAGCGTTTAATATACTGAACTTAAAATTGAGAAGGTAACTGAAAGATGATTGCTGTCTTAATATAAAAATTATGTCCAACATTCTACAATATTTTGCTTTATCATCTCTTTTTTAGAGATGACACAAGATGATGATGCAATTAAGGCAATAAAATGCAATAAGGTTAGGGATTCACAATATTGGGTTTTTGCTGATATCCAACTTGCCGAAATTACTAAAGTCATTATTGCTGATACCTATACTGACATTTTTTGGTCAAACGTAACTCAAATTGACGTGTTCCTAACACTAACAGCTTATTTGGGTTTGAAACTGATGTGAAACAAGAAAAACAACATTTCATTCTTTAAAATGACACTGTAGATTTCTACAATACAGTGAAGCTTCATGGTACATTCATACATTCAGCCAATATGAGGGTTATGTATGGCTGATACATCAGCTGTGAATACTGGCAGAAATGTTCATATCTGCATATATCTGATTTTTGAAGCTCTCATCTGCTGATACCAGCATCGTGCCAATGGAATTGTGTGTCCTAAACAGGATAAAATATATCACAATATGATATGTCACAACTGATACAAAATTAAACTGTATGATATCAAATAATTCATGTCAATTCACTTCAATAAGACAGGATAAAGTACTTCAGGTCTGTATACAACTGCCCCCACAACATTAGAAAAATCCCTCCTCTCCCTTTGTCACTTGCTCCACATTTAAGAAAATGTGTGCTAAAGCAGTCCGTCTAAAAAATCCCCTATTACACTCTGATAATTATGTTTTTACCACGTCTCCCATACAGAGGACACTCCTTTAGCAAGGTGTTTGTTCCGCTTACAGAAAGCCCCAGTGTATTCAACATGTCTATGTGGTCACAGTAAACATTTGAGCACAGTGTTTAAAAGCTACAGCCACATTCACTTCTTGAAAGGATCAGACTCAGCTTATGTACTGCTCTCTTTGCCAGGACTCCCTTGTAAAAGAGAATTTTTGTATCTCAATGTGAATGCTCCTGACTAAATAGAGGTCAAACAATAAGTAAATAAATACATAAATGATGAGGATTTATTCTTTGAGAGCCTGTTCTGAGCAGAGCTGAAACAGTGGGGTGTAAAGGAATGACAAAATTCAAGATCTGAGTGGGTTTTTAGGCAATAAACTTAAAGCAGCACTGCAGATCTTTTGAGCCTTCAAATATTCTCTCCATAGTCTGTTCAGTGGAGCTCGGCGCTGTAACAGAGAGAATGGCCCCCCTCCCTTCCCCCCACAGCGCTTCCCTGCTCTGTTTAGGGGCTATGTAACTTTTTCTCCCGTGACGGGGAAACATATCGCAAGATGCTGCGAGAAGTGCAAACTGCTTTACGGCACTACGCGAGATTTGGCTTCCAGCTAAAGAAGCCGGTGTTTTGCATGTAGTAGTAGCAGCCATGGCATCCGCAAAGCGTGTGAGGAGGACTCTTTCTCCAGATTCAAGGGCCAAAAAGAGACTATTGGACAACGCAAGGAACAAAACTAAATTGACACTGGAGCCCACTTTGCTCGGTGGCGAGAGCGTCGGTTGCAAGACGGACGCCGGGCTTGCAAAGTTACTGCTGGACAGGTAAGTTATATTTTCGTCGGGTTTCCCCCCGTTCAACACTTGGTTTCAGTCGGTGGTTGCTCCGTAGCATTGCATGCTTTGTGTAACTTGGCGGACGTTGTTTTGTCACTAAAAGCTACCAGCGGTTATTTGCCGGCGAGTTTCTCAGATTGCTGGAGATATTCATGGTGCCATGACGCTCGGTCATTCACTATTTCACTATTTCTTCTATGTCTTCGGACGTCCTGTTGACTCGCTTCTCCCGGCTCTGTATGTCAACAAATGCACGTTGCTGTGAGGCGCTCTGTGTTACGACAGTGCAATTACACCCAACGACCAGAGCGGCCCCTCGAGAGCAGACAAACCTGAATCTTACATAGTGGGGCTTTAAAAGATAGTTCTGGATACGTCTAGGAAAGGGGAAAATTTGTCTACAAGGACTGAGGAAATATTAGGGAGTATAACACCAGATATGACCCGGTGTTAATTGTTCAAAAGTGACTGTGTTGACTGGTGACCAATGAGCCCTTGCGTCTGTGGTTGCCATGGTTTTAACAGTTGTTGAAATCAACAACAATATCCACAAACATCACTACAGGATTTGATCAAGATGATCCAATAAGTATTGAAATTAAATGAATATTTATTCAACATGCTTTCTACTGTTTGAACAGTTAACTAAACTACAAGTAACACCAGAACAGCAGTTGGACATTGTGGTAGGAATAGATGTGAAAATACAACGGCTTTTGCATAGAAATTATCTAAAAAAAAAAAAAAAAGGATATCATGGACATCATCACGAGGTAATGAAATGCGTTGAACAGTGCATTTATGCATTTTTGTGTGATATTTTTGAGACCTACGTGTGGACATGGCCTGAGAGAAAAAAATGATTCCAGATAATCATCGGGAAAATTATTTTAAGTAGCTTATAGTTTTCATAACTTTCACTTAAACCAGAGAAAGGATGACAATAGAGTGTATTTAATTTATCTAAAATCAGGATAATTTAACACCAAAGCAGGAAGATTGATACGCATGGATAATCACGTAAACATTTTAACCAGCCACATTATTTTCATCACAGTTGTTAGTGTATGCTCTGTAACCTGACCATATTTAGAGTCGACCTTTTCTGCACTCTGCGTCCTATTGTGCTCTTTCACTTGTAATGTCATTAACAGCTATAACAATCTAATTTCCCCTCTGGGATTAATAAAGCACTCTACCTGTTAACAGTTAACCATTCAAATAAAAGCAACTATAAACAGCTTTTCATTGTGCAGTAAACCGATTAGTATAATTGGTAACTGTACTTAAGCATTTATCCGTATCTGCACTGGAAATCCCCGCCACGATCAGTGAATGCTTGTTGGTGCTGCAGTTCACCTGAGAACAATCTCTGCATGTTAGCCTTTTTAATGATTTAGCCACTATAAACAAGGTTTGTTAAGAAATTTCTTCCTCATTTGAGCGTTTTTCATGCTTGGAGTGCCTATTTTTCCCCTTTCAGCAGGACATATCAATTATGTCTGTACAACAATAAATATATACCATTATATCTCAACTGCCTGGTTTCTGTAATGTACTTTATGAAAATATAAGCATGAAAAATATGAGCTTAAAAGTCTTATTTAAATGGCTTGGAAAATTTACTGCTGATAATCTTGCCCTGCCTAATTGCTCATTATATCTGAAATGATGTTTGGGCAGACTTAGAATCCATTTCCTACTCCACATTAATGCTCTAAGCTTTTGTTTGAGTGCATACATATATAATTATTAAAACTGCTCTTCGGACCGACTGTTTGCTTCCTGACTAACACAGAGGTATAACTATGTGTGTGATCACCTCCATGTTGCACAACTAAGAATAACTCCTGAATCCATGTTAATAAGAACACAAATGAGGACTCTGAAAAGAAAAGAACAAGGCGGGGAAGAAAAAAAACAAGAACAGCAGCCACCATTACAGCGAATCAATTCCTCCACAGAAAACTATTAAAAATGGAATATGTTGGAATGCACAGGGGCATTGGTGAAGTGCAGCAAAGGCCATGTTAATGAGTCATCAAGGCATGCAAACTCAATTTGCTCGCTGAGTGAGGAACATCAGTCGCTGGCAGGCATAAAGATGAGACTTTTAAAGTTGCAAAAGCTCATCTTACAGCACAGTCTCCCCTTCAGTGTTAGAGCCCCGGCCCCTGAGATCATCCGGCCTCCCCCTGCATTAACTGCATTGTGCTTCAAAGTACGGGAAATAACTGAAGAAGAAAATGTGACGATGCTTGGAATCAGGCTGCGTGATCATTTCTGAATATTTATTAGCTAGAGGAGAATAAACAACTTATTTATTGATGTTAGTTTTCAGAATGCAAGGATTCCAAACTTTGATATGATCATAGTAAGAAATACTAATACCCATTTGTTTCCATGGTTAAAAGTCCTAATATTAGCCTTTTAACATTTTTAATCAAAAAATTGGAGACATGCTCCTACACACAGTCTAACATATATAAACACTGGCAACATTTACATGTACCAAGGCTGTCAAAACAACTTTTAAACTCCAAAATAAAAATTTGTTTTCCGATGATATCCAATCCACTGTATTTAAATAGCACAATTTTAAAATGTATCAAAGTGCTACAATCAGAAATATAATTGAAAAAAATTAATCAGAGATAAAAATCAAACAATAAAGACAACTGCAAAAGACATACCAAACACATAAAAATCTAAAATTAAAATAGACAAAATATAAATAATAGTAAATACATAAATAAATAAAACATGAGGACAGAGACCACATAAAAAACAGGGACCACAAAACTCTCATGCTGGGTTAAAAGCCAACTAATAAAAACAGGTTTTCAGACGAGATTTGAAAGTAGTTAAGGTGGGGGACGTTCTAACTCGAGGGGGAGGACGTTATGTAATTAAGGGGCCACATCAGAGAGGCCTCGATATCCTTGAGTTTTTAGCCTGGCCTGTGGGACGACAAGAAGAAGCTTCTCTGGACACCTTGAAGATCCTGACGGGGCCTAGACTTTAAAAGATCAGAGGTGTATTGAGGTGCAAGTCCAGTTAAAGATTTAAAAACAAACAATAAAATCGTTCAATTAGTTCTGAAGTAAATGGGGAGCCAATGAAGAGAGGCCAGGGTGGGGGTGATACATTCCTGCACATTTTGGACTAACTGTAGACAAGCTCAATTTTTTTTATTTGTTTGATTGTTTTTGTGTTTGTTTGTTCGTTTGTTGTGACTGTTTTTGTTGAAATAACTTGAGATTTTTTTTAATAGATTGGTTTAAAAAGGGGACATATCGCCACCTATAGAAAAATTAATTAAAAAAAGCTTAATGTTTTATTTGTGTATTTTTGTATTTTTATTGTTTTTGGTTGTTTTGTTGAACTCGAAATAACTAGAGATTTTTTTTTAAACATTGTCTAAAAAGGGGACATATTTTCCCTTATAGAAAAGTAAATGTAGACAAGCTTCATGTTTTATTTGTTTGTTTGTTGTTTTTGTTGAAATAACTTGAGTTTTTTTTTTTAAGATTTGTTTAAAAAGGGGACATATTGCTCCCTTTAGAAAAATACATGTTGGTAAGCTTAATTTTTATTTGTTTGTCCATGTGTTTTCATTGTTCGATGTTGTTTTTGTTAAAATAACTTAAGATTTTTTTAAAATAAATAAATGGAGAAAATGGAGACAAGCTTAATGTTTTATTTGTTTGTTTTTGTGTTTTTATTATTTGTTGTTGATTTTGCTGAAACAACTCCAGATTTTTTTTAAAATAGATATATTTAAAAAGGGGACATATCGCCCCCTATGGAAAAATAAATGAAGACCAGCTTAATTTTTTATTTGTTTGTTTTTGTGTTTTTATCATTTATTTGTTGTTGTTTTTATTAAATTAATTAGACATTTTTTCAATACATTTGTTTAAAAAGGGGAAATATTGCCACCTATAGAAGAAATTTGTTGCGATAGAGGCCTGATGATATAATCTCATTTTAACATTTGGTGTTAAGCAAAAAGGAGAAAAAAATTCTGTCTTATGTGGTCAGGACAGAACCTCACTGATCAAAAACAGAGCTGGGTATTGGATTTATGTGACTGAAACAACATCGTCCTGTTAGACAACGCATCAATATGTCTTAGAACTTGATGTTTCCCTCCTTGGGAATTCTGATTATGCAACCCTTTGACTGACAGACTGAAATCTCCTCATAACTTTGCTGCAACACCTTGTCTCGTCTGTACGTCATAATTTAAAGCCCCCTTTCTCCTTGCTGCCTGACACAGATCTTCTGTAACAGGACCCTGGTGTATTTCCTTTCCTGGAGTGAACTCTTCTGTCTTCTCTTACCCCAGAGTCTGTTAAAACAATATCCAGTGAGGACACACCCTAACCTGGTTGTAACACCATTATAGAGGAAGAAGACCTATTTCCAAAGTGACATCATTTCCCAGGGGTCTAAAGCACAGCTATAAGTGAAGCATAAAGCAACAGGATACCTCATTGAAAAAGGAAGAATAAATGGGGCAGACTAGTGCAAGCTAACATACAGAGATGTGCTACAGAGGTTAGCTCACATGCTTTGTAGAGACTGCTGAGACACAGCACCAGTGCAGGCAAAAAAACATACAAGCATCCCCCTACCAGGAGATATAGATATAAAATAAATCCAAACACTCAGCAGTATCAAAACTCACAGACGCACACACGCAGGAAGGAGGCAAACACAAATACACAAATGATCTCTGACGGTATCTCCGGAGAACCTGGAGCAGAGACGAGAGGAGGCAGCTGGATTCAACAGTGTCTTAATCAAACGATACGGTGGAGAGAGCAGATGAGGAGAGTAAAGAAAAAAAAAAAAAAGACTTGTGGGAGGTGGAGCAGAAAGGTGGGGGGATAAAGGGAGGGGAGGGGGGTGATGAGCCCCAGCAGAGTGCACAGATCGCTCAGCCGGAAAGCAGGTGAGGTTCAGCTCGTAACCCAGTTTCCTCTAAAAGCTGTCCCCAGCTGTAGAGGCGTCCGTCCTCTCCTCTGCACCGGGGAGCCGTGGAGTTCACGGGGTGATCAGAGCGGGGTGGAGTGGTTTTAACAGAGGGGGCATGGGGGGCACTGCTGTGAATACATATCAAAGTGGATTGACTCAGTTGCATTGGTTGGCTTCAAAAGAAAAGCCGCGTGCAGGGCTGTAACAATCCAGATCAGGGTGCTTGATCATGGTCATGACCAAAATCACAAAGATTTTGATCAATACTGAGACCACTGCTGATAAATACATGCTACCACAAACGTTAACAACAAATGATTTAATATATTTGTTTGAGCCATAAACAAGTGATACATACTTTGGGTTCTTTTGCACTGTTCTAAGACCTGCTTCTCAAAATCAGAGGGGTTACGAGTGGTTTATCGACAGTTTTATTCATCTATTTATTTTGTTTCCTGATGGCTGCCATTCTGCCATTTTCTTTAGTTCTTATGTTTTCAAACTAAAGAGGAGTCCATCCTGTGGCTCCCTCTACTCTTCAGTTACTTTAAAGTGAAAGGCCAGACTATACTAGCCTAGTAGCTGGATCAGCCTGATTCAATGTCTGCATCAGTCAGATCTATCTAGTCAAGTTCCAGTCCACAATTACCACGTTTACATGAGAGCTTTAATTCCCCTTTAATTCAGAATAAAACTTAAATCCTCTTTAAAAAGATGAAAAAGGACCTTGTAAACACCTAATTCGGAATGAAAATGATAATTCCGAATAAAACTTAATTCCGAAGCATGTGGCTGTTTTATTCTGATTTTACATCTGGATTAAATAATTCCTCCAACATGTATACGTCCGTTCCGCTTTAAAGTAATTCCGGTCGTTCTGCACATGCTCGTTCCCTTGTCCTGTCGGGATGACGCATGGGATGCTGACGGGAACAGGATGGCTCGAGCGGATATAAGTTATTTAATTAGAGCCTTAGAAGATTTGGAAATAATGAAAAGAGAAGATGGACGTAAGCATATAAATGCGGACCTTTTAAAGTTGTACTGACCAGGTTGGACGAGGTTTCCCTGACAGAGACGGTGGAGACGCTGAACTGGAGTTTGTTTTCTTAAGGTAGACTTAATTACGTCACGTCCGCCCCCTGTCCAATCAGAACCATTCCCAACCCCCAGACCTTAAGCGGAATTGAATAAAGGCAAATAAACATGTTTTCCATGTAAACTTCGATTTGGAATTACTATTTCCATGTAAACACGAAGGAGAAAACCTTAATTCCCAATTATTTAAATCTGAATAATTAATTCCAAATTAAAAAACATCATGTAACCATGGCCAATGATTGTTCTCAGCCCGAAGCAGCTTGGCCCAATCACAGTCCTTTAGAGCAGGAAGATGGACTATGAGCTCAGTAACAGCAGGAAGTGACTGCTCATACAGAGATTAGCATAGAAGCTAACAGCTTTGGTTGCAGGTTGCAGAAAATATATTTTTTCGCTCCATCAAGTGAGTTCTATGCAGGGGCTTACATTATCTACTTTATACAGCAGCGCATATTGGAAGTGTCATTTGAAGATTCTGAGTAACACAGTGACGAAAATAAAAAAGTTTTAAAAGTATTGTTCATTTTTTTAGAATTATTAACCAGAGAGCCTGAGGAACTTTTAATCTGTGGGATTATACGAAATGCTGCTTGGTGTCTTAACTGATGAGCTTAACGTCTGTTTGCTTTGTCTTCATGTTCATAGCACACACTGTGTGACTGAAGCAGGAGCCATTCTGCATCTTTACTAGTAGAAAGGTCAAATTCTGTTCGTAGCTGAGTCCAAGTTAACCCTTTGACTTCCAAACTAAGAAAAACATCTGCGACAAATCATTTGTTAGTAAAATTGCATTCCTTCCTCATTTAGAAACATTTCAGGTTTTCTTTTTTAGATTACCCAACTGGAAAGCAGATATGCAGGTCAATCTGCTGGTTGGCATGCCAGTTAAGGGTTATCCTGGGCATGATTGAATCATGTCATTTCTACATCTTTCTACATCTACATTGACTCAGTTTTCTGAGAAATCACAGATACATTTTTTGTTATCAAATTTGTTTCCTTCAACTAAATTATGATTGTTAGAGGATCTGGAAATATGTGAAAAGATTTTTTCTTACTCCAATGCATTCTCTTACTGTTAGGTTTCTCAGGAGCTATGCAGCAACGTTTCACTTCTGATTTTTTCTAGTTTTTGAACAATTACATTCATGTATAGCAGTATCACACAGTGGATATATATTGATGTTAGAAACACTATATAGTGAGGTGAATAAGGAAAAACAGACATAGATGGGCTTTCAGAGTTTTAAATACAGTGGTGGCTAAAAGTCAACCATAAGGTTACAATGCCTATCAAAGGGTTCAGTAAGTCAGGCGATTGGCTTAATGCATAGCAATTTTTATTTTGAATTCAAACCAATATAGTCCAACTTCTCAGTGCTCAGCATCTTGAGTGAAAAACACCAACAACATCAGCTGGTTGTCATCTCCACACTCCTAGCTCTCTCATTTTAAAACTGTTCAACTTTTGGACCACAGCTGTGCCTGTCTGGGTCACCTGATAGGACAGGGTTACTGTGTTTTGTTGGTTTTTTATTTCTATGAATGGAGGCAAATACAAAGCACACAGAGCTATACGCTCTTAGGGATGGTACTAAGGAGAGCTGAAATCAACCCTCATAACCTGATAACATTAAGTGCTGCGGATGGGAAAAGCGCACTGAAAATGTGATTGAAAGTGCTTTCAGCAGAAAATGTGGTTTTGAGGGTTTTTCAGTTTTACGCAGAACAAACAGACAAAACTCCACAACAAAACTTTCTTTTTCTCATCCCTGGAACTTTAAAGTGTGTTCTAGTAGTGGTCACACAAGAACTTTAGTTAGGAGTCTGAAGGATAAGCCCTGAGTGGGAGTTAACCTGGTTGCTAGAGAGAACGTTTCAAATCCTAAGTACTGCTTGGGTGCCCTTGAGCAAGCCACTAGACCCCAAAGTGCTCAGAAAGTGCTTCTTTCAGTGCACTTTCTGACCACTTTGAAATCTCCCGAGTAATACATGTGAGTATGTTCCAAACTTTGGGTCAAACTTGTCTGAAAATGAAGTGTAAGGTGTAGGGATGGGAATCAAAAACAATTCCATATTAGAATCTTTAGCAACTCCCTCAAGGAATCGATATCATTAGTCTTTTGCTTGACAATTTATTAATTCCTTCTACTTTGTTTTGCAAATCAAGGACATCATGGTCTCATCAGAGGCAGTCAGCAGAAATGATATCAGAGAAGTCAAAAATAATGGCAGACAAGATCAAAATTATGTCTTTATTTTTGACGAAAGACTTACTGCACAACTCTCAGTAAGTGGAAACAGGGGCAAGTTGCAGAGGCATTGGTGCCAAATATCAGGAGTGTCATGATTGAAATTGCTCAATTTAAATCTTACGTGGCTAACCTTTTTTTTCCACACAGAATATCCACAGGAATTTATAAAGGAATCATTAAAGAATTGGACCAATAAGCTGAATTGTTAATGGCATCTGTATTCATAAAACATTAGCAATTCCCATCTCTAGTAAGGAGTGAGAGCTCTCAACAAGGGATAGATGAAATTGCATGCTTTAATGACTGACTTTGACCTCTGAATAACTACTATTTTCACTTCTAAACACCTTTTAAAACTTATTTACAAAGTCTGGGTATAAGAACTAGTATCTGATGACCAAAAATGTTTCCCTAGCATCCCTCTATTCATGTGTACAAACATGTTGTATAACCACATGGACTGACACAATCTAGCATTCCCCTGGACGTCACTATGTGTCATCTAAAACCACTTGATTCCAATAAGTCAAGCTTTTAACCACATGAATAGGCGAGTAGGATAAGGCAGCAGATGGGTGTAAAATCCTGGTGTTACCGTGGAAACCTGCTATCACTGTACTGGATCAGTTCGAAAGACCTGTTTCAAAAGATAACTTTAGCAACAGAGCAGTGGTCATAGAAGCTATCAGATTGTACTTTCTTTATCTTAAATAAATGCAGTATAGGTGCTGGAATTCTTCCTCTTTGTGTTAAATCAGTTAATCTAATCTCTGTGTCTCCTTCCTTTGCCGTGTCATGTCCATGTTATGTCTGTCCACTGTCTTAAAAACGCACAGACCTAAGTAAACCAATTTTTATTGCTGCATTCTTTCTTTGCATGCTTTAATGCTTTAGTACATCCACAGCTAGCTGGTTACGCTCTGAGCTCTGGAATTGAAGGAGATGTCTTGACCACAGACAGCTCCAACAATCAGGCGACTGTGTGTGCGTGGCTGAAGTTGTATTCCTTGATCTGTTGTGCATGAATTACAGTGGGGTCGATGGGTGCTCAGGTCTGGAAGTGACAGCTACATCTGTTGGGTGGTGCTGCATGGAGTTAACACCACTATAGGATAAATTAGTCCATCACTGCCCCTTTATTCACAAGAGGACAGAGGCCTTGGCGCACCAAATTAGCTGTCGCTTTTACTGCTCTAGTGAGGAGATTTGTTTGACCTCAGAGATAAGGACCACAAAAGGGAAAATAGGCACAACGTGGTGACTGTGCACAAGGGCCTCATGCAACATCTGTGGTACTTGAAGTATACTTTTTTCCCCTTTAACATCCTTTCTTCTTACATTTGTTCCTTGTAACTTTAAACTAGAGTTGGAATAATATGGATTTCACAATTGGAACTGACACCTGGATCAATACCACAGTCATTTTTTTTTTACAATGCCTGTATTGGTACTGACACAAGTATATTTTCCTATTGCCTGAAATGCAATGTTAGATATTGTTATTGTTATTTCTACAAGTCCTGGTATCATTCATGTTCTTAGATAACTATTGTACTGGTCATTTGACTGAATTTTTTAATTCAGACTTACATGGTAGGGCTGCTATATTATGGTAAAAATCCTGATTGTGATGATTTTGATAGATATTGAGATCACGATTATGACACAACATAACTTATTATATTATAAAACATGCACCACATGCTTTCATTGGATATATATGCTTTGCACACTATCTTTTTCAAAATCAAACAAGTTCTAATACATAAAAATATATGTGTAAAAGTACTAATACACCAAAACAATGCTAATAATAATGAAAAAAAAAAAGATATCATGGAGGGCAGCAATGGTAATCTCAATTAAAATTTGATTAATTGCTCAGCCCAAGAAGTGGTCCGAGAGCACAAACTTCACAACGCACCAAGGCATTTCACTGTCGGGCAAGTTAGTGTCAAACACTGCCCTATACTGAATATTAACAAATCCTTTAGTAAAATTCCCGGATCCATACCCCGATTCAGACCACGGCCAAAATCTAATCAGTCCTTCCTTGTGCCATGTTTACAAATATTTTAAAAAAGCCCTGGATCCGCATCCAGATTTTGATCACAACCAAAATCTAATCAGCTTTCTTGTGCCTTGGCTACCATTCCCTTAAAATGTTACAAAAATCTGGTGAGAACTTATTGAGTTATTTGCACAAGTGTGGAAAAATGCCTACTTCACAATCTTTACACATAATACAAACATTCCTGGATCTGTACCTGGAGTCTGATCACCACTGGTCTCTAATCAGCTCTTTCTTGTGACCAACATCCCCTGAAAATTTTACCAATATCCATTCATAACTATTTGAGTTATCCTGTTTCCAAACTGACATACAAAGACAACAACATGTGCCGGCAAAAACACAACCTCCTTGGTAGAGGTTATCAGACAAAAAAAGAAAAACATATTCTGTTGCTTAACAATGTCAATACACACTGCCTGGCCAAACAAAAAGTCACCACCTAGATTTAACTAAGCAAATAAGTATGAACCTCCTATTGGAAAATTACTGCATGGGTGATTATCTTTCAGCCTGCAACAAGTTATTTAACCCCAGCTGATGCAATGAGTAGCTTCTCATTTCTTAAACAACTACGTCAAAAGGCACATCCTGTGGTCGTGGAAAAGATGTTAGTCTGTTTAAGAAGGGTCAAATCATTGGCATGCATCAAGCAGAGAAAACATCTAAGGAGATTGCAGAAACTACTAAATTTGGGTTAAGAACTGTCCAACGCATTATTAAAAACTGGAAGGACAGTGGGGAACCATTGTCTTCTAGGAAGAAATGTGGTTGGAAAAAAATCCTGAATGATTGTTATCGGCGACCACTTAAACATTTGGCCAAATCAAATCGAAGAAAAACAACAGTAGAACTCAGGGGTACGTTTAATAGTGAAAGTAAGAGCATCTCCACACGCACAATGCGAAGGGAACTCAAGGCATTTGGGATTGAACAGCTGTGTAGCCTGAAGAAAACCACTAATCAGTAAGGCTAACTGGGAAAAAAGTCTTCAGTTTGCTAGGGAGCATAAAGGTTCGACTCTGGAGGACTGGAAGAAGGTCATGTGGTCTGATGAGTCCAGATTTACCCTGTTCCAGAGTGATGGGTGCATCAGGGTAAGAAGAGAGGCAGGTGAAGTGATGCACCCATCATGCCTAGTGCCTACTGTACAAGCCTGTGGGGGCAGTGCTATGATCTGGGGTTGCTGCAGTTGGTCAGGTCTAGGTTCAGCAACATTATGTGCCAAAAGAATGAGGTCAGCTGACAACCTGAATATACTGAATGACCAGTTTATTCCATCAGTGGATTTTTTCTTCCCTAATGGCAAAGGCATATTCCAAGATGACAATGCCAGGATTCATTGGGCTAAAAAATGTGAAAGAGTGGTTCAGGGAGCATGAGACATCATTTTCACACATGGATTGGCCACCAGAGTCCAGACCTTAACCCCACTGGGAATCTTTGGGATGTGCTGGAGAAGGCTTTGCGTAGTGGTCTGACTCTCCAATCATCAATACAAGATCTTGGTGAGAAATTAATGCAACACTGAGTGGAAATAAATCTTGTGACATTGCCGAAGCTTACTGAAACAACGCCACAGCGAATGCGTGCTGTAATCAAAGCTAAAGGCGGTCCAACGAAATATTAGAGTGTGTGGCCTTTTTTTGTGGTGGTGACTTTTTTTTTGGCAAGGCAGTGTATTTGCCAAGCATGGCTGTTGTTATAAGTTCAAAGCCAGTCTTCAATTCTTTTTGCATGTTAAATGCCAAATGTCAAAATCAAAGCACTTCTTTGTTGGGCCATGACCAACAAATGTGATAAAAAGCCATTGATAACCTTGGGAGTTATCTTGCAGAGTCAGACAGACAAATGACAGCAAAAACATAACATCCTTCGCAGAGGTAATAACCTTCGCTGTTTTATTATGCCAACAATCTGACCCAAAGAAAACCAAAATTCAAATTTTCCAACAAAAATTGGGCAACAACTAATGCAAGGCTGTTTTATTAACCGGCTTGAACCTCATCTGGCAGCGTCGAGACATGAAACCATGGCCACTCATTCTAGACCTCAGTCTTGAAGGTAGAATGTACAGATGCTGGGTGAGAAACTATCACTTGTAGCCAAGGATTTTTCTTTACCCTGTTAATCTAAATTTTGTCATATGTTTCTTGCAAACGCACAGGTCACTAAAATGATTAAATCTCTATTTATTGTGTGGCTTAAGTCGTATCTTGTTACCCTGCTGTTACCAGAGGTTGACTCAGTTCAGGCCATAACTTAAGCCCAGGTATTTGAACTTTAACAATAAAAGAAGCAATGGCATCAGGACATCTATCCTTCTGACACAGTGCAGTCACTCATGCCATTCATCACAATGTCTCCCTCTCCACCTCTCCTGCATCACTCCCTCCCTCCCTGTCTCTCCCTCTGTTGGCACGCCTAGGGGATTGATCAGGTCCTCATCGCTCAGCCCAGCTGTCACTCTAACCCCTCGTTCCCTCCGATGTCACACCACCGGGCTGCCGCGTGTCATTGTCTCTGCAGGGGCCCGTGGCTCGGCGCCCGTGGTGACTGACAGCTGCGGAGAGGGCGGAGCCAAAAAGACTGAGTAACTCGACCCAGTGCTCACCTCTCATTAACACTGCTGGCCGAGCGGTGGGCTGGCACGCTGCCTGTCACTCAAATCAGTCAAGAAACGGCCCGAATAACTGAGCCACTGGACTGAATCGGAGGGTCTGCCAGGTGAAACTCCTGTGAATGTTGATTAAGGGATGATTAATTTCAGCCAACATGAAGACGCAAAAATAACTGAGAGCTCGGAGAACATCTGCTACATGGGATTAGCGGTGATTCAAAAATTTAAGGCTGCAAGCTGAATAAGAGCTGGGCAAAATATTTAGGTTTTTACCCATATCATATTTTCAAACAGGATGAAGGGTAAGAAAATATAGTCTCTACTTTATGTTGATGTAGATTTGGAATAAAAAAGAAAAGAGGCCACGTCTAATGCTCAGTAATCTGTTGATGTCCCTACTTGATTTAAGTGTTACTACTCGCACAATTAGCATTTGTTGTTTCAGGTTGAAATATTTCATTTCATTTAGCGCTACACGTGTAATCAATCTTCCTGCTTCGACAGGAGTTACTACAGTTTGCTCACAGGGATTAAAGCGGAAAAAATAATTTGACTGAACATTTTTAAAAGAAAAAAAAAGTTACAGCAGAGTTCCCCGATTAGTTTTAAGGGATTATTCATGTTTTCAGGCTGGGAACTATGAACAATCTCAATTTAAGTCTCCTGTTTAACATAATTTTGTGGCTTTGAAAAGATGGCCTGCAATATAGCTAAAAAACTAACCATCTATACTCCATTTACAGAAAGTCCTAAATAAAGCAAAGGTCCCCCATTAAGGAAAATTTAGATAGCACCAAAATTAAGCTTTAAGGAGGTATATTGATACTGAATTATCAGAAGGAGAAAATCCTGAGTTTCAAACCAAAAAGTAAATGAAACTAAGTTTAAAAAATTACAGATACTTTTCAATTAATTGGTCTTAAAGTAGTTTAACTATCGTTCAAAATAACCTCCTAAAGGTTTTTCACTGGGGTGAAAGTTACCTTTGTAAAACCACAATAAGACACAATCTTTGACTACTTTCCCCTTTCCCCCAGTTTCTTAATGTATTTAGGTGCTCATTACTTTACTGCAAATTATAAACAGTGGGCTAGTCAAGCTTAATTAGAACTAGCATTTTAATATTGTATTTCCATAAATTGGTTGTAAAATTCTCCTGCAAACAGAAATGATATATTAAAGTAATATTTTAATTCATCTAACATATTTTGCAGCATTAATCTGAATCTGAAATCTATCAACCCGAGCTACAATTGTCATAAAATCTAATTGTAGTAAAAGTAAGTCTCCTTTACGGTTATCCCGAGTTATGGTTACGTGCTTAATTTCTTTGCCAGCTCCACCAGGAAGTGAAGCAAAATAAATGGGCCACCACGCTACATAACATTTCTGGATAGTGCTCTTGAAGGCCCCTTTAAAACAATATGATTCATTTGCATCACAGTGAAGCCGGTGCTGCTGTGTTGTGGTCATTTTCACATCACAGAGCGCCACCAAGTTTTTTTTCCCATTTGCAGGTAGTTTGAGCTATGGTAAACTCTCACAGATTATCAGCCTCCCATATTCTCCTCGATCAAAATAAATACAGTTCTACAAACTAAGGAGGAGTCAGAGGGTAATATTTAACAGACATCTCATTGTTGATGTGGGAAAGGTAACATTAAGAACACTGAAATGCCACAGAAAACAATATTCTTATTGTATTACAGGATAAACAAAAAATCCCAGGCCATCAATGAAACAGTTCTCTGATTTTTTTTGTTTGACAATAAACAAAAATATCATTACAAATACGAAAATGATGAAAATCTGTTAGGGTGACGGAGAACCCTGCGCTCAGTTTGAAATACTAACAGGTAAGAAAACAAACAGTGCATGATGGCACTTAACCAGCCACAGCTCTGCCAGGACATGACAGCGGGTTGTATCATGTCCACATGAATTTTTTTGAACACACGCAAATCAAGTTTTGGGTTACTGGAAACATATTTTGGAAAATTTCCTGCCAGGGGGAAGATTTGTAAGAACTTATTTAAGGGTGTTGCAGACATGTAGACAGGAATAGCAGCTTTTGCTGCCAATAACCAGAACTGATACCAGTCATGGTTTGAATATTTGACAAACAGCTGATCGTTTATTATTAAACAAAGAAGACTAGAAAGCTCTCGTAGAGCAATAAAACTCCTTTCCTGCAGTAAGGACAACTGATACACACAATATAATGATCCAGCAAATTGCATGTGTCCACTAATGTGATTTAATTAGTTATTGACAAAATTAAATTAAATCTTAAGTCTATCCAATAAGCTAAACATTACAAACGAGAAATAAGATTGAGAACAGTGACTCTGTTACTTTATATCACTGGTAAAATATTTTCATGTCACTACAAAAAAAACAAAAAACGATTTGTCTCTAAACATTATTTAATTGAAGTCCAAGCCTAATTCTTAATTTCATTCTCATAAATGAAATTTGAACACATCATCTTTTTCAAACAGTCATTTTTCTGATCAACACAAAAAACACAAAACCCTTCACAGCACTCAATGTACAGATGTGTAGTTTATTTAGCCAGTAGATCGGCTTTTATCCTGCCGCAGTGAATTTACAACCCAGATTCCACCACCCGATTAATATTAGACACATGAGCACAACGGGTAGTGCACATGTCTCACAACAAGGAGGCTGCTGGTTCAAATCCTGTGTTGGTATTTCTGTGTGGAGTTTACATGTTCTCCACATGCATATGTGAGTTCTCCTCATGTTCTCTGGCTTCGTGTAGAACAAAAAAACGTGTTTGTTAGGTTAATTGATGACTTTAAACTGCCCTTAGGTGTGGGTGAGTGTGTGAATAGGTGTCTGTCTCTCTGTATGGCCCTGTGATTGGCTAGCAACTGGTCTAAGGTGTACCCTGCCTCTCACCAAATGTCAGGTGGGATAGGCTCCAGCCTCCAGAGACCCCAAAAGGGTTAAGCAGTATAGATCAGGACTGAAAACAGTAGGGGTGTCCCGATACAACCTTTTCACCTCCGATCTGATACCGATATTGCAGCCTTGAGTATTGGCCGATACCAATACAGTATCAGCAGGAATCATGCATACTTTTATTACTTATTTTGTAGTATGGACTGTAAGAAAAGGCTTAATCAAATGAGATTACTCAAACAGAGAACAGTAGTCAGCAATAGTAGGTATGAGAAAAAAAGACCCATTTGTTGTCCACCAATGGGTTAAATACATTTTAACCTTAAACATAAGAATATACTACAATTAAATAAAATAAATAAAAAATAAATTAGAAGACCCTGAAAAGTAACCTCAATAAATCCAATAAAAACAAAAACATATATTTTTAAATTGCAAAATAACCACTGTGTTTAACTTAAACATAAGCATATTCTACAACTGAATTGATTGTATTGGTGACCACAGGCATTCATTTCGATTAACAAATCATGTATGTTTGATAAATATTGTATTTCAATCAATTATGGTTCCTTTAGAAAATACAGATACACCTTCAATAACTAGATAAAACTTTATTTATAAAGCACATTTCAAACAAATTTTATTGCAAAATCCTTTACATGGAGGCAGAAAAGTGACTGACAAAAGATCAAAATACAGAATATATAGTTGTATTTTGTGATACTTTTGGGATGTTTGTTTCAATATTTTCAAGTGCAATATTGATATATTAGTAATCAATAATGTAAAGAAATTTAATAATATGTTTAGCAGCAGGCATTCAGTCATTTCAAAGAAACGCCTCCTCTAGTTAACACATACCCACAAGTTAAAACCTAACATCTGTGAGAGTTCACGTTGGAACCACTGTGAAAATGAAAGAGTCTCTGCATAGATACTGTGGTTTTGTTTTGCATGTCAGGTACTTTACTGCATGCTGCTGACAGATATCAGGGAAACTAGATGCTAGTTTCTGAAAGTTCAACAGAAGTTAGGCTTTACTTAGAAATACACCAATCCCTTCATACAAATGAGGGGGGATGGTTCAAAGATTTGTTTAATAGTTGCTGAAAGGTGCTTTGTCTAAAAATAACTACATTAATCAGTTCATTAGCAAATAAGGCCCTTTTTGTAATTGTGGTATAAAATCAGATCTTGTTTGATTTTGACTAGAATGGGATTAAATGTCAAAATCTGATATTGTCACAACTCTACCAGGAATCTTTTGTTTTTTGATTGGTTGGTGAGGCAAAAGTGACATTGTCAAGCACAGAGTTGTAAAAAAAGTTGAACTATTTTCAACCGAAAGCGCTCTGAGCACAATGACAAAGAACAGTGGACGCTGAGGGTGTTTCTGCACTGAGGACACAAACTGTCAAAAAAGGCTCAGATGCTTTTTTATAATGTTAAAAACAGGTTCAGTGCTAGATGACACGAGCCCTGAGGACTTTAGTCACCTGACCTTTTGTTAAGAGAGACAAGCTTAGCTTTAGTTAGAGGCCTTTCAGCTCAGAGTCAGAGGGCTCAGACAGGGCGCACAGAAGGATACTGACTCCTAACTCAGTGTTTTAATGTACAGCATCAACACTCTGTTTACAATCAGAAGGGAGTTATCCTTTACTTTAAATTAAATCTAACACTTTCAAACAAAACTGCAGAAACAGTAAAGCCAATGAAAGCTCTACAGTCCTAAACCTATCAAAGAGAATTTCAGAAAAACTTTGATTTGTTTTCAGAATTAACTGCAGCGTTTGTACCTGTTTTAATCCCTTGGTCAGCTTGTTTAGGAGAAAAGGAGACCCCCGTGGATAATTAGGCTGCCAGTAAAGAAACACAGATTAGCACGGGGGATAATGGTTGTAAAGGACATGCTTTACAGAGTTTCCAGCCTGCCCTGCCGTCCTACTGCTTTTCATCTTAATGGTGCATCAAAAATAACATGCAAAAACTGAATGGTAATATGCAAGTCAAATGGAGCCTAATAACACTGTACACATCATTGAATACTTTTCAGTATGTCTGAAACAATACAGCCATTGTTATTTGAATGCCTAACAGCAATGTGAACCACAGAAACTTTAAACACCTCATAGTGAGATAAGAGCTGAGGAGAGGAATGAATCCAACATAAACTCCAGGCAAACACACAGACTGCAGCCTTTGTTCTTGCATCATTCAGACAGAAGGTGTAAGTGAACACATGGCTTAAAAGAAAAAAAAATACCAGATTTCCCAACAGTCCTTTTTCTTCTGCTGTCTGACAATCATCGAGTGAGATTTCAATAACCAAGTTGATACCCATCAAATTTTCTGCTTGTCAAAGCAGCTGGTTAAGCAGTTGGTCTTGTTACATACAGAAAAGTATCCTGATATGAGGGCCACAGAAGCGTCCTTATTCAGTCAACAGCATGCTTTTACTTACTATGTTCAACAAACCAGTACAAGAAGCAAAATAAGCTAAAAACCAAACATCAGAATGAGGAAAAAAGGTAACTGAAGCAACTTTGAACGTAGCATGCTAGCTGGTGCCGGGCAGGAAGGCAGCTCAGAACATGCTGATCTACTGGAGTTTCAACACATCTCCTCGGTTTAAAGGGAACGGTCAGGCAAAGAGAAAATATCCAGTGAGAGGCAGTGCTCCGGGTGAAAAAAACCTTGGTAGGTACCAAGGTACGCAGAAGACCATTTCACAATTTATTTTATCCATGGGCCGTCAGACTTTTAAAGTCTTAACAGTGGCCACAAATGTGCAATTAGTCATGTGGGCAATAGTGCAATACGTTCAGGATACTTTATTTGTACCTGCTGGTAAATTTACATCATATATTTATATGTTTATAATATATTATAATAATAATATTACAAGTTTAAAATGAAGCCTTTTCTTTTTATCTGCATTTGGGTCCATCTTCTTGTTTTTTTGTAAGTTACATTTTTAACATATCCTGAAACTTGCATCATATTAAAGTTTTAAACCCTGGCGTTCTGACAGCCCTAACTTTGGGCATTCCCAGCTTATGATTTGTCAATCAATCAATCAATCAATCTTTATTTGTATAGCGCGAATTCATAACAAGTGTTATCTCAAGACATTTTACAATAGAGCACAAAGCTCTTCATATTATGGATGCACATATATGCATAGATACATATATACATATATAAAATACACATATACATATATATACAAATATATATATTATATTGTATAAACAAATTTTATGGAAGCAAGTCTTTTAGAATCAATCAGGAAAGCATTTACATTTTCTCTGTGAAGCTGCACAAACTTGTAATAATGGAAATCAATACCTTATGAAAACTGCCTCAGTGTGCCTATCACTCATGTTTGCAGCAGGAATGAACAATGCAAACAGGATCCCAGCAGGTACACGATGGATGCAGAACACTGCCCAATAACACTGTACACATCATCGAAGTGCTTCTGTGGTGAGACAGCACTAACCAAGTTAAATCCAACACCGAACTATAAATCAGTTTCAATGCAGTGGGTTTCTCCTGCACAACAAAGGTGTAATAATGTCTGTTTTATGGGCTGAAATCTCTGAGGCCTCTCATAAAAAATGAATGCACCAACATAAAGGTAACGTGCTCTGGATGGATCAGTCTTTATTAGCTGTTGTCTGTGCATGCATATCCTCAGACAGAATCCACAGGATGTGAAAGTAGATTGGGACAGTCAGTGTGATGAGTTAGTCCACGAGTGAGCTGGTGAGTTGTTACGTATTCAGTCAGTCAGTCTGTGACATCCTGCTGTAGTACAGAGTCTAGCTTGATGCTGTGCCTCTGTCAGCAGATTGGGGGTAGAATGAAGTGTAAAAGAGGGAGGGCGAGCGAAGAAAGAGTGAAATGTGGAGCAGGGGAAGGTGGAGAGAGGGGCTGAGGAAGTGACAGGGATGATGGGCAGCTCCCTAACAGCCCTTTTATGTCTATTAGGGCTTTAATATAGGAATAGGAGGCACGACAGGATGAGGCTTGGGTGTGTTCTCTCCTGCCTGTATCTGACCACTGCACACAAGCACACACAGGCTACATTTACATGAGAGCTTTAATTCCCCTTTAGTTTAGAATAAAACTTAAATCCTCTTTAAAAAGATTGAAAACGACCTTGTAAACACCGAATTCTCAATGAAAATGACCATTCTGAATTAAATTTTGATTTTAAATCCGAATTGAATAATTCTTCGATCATGTAAACGTTCATTCCGTATGCTCGTTCCCTTGTCCTGTCGCGATGACGCACATATTCCGGGCTGACGGGAACAGGATGGCTGCCCGAAGCAAGTGTTGGACTCGAGCCGACACGATTCATTTAATTAGAGCCTTAGAAGATTTGGAAATAATGAAAAGAGTGGATGGACGTAAGCATAAAAATGTGGACACTTTTAAAGTTGTAGCACCCAAGTTGGACGAGGTTTCCCTGACAGGGACGCTGGAGACGCTGAACTGGAGTTTGTTTCCTCCGGCAGACGTAAATACGTCATGTCCGCCCCCTGTCCAATCAGAACCATTCCCAACCCCCAAGCAGAGTTGAATAAAGGCAAATAAACTTGTTTTCCATGTAAACCTCAATTTGGAATTACTATTTCCAAGTAAATGCGAAGGAGAATACTTTAATTCCAAATTACTTAATTCTGAATTAAAAAACATCATGTAACCGTGGCCACACACACACACAAAGACAAACACAAGTACATAAAGGGACTGCCTTAAGTTGAGTAGACGACTCCATCACTAGATCATCATGCTTAGAGGACTGGACAATTCGGATAAAAAGTTGTACTATTGTAGCAATTGTTTGCAGTGAGGACACAATCGACTGAGAAAGCAACCGAACAAACAGGGTAATGAGATAACTCATCATGCTGCTGTAGTGGGGATAAGCAGCAGTAGTGGTAAAGATAATTGCATTTGCAGCATCCAAGTAACCAGACTGATGACTAAGAACTACCTAATAATAATGCTTTGGATCATCAGAGTCACTTTCTGTGCACAGTCACAGCACACCATGAAACTAGAAGGCACGTGGAGAGCGCAAACCTCCGCCAAGGTAGCTCACATATTGCTGTTACATCTATAAGCAATAGTTCTATGATAAAGTCACCATCATAATATGATTCATTGGCCCTGAAAACCCACACCTAGCACTCAGAATCATGTTGATATCATTACTAGTTAGACAGTTACAGAGCAAAAACGATCGTTATCTGGATCACCACCAAAATCTCATCATTTTTAAGTTGGGCCATTCCCAACATCTGCAAATTTCAGGAAAATTTGTCCAGTAGTTTTTAAGTAATTTTGCTAACTAACAAATTAACAGACACGATGGCAAAAACATAACCTCCTTGGCGGTGGTAATGAGCATCAGGTGAACATAACTCAGCATCTCTACAGCACATCATCGCAGGACTCACCAACACTTACGCATTAAAAACTTGTTAAGATTGCCAGACTGTTGTCCAGCTCATTCAAGCAGGAGAAATAAACTTTTTTAAAGCTTCTCTCTACTTTCATACATCGCTGACAGTTTCTCTGCAAATGCAACTCCAGTTGTTACGGTTTAATGAGTTACTGTGCTATCTGGTGTCCACTATGGTCTGTGTAGACACTGGTGGGCATTAAAAATCCCTCATCTTTGTGCACAGAGTTTTATATTTGTTGTGTATTCTTGACCTGAATTGTTTTTTGTTCCCATCCCTCAAAACAACCATCTAATATTCCTGTGCAAAAAAAACCCACTGTGGCAGCTTGTCAGCAATTCTTAAAATTAGTGAATTATTTCTCACCTTTTGGGGTAATATTTTATTTTGGATAACAAAACCTCCCATTTTCATAATCATTAGTACAAAAGAGTACAGACATTTGATGATCTGCAGTCACATAATTTGTAATTATGCATAATTATGCAAATTTGCTACAAACTTTTGGAAAAGTGTATGAAACTGTCAAGGAGCACACTGAAGCCTGTTTGCCAGCTCCAGCTCCTTTTAACAAAGACTGAGAAAGTATTTATGCAGTTTGGAGAGTGTGCGGATGTTTGCCTGGAATTTCTGATATCAGAAATAATTGAATTGTGCAATATCTGGTGACTGAGACTTAAGGCTGCAAAGTTATGTCAAAAATCACAATCACAACAATTTTAATAGATATTTAGATCAAGATTATGAAACATGATTACTCACTGATTTAAAAACATGCACTACATGCTTTCATTGAATATATATGCTTTTGACATTGTCATATTACATATTACAGAATGGGAAATACATAAATACACATCCGTCAGACTACAAATACCACAAAATAATGTTAATAATAACAACAGAAAAAGAAAAAAAGTTCAACATGTTAAGTAGCACAGAGTTTTAAACAGAGATTAAAACTCCATTAATTGCCCCGCTCTACTAAGATGTTCAGACGCTGTTATATAGCAAGTATCAATATGTTATATCTTCAGATTAAAAAAAAAATCTCCTTCAATGGAATAATAACCCAAATAATATGCTAATTCCCTGGACATTAAAAAAAATCTCATGTGATCAGAATGTATCTTACAGTCTGTGTTTTGTACTGTTAACAAGCATTTCATTAACCATCAGCCCTGAAACTGTATAAAAATGAACATCAAAATATATGTATACGTGTAGAGAGAGAGTAGGGGAAGACACTCTGAAAAGAGGCCACAGGCTGGATTCGAGCCTGGGCCAGCAGAAGCATGTATCGTACCTGGTTGCTTACAACTTCACCAAACAGCACCCATCAACATAAATTATAATGGTATCAACAACATTGTCTCATCCTTTATCTGAACACAAATGGTGTTGATATATCTCAAACCCTTTACAGATGCCCAGCCCGGCCCTGCTCTGTGGATAATACTTAGTTGTAGCTTATGTGGGCTTGAGGAGGCAGTGTAGCGCTGCTGCTCCAGTAAACAACTGCGGAGGCCTCGGTCCCAGATCAACAACCCAACTCAATAACAAGCAACAAGCGTGCAGTGTGTCGGGGACCCATCTGGACACTGGTCGACTGAAAGCTGCACTTGTTTTTTTTTTTTTTTAATGCCATGAATTCCACCTTTGTTTTTGAGCCAATTCTGAATAATTACAAAAGCAAGGGACTTAATCAGGGACCAGCTGTCTGAAGCAACGTGTGTGCGTGTGTTTTTAATGTTTGTGTGAGCCCCTGATGAGGGCCCCGCATCAAAGTGAATCGTAATATCACAGAGGAACAGCAATGGCAACATCTGAAGCGCTGGGTTCCCTGTTAATGTGAAGCACAGCAGGACACACTACTGAATTCCCAGCACATGCACACACATTCACACATATTCACACACATGTAAAAGCCGCGTTAACGTGCAGAAATGCTGTCAGCATGCGGAGTTAAGAGCAGAACCATCTGGCTCTCTATTACGCATAGCTTGAATGTGTGACTGATGCTGTGCGCTTAATGGGCTCTACAATGTGCTATTGTCTGCAACAAAATAACACAATGAAGTCTTGTGAGGTGTGTGACAGTTCATCCGTCTGTCTGTCACACACACCGTCCACAATGACAACACTGATCGCTTTTTGATGAAACTTCCTCATAACATTTGTTTGACAGTACATGAATCAAGATGCTGATTTCATCAGACTCTGACTGAATGTTGGCTAAAACTTGACAAGACTAGAACTTTTGCCTGTCAGATACATGTCTCCTCATTGTTTCTAATTAGTTCATCCTTGAATAAGACAAAGCATCCATGCCAAGCATTAAAAAATAAAAAAGGGCTCTTGAGAAAAAGCATTCACAAGATGAAGATGAAGATGAGGCTCCACAGTCTTGACAGTTCACAAATAACCTACACATCTCATCAGCTCATCCATGAGTCAGTCAGAGGGAAATGAGTGGAAAGTTCAACATGATTTCCTCAAATAATTCTTAAGATTCAACCTTCACAAGCAAGAGAGATACACAAGGCTCTGCGATCCTGATTTGACCCATGACCACGAATATCAGGGGGATTTTTTTTCAGTCTGAGTGTCACAAGACAGACTGAAAGGACCCAAATGCACGACAGACTCAGTCCAATCTCAAAAAGCCTTTAATCAGTTATAAGTTCGGTACAAAAACGGGGCAGACCAAAATCAGGCAGAGGTATCAAAATCCACAGGAAAATAGGGGGGTCAAAAATATACTGATCAGGATCAGAAACACGGAGGGACACATGAGGAATGCTGGAGAGTGAAGACACAAGGTACAAGGACAATCTGGCATTTAACGTGAGGGGAAGTGGGGTTAAAATACACACGAGGTAATCAGACACAGGTGACACAGGGGGACACCCGGCAGACGACCCAAAAACACGCTGCCTCCAGCCTCTGCTGTCTCCAGCTTGGGGGCATAAAGCAATCGCATCGTTCTTGCATCTGGAAATCTACAGTGATTGGACTTGCAGGGAGCGCGGGGGCGGACTTAATTGCTGTTCCTTGCAGAATTTTAAGAGAAATGATTCAGTGCACCACCATTAAATCAAAAAGAACAAAACTGTGCATGCATGCGAGAGGGGGTGCGTTTTGTCTGATTGCTCAGTCGTGTTTTGCACATAATTTAGGATCTAGGGATACAGTAATAACAAAACAGTGGGAACTGATGCATTTCATAAAAGCACTAAAATTGAATGGAGATTTGACTCTCACTCATGCAGATGTTCAGAGAAGTTCCTGATGTCTCAACAAAGTTAAGGATGAGCACCACAGCTGTTTAGATTGCCTGAACACCAATACCCTGATTTATTGGAGTGAGTACTTCTGTTCTGACAGTTTTTTATGTGTTTGCTTAGGAGAGGTGCCTGGTAATTCATTTACGAGTGTAGATGTAGTATAATTTGTACCACAAAGTATCAACACACAGTAATAAACTGTTCTCCTGTTTTGGCTCATGCAGTTATTGCATCATGGTAAACCAAATATCAGTGGTGGACAAAGTACTCAGCTCAATTACTTGAGTAAAAGTATAGATACTCCTGGTCAACTATTACAGGTCAAAGTTGTTCAGTCAAATTTTAAAGGATAAGTTTGTTTTTTTGACACCTGGACCTTATTCTTAGGATTAAATACGCTCGTAGACTCACCCAGACAATTTTGGTGGAGCTCGGAGCCGTTTTCGAGCAATTTAGATCTATCCGACGGCGTTTTTCTCTCATGCCGTAGTAGCAGACGGGGCCAGAAATCGTATTTTGGGGGGCATCAATACGTGTTTCCTCTGGTCTCAAGTCCCACTCTGAGCAGCAAAGGCACTCCTCCTCTGTTGTGTTTGCCATGCAATGTCCACAACAACACAACCAGTTAGCCCCCATTCGTGGACGTACAGTGGTTGCTTGTTCTCTGGCCAGCTGCTCGGCTCTTTCCCTCTGCATCCTCCTTTCAAATAGCTCCTCGTCGGTACATTCTGGCTCAAAATGATACGGGCATCCATTATACTCAAAGTTGTCGTCAGACACTTCTACATCGGATAAATATTCCGCCATGTTGCACAAAAGTAGCCGTGTAGCCGTGTAGCCTAGCAACAACAGCGGCTCTACTCATGTTCTTGTCTATGACGTCACCAAAAGTTACCCATCCTTGTAAAGCCCTGGATGACCATAACAACAAAGTTGAGCTGACATGGTGATAATACTGGCCATTCATTTATAAAATGTAGCTGAAATGAGTGAGTTTCGCAGCAGATAATGTCTAATTTAGGGGCTTCGATTTCTGGCCCCGTCTGCTACTACGGCATGAGGAAAAACGCCATTGGATAGATCTAAATTGCTCCAAAACGGCTCAGAGCTCCGCCAAAATTGTCTGGGTGAGTCTACGAGCGTATTTAATCCTAAAAATAAGGTCCAGGTGTCAAAAAACCGAACTTATCCTTTAACTTAAGTTAAAATACTGGAGTACCTGCTTTTGAAAATACTTAAGTATTTAAAGCACTTTTTTTTTTTTTTAATGTCATGTCATATTGTACTGCTGCCACAATGACTGAAACAACCTACCGAATGCATTGACTTGCTTATAGAATCAACCATCATTATTAAACGATTTCACACGGTGGCATGTTGGCATTAAAGAGGATAATGTGAACAGAAATTGTCTGACCAAAGAAAATGGGGCAGCAGAACAAAAGAGGACAAAGTGATTATGATGAAAATAAGTTAAAGGCAGAGAGGGGCAGTAACGTCACTGTAAATAGTGCTGTTAGGAGCTTAATTACATTTTCCAGTAGCTTTGTGGTAGCGTTGGTGTATTCTGGGTCAAATAGCTTTTTGGTAGCTCACTTATTTTATTGATCAAGCGGCGCAGTGGTGCCTTAATAAGCTAAATGCAGCACCACAGTCTAATCCTTCACACCTTCAGTGTCCCTGCTGCAGCTGAACTCAGGAGTCGAAGGCGCCCAGGACAGAGGATGGTGAGTGGGGAAATGCACGCAGGTGATTCATGAAATGAAGATAAGATAATCCTTTATTGATCCCTTGAGAGGAATTCAGGTGTGCAGCAGCACAGGGGTGAGCACAAGGGTAAGTAGTATGCAATAAAGGTCAATAGAATAACATAATATAATAGACGTAGGTCAATAAACTGTACAAATAGCAAACAAACAAAAATAGAAAGTAGAGGTATTTTACAATTATTAAAAATAAAAATAAAAATTAATGGAATAAGTGTCATTCGGGACAACTGAGTCATTCTTTGCAGTACATGGTAGGTAAAGTGACAGTGATGTTAAAGTGACAAAGTGTGACAGGTAACAGCGGTTATGTTGACAGAACAATTAACAGTGCAAATTAGTTTATTTTCAAGTATTGTGCTGTAGCAGACTGGGATAAGAGACATGTTGATTAAGATGCAATATATTTACATAACACATTAACAATATGGATAGAGACTAGCTTTGAGGAGATTTTAAATATTAAAAATGCAGTAATATTAACAGTGTGGAAAGTTTTTTTTTTTTTAATCACAAAACAAATGTGTATTAAGTTTACTGTTGACCATCACGAGTGTAATCTGTAAAGATCAGCTGTCGATCAGTCACTAACTACTGAGCACAGAGGAGAAGAGGAACATAACTCATGGAGAAGTTGATTTCAGATTAGAGGAGACGGGAACAAGGTGAAGCAATGATGTAAAATAAGCAGCCTTGTGTGATTAATAAGAAATTTTATAACGTTCTTTTGTGCTAATTTAACAGTGCACGAATTTCAGTCAGCTTTGATTAAGTTACAAGCATATCAAAACATAGGATTTTAGACAATTAAGCAGTTGTTTAACTTAATCGCCTCCATCATATGGTAATAAACTTGGTTTTTGAAGCTGATTTAACTTTATTTTTTCAAAACGGATGTAAGTAATTAGATAGGTAATTAAGGTTTATTAAAACAGAACATTACAGGAGCAGAACTGCAAGGTAACAAAATTATTAGAAAAGGCAAACTAAAGAGATGCAACAGAAAAAAAAAATATGGCAGATATAGATAGCAAAAGGTCTGTTAGTATGTATATGTTTATATATAAAGGCACAAAAAATGAAAACAATAGCGATAATAATAATGATAATAATAATAACCGTGATGATGATGATGATATTAGTAAAATGGATGAAAATAGCTTGGATATAATGAACTACTTTTGTTAAATTGCACTAAATTCGCTTGCTACTTTTCCGCAGGCTGTAGCTTTACTATAGTCTCCTCACCCCCTCAAGAATTTCCAAAAGGGACGGAAAAATAGCTTCATTTTATTTTCTACAGGGACAAAATTTTTCAATTCAACTTAACTCGTTGCTTAATAGACACCCACGACATGATGTAAACTCTCAAACACACCAGGTCATGGGACTGTGGAGGTTTTTTGCTCCATCATCTTGGTCTGCCTGACAGAATCACCTTAAACTAGAACATTACAGTAATTTAGAGAATTTAAAAACAGAAATAAGGATCCATCGACAAGTGGATGTGAAACGTTGTTTTGAAGAAATCTTTGTTTTTATGATCTAAAGTTTATTTGTGTGAAACTTTTGTGCTGATGCCTTGGCCAGGACTCATAGAAGACCTTTGTATCTCAATGGGAAAAGGCCTAACATATACAAATGAATAAAAAAAATCTAGACCACATACTGTTATTTCTTAGCTGTCTGAGTCTCAGGGGTTCATGGTGAAGATCTTTTGTTCATGAAATTAGTGATGCTGAATTGAGCCTCTATGTTGACAAGAGTAAATTAAAGGAGAGATTAATATCACAGTTTATTCCTGCATTACTGGTGTTGTTTCAGAGAGCTGTACAAGTCATCATTAGGTTATGTTTTTGCCAGCATATGTTTGTTTGTCTGTTTGTTTGTTAGCAAGATTACACAAAAACTACTGGGCGGATTTTGTTGAAAATTTCAGTAGATGTTGGTAATGGCCCAACTTAGACATGACTACATTTTGGTGGTGATCCAGATATCCACCATTAGCAAATGATCGTTTTTACTCAATAACTGTCTAACTAATAGTGGTGTCAACATGATTCTGAGTGCTAGGTGTGGGTTTTCAGGATCAAGGAATCATATTATGATGGTGACCTTATCATGAAACTATTGCTTATAGATGTAACAGAAATAAATGAGCTACCTTGGTGGAGGTTTGAGCTCTCTGAGTGCTTTCTAGTTATATTGTTTTTCATTTTCTTTTGGCTCTACTGCCTCACAGCTGCACAGTCAAAGTAAGGGCTGTGATGTCAGCCACCATCATGCAAACAATCACATTCAGCTTTACGACTGCTTGATAAAAGATCATCTGACAAAAAATAAGAAGTCACATCTTACCTGAGCGATTCGGCCATGCGCCGCAGGTCTTCATTCTGCTGCTTGAGCCGCTCTAGCTTGGCCAGGATCTTGGAGAGCTCCCTGCTGGACCGCTCTGGGTGCTCGCTGTCTCTCACCAAGTGACCACCAATGTAGAAGAGGAGCGTCCCCCAGGCCAGCAGCACCAGGGTAATCCAACGCCATGAACCCGCCCAAGGCCGCATGGTTCAGCCTCACCGGCTCTCAGAAACACGTCTCAGTGTGCCGGTATGCCACCGACCGACCTGCCCGGCCTGCCTGCCTGCCTCCCGCCCGCCGGATGTGCACACACACACACTCCGCGCCCCCGTCACCACAAGTGCCACTGCGCCAACCTTGGCATCACTGCAGGGATGGTGTACAGTGAAAGACAGATGGAGAAGAAGTTGTTGGCTTGTGGCTCAGTGGTGTGAAGAAAAGATAGCGGGTGCTCCTCCTGCAATCAACAAGTGTTTCCTGTTCGCTAAAGCATGGCGAGCATATTTGGAAGTCAGCGAGTGGAAGGCCAGGTTGGAGTTCCCCTCTCTCCAACAAGTTCCAAGCTCCACAACGTATTGATGTTTCCTATCTTCCCACAGGATTCGTGTGTTAAAGATGTTTCCTGGAAAGAAAGAGAAAGACTTTGTTTTAGGATGAGCATCAGTGTAAAGTTCTATCAAAGATTTGAAGGCTTACTAAGCAACTTTTCACCTAAAATGAAAAATAAAGAGTATTAAGTCAAGGCCAAAACGTTTATCAAGGACTTAAATCTAAAGTCAGGCGGGCCGTTTCCCCTCTGGTATCATAACATCTGCAGACACTCCCCGCTTGTTCTTTAAGAGAATAGAAGTTTAAGGTACTCACTACAGGGCTTTGATTTAGAAACCTTTACTCATGCACATTTGTCTTATATAGCCTCCGAAGAACGGTACAGTCATTTAAGAGGTATCCACCCATTCAACCAAACACTCCTGAAGAAGTGAGCGCAGCACCAGACATACCTCATCAGAGCAAACAGAGCAGGGTGGACACACGGACAACACAGCCAGGAAGCAGACTGGTCCCGACATAGCCCTGTCTCAGCAGCCGACAAGACTGATCAGCATGACACTGCAATTTGCATTTACATGGGGATGTGCAGGTCCTACAGTCATGCTGAACTGCTGTCGAGGGAAGACGAGGATGTACTAATTGCCACGTCCTGTCTGTCTGCAAACACAGAAACCTCCGTGCACACATACAGGGGTACGGCTGAGACGTGCGACATTATAAAACATTACATTTTATAACAAGGTAGTAGATAAGGCAAGACACTTGTTTTAATCAATATATAACATTTTAAGTTTTAATAGTTATAATGTTATTTTATTTGAAAAATGAGTTTAAAATGATAATGGTAATAAAAAAAATGAAAAAGTGGTCAGACCAGGCATATTAAAAAGACTGTTGACACAGGGTTTATCTAGACTCAAAATGAGCTCAACACACTTTTTCAATGTTACACACAAGAATTATTAAGGTTCTTTACTTTTTGATATCACCTATTGTTAATTATTAGGTAAAATTACCTATTATTAAAGGTTATTTTTTTCCATCTTCAAATGCATGGTGTTTGATAGTATTAATATTTGGTAACCTGCCTTTCTTATTGTATAATTTTTATAGTGTGCAGAAGTTTATCTGCAATTATTGATCATTTAAAAAGGCAAATACTGGGTTTTCTTTGACTCCAACTTTTTTTTTTTGCTGTGTATCAAACAGGTTTCAAAATTGTGACTTGTTTTTCTTTTGTATAATTCAAGTACAAACAGTGCTTAACAAATTTATTAGATCACTTGTAATACAAATGAGAAAATATAAATCTTTCAAAAACTTGTTCTAAAAAATTAAAATGTTATTGTACGAACATTTTGTGTAAGAATCAGTAATTTCAATCTTTTTGGAGCCACTCACTGGGCTTCAGAAGTAAACCAAGCAAAACGTTATATCATTAAAACTACTTTTTCTGTTCAGGAATGCAAGTAAATAACTACAATCTGAAGTTTTGATCAAGAAGTAATAATGTGCTGTACTATTTTTTAACAACCATAATGATATTTTAGCACTGAAAATATCATGTTAGTTAAAAAGCTTTTACATACTGCTGTATTTATCATTAGAGAAACATAAAACATATTTAGTTAATTACCAATGTTGTTCATTTAGGGCAGCTGTGACATAAACCTTGCACTGAGTGTTGGTCTAATACATTTGTTAAGTACTGTATATCTGGTATTGTGACAATTATTTGTTATTTCTATGCAGGAAAAATACCCGGAATCAGGTAATGAAAAGGTTGAAACATGATTCCCAGTCTATACTCTGCCCAGCACTGACAAGAGCAATGAATGATTAAATACACAACTTTTCTTGCCTTTACGCCCCACTCAGCATTCTCAATCACAGCCCATCACAATACACTGTCAACACCGTCTCCTTTTTATTTGAAGCACGGCTAAGCCCGACAGTTAATGGATCTGTTTGGAGCTGGTTAAATCCCAGGAAATACTCCCCGAGTGCTTCCTGCTCCCCAAAGTGCCCGCGTCCATCCCCAAAACCTCCCTGACAGAATGCAACAATGCCAAGGTGATACGGTTTGCTCAATGGAGCAGCAGAAGTGGAAAAAAAAAATCCCTGGATCATCACTTCCCTTCATCGGCGAGCAGCGGGGGAGATGGAGATGGACGCGTGCCGGGTTTATGAAGCAACCTTCGCTGTCAACTCACCAACAAAGCCCTGCCGTGCAGCAGAGGTTGGTAGTGTGATGGGATGAAGACTGGCAGGTGTGTGAGAGCACAACATCTGAAGTGTGTGTGAGTATGAGCGTTATCATCTTAGAGCAAGTACCACAGCACGGTGGAATAATGCCAAACATCTTAGACTTTATGTGAGTGGTGATGGCGGCGGGGTGTGGTTGATTGACAGATGGCAGTGTCTATGCTGCTTTTGCCTGTGAGCATCTGAGAAAGAGGAGGTGTTCCTGCTGGGGTTCGCCCTGCAGCTAAGAAGTAGGTTAACTGAAGCGCATCATGTTTACCGTGGCTGCGTAGCTGATACGTAGGACATAAATGGTGCCGTGCTATAACTTCAGAGAAACTGTTTATGCTTCACTTGTGAAAACAGTCTGGAGCAATAAGACACAATTTACGCCCCCTTTAGGCCTGACACCCCTGCCAAACTTTGGAAAAATCCTTCCACTTTACCTTTTGCTTGTTCCACCTTTAAGAAAATCTGTAATCTTACAGTCCGTCTAAAAATGTTCCCCATATGATGTCATTAGGGGACAACACACTTTCTGAACCAGGTGTTTGTGAGGCCTACACCTCACCTGTGGGAGGAACACATCGAAACATGTTGGTTTTCTTCAGACAGCATCCTCTGGGGCTGTAAATGGAGGCCCATGTGGAATTGCCAAAACCTGTGGTACCCCAGAGTGTCCACTTGAGGCTGGCTTCAGTAACCTGACACCTTAATGACTGCATGCTGGGAAAATGTGTTTTTTATGGCCTAAATACTCATCTTTTCAAATCTAGACCGAAAATGTATTTATTTAGGATGGCTTCTAATACCCAGTAGCGTAGTGACACTTTTACTCTATTTTATTCTATTTTATTGTATTGTATTTTATTGCTTTTATTTTTTTTGTATTGCTTTTTAATGTTTTTATTTATTTATTTTTATTTACTATCTATTGTAAAGCACTTTGTGCCACCGAAAAGGTTGCTGTAAAGAATAAATAAGGAACATTTACATCTTAACAGCCTTGCTCCAAAAATGGTTTAAGTCTAAAACTATAACACATCTATGTGCTCTCACTGTGAGGGGGATAAATTCTTTTACATAGTGGCCATCTTTCTTTTATTAGGGATTAACTGAGGATTTCCAGTTTTGGAAATAAGGAGTTGCTATTGGTCAGACAGCCTTAGGTCCCGCCTCAGATTGGCCTCTGTCTGTGAGGAGGTTGAGCTTAAGTTCAGCTGGGATGGCATGTGCTGAATGGCAGCGTCCATTAGAGAGCATCAAAAGGCATAAAAAAAACAAGAGGGCTGATGTCACATGGCTTTGTCCAGTTCTTTTACAGTCTTAGTTTGGCTATGGTAGCTACTTTTCGAGAAAGGCATGGTCAGACCACTGACTAGAGAGACAAAGTCATGTGACATCAGCTGTTTGATTGTCAAAAGGAGCCTTTGTAAAGCTTTTAAGGCCAATCTGTGAACACAGCCATGCTGAACATGCCTCCTAAACTCAACTTTGGATCAACCTACTGACAGACAGACAGACAGAGTTGGGGCAGAACTTAGGTGATTGCAAAATCTAGCTGGCTTGTAGCATTGTTTATCATGTCCCTTACTATTCAGAAACAGAAATCCCAAAAAAGTCCATGTTGTACTTTTTCAAGTTTTTGTGTGTTTAACTTGTCTCTTGCACAACATAGAGTACTTCTATGCACAACACAAAAAGTCTGCGGCATCTGGACTTCTCCCCCTCACCCCTCTCGAAAGCCCCAGTAGCTGCCTGAAATGGCCCATTTGCCCGAATGTTTTAGATTTATTAAGAGACTCAAACATAGCTATAACTATACCTGATAATGTCAGATGTTGCCAAACCCTCAAACAAAAATTGTTAAATCAAATTATATACTCAAACTTACTGCACCAAAAAGTTTTGTTTTTTAACTTTAAGAGTGCAGTTGTCTTCAAAAAAAGGCTCCTAAACTGCTAACAAGTGAACAGTGCAGCTTCGAGGCGTGCCATCCCTTTCTCATGGACTGATTGGATGTACGTGTTCCCTTTATCAATAAGCCTATATTGGCTCATTCATATGTCACTATGTGTCATTTTCAACTTATTTGTTTAATGTCTCTCCCCTCCTCCTGAAAAAGTGGGTGATTTCTAAAAAAAAAAAAAAAAAAAAGTTCATTCAAGTAGAATCAAACAATTGATTTTTTTTCACCCAACTAACCAATCAGTCAGTTGATGTTTGGGTTTATTTTTGGTCAACAAACTTCCTGAGTTGACTCCAGCTCTATCCTTTTCATTTCATCTTCAAGGATGAGGGATTATTGAAATCTTCACAGGCGTTCCTTCCTTACTACTGATCCTGTTGTGACTAACCTAGGCTGACACAGGCGTTTCCTTTTAATGCATGCAGCACAAAGATGTGCTGAGCTGTGTTTTATTATGGAAAATAAGAGCTGCAAGAGGGTAGCACTCCTCCAGCTAACGCACAACTGGGACTGAACAAAAAGGCAGCCTGAAAAAGCCGTGTCACCGTATTTGAGGAGCCATAATGAGGTTTGTGTTCAACAGACTAAAACTGATACATAAACATATATATTTATAACTATGAGATGAAGCAGGCAACTGCTGCCAAAAAGGATATGGGACATTTTTGAGATAATACTCCTAGCATAAACTCTGCTTCTACTTGAAAGTGGAGCTGAACCAGTAATGTATGATTGCTGTATTAATAGAGCTCTGGGGAAATTAACATGAACTCTTTACTGTTAATGGCCTACTCAGTGATATCAGTCAAGATAAAGAGGCAAAAGCTGAAAGAAAGTGATAAACTTTGCTGTACTTCAGACTTTAACACATGCAATACTGCAGAGGAGAAGTGGATTTTGTTTAATGGTGCAATCCAGCTGATTTAGGAAATCTACTCTGGTGCTTAATGTAATAACACTGATTGTGTTACTGAGGATGTGCAAAATATGCTGACTAAACTGTTAAAGTGGGATTATGGAATAGTCAAAATCTGTTACAAGCAGGTTTATTAATTCTTTGTATATTTTTAAAGATTCAGGTCTAAAATGCGGGGCGAATACTCTAGATAAACTGAGCACAGCAATATGTCCATGCTAAAATTAACACTACCATAGTCAATATTAACACTACCAGTCTATATGGGTCCACGGAGTGTTTAATTAACTCTTTTTGGAGAGTTTGTGTCTTAGCACTAATTATGCATAATCACTGACTAATCTTGGAGTTAAACTTTAATGCTTTGTAACAATTATCAGTGTTACTTTTAATTAATATTCTATTCAGTGTACTCTTTTTAGAGATCTTTTTTAAGAGTTACCTTCATATCAACACTCAAAAGTGTTTATGCGGTTTTATAGAAAAAAATGGTGGATGTCTTACAAAAATAAAACATTAGACCACTACCAGCACAGCAGTTATGTAGTTTAAAGCAACCACATGACATTGTTGGGTGAGCGTTAATGGTCATTTATAGAAACACTTCACGATGAATCACTTTGTCTACTGGAAACTCAGTTCGTGTTTACTGGAAAGCTGTTTTTTTTTAATCTTACAGTGCTACAGCAGCTAATCATTGAAGAAAGACCACAAACAAGAACAGACGAATCAACAATGGATTAAAACATGAATACTTTCCCTTGACAATGTAGCTTAATTCACAAGTCATGACAGAGATGGCACTTTTTTTGATGGGGTCTAGCAACATCTGTTACTGATCAATAAGGAAAGTGGGTAGGGACGATTGACGCTACGAGTGTCACATTGCTGTTCAGAGTTAACGACACCTACAAATTTGAATTATCATGATAAATATATATCATTATGAATGATATATCATTACAAAAAAACATACTTTAACTAAAGAAAATTTTGGGTTTGGTGAGAAACTTTGGCAAATCAGGTTTTTTTGATGGTGATTTCCAATTAAAATCAAATAAGATAAAAGGTGACCTCACCAACCAATCAATACTTGGAGAAAATAAACTTGATCTGATGAATAACATATTTTTCCATTAAAATAACTTTGGAACATAAAAATAGTTCACTACATACTATACTATATTACTGTTATATAGATATTTTCCTAAAGGAGTTTGAAGGAGATGCATTAAGAGAATTGTAGGATCCGGCTTTTCTGATGTTTCACTCTCAGGGGGTTCCTTAAAAACTGAATGTCTTACCTTAGCTAATTCTTTTCTAAATTTGTCTTACCCAAGTCCCCAAACCATACTAAAGTGCAAAATTTAATTGCTGGCTCGCCCCTTTAACAGCCTTGAAACACAAGCTAACACCATTAATACCATTGGTGATGTGAAACGATCTGCATAATCAGGTAGAAAATACCAGGCTCATTGAAAAACACATCCCTCACACTAAAGGTCATGAATATGGGTATTCAGTTGTTGGAAATGGTAGCAGAGTCTGCTGATCTCACACTTTAGGGGAAAATTGCCACACAGCCTAATGGGCTATTAATAGCAAAAGCAAATTCACCCTGATATTGAGCGTAACACTTTGAGCTCAAGCTAATCTGGTCACATTAGCGGGAGCACAAAGTGAGCAGAGGTTGAGAAACAGAACCTGGGATCAACTGCGTGCAATTAATTACTGAAGGCAGCGGATAATCATTACTAAAGAGGTGTTTTCTACCTCACAGGGTAAATATGCAATGAATTATTACTGGTTAAGGACAATCTTTAAAATAATAGCATAACAAAACAAGTAAGAAGGGCAAAGTGATTTTTTCTGCATAATATTTTTCATCTTAGTCCTGCCGTGATGCATTCAAGGTCTCTCCTTGGACAGTTTCAGACGTCTACTGAGCCCTGTGTCAGCACAATGCTGCGCGACATAATGGAAAATGAAACTCAATCGCAATTTTTACAACTGATGAAAATACTACCAGGCTTTAAGCCAGTGTGAGTTGAAGTCAGGGAGAAGTTTTTACTCTCTCAAAGCTTTCACATCTGCCCTGAAGGCACCACCAAAGGGCATTATAAATAATAGAAATTATAATAATGTCCCTTTACTAAATATATTCAAGCTCCCTGCTGTGGCACAATCATTTCTAAGTTGGACTGTGTGACAGACTTGCTGACTCTGGGGTTTCAGGGGAGTTTGTCATATAGGGGATTTTTTTTATTCCTCTTTCTTCCACTTTGTCCCTCCCCAATGGCCTTCAAAGCAAAGTAGGAGCATGATTTTTTTTTTAAGGGCGGGTGTAATAAATCATTTTAAGGCTTCTATTTAAAGGGACAATATGTAACTTTTATAGCATTTAATAATAGCTTCAGAGTTGATACAATGACTATGGACTTTATGTTAACAGTTGAATACACAGTTTTCAAATAACAGGCTGTAAATGCTAGCAAAGTAACATTTCCGATAGTCTGGAGTGAATTTGGTATTTAATCCATGTTCTTTTCACAATATCCTTGCCAGCTTCAGTGTTAAAAACAGTCAACAAATGCTTGTTTTCTATTAAGAGGAGAAAACAACAAAAAATGTATGGTAACTTTTATGTTAGAATCTGCAATTGTGCCCAAAAATTTGTGTGGCCGCTTGTGATGAGACAAAAGACTTTGCACACTGTTCTTTGGTCATGGTTTTGAGTTTGGTTTGCTCGGGACAACTTTGGCCATTTTGAGGACATGAAGGCATTTTTTTCAAACTTTATTTTTATTTTTCAAACAAGTAAATAAGTATACACATATACATGGTCAAATTTTAAATGAAAAAATATATATTAGAAAAAATAAATAAAAAAATCCCCCACCCCAAGGCTCTTAAAAAAAACCAAACAAAAAAAAAAAACAGGTGATCATCAATTACAACCAAAAGAAAAGCCCTCCACATAATCTATAGAGGGACTCCAGGTCAGGAGGAAGTTCTTGCGTGTTTTATTAATTTTATGCTTTAACTTTTCTAAAGGTAAAAAGGAAAGCACTTCCTTCAACCAGTGTGAAAAAGATGGAGCTTTTTTGCCTTCCAATTAAAAAGAATAAGTCTGCAGGCCAGTAAAGAGGCGAAAGCAAGAGCATTTGCTTGTAAACATGTGAGTTTGCAATTTGGAGGTGGTATGCCAAAAATAGCTGTGTGGAAATCAGGGTCGATTGTCTGTTGACATGAAGGCAAATTTGACCACAACAGCAAAAACACATCAAAATTAAAATATCACTTTCAAGTGCTTGTAAGCCCTACCTCACATCTCCATTTAATGATGCTGGAAAAAGAACATAGTGTGATCTTTGAAAAACTGTTATTATTTAAGCTTTTGGACAAAAACATGATTTTTTTTCCCCTCAAAATTGCATTTGAACATATCATGATGACATTTTATTCTTTCTTCTAATATGGATTTTTTGGAGCTGTCATTGAGGGTAGATCTTCAATAAGAAAAAAAAGTACAGTTTAAAATCAGAATAACAATCACTCTTCATAATATCACACTCCTTGGATCCAGTATAGTACCCTAATAAATCAAAATACACATCACAGGTACAACAAAAGTTGCAATGCCCTCTTTTTTCTAATATCATTCAGCCCTATCTCTGACCTTACATTTCAAATTCACCCAGTCCCCCTCACGCTGAAGTGACAGCAAGGTGAGGTCAGGTATGGTTTTAGTTCATGAGGGACTGTGAGCTGGACTGTCAGCGACTGTCACAAGAGTCCTCCATGCTGCAGCAACATGCAGGAGCCTGAGGGGTCAGCAGAGTCGACCTGCTTTCAGTCCTGCTGCTTCATCTTCAGCGTGACTCAGGCTGCGGCAGAGGTCATCTATCAGCACGCTCTGGTCTACAGGGGATAGCCGGGCGATGAAGTCCACCTCTGAATTATGCATGGAGCTCGAATACTGTGTTACACCGACACAGTCGCTTCATGTTGAGAGCAACTGGAGGACAGTGTTATACATATCATGTATGTTTCATCTCATCTTGTAATGTTCTCAGAACTTAAGCCTTAAAAAACAACACAGGCCAAAACAACACTGTAGTAAAAAAGAAAAAAGGTCATCTCCACAGCACAATTTCTCAATATTGGCAGATTTTCTTTGATAACACCTGAATAGGAAAATCACGTGCTTTAATCTCTGGTGCCTGAGGTTGAAAGAAGCACTGGACGTGTGGTGTTGTGCAGTTATATAGACCGACTGAATTGTCAGGAAGCAAGTATTAAGCAAATCAGCATTATCAATCAAATTCAACCAGAACGCAGCACCTTTGACCGCTGGCTTGAAAACAAGTCTGCCACCTCGCATGCTGTCGGGTAAGTTCTTCTCCTTCCCAGAATGAAGCAACACTTTGTAATAATTCCTGTTACTTAAATTGCTCAATCAAACAAAGGAATCCATGCTGAAACGCATCAGAAAAAAATAGATGACTAAACAACAGGACCTAAGATTGCATGATGATTTGTTTAGGCTGCCAGTAAAAAGACTGTGAGGCAAATTGTATAAAACACTATCAAGATGTCTAAGAACTTAACTTTAAGAAAGGCAAATTTAACTTTTGGCTAGACGCTTGTATAGAATGTGTATACAATTTATGCATCTGATTTGAAGACTTATAATGCTTGTTTTCATAGCAATTACACAACTGGGATAATGTTCTGAATTTTCTTTTTTTTACTAGACTATTTACTCCGTTTGGTTGGTTGAATAGGCTTTAGTTTTCAGTCTGCCTAAAATTATAATGCTGCCACTCTGCATACCGGAACACCAGCTTCTAGTTGCAGAGAATTTTAGCACATATTTCAAGGGCCCTACCCACGTTTGGCTGTGTTGCTCATTCAACAAATGCATAATCCTTACTATTTGTACTCTTTTTAAAGGTGATTTATCAGGCTTTCCAACAATATTATACCATACCAATTGGTGTTATCAAAGGGTAGAAATAATTGACTGAAATAACGGTTCAACATGCTGATGTTCAAATTGAGCAAACTGAGTGAAAGCAATCTAAGGGACTTTCAATGCAGCATAATTGTTGGTGCCAGAGTATTGAAAAGAAACATCTCAACCATCTCAAGGGTTTCAGGAATTGGTTTTCTAGGCAGAAATGCTCCATTGATGCCAGAGGTCAGAGAAAAAATGCCAGTATTGATGATTTAGATGATTTAAAGGCAGTATGCAGACCATTTCTGAACACACACAATAACTCAAATCCTGAAGCAGGCGGGCTACAACAGAAGAAGACCATGCCAGGTGCCACTTTCGTCAGCTAAGAACAGGAAACTGAGGCTACAAGTTGCTTGGGCTCACCAAAATTGGACAACAGAAGACCAAAAATGTTGCCTGGTCTGATGAGTCTTGATGTTTATTGCAATATTCAGGTGGCAGGGTCAGAATTTGGCATAAACATTATGAAAACATGGATCCATCCCGCCTTGTATTGATGGTTCAGGCAGGTGGTGATGTAATGGTGTTGAGTTATTTTCTTGCCACACTTCAGGCCACTCAATACCAATTTAATATGGTTAAATGCCACAGTCTATCTAAATATTGTTGCTGACCATGTCCATCCCTTTATGATCACAGTGAACTGATCTCAGGATGACAGGCCATGTTACAAAGCTCAAACCATCTCAAACTGGCTCATCAGCATGATCATAAACTCACTGTACTCCAGAGGCCTCCACAGTTAGAAGATCTCTTTTCACTTGAGCACCTCTGAGATATGAAGGAGTGTGAGATTTGCACCATGGATGTGCAGCCAACAAATCTGCAGCAGCTGCTTTGTGCTATCATGTCAATATGGACCAGAATCTCTAATGAATTTTTGCAGGACCTAGCTGAACCATGTCACAAAGAATTAACGCAAAGCACATGGGGGTCCAACTAGAAAAGTGACTGGTGAGAGTTTCATTTCTAACATCGTCTAGAGGGTTCCTCCACACCACATTCTAGGACCTAATATTCCTAGATTCATCTCTCGCCAGCTATGAAAAAATCCTAGTGAAGAAAAGTGTTTCTGTGTGCCTACAGGGGGCAACTTTAAGGGGGGATACACTGCAAAATGTTCCACATGTTATGGCATAAAAAGCATGGGGTAGAAGGGAATCAAATGGAAATAAAATGCAGCATTACAAGGATGCCAACGGGAAGAATTATATTATTATAGCTGTAATTTTTCCTTCCAGTATATGACCAGATTTATTTCACAACTCTGACTTTCACTTTCAGGGGGAAGCTTGCAGGTGTTTCATCTGTAGAAGAGCAGCAGGAGAAACATCAACTCTAACTCTGGCAGCAATTTTTAACCATTATTTATCCAGCGATGCTTCGCTGAGCAAGCTGTTCTTGAGAAACGGCCGTCTTTATAGCCATAAAGCTACTCTCATTTCCACCTGATAGCATCCTGGTGCTGCCACAGTCTCCTACAAATGGAAACTACTCCTGCTTTTCCAGCTATTTTCTCAGCTGGCCAAAGCAGTTTCAAAGCAACAACCCTGCAGCCTCAACCCCAGTTTCGCCCCAAGGGGATGGATCAAATCGCTGTTGGGAACACGGCATGACACATTTCAAATACAAGTACCAGGACCAAAAAAACACTCCACAGTAATGGATCTGACAATAGCATAAAAGAAGAATCAGTGAATCAGAATGCACTCCATTTAAAAAGCAAAGAACAGAGAATAACAGCATAAATGTTTCAGGCTGGAGTATCCTAACCTCCCTTGTTTCCTGCCATTTGCTGCCAAAAAACATCCCAATTAAATGAGAGTAACTCTGACTTTTTTCTCCCATCAAGATGAATTTCTGCAAGTGTCTGACTCATCCGACGGCGCAGTGCTCCCACTCCCACAGCTCCTTCTTTGCGTCTCAGTTGGCTCGGAGCCGAGCTGCAGAAACACCTGAAGCTTCCTGGTGGGGGATGGTGGGCGTGTGGCAGTCACCTGGCTCGGCCGGGTACGCCTGACTGCACACACATGCGCGCAAACATACAGGAGAGTGACGGTAAATATTTCATGAGCCGCTGTTTACTCCACAACATTTCCAGCCTGGATGTGGGGGAGTCCATTAACTGAGGCTAAATGGAACAGAGAAAGCCCAGCGTGGGTAAAAAGAAAAAAAGGAATGGATGGCGAGCTGCAAGAGTAAAGGGCAGTAACCGCACTGAGTGTTAATACGGACACATTAAACGCCACCAAGGCCATGTCCTTGGGACTGTTGAGGGGAAATTGGGGGTTTTATCAGCGGGCAATGGAGGTCACGATTTTCAACTGCACACAAACATGTTGGGGTTTCCTATGGGAGAGTTGGAAAGTTGGTTCTACTACATATTTTAGGTCCAAAGTATAAACTATAATATATATATATGACTTTTTAAAGCCAAGAAATAACTTAATTTATAAAATCTATATTAGAGTTTAGAGTTTAGGTGTTTATTTCATTCTGTAAGTATATAAAACATTCAATACAAACAAAGAAAAATCTCAAACATGTGAATGAAAAGGAGCAGAATGAAGAAAAATCTTACAGAGTCTGCCCCTTTCTCATATTTATAAGATGGAGGGACTAAGTGGACCATAGATCTGGTAGAGAGAAATATTATTTTGCATTATTTATACCATGTCATTTGGGGAAATGTGTATACAGAGCAATATTTGGCCTTGAGAACTTCTGTTTTTGGTTCTTTATTTACACATTCTTTGCTCATGTTTAACATACAAATACTTAATAGTAGGGATGGGAAGTGATACGATTTTATTGACACCGATGTCACAATCTGTTCTGCCTATAAAACCAATTCTTTACAGATTCCCTTATTGATTCCTGTGGATTTTCTGTGGGGGAAAAAAAGTCGGCCTCCACGGGACAGCAACAATATCAAACACATGGCAGTCCTGAGGGGTAATCATATGCAGCAAAGATAAATGCAACTGCAAGTTTCTGGTGTTCCTACCGTAGTTCAAAATCATAGCCACATACATTGTATGTTGCTCAGTCAGCCATTTTGTGTCAAATGAAGCCGCAGCATTAATCACTCTTGTCTCCTGTCTGCCATGACTACATCCATGACCTAATTGTTGTCATTCGTCTAAAGTTGGAGAATCACTTACACCTTGCCCTTCCTCTTTCTGTACTTGCAAAAAAGAACAAAAGTTTTTGGAAATTCTGTTAAAGGTTTAGCCAGTACCCACAATTTATGTGTATCAGGAAATGCATCAAATTGTGAGGCTGCTGGAAAGCCAGCCCAGCTTCCTCCTCCTGTCTGCCTTAATTACTTCTTTGACGTCATTTGAGCTGGCTGCCTGTGAAGACTGTACAATGTCCTCAATTTGCAAGGCAGCCAGAGACTAATAACAAAAGACAAATAATACAGATTCTTTTCGCCAGTTTTTTATTGATTCTTTCCTGGAATTGGTTTTCAATACCTAGCTCCAACCCTACTTTGTACCCTTGCATTCGTTGTCAAATTCTGCAAAATCCACATCAAGTGACAGAGATAATAAAAAAAACCCTACTGTTTCCCTTACTAGAGCCATTTTGTAGTCCTCTGTTAATATTCTTACATTTAAAAGGTGATCACTGTATCCGCGCAGACTGATATTATTGACGCCAACTGACCTACCAAATGAAACCCAGCACTAGCAATAGCAGTACATTGTGAGACAATGATAAAGGTATGACAAAGGTATGAAAAAATGATCAGTGGGAGAACTGACAAAGAATTACAGTGAAGAACTATTAGATATTAGATGTCAGTTGTCTGCCATTTAGCCTTATTAATTGAGATGATCGTACGTATTAGGAAAACCTCGATGATGCATCATTAACTGAAGCAGGCATTGAGATATGGGCCAATCATAATGTAAAGCTTTATATAAGGACACTATGACTATCTAAATTGAAGATTTATCAGGTTTATGTTGTGCTAAAGTGCATATACCAACTAAAAACCCAACAGACTTTTTTTTTCAGCTTTGTAGATGAAGTACTCCAAATCAACGACTTGTAGATCAATAAATCAGAGCCTTCACAGAGTACAAAAATCAAACACATGTCAGCTCTTTCCTAAGAGCGCTGTGTACTCACAAAGTGTCACGCTTTCATCCTTGAGTACCAAGTATCTGAGAGGTGCTACCACCTGAGCGCTAAAGTCAGCCCACATCATCACAACTTTGGGATTAAGTCTCGCAGAAGTGGCTAAAGGTCTCAGGGAAGTTCTGGGCGTGCAAAAGCTGAGCCGGCTGCAGCTTGGCATTCGGTATCAGAGCTAAGCACACAGCCTCTCCTTCAAGGTTATCTCTGTGGAGAATTCGCTGACAGCAGGAATACACGCACGCAGGCTTTCACGCACGCACTGTGACACAAAGATAGGTACCACAAAAGCAGCGCACACACACCTTGTTGGGCCCGTGTGTGTGGAGATGTCTGCAGTGGTGGTTTATGCAAACAAGTTTTTAATTGGGACGGAGGGACACATGATTAGCAGTAAAAAGGAGCCAATCATCCCTCTGTTTTATGGCGTTTTATGTCCAAATAAAAACAGGGGACCGTGGCAAGGGGGGCCCCCACCTGCCAACCCAATCTGTCTCCTGATGAGTGAAGGTGGATCTCGGGGCTCGGACATGGTCAAGGAGAGCGTTGTAAATCCACCGTGTCAGTGAGGTTGATGAACTGGTGAGTGTGTGTTGGAGAGAGAGAATAAAAGAGCAAGAGTCAATGCCATTCGAGCAGCTGCATGCATCACACCCCATAGCCAAGAGGACATTAAGTGTCAGACTGTGTGAGGGAGAGTAAGTGTGTGTTTATTTGGGGATGGCAGCATCACAGAGAAACTGTGGAACTAAGCATCAGTACAAATTGATCATTTATTTTATGCATAGCGGTGGTGGGAACGCCAGGGAGCAGACTAAAGAGAGTTGTGACCGTCATTAGTTGTGAAAAACAGAAGAGGGAGAGCTAAAGGTCTTAGTTATGCATCCACTTTGAGCTTTATTTAGGGCCAGACGATATTAAGTATGAAGATACATTCATGTTTTTTCAATTAGGATAAAGGATAACACAATATAATTTATTTAGACCCCATTCTAACATCCAGAAAACCTTCAAATAATTACTCAGTTGAGCTGCATAAATAAACACAAACAGCAGTTATTCACCCAGACTTAACCCAAAAAATGCACCTGCTGCCCCCACTAGTAGTTTTGCCCCCCACTCCTTCATTGACTACATGCAAACTGCAGGTAGGTCAGGGTATTTTCTGGTTCATGACTGCAATTTTTTTCTTTTGCCTCTAAGTGGGGGGATTATGGACTAGTGAAGTTAATAACAGGATGTCACTACCTGGAGCTTGCATGTACAGAGCCTGGGTCTGTTGAAGGTGACATGCTGTTTTGGCTGTTATGGCCATGTGGTAGGGTAGGAGAAAAAAAGTACTGGTTAATACCAGCATGGCGAGCAGTAAGAGCTCATTGAATGACCCCTACCTGATGACCTCAGTGATGTTCTGGCTCTTGCTGCTCATCAGTCTATGTAGTGGAGTTGAAAGGCCGGTCAGAGGCCATGTGGTACAGTAGATAACGTTGGCATTGCCACTACCTGGAGCGTGCATGTACAGAGCCTGGGTCAGTTGAAGGTGGTAATGCTGAGGCAATGAAGAGCCATGCAGGTGAATCGGTAACTCCTCAGAAATTCAATATCGATAAATGTCAAAGTTTCATCTGAAAACTGTCAGATGGAGTTTGAAGTCATGTTTGCCTGTAATTCAGCTGTTTCTTTGGCATGGCTTTAATACACGTGCAGAAGAAGGCACTCTTGCTCCGGCGGACGCACTGTTGCACTGCATTAGCAACATACATAATTAGCCGATAAATCATACCAACATTCCTGCAATCTGAAACACTGCAAATTTTCTGCTCATTCATACATTTCCTATTATAAGGGTATGACAACAGATGAGTATGCTTGCTGTTTTTCATGTTACCATGCTGTTACTGCGCTGACTGACAAGCATGAGAGGGATAAAAAGTCCTGATGTTGGACTATCAGCTTGTAAATCTGTTTACTGGAGCCCCTTCCACATTCACAAAAGTGCGGTAACATAACACTGTCATAGTCCTGGGCGATACCTCGAGATTTCATTTATATCCATACATTTCTATACGTGATGTAACACGGGATATAACACGATATAGTTCATTTTGCATTAAAATGTCAATGCATTTCTTCCCATTGGACGTAAGTTTGCGCCTACAGTTATGTTCATAATAATAGCAGTGTGTTTAAAAAGGTGAGTAAACCTCAAAATTCTTCAAATAAATTTTATTTTAATGCACACAAATGCATTGGGGACACTGCACATTCTATTTCAAAGCAAGAAAATTGGAAAAAGTAATTGAATTTGATAATATTTTACAGAAAGTCAAGAAATATAATGTTCAAAAAAATAGCAGTGTTGACATCTTTATTTACAAACTCAAAAATTTAGTGCATAAACTAAGAATTGCTTGATGATTCAACTTTCCTGAGAATCATAAACTAATATTTAGTTGCATAACCACGGTTTCTGATAACTGCTTCACATCTGTGGTGCATGGAGCCTACCAACTTCTGGCACCGGTCAACAGGTATTGAAGCCCAGGACAATTGTACTACGTTCCACAATTGCTCTGCATTTCTTGGTTTTGCCTCATGAACAGCATTTTTTATGTCAGCCCACAGGTTTTCTAGGGGTTTAAGGTGAGGGGATTGTGCTGGCCACTCCATTACTTGAATTTTATTTGTCTGGAACCATGATTTTGCTCGCTTGCTGGTGTGTTTGGGGTCATTGTCTTGTTGAAACACCCATTTCAAGGGCATTTCCTCTTCAGCATACGGCAACATGACTTCTTCCAGTATTCTGATGTACTCAAACTGATCCATGATCCCTGGTATGCCATAAATAGGACCAACACCATAGTGATGCTTGTACCACCATGCTTCACTGTCTTCACTGTGTACTGTGGCTTGAATTCAGTGTTTTCAGGTCGTCTGACAAACTGTCTGTGGCCCTTAGACCCAAAAAGAAAAATCTTACTCTCATCAGTCCACAAAATATTGCACCATTTCTTTTTAGGCCAGTCAATGTGTTCTTTGGCAAATTGTAACCGCTTCAGCACATGTCTTTTTTTTTAACAATGGGACTTTGCGGGGGCTTCTTGCTGGTAGCTTGGCTTCACATAGACGTGGTCTGATTGTTACAGTACTCACAGGCAACCTCAGATCTTCTCTGTTCCTCCTGGAGCTGATCATTGGCTGAGCCTTTGCCATTTTGGTTATTCTCCGATCCATTCAAATAGTAATTTTTCTTTGTCTTCCTCGCCTTTCTGGTTTTGGCTGCCACTTTAAAGCATTTAATATCATTTAAGCTGAACAGCCTATCATTTTCTGAACTTCTTTATAGGTTTTCCCCTCTTTTATTAACTTCTTAATCAAAGAACGCTCTTCTTCTGAACAATGTCTTGAACGACCCATTTTACTCTGTTTTTCAAGGACAAATGCACAGCCAGCATATGCAGCATCGGTTGCACCTATTTTTTTTAACACAATCAATTACCTCACTAATTGAACTCAGCACTGCTATTTTTTTGAACACGTCCCTTCCAGTTAATGATTCAGTTTCACAGAATCAGCAGCATGCACGTCATGCCTGTTGGGTCTGTTGTGTTTCTATACCTTTACTAAACCTTCTAGAAACTTACTTGCATTGTAGAAGTTGAAATTCTACCAAAAACAGTGATTTATCTTGCTAGTTATGTGGGACTGCTATTATTTTGAACACAACTGTATTTCTCCTCTCCTCTCCCTGTGTCCATGTCTCACACACAGCCTCTCTGCTCCGCCTCCCTCGCTCTGTGACCTGACAACCACCCTCCTCTGCCTCCACTCCAGTGTGGCCAACTTGGTGACTTCCTCCCTTAATCTAGAGACTTTTCAAACCCTCTTGGTGACTTGTCAAAAGCGACTGGCGACAAATCTAGCTACTTTTTTCTGGAAATGGCGACTCTTCTGGCACATTGGAAAGAGACCGGCTCTACGATATATATAGAGCTAGAGCTATACCAGCAGGAGCTTAGTCTTCAGGTGGGACACCCAAGTTGGACAGGCCTGATGTTAGAGGCCTGACACAGTGCAATCCACTTCTCCAGGTAGATAACAACCCAATTCCTTGAAGAAAACACTGTTACTATAAGCACAGAAAAAGTGCTCAAGCATGATGTGCACGCTCTATGCATAATGTCACCTTCACATTTCTGACTGCCCCCTCATATATGCCTGCCTAAATCCAGCCCTGTGAGTCCCTCCCCGTCTCAGAGCACTCTCAGGCGGTCAGTCTCACGGCAGTCCCGACAGCTACAGTCAGAGCAGAGAGGGGAGCCACCACTCCACGTCCACACCTCTGTTTAAAGATTGTTGAAATTTGCACAAAGATGTACTTAAGCCTCTGTTTACAGATTTTATTATTTGCAGAACTGTCATCCTCAGCGGAAACGTCTTTTCCTCATTGTCACTATTAAATCTTGACACATTTACTCCAGTTCCACGAGGACATAATAATTTTTGACAGAGTTTATAAATCTGGATCCATTTGATTTTATTCACAGGAAAAATGGTAGACAAGCTGAAAACATTGTGAACAAATGTGATTTTGGTCCACATTTCCTAGCTATGTTTACAAACTGATCATACATGTTATACAAAGCTGTGGTAGGAGCACCAGAGAGCAGCTAAAAAGTAGTCTCATCATCATTATTTGTGAGTTACAGAAAAGGGGAGGCTCAAGGTCTTAGTTATCAATCTACCTTAAGCTTCATACTGCTGCTTGAATCCACCCACACACACAAATGCTGACATACACACACTTTCTGCCTGTTTCAGTTTCCACTGCTTGTAATGAGTCCCAACGACGGCTGACCTTTAACTGCCCGAGTTGCCCACTACGATCTCAAGAAGTGGGGGAGGTGAGGGAGGGGCCAGGGCTCCTGCTTTGACCCCATACAGAGGGTGCCAACCTTTATTCAATCACTTAAAAGAGGCCTAATGACTGACTGAACCCACAAGAGAAAAGAAAGAGCAAGAAGAAGTGATAATAGAAGAAAATGAGAAGGCAGAGGAGGAGGGGGGAAGGAGAAGGGGGCAGGGAAAGGGAAGAGTACACTGTGCTAAATTGTGTGATTTTTATCATCTGAATATGCGCCGACGCATAATGTGATACGCCTGGGTCCGATGAATATGGATCCATCTCAGATTACAATCAGACCTTTGAAACAAGACTTGGAAGTGGTCAGGCTCACATCCTGATTACAATGCCAAGTAATCTGGCTGCAATCCTCAGCGAAGCTACATTTAAAAAGATAGGAAGGCTGAGCACAAAATATAATGATTTTTGTAGTTATATCCATCTTAGGTACAACTCACAGAGTTAAGTTGAGAGTTGATGCAAAGTAGCTTGAACCTAAGCTCCTACTTTTCAAAAAGACCAAAAATAAGATTTCTGTACTTTTATAGATGAACTGAGATACAATTCATGGGTATTTTTTTGCAATAAAGAGAAAAAAAAAATATTTGTAACAACAACAACAGTTCTTGCTTTTGATATGATCCAGTAAGACCAACTATACGGATACTTATTTGCTGCAATGGTGACAAATAGAAGTCCAAAATGCAAAATAGTCAAAATTGTACAAAACCCCCCAAAACATTTCCATATATAAAGATTGTAAAATTTTCTATGCTTCAAAAAGATGAAATCTTGTCGTGTCAAAAAGAACAGAAACGTCTTTATTTGAATTAATGCCAAACAAGAAAGAGCAATGTCAAAATTACAAAAATTTGTTTCGTCCATTTGAGGAAACGGCTAAAAGGGACTAGTTGTACCCTATTTTCCAAATGTTGCAAATGAATCCAATGCAGAGAGTGAGTGAGAGTGTCCTGCAATTTTTAATGACTACAAACAATAAATTTCCCAATTCTGGTTGTCTCTGGCTTTTTGCTGCCAAGTTGACAAAAAAGAAATCCCAGATCCTTCAAACTGGGCAATTGCTAGTTCTCAACCATCCAAAACTGCAGAAAAAACTGCTTCGGAATCGCTTACTTGTCTGAAATCAGGCAGATCCATCTTGCCAAGCTCTGATCTACCATAATTGTGCTTGGCCCATAGCTGCATGGCCCAATCAGTGTCTATCAAAGCACCTGTCACAAACACTACCCACTTTTCCAAACCATGCCAATTAATTTGTCAAATTTAGACAGTTTGCATGAGTTTGTGCACAATAAACTCGCCAATACTGGCTATTGGGGAGTTTTGTTTTTGTTGCAGTAGTATCAGACAAATTCCTCCTCAATGTCTAAAATGAACAAAAACATTGGGAACAGATTTAAAAATCTAAGGTGCTCAAATTGTTTTCCTCTGTCAAAAATCATTAAATCAATAAGTGTCAAATGATTATATCTTAATTTTTAACAATATGTGGTAAAAATGTGAATTGAAAACAAATTCCAGTAAGAGTTGATATCAATACACTCTCTCTGGCGTGTATGTTCTGGACAATTTACACAAGCCACTTTCAGCGCTTCAAAATGCCCTGATGAACATAAAAAAAAAAAAAATCTTTAATTTCCTTTAGTTATCTGTATATATTTTAATTCTATTTATAACTTGTCTATTTTTAATATGTTTACTTCTTTCTTTTGTGCTTCCACAGAGGATGCTAAACTTTTTTCACTGTACAAATTCTGTTGCCTAAACAAGTGTGTACAGTGACGATAAAGAACTATTCTATTCTTGCCCAGACTGACAATCAGCAGGATCAATAGAGGAATCACTACGGAGTCACATCAATTGGCAGAATTGTTAATGACATTAGTATCAACAAAATCTCATCAATTCCCATCTCTGGTATGTGTTATCAAAAAGTTATGACACTAAATAATCTTCAGTCATTGTTATGATAAACAGGTACCACTGTTTAATTTGTAAAGATACACTATATTGCCAAAAGTATTCGCTCACCCATCCAAATAATCAGAATCAGGTGTCCTAATTACTTGGCCTGGCCGACAGGTGTATAAAAATCCAGCACCTAGGCATGCAGCTGTTTCTACAAACATTAGTGAAACGAAGGTGGTCGCTCTCAGGAGCTCAGAGAATTCCAGCGTGGAACTGTCATCGATTCCACCCTGTGCCAACAAATCCAGTGTGAAATTTCCTCGCTCCAAAATATTCCACATTCAAACTGTCAAGCTTTAATATATGAGAACTTGAAGAGTTGGGCCTAACAGCAAGCCACGAGTGAGTAGCCATGTAAACTCGAATGGACTGAGGTCTGTCAAGCAGATGCTGAGGCGCATAGTGCAAAGAGGGTCACCAACTTTCTGCAGAGTCAATCTCTACAGACCCTCGAAAGTTTCATGTGGCCTTCTGATGAGCCTCAAGAACAGTGCCGTAGAGAGGCTTCATGGAATGGGTTTCCATGGCCGAGCAGCTGTACATCCAGACCATTAATTACCAAGTGAAATGCAAAACGTCAGATGCAGTGTTAAAGCACCACTGACTCTAGAGCAGTGGAGACGCGTTCTCTGGAGTGAATTTGGTTCTCCATCTGGCAATCTGAAGGACACTTGGTTTGGCGGTTGGCAGGGAGAGCGGTACTTGTCTGACTGCGTTTTGCCAAGTGTAAAGTTTGGTGGAGGGGGATTACCGTGTGGGGTTGTTTTCAGGAGTTGGGCTTGGCCCTTTATTTCCAGTGAAAGGAACTCTGAATGCTTCAGCCTACCCAAGAGAATTTTGGACAATTCCATGCTCCCAACTTTGTAGGAACCGTTTGGAGCTGGCCCCTTCTCTTACAACCTGACTGTGCACCAGAGCACAAAGCAAGGTCCATAAAGACATGGATGACAGAGTCTGGTGTAGGATAACTAGCCCTGGCCTGCACAGAGTCCCTGACCGTGAAACCGAATAGGAACACCTTATGGGATGCATTAGAGCGGAGACTGAGAGCCAGGACCTTCTCGACCAACATCAGTGTGTGCCCTCACATATGCGCTTTTGAAGAATGTTCAAAAATTCCTATAACACACTCCTAAACCTAGTGGCACAGCCTTCACAGAAGGTTTGAAGCCGTAATTGCTGCAAAAGGTTGGGGACCGTCATTCATATTGAACCCTTGGGATTAGGAATGGGATGGCACTTAAGTTCATATGCGAGTCAAGGCAGGTGAGCGAATACTTTTGGCAATATAGTGTTTGTCAACAACATTTGGAAAGAGGGTGGTACCCACATTTATTGCTGGTTTAATCCCTTATTTTGACCAATTTAGCAAGTGAGAACAGCTCTGTATAAATTTATACAGCGGGCAGGAGTTTGTCCACAATTTGGATAAATAAAAATAATTAATTTCCCAATACTGCTTGTCTAGGACCTCTTTTTTGTTGCCATGGGGTTGTTTATTACATTTTTCCCCCTAATGGAATAAAAAGGTCAATAAACACTAAAGTAGATGAATGATAATTACTCACTTGGACTTAATAGCTCAAAAAGATAATCTGAGTTAAAAAGCATGTTATTTTCAAAGGTCCATGTGTGGATATTCTTTCCTTTAGAATTTTGCTTTGCATGGATTCTGCTTTTAAAATCTTCATTAACACTAATGATTCTGATATAAAAATACTGTTCTACCCAATTTACATCAATTTAGCTTAAATGTCTCAGTGTGGTTCAGCCCTGCATGAATCTGGGAACAAGTCCTTTATTCAGTTATAAGAAATCACACCAAAATGGCACAAAGTGTAACCATGATGTGAATAATAGCACTGGCAAGACAGTTCAGGCAGGAGATCAGAAATGGCACCACAGTGAGAACAAACAAAGAAGAAATGTGTCTGGGGTGCCAGCAGTTTGAGGACACAAGCAACAGAGGTAGACGGTGATAAAAAATGATCCTGCTGCCCCCTCCGCAATCCGACAATAAAAGACGAAATTGACGAGAACAGCAGGGGAGCTCTGCAGTCCCTCGTGCAATAAGTTACCTCTTCAAACACATTAAGAAGCACACCCTCAACTTATGAACACCCCCTACTTCACCCATCTTCTTTCACAGAATTTACCGTCAGCCATTAACTCCCATTAAAGCGTGGCTCAAGGCGAAAGCAGCCCCCCCACAGCTACAAGTCAAAGTGTCCTATCCGAGGCCAAACGCTGAATGATGAGGCAGCGACCAAGGACGAGAGCAGAGGGAGGGGAGAGATGTGGAAGAGAAGGCCCAGGCGATAGAGAAAGTAGGGGAGGAAGCACAGGTAGTAAGTAGAAGTAAACAGTGCAGGAATGCCCGGGTGGCAAGAATAAAAAATAAAAGCAGTGAGAGAGACAGAGGGGAGAGAATAAAAAATACAGAGTGGTAGGGAAACTGTGAGCCAGAGAGGTGGTAATGGGAAGAAAGATGGCGGTTGTAGACATAGACAGAGGGGGAGATGAAGAGTGTTCCCCGAGGGGCTCCGACTCCTGACTAATACAGAGAGGGAGTTCTATAAACAGCAGTAAGACACAGCTTCATTGCTCTCTCTCTCTTTCCCTCTCTGCTACATTACCTCTTTCTCTTGTCTTCAAGCCTTTGCTCTGTGACCTTAAAACTCCAGGGTTGAAGAACACGTCAGCTGTAACAAGTCACTTGTTTATTCATCCTCTGTTCTGCGTTGAGTTTTGCTTTTCTCCAAGACAAGATGCAAATGTGCCTAATGGTGAAAGTACAATGACAAGCCAAGAAGAATAGCTGAGTTGGCATTTGCGATAATGAAATTAAAAGACATCTAATGAGCAAAGGATAGCATGAGGTGCCATAATCTTGTCCTTTGACCTCCAAAACCAGATTGGTTCATCCTAAAAGGTCTCATGTCCTGGTGTGTTTGACCTTATACATCCTTTCTTGGGTGTCTATTGAGCAAGGATTTGTTTTAAGTTGAATAAAAAATGAAAAATGTTGTCTCTGTAGAGGATCAGATGAAGCTCTTTTTCCTTCCTATTTGGAAATGCTTTAGGGCGCAGGGAGGCTGCAGGAGGCTATGATAATGAGCTCTACATTGAGTGGCTGCCCAAACAATGTCTGATGGGAAGGGGGAGAAGGGGTTATAGGGCAGGGAGCTTACTCTTCCATGCCCAAGGATCAGTGTGAGAAAAAGTTAGTTCCTGCAAACCGCAACATATATTAGTACAAACAATCATGGATGACCTGCTGCATGGTCCTGCTCGACTCCATGTGCTCTATCCTGCACCGACCATTCACATAAATTCAAGTCCTTTTATACCAATTAAACCCATCTTAACAGCAGTTCAGCTAGATGCTGCTCTATTAATCAACATCATTCCTCTCCAGATTATATTCATTATGGATATTAATTTTAATATTAGATTGATCTCTCTTTCCATGGTTGCACTAATTATACCTCCATGGTAACTATCTTTACAGCCATATAGACATGAGGACCCTCTTGAAAATGAGATGCCACATCTCAAGGGGCTTACTTTAAATAAATTATATTAAACAAATAGGGTGCTATATAAATAAATATTAATTGATTGAGTCTATTTCCAGCAGACACAAATTAGATTTTAGTCCCTTTGTCTCTGCCTGGATGGATCCATCTTTGGATGTATACATGTATGTGTATATACAAATATATTTATTTATATACTGTATATTTGTGTATGCATATATGTGTATAAATGAAGAGTATGGCTTTGGTCTGCTCTATTGTAAAGTGCCTTGAGATAACACTTGTTATGAACTGGCGCTATACAAAAAAAGATTGACCGATTGACTCATTGATTAAGTCTTCCACAATCTGTAAGAGCTTGGAGTGCCGTAAAACGCAACAAATTAGAGAAATGAAACTGAAGTAAGGACGGCTGGAAAGGTATGGTTATTTGCCAAGAATAGCTCTGTAGATAAAAATGACTACATTTACCTTAAGTTGTGCAGTAAGCATCTATTTGGCTGAAAATTGAGCAACAATTTTGTCCACTTCTGCCCCCTGCTTCTGATGAGAGCAAGACATCTTTGGTTTGCAAGGCATGCAGAACAACGTGGAAAGAATTTGTACAGGAATTGTCATGCAAAAACGCTAACGATATTGATTTCCTGAGGGGGTTTCCAATTCTTAACTGGAATTGGTTTTCAAATCCCATCACCATATCTAAGTGTTTCACTCTTAAGTGAGAGTGGTTGTGTGTGCATGAGCTTGAAAAGCAGTCTTGAGGTATGGTGTTTACTAGCTACTGATTAACGGCAGGCTCCTTCAGTTAAGGTGAATATTTTTGCAAAGTTGGAAGAAAATCCCTTACAGACTTCTTGAGATATTGCTCAGAGGCAAAGTACAAACATAATGCTCCGTGATTATAACCTTTGACCTCTTTACCTGGGTGTCAGTGTTAACATTTAAGTAAAGTAAATCCCTTGAAGGTTGCTCTACCGTCAGCTATGAGGTCAAGGGTTTGAGCCAAGCCCCTGTCACATGTCACTATGTCCTCTAGAAAGACACTTATCCCTAAGCTGCTCCAACTGCTGCATCAGTGACGTATAAATAGGTATAAAAGTGGATGTGTTTGCTACTGATGGATAACTTCCATAGAAACTTCAACTATCAGTAGGTGAATGTGAGAGCGAATGGGTATGAAAGGGTGGATGTGACCTGCAGTATAAAAGCATTTGGAGTAATCAGAAAGACTACAAAACTGCTATACAAGCTCAAGTCCATTTACTATTTAACCTTCTGAAGTGTTCTTGAAATACCGCATTTACAAAAACAGCCTTGATAGACTGATATATGGAAGAATGGACACATAATAAAAAAACATAATGCCTCTGGTCTCCGCTATCACCACCATGGAAGCAAAAGAACGTCTGACGAGTCAATTAGCAAACAACTTAATGTACATTTGTTCAAACACAAGCCTTCCACTGTTTCTCATGATTGAAATGTGTCCTATTTTAAAGAAAGCCTTGCATTAGCCACATTAAAAGCTGTCTAAAACGACTCTTTGTCCTTACATTAATGCGTTTGAAAGACAATTCTTCAGGCACTGAAAGCAGTCTGGCTGCTCAGCGATAGTCAGCCTCCCAGTGAGACACCCTCTGACTCTCAGCTCTGTTCTTTTCTGCGACGACTGCGACCTCCCCATTCGCTCTTCCCTTTGAGTTTCCTCCAGGTGCTCCAGTTTTCCTCCCACACTCTGAAGACGTGCACACGAGATGAAATGAGAAAGTGGAAATTGCCCACAGCTGCATGCAATAGCCCGTCCGTACTGGCCTTTCTGATGCAGCGGTGACTTGCACGAATAATGTTAAAGCCGACCACGAAATTAATAATTGACAACTTGAGATGGGGTGTTTTTTGTGCCGTGCTCCTGCCTGACTGCTGTCCTCTTCTAAACTCTCTGTTCCACTCTCTACTGCTTTATGCCGGCTCCGCTTGCTTCCTTTTAACTCCATTTCCTCTTACTCATCTTGACAAATTTTTTTGTTAGAGCTTGACATTAAAGCCCAAAACCCACTGGGACCTGCCTTGAACAGACTTGGTTGAGCTTGCACTGACTTTTCTGTTTAATTGCTCTGCTTTAGGTCAGGACTGTTTGAAAATGTTAAATACTCTTGCTCTCATTCAATGATGAGAAATTACTTAGCAATGTTGGGATTAAATGAGGCTTAGATTTAACAGAGGTGGTGGGTGATTATCCAGAAATTGAGTTAGATTTTGTTAAGCTTGGATGCAGTTTTTTAGGGAAAATCCAACTGTTGCACCTCATAACCAGAGCCTTTATAATACACTGGCTAAAGTCGGAGTTGCATCACATATTTGGTTAAAGAAGCAGTCTTCTGAAGCCAATTCAGGGTGGCCGCAATGATGAAAACACTGTTTCAAACCATTTTTTTGGACCTAGAAACAGACCAACATCAAATAATGAGTATACTGAAAAACAGCTGCAGCATTTTGGTGTGCAGTCATGTCAGCCATGATCCCATTTATGTATGACTTGTGTTCTCTTTCAACCAACTTATAAAAAATTACCAATGTGCAGTGTGTGCCCATGAAGACATTAACTATTCACACCAAAAATCTTCTTCTGAACCTAGTTGTAAACATGTTTCTTCTACTGTTTAGATAGAATTTTTAACATAAGGTGTGTATGTGACTTCAGGTGTTTCTATAGCTGTCCCCCGGTGGACATTTGAGGTAGTGCAGATTTTTGCACTTTTGTTATTTTTGCTCATTACCTAAGCTTTCAACCTTTCCTTCCAACTGTCTTTGAAACCCCTTTGTCATGATAATGCTTGAGGTGATAATTTAAGTTTGTTTCTCGTGCTCTGAGTGGCTCGTAGGCTAAGGCCTCATTTACACTGAGTTACCATCTGACAATGGAAACACCTGTTGCGAACCGTGCTGAGCCAAACTGAGCCGGATTGCTTGGTGGCAACACAGCTTTGGTGATATGGAACATTGTTGTCATACATTATGGTTGTGGTGTTCGACTTACTAGATTTTGTCAGCTGCGCCTGGGTTCAGTTGAGAGCGAAGTGAAGACAACGATGTAACTCAACAAGGACGCCAGGACACAAGACACTGGAAACAATGAAAAACCCCATTAGTGTTTTGTTGACACATCACAACACAAAACCACCTGCTATAGTTGGACTGTAAGAGAGGGAGTTAGGTGCATTCTGAAGAAAAGTGAATAGCAGTATGTCTCAGTCTACAAATGCAATAGCTCACAGACAGGTTAGCTTCATGTAGGGAAGCTTGAGTCATTCTTGCATTGAGTTGCAGGCTCACTGGCCCCAGAGCTAGATTACCTTGCTAGCTAGGGTAACACATCACTTTTCTTTGCATTGCAACCAAACGACAACCTGTAGACGCACTTTATATATACACAGTACTTGAAAATATATTAGACCACACCCAATGTAAGGTTTATGCCACAGCTGCCCTAAATTAAGCATTGGCAGTTTCAAAATCCTTTTTAGGTTTCTGTAATGGTCCATACACCAGTATATAGAATCTCTTTAACTGAAATATTTTTTAATGCTAAAATGTATTTATTGTTGTTATCCAGAATTTTTTATGTTTCTGTAAAAAAAAAAAAGTTAAAAAATAAACTAAAAAATATAGAAGATCAGAATAATTTCATGATTAGGATGTCAAATTATTATTATTATTATTTGCATCCCTGAACAGAAAAACAGTTCAAGTGGTTGACTGTTTTTTCTGACTAATTTCTGACCTCTAAGAGAAGCCCAGTGAGTGGCCCAAATTTGGGTATAAAAAGGGGGATTTGGTTTGAAATTTATCATTCTTGTTAAAAATATATGTCCAATAACAAAAACTTTTCAGTTTTACACAAGTTTTTAAAACTAAAATATTTCTGTTTTATGATGGGTGGTCGAAAAAAAAAAAGTTAAACATATAAATACACATCCAACTTGCAATGCACAACTGGGGTGGTTCTTGATTGATATTACTTAAGCAAATCTTTTGATAAAGCTACATCTCCTCCATTAGATTCTTCCAAAGCAGCAGGAATCTCCATGAACATTTCAACACTGATCACTATAACTGGGTGCCTGGGACTTCTGTTGGTATGAGGGGCATTGCTTGGTTTTACTAGAACAGTAACACTTAAATCCTGTTATTGCAACACCCCTTATAGTTAGACCATTTATAGATTTTGTGACAGTTCCAATTGTAATGTGGAGGGAGTGTCTTGTGCACCACAGCAATTGTTGGCACGGTTTTGTTCAAGCAGTTTAAATAGAGTTTATTCCAGTGTTGCGGGAAAACTATCCTTGCATTAGCAAAAGGGTTTCTGCTTTTTCAGGGACACCAATCAACTTTACTATGCCCAGTCTCCACTTGCTTGACTCAGATATAACATTGGTTGTTAAGTGTAATGAAACTGACAATTACAGGCTACAGTGCAAACAGTCCCACTGTGGCTTCCCATAACCAGAGGCTTTTTTTAGAGCAGTCATTCTGGTTTGGCCCTAAACGGCTCAACTCTGCATTCCTCTAAAGGACAAAAACTTTAAAAAAAAAACTCTCATTGAGAAAACACCCTGCCTCACCTCTACAAGAGGATAAAGTTTCTCCAATGTAATTAGGGAGGGACACTGGCACAAAGCTTCGCCTGACCCTCCATTAATGAACCAGCCACCACATCTCTCCTGTCTGAACCCCCTGCCCACTAAGCAGGACCTGTTGCTCAAATCGCATTAACTACCAGCAAATGAAAAAACTCAATATGTTGTGTGCCAGGCTTTGCTGATGAAAACACAATCCCAACATTTACTACTCTGTCTCCAGCAGAGGAAAATAGAAAAATGAAATTGTGCATTGCTGCAAAAGACAATATTTTCTTCAATCCATTGCTGGCAGCATTGGGGCCTTTTACAAAGCAACAGAATGTGGTAATTGGGTACGATCCACATTGGCACTTCACTGAGACTCACTAACTTGCTTCTTGTTGGCTGGAGGCTAATGCATGAACTAAGGTTTGCCATTTAATGCAGTGTGTTCACATGATTATGCTTTTGCTTCATCGGTAACACGACATAACATTAGCAAAACACAATAAGACAACTAATTTATCTACATTACTTATGGCACTCCGCTGTCAGTGACTTCTGCTGTACTAACTACATAAGGGGTTGTCAGTGTGGCATATGATGGCAAGCAGGACGAAAGCAGACAGCCAATGTGATGGAGCTAGAGCTGAGGTTTTCACAGTGCAGACTAAAAAAGAGAGGCACTGAGGAAAAATAGTGTCAGCAGTGAGAGGGAAGTTATACTGGCACCAAGAAACAAGGCATATTACAGAAGATTAAAGTTTTTTAGGAGCTCAAACCGGATCAAGTTAGCCAATTCTTTGGCATCAACCCACACGTTTCTATAATCACCTCAATCGTCACTACATAACTTTTTTTTTTTTAAATATAAATGTGTAGATTATAAATCCCAAAGTGCAACTGTATCTTCACACGGTTGTTGATCTGGCACACATGCATATGTAAGAGGCACACATCCATGCACTAACACAGTGGTTCCCAACTTTTATTATAGCCCCCCTTGGACCAACATGAATATATGTAACACATTACTGGACAAATGTAAATAAATAATCCCAGTGCAAAGGCCTTTGCAGAAAGTATGTGCTCAGTGTGGTATAATTATTTTAGTTAGTATATAAAACCAAATTTTGACAGCCTCAAAGTTGGCAGAGCTTTGTGCCCCCCCGAGATGCACTTATGGAGAAGCGTCAGAGTGAGGGGGCTTAATGATCGCCCTTCATCCCAAGTGGCTGCAGGTTCAGTGCCTTCAGCGACAGTACACAAAGGAGTGAGCTGGTCTACGGGGCATGCCAACATTTTGTTAAGCTATCTGCAACCCCAGAAATTAAGGAGAGAGAGAGAGAGTGAGGAATGTCATTAAGGAAAGAAGCTGCAGTTTGGACTTGAACGCAGGCTGCTTGCTTGGAGGACGGTTGTGTTGCATTCACAAACACATAAACACATTCTTCCCTATCTCTGACTAGAGAAAGGCACCAACAGATTGCAGTCTGCTTGCTCACTCTGTAGAACAATAGGTTTTATCTGTTAAAGGTTCTAGACAGCAGATGATTTGATTAAGCAGAATACTGACACAAAATTGTGAGAGAGTTGTGAACTCAAAGAAGAGAAATCTCCAGATGATAAAGCAAGATTCAAATTTTAGCAACAATCATGCAGCCCTAGTGTGAATCAGTACCACAAATCTATACTTAAACGTGAGAGAACCTTGACCCTGGTGCCAAAGCTACATAGTGCTTAAAGCAGGGGAAAGGGTCATGCAATGGGGTTGACACCTCTCTACATCAGTCTTATCCGATTCAGAGTCACAAGAGGCTTTAGTGTATCCCACCTGGGCTAGTGCAAAGACACTTTCTGCTTGGTAGAATTTCTTGCACTGTTACATAGGCTTAGAAGCTAAAAATTTTAAGTGTGAAAGGTTCATACTGTTGATTTTAAGCTTCATGCTGCTAAAGCAGGGTTTTACACAAGATAACTTTGTAAATCCTGGAAGCAAAGGAGGAAAATAAACACTCCAACTGCTGGTGGAATGCTGTGATCCAACTGGGAGCAGCTGCATCTTCATTTCAATAACACACCAATGACACACAGCATTCCTTCCAGTCGAGGATCAGCTGAGAGATGACCCACGGGGGAGACTCTGTGTCCTTCATTTCACTCTAGGACTCTGCATGTCCACATTGTGTGCCATCAGATGTGATAGAATTGTTCCATAGTGTTACATTAGCATTTTGTCAGTTGTCCAGAACGTCAGTCCCGATACTCATCTCCTGAAACAGCACAGGGATAGTCCATCAATCTTCCTCGAGGGAGGGGAACTGTTTTGCTGCCTTCTTTAGTTCCTTGAAATGATTCGGTCCTCAGCCCCCCTCACTCAATCGCTCCGAGCTCGCATTCTACAAGTGTGTAACCAGTCACTGCGCCCAGCTGTCATGTGTCTGTTGAAAGCAGTGTGACTGACACTCATTGTTCAAGATTGAATATGCATTTCTCCCTCCAGGACTGACGCTTGCCAAAATGAAGGACGTCCCCCCTGATTGATGGCATCTATTTATAAAGGAGTTCTCTCTTTTCACTCTGGTATAGACTTTTTTTTTCTTGCTCAGCAAACTGACCTTTGACAAGCCCATATATACTGTCCACTCCTGGGTAAACAGTGGGGCTAGCACCCTCCAGTCAGCTGGTCGAATAGCTGGTCAATGAGCTACTGTCGGGCCAAAATCTCACTGGTCAGACAATCCTTTGTATGACTGCAAGAGTTTTATAGGAAAGAAAAGCTGGAAGCCCACTATTTGTTAGGGAGAGAATCAGACTAGCTCTATTTTGATTAATTGTGGTATTATGTTGAAGAACAACACTGATAATAAATGAGATCACTCAAATTTATCTCACTTTGATGTCTCTATTCGATTATTCATAAAGTTTTACAGAAAATCAAAACAGCTGTCAACATGCTGTGCATTTGACATCATATTTACGTGCTTTTGGCAACACATCTGTCAGGTTTAACCAGTGGACACTAAGTTCTGTTCACTTATCACTTTGAAATAAATCACCTTGACTTGACCGTAACAGCCTAAAAATCTAATTATTTTATTCTTAATCAGAGTGGACATTTGACCTCACATACATGACCTCCAAAAGCTGATAACAATGTCTTTCCGTTACGTCCGTTTTACACTGGAAGCATTTTTTCTTCATTGCACTTGCCACACGTGTCAGCTCCGGCGAGTGTCGCTACAGCTTTCACACCAGGTGCGAGCATGTCCTGCAGCCTGCTGTCAAAGCTCTCTCTCTCCATATATGTCACTCTAATAAATTTTATAGAAAATTTGAGAGGAAACACAATAAATCTTCCCACAAGGAACCTTTTTCATTGCACAACTGACCTGAGAAACCTGTAGAATAAAAGCATTCTGACGAACAAGTGGAGTTTCTCCACAGATGAGGCAAACTAAAGCTTTAACTCTGAGAGGCAGAGATAGGAAGAGTAACCGGACAGTTTCTATCTTTTCTGTGACAAGTTGTACCTCTGTGGACACACATACCAGCTGAATAATGGTAAATATGGACACATAGTTATCATTTTCTGGCTGTTTTTGGAGAGAGTCGAAGTGAAGTGGATGTTAAAGCACAGCATGAGGAGTTCCCCCAAAGCCTTCTTGAGATATTGCCTCAGACCTTAGACCTATCCCTTTTTAAAATCCAGTGACTATGCCCTTGAGTCAAAGTGGATGTTTGTGCAATGCAGGGTTGCTTAATTATGCAAAAAAGAAACATTTGGTACCAAGATCTCAATCATCAAACACTATCATGCGCTGAATTTTCATCTCTACATTGCATATGACTTTTTAGAAGTTAAAGGGCAATGAATACGTGTGCATTTATTTATATTTCTGAAAATCATAGGAATACAGGCACATGTATCATGGTCTAATCGGGGTCAGATTTTATTTCGGTACAATACAGAGAGGTGAAAAAAATAATCTATTATGCTGCAAAATGTGTATTTTGTTCTTTTTAAGGTTAATTTACGCTACCAATCCAGGTGCACTGACCACACTGTCATTGATAAGGTAAAACAAGTGATAATATGTGTGTTTTTTTTTCAAAGACCAATTACTTTGCTGTTGAGTGGATGTAGTTTCAGTTGACCATGTTTTTCCTAAAGTTGTACAACAGCCCTTGTAGACAGAGAGCAAATGATGCATCCAGAGTTATTGGAAACCTCTCAGAGCTCCCCAAACTTTCCATTAAGAGGAGGAAAAAAAAAATCACACTTTCACAGCAGAAATTATGCATGGGCACAGGGAAGAGGGTGGGGGGGTGGGGATGGGGGGTGGGGGAGCTACTCCAGAGCACCAAGGTGAGATCACAAACATAATCAATAATGCACAGCCTTTTGTGTTTCGACACTGCAGTTAGCTCAGCTCGAATCCATTTGAGCGAATCCACGGTGCCAGAATGGCAAGGTCTGTGCTAAGTCAACAGCCCAGATGAAAGATGGGTCTTCTGGAAGGGAGCGACGGTGGAAACAGCAAGGAAGGAGTTGCAGGGATGATGGCCTGAGCAGATGAGAGGGAACGTGGGCGGACTTGGCAGGAGAATGAGGCACAGAGGGAGTGCCTGGTTGCCACTGCTGCAGATGTTGTTTGTAAGTCTTCACACAACGATGCACTCAATCCGCAATCCTGCAAAAAGGATTGAGGCTGTGGCTGAGGGCTGAGGCACTACAAAGCAAAATGACGATGATAACAAAGGATAAAAAAGCTACCATCCTTTCAATACGCTCACAATGTAATAAATATTTCATTTGATGTGTTTAATTTGATATAAACCACTCCTGTCTTTGCACGCCTTCCACAGCTTTCTTGCCACGGCTCACAACAACTTTCCTGACACAATCTATTGACACTAGCTGAGCTGAGTAACATAATGCTTCCTCAATGGCTGATCCGCTTTTAAGCAGCATTGATGATTACACATTCAGCTCAACAAACCAAACAAGCTGGACTCAACTGCGTGTGAGGCTCCAGAATTTAGTTCTATATACAGGTTACTGGTTATGAGACATAGTCAGAGTTTGCAATCAAGCATATTTCAGGCACTTTTAAATGATATTTTCAAGCTTTATCAGCATTTTACAGTTTTGGTAATGAACATACAAAAACAAATCACATAAACTTGATATTTTATATTTTTCACCTCTTTAAAATAAAACTTTAAACAAGCTTTAAATAAAACTATTGTACATGGACAGATGAGAAGTTACAGGAAAACAAAACAAAATCAACATAAAACAATTGCCCACACACATAGTTACGCTTCCATTATCTAAGAAAAAAATACACTGAGTTTACACGGTCACCCCCTGACATTCTTCTTGTTCCACCAAGTAACAGCACTGGCACTAACACTCATGCAGAGTTTGGTTTGGGATGTCAAAAAATTTTCCAAATGATGAGGAAAATGATTCCACCACTGTGAGATGTACTATCTCATACACTTTCAATGAGGGATGCAAGCTGACGGCTGGCTAAAAAGCTAAATTTAGGTCACGAAAAAGCCAGCTCCAAATAACTAGTAGGTTACTACTTCCTCATACTTCTAATCAATACAGGCCCAAACCTGGTCAAATACTCTGAACTGTAACACGGCTACCCACCATAAGTAACCTCTACAGCTCAGCAAAATGGCTGTTGCCATGCTACCAAAATACACCAAAGATAAAATAAAAGTGCTTAATGAATGCCATGGAACCAAGTGACTGCATTGACAGCATCCCAGGAACATTGTGATATTGCAGTATCTTGACCAATAAAAAGGAATTTATATATTCAAAGTGACTGTCATTTAATGCTTGCATATAACACTCCATCATGGCAGCATCTGGCAACTTTCAGCACAGAAATGAAATCATTATTTCCTGTATTGTTTGGGAATTTTTGGCTAGAGGGCATTACTGGACAGCTTTCTGAGCAGAGATGGCATAGAGGGTTCAGCGTCATTTGCTCTTACTTTAGAACAACAATATGCAACGTTTCCCACCTTGAGTTAGTAGTTCTAGGTTAAAAAGCACATTAACTTTAAATAAGGGGAATGGTAGTTGCTCCTTTAATCCATAAGTATCTATGGCAGCTGGCTTTATGGCACTAGTTCACACATCACCCTCAAGCTAAAAAGAAGCCAGCAAGTTTGACTCAGTCCTGTTTGATACAATGTCAGAGGCTGAGAGAAGACTTGACCAAACAAGAAGCATAACAAATATGAGGAGAGATGCCATTTATCCTCTACTCTTCCCATTTTTTGGTAGTTTGTGAGGGTATTTCTGGTAAAATAAACTGGACAGCACTGCCACAGTTTGATGTATTGTCATAACCATATACAAAAACTAATTCATCAAATACTGCCCTTTGTTCTTCGTTAAACATACATCTGACTCTGACAAGGGCTGTTGATGGTACTACTTAAGGCAATGGTGGCCACAACCAAATTCTGAGTTCAGAAGAAACTGAAACCTGACACATCAATTCTTCTATTTGCTTATACTGGCAACCATGAAATGGGCATAGTGACAAAAACACCACACTGTGTTACTGCAGCTGGAGAGCTTTCTAATGCAGATGGCTCAAGTGTCTTCCACTGAATTATTGATCTGCTCATGTGTATCGTAAACAATGAAGACACGCCATGATCTTTTTTCTGTCCCAGCACAGGATATGAGTGTGTGACACTATCACAGAAAACAAACACCATCTGGACACTACCGGACATCACAGAAACAACCTGACCCAGAAATGTGCAAGACAATTTCTTTGGTGTTCAAAAATGTTTGAAATGTTTTGCGTCTTCAGATAAAACCAAGTCCTTTTTTATTCCAAAAAAAGATCCCGAGCAAAGATTTTCCTTATTTTGAAGTTTTTTCTGTTCATATTCAAACAGCCTTATGGTTGATTTATTACCATATAAAAGACAGTTGATGATGAAACAAATTCGTTTGGTGAGTGGATATGATGGGTCATAAGAGCTGTCCCAAAGAGGGGTGCTTTGTTGATGCAGCCGGGGTTCCGTTGGGCAGATTAGGCTGTGAAGGGAGCCTGACAGCTGATTATAAACTCACTCTTGCTGATGACTGGTTCACACAACTGACCCTTTTCCTGCTTGTAAACGGCTTGGTTAAAGCAGAACAATCCCCCAGACTCATTAGCCACGGCATGCCAACAACAATCTAGTTTCTCTGAATATATAAGGTCACATAGGCTCTAGGGGTGTAATGATCCATCGATCTGGATCGATAAATCAATTGGTTAAGCAATGATCCAATCAAATCGATGGAAACTCAAAACATTGATCAACATCGTCATCTTCAACGCCATTATTTTGAAATTCTGATTGGACATCCATTTCACCGCTTCCGCCCAATAGCGCCTCGTTCTGAAGTTTCAACTTTACAGGGCTCTCAAGTCTCACGCATTCAGCTTATGAGACGCGCACCTTTTCGCTCTCTCACACACCACACACGGTATTTCTCCTGCTTTAAAATGAACTGTGTAGCGCCCACCGAGTAACACCGCTATATGCTAACGTGTAGCAACACGCTCTTAGCATCACAGAACTAAACAGGAGCTTGACATGTCAGCCAATCAGAAAATAGCACTGCTGTACCTGGGTAAGATACGGTCAATCTGACAGCAGAGGATGCATACTGCACACACACGACGGGAGTAATCACACGAGTACAGTAAGTTATCTCATCATTTGATTTTGTAGCGCACTGATTAATGAAAGTATTGTATGAAAGGAAAACAGTGAGAGCTTGTTCTTATTCTTCCTCCACACCTACCATTAAACAGTGAAGCAAAGTCTAAAAACACCTGACTACTAATTAACCCAATTTTAATTTTGAACATGATTAGATCATACAGATGGTTATAATCCTCTATAACCTATCATACCCAAAGGTAAGCACATTGTTTCACATTTCAGTAATAAAAACGTCAAAACTTAGAAATTGCTTTGTATTTCTTTCTTGCTTTAGGTGAAATGTAGCTGATTGTGTTCAATGAGTACATAATATCGTCTTAAATCGATCGAAGGCCCCTGAATCGTATCGAATCGAAATCGAATCGTGGCAGACTTTGTGATAATCGGCAAATATTGTATCGTTGTCCAAAGAATCAATATTGTATTGTATCATCATGAAACTGGTGATTTACACCCCTAATAGGCTCCAGAACCAAGAGAGTGAAAAAGTTAACGCAGATCAATAGAAGCAGATTGGCAGAAAGACAGGTTCCCTAATGTCCCTTGTAGTTTGGGGCACAGCTTCAGAAAACACAATGAACATTATTTAAGACTCATTTGCTGCCAGTTAGTCTGTGTTTGGGATTTGTGTTTGCCTCCAGTTTTGCTTTACTAGCCATTAGCTAATGCGGTGACTTCTCTAGAACTTAATTTCATAAAAAAGGTCTCATGATAGCTATCAGCAATGTGACCAGCATACAGGCCGGGAGGGCAAAAAGAGCTTGAAAATGAAGCAGAAACCATGTAACACTTTGTGGAGCTGCGGAACTATCTTCTTAATTTCCAATTTTCTTCAACAAAGTTGTGTTTACATCCACTAACTGCAGAAAATCAGAGGTATTCATGTCTGATGAGTTTAGGTCACTTTGGACCATTATTGAGCACCTGGGCAAGTACTTAAATTGCTAAAAACATACCATAATAGTGGAGAATACTTCCCCTTACACTACCACCAGGATAAAAAAATCTTCTTAAGAATGTAGACAGTTTAATACAGTTTGAGTGTTTTGGATCAATAGTGCTGCTGTTTGATGACATGGGGAGAAAGAAACTTTCATAAAAATTACTCGCTTGGTTGGACACTAAAATGGGCATTCGGGTATGAAATTATATTATTTTTTAGCTTCTTTCGTTCATGTTTTGCAGACAGTCATTACATAAAGTTATTCAGATTATCTTCAAGTACAAAGAATAATTTCAAAAAAAGAGAAAAAAAGAAATGAAACTCATTAAATGGGTGATGGGTGACGGGAGACAGTCCGTCACCAGGTGTCTGTAAACCCTACAGCTAGATGCAATACAAGGAACGTGTCAAATGTCTGGCATGTCTGTGCAGCCTTAGAAAACACAAGAGCACAGCACTGAAAAGGGAATGCCACATTCAATATCTCTGGGGAGGGAGGTAAGACACAGCTCACATGTGACAAATTAAACTAAAACAGTCCATTCTGAGCTAGGCTGAAACAGACAGGTTTATAGACATGCCAAAATCTAATATCTGAGGGGATTTTTTTGGAAATAAATTTTAAAGTATGTTCTGGGGACATCTGGAACCAGTTAAAAACTTGTTCGAAGGAGTAAAATTTGGGATCCTAAGTCCAATTTTATCTTGGCACATTGCTGCTTACAGTGAATCATTCTAAATCTGTCTACAGGCTGGATGCTAGCTGGCTCTTGTGTGCTAAGGACATACAAAAATATCTAGTTTGGGCAGTTCTTAAAAAGAAAATTCCTCCTCAGCCTGTCAGATTTGTTACTCTTAGTGCATTATCTGTGGCGTCTGCTTCTGTTCCCCTTCCTGTAGGTGCACTTAGGGCCAGTAGAGGGGAACAGACTTCCTGCTCTTTGGCCTGGTAGCCCCAGTTCCCCACAGCCTAGTCATTACTGCTGGCTAACAAGCAGAGAGCGGGGGACGTCTGCCGCTGCTCTTCCCCTTAACTAACAAAGAAAAAGACCTCATGGGTAACTTTGGTAGCGGCAGCGGAGGCAGCACAGAGACACAGGCTCCTGCTGGACCCATAATGGGGCTTTCTCATTATATGCTGTCTCCTGGGGGGAAAAAAAGGACGTACGCCAGGCTACAGGTCCTTTCAACTAGGCATCATGGGACCACAGGGGTAACGGAGGAAGGAACATAATGCACAGGACCTGTCACATCTGCCACAACTTTGAATTATATTTGCGTAGAGGTGCTTTTGTGCGAGCCTGACTGTGTGTGGGCAAGCAGGCATGTGTTCGGCGTCGTCCTCCTGTGCTGCTCAGCTGGATGTTTACACGCTCCCTTAATGTCATCTTATATTTCTGTTGGTGCTGGGGCCGTCAGAGGAGCTCATAGGAGGAGGGAAGGGGGGAGCTGAGTAAGGTAGGGTTGTGGGGAGGTGGAGGGGCATGAAATGAGTTTGACTTGATTTGATTTGATTCCAGTGACTCCATCAGAGAGCCGGGGGCGAAGCGAGGGAGGAAGGCAGGACTCGCGCGGCCGATGTCTGCTCAGGCGTGTACGGCTCAGACCACACATGCTTACAAAAACATATATCATCACAAACACACAGACGCAAACAGACACGGGCACATTTTGCTTTATTAATGGCCCACAGACTCGAATAGGCTCCAGTCTGAGACCACATACAGAGATGTAACTTCAAGTGGATGCATCATTTCCTGATACTTGGCAGTCAATAGTAATTATGGGGGACGCAGTCGTGGGATGTGTATATTAATGGCTTGTAAATACTCTTTAATCCCCTGCCCACCACTTGTTTGACAGTTGTTTCTATCAATTTCCTCTTGTGCCCATAATAAAGTTGGATGAATATTGGCAGTGCTTGCATTGACAATTCATTTATATAGCCTGATAACCTATCTTTGAAAAGATGGTCTCCCTCTCTATCAAAGGTAAATGAGAGTGCTGACTGAACTCCCTGTGCAAATTTTACTTTACAATCAACAATCTTCTTTTTTAAAAATGATAAAGTAAATCATAGCGTCTTGCACAGATAGTATGATTCAAGGTTGCCTCTGTATTGCCTGCTGATGGCTGTCATCACACTAGTATTTGGACAAAAATCATGAATTCTTGTGCAACTCAATGAAATTTCTCTGCAATGCATCTGCCTCTGTAAGGGTTACTACACAGGTTTTGTTGACTATATTCCAGGGAGATATTAAATCTGGTCAAAAGTGAATTTTTAAGCTCCAATTGAAGTGGCATACTGGATTTTGCTGTCAGTTGTTTTCATTATTTAGCAGCATGGACTTGGACTTGAATAGAGCTTTTTCAGTCAGGTGAGTGTACTCAGAGCGCTCTTTGCACTGCAGGTCACACCTTCCCATTCTCAAAGTATCTGACTGATGAGAGCTGCCATGTAAAGACTCTGTTAGCATACTTAAGGCTTATCTATATTTCTGTGTCAAAGCTTAACCATACCCTTCACTCTAGGTCTGTGTAGCTCTGAGTTGATGCAGAAGGCTGTGTGTAGCCCGATGTGCAGATCCCCAAAAATAAGACTACATGTTAAAGCAACTCGGACCGCAAGCTCTTTGATTGGTCCATTGCCGGTCTCTGAGACTGGCAGTCACTCTCTCAGGCATATTTTGTGTACCATAACGTGATAAATAACTGCAGATGATAAAATAAATAGATCAACAATTCTCAACACTTTCATGGTCAGATGTGAGAGAAAATATCGAAATGTTTGAGTGTTGATTTGGATTGGTATTGGCAATCAGCTAAATTCCATGTGTCCAAAACCGTCATATTTAACATCTGCAGCTGTATTAGCCCTGTGTTTGTTCCATCTTGCACATATATTAAACACAGCCATGGCTGGTACAGGATCTCTCTACTTCACTGACTTTAATGTAATCAAAGAATACCAGCTCCACTGAGAAATTACTGTTTATTTGAAAGTGGTTGCATCGGATTGCATTATAACTTACAAGTATTAACACAACTCTGTCTGATCCTTGTGTCTTACATCATACATGTGAAGTATTAAGAATGATGTTGTTAAATTAGCTGATGTTTTGTCTTCCTGTCATAGATTTTCATTGAATAAATGACTCAATTCACTGCTTTAAACAACAAAGCTGCATGAAAAGGGCATCTTCAGTTTCCTCAGCATAAAATGCACAAAAAATGGTTTTATTCTTTGTCAAATCAGAACAATATGATGTTGGTTTAGTGCTGCTATTGAAAAACAACTGATGTTTGACAAAGATACAAAAGGTATCACAATAACTGACTCAAACAAGGAACAAAGGCGCTTCTTCACTTAGAAAGACCATTGCAAAGAGGCCCTTTTACTACACCTTGTGCTCATTAAACACACACGACATTAAACAAATTATCTGGAGCCATCAGCTAACAAAGCTGCCAGTTAAGGTGAAATTATTGTTTGGAGTACAAGTCGATAATTTCACAAACACTAACAAAAAAAGTACAAAATCACAGTTGTCAAATTAAATACAAGCCAAGACAGATCCTGTTTAAGTAGAGAAAATCAGAGTCTACAATCATTTGTGAACGCCCATGTTCCTGCTGCAGCTTTCTTGTCATTTTTATACGGAGTAAGATTAGAAGAAATCATTTTAGTCCATATTTTTGCTTATGAACCTCAGGTTCATATGTTTTCATTTTCTATAAACCCTAGAGTATATTTACAATTGTGTATGTTTAAACATATTGAGTGTCCCTGATCCAGCTGTACTCTTACTCTAAGTAAGACACTTTATAGGAGTGACTGTCACTTTAAGGCCCTCTTCCTCATGTGGGCCTAGTCTGCTCTGATTGGTCAATCGGACCGGCTGGTCAGGTCAGCACTGCTGAGTGCCATTTTTTAAACTGCTCCTCATTTTTTGTACTGTCCATGCTTTGCACTAGGCTTGTTACCCTGGGCCAATGGGCTTTAACTTCTGAATAAACAATGTTAGGACTTCACACTGGCAGGTCTATTAAGGAGGGCTGGCGAGACAAGTTGTTTCAGGCAGCTACTGGCACTGTGTACTCTCTACCTAATGAAGTGACCAGGAAGTGTATTTCTTCCTTTTGTTGGACAGTAAATAATTGTAACTACCTAATTAAGAGTGTCCTAATTTTTTTAACAGGTTGTTTAGCTAACCATCATCACTTTTATAGCATCTTCAAACCTGGTACTGTTGATTGAAACTGATACTCAGGGCTTCCACTCTTTTCTGGAAATCATTTTCCAGGACGTCTGATTTACAAGATGTGCAGCCTATGGCTTTAACAAATCTATAAAGTATCATACATTCTCTGACACGGAAATGATGGCAAATTTATCATAGAATTGCACAATGACACCCACAGATTCCAGCGTCACATAACTAACTCAGGTTGATCTAGCCTTCTAAAAAACAAGATTAAAGGTTGATGACCACTATCTCTAGCTAGCTCCACCATATTGAATTTCAAATGTACTTATTTCTAACTCTCGGGGCATGAGCATTGTCTACTAGCTATCTTTTTAGTCTGACTTTTATGCAGTGTCTCACTACTATAAATTTATGGTCTATACTTATTTTTCTTAATGTTAATTTACTCTGTTTTTTATAAATATATTTTGTTGATTTACTGTTTAAGTAGCCTCAATTTTATTTATTTTTTTTTCTTTTTGTCACCATTTTTTTTGAGTTTTTATATTTTATTCCTTAACTTGCATTACTTTATCTACATTTTCACTTCATTTCCTATGTTTGATTTTTGTTCACTAACAAGGTAGAAAGAAGCTAAATAATTTTCCAGGACAATTCAAGCTTTTCCAGGACATTTTACTTTTTTCCTCAGTTTCTATATGTCTTCCACGGATGGAAAATCGGTCAATCATTTTCCAGGTTTCCAGGACGTGTGGAAACCCTGGTATTTTGATAAACATGCACACATTGAACAACAGATTATTTTTCATTACAGAGATAAAATGAACACCGTGGCTAATTTCAAACACCCTGGGATTAGGTATTACTGTACTATCACCTGACCTTAACACAATGGACTCCAGTTACTGCCTCACCATCCATCCATGCCCTCCATATGCACTCAGGTCACGCAGCTGATCTTTGACAGGTTGCAAACAGATCCCTGCGCAGAGCCATCCCTGAGACCAGAACGCTGACCTCTGGTAATGAGTCTCTTGGGGGGGCTGAGGAGTTGGGAGGAGGGGGTTAACTTATTCTACTCGGTACAGTTGTAAACTGGTCAGCTTCTCCCATGGGGCTTACTCGCCCTCACGTTGCAACCTCTTCTTACCTTTTCTCTCTCCCACCCCCAACACCCTCCACCCAATTCAAACAACGGGACGCCGTTGCCGCGGAGATTTAGGGATTGGAAAAGGGGGGGCGGGGTCAAGGTGATACAGATGAGTTGGTTTGTTATCTGGCTGCATTGCTGATGTTGTGCAAGATAGGATTGTGCCCTTGTGGTGTGGGGGTGTAGTGTAAACATTGGAATTCAGCACAGGTGGAGGCATGCAGGAGGAGAAATTTACTTTTTTTGTTAGAAATTGCAAATACCATATATCAGCATATATTTGTATGTGTGGGACCGAGCGGAGTAGAGGTTGGTGAAGCTTAGCCGACTCTGTGGAATGTAAACTAGCCACTGCAGCACTCTGCCAGCCTGGTCTCCATCAGACGCTGCACCACCAGGGATCCAGCGTCTTTTCTGAGGCATCCCTACCTACCCCCTCCACCATCCTAGGGTGGCACTGTTCTTGTGAAATATAAATAATTATTCTTTTAGAGACTTCTAAAGTTTTTTTACACAATTATTGAAAAAATGCACATGAACAAAATCACCAAAAGTCTTGAGCTCTCAACAGTTGAACATATTGCTGGCTTTCTGCTACTTGACCAGCTTCTAGTGACCACTGTGAGGAGCTGTGGTACTGGCTTTTTAACTTTTGCTTCTCAAAAAAATGTATATTTTACTATAACTGCAGGGACATTGGGATATTGAAAGTCAGCTTCTTACTATTCACTTATACAGCGCCTGATGATTTAAACATCCCCCAAAAAATTGGAGAATTGTTCCCCATACACCTCCATCAAGATGAAAATCTACAGATACATAGACACTTTTGTTCATTTCTGATGTGACCTGAATAAATTTTCTGTTTGAGAATCAAATCTTTGGTGAGTAACAAGCTAACATTAGCATGTTAATGTTATCAACTCTACAATCAGAATTACAACCAGCTGTTACTTTCAGTCAGTGTTTTAGGACAATCATTGTATAAAATGAGTTATAACTCTGATCAAGTGAACACAAAAATGATTTTCAGGTTTAAGAAGAGTTTATTATTACTGTCTTTGTAACTTTAAGACTAAGTAGAGTGTCTGACAGCACTGCTCTGCTATTTGCTCCTGAGATGGGAGTGTGTAGTGGTCTTGGTGTAAGTTACATTTTTGATTTGATAAGTTTCCAGCAACATTATAATGAAAAACTGGATGACAAGATGTTAAGCACTTGCTCTGTTTTCAACAGCTGCTGTAACAAAGACTATCACAAAAACAAAGACTGGAATGTTATGTCGAAGCCCTGAAGAGAATGCCTTATAAAAGAGGTGCTTAAGGGGCTGACAGGGTTTTTCTTCCTGTTCACTGGTCGTTAGCTTGAGTTGATCTTATGTTACTATTAATTATGGATGGGTATTTGCTATTGGTACTGACCCCTGAATAGTCTCCCTCCCCATCAGTCATGTGTCTCTGGTGTAGTTCACACACCACTCACAGTCAAATATATTGACAATCTGGTTTCACAACTAACTTTTTTACTTACCAGTCAAAGTGCCAAGTAGATAAAAAAGGTAGTCTAACTAGCATTTGCACTTTACTTAGTATATTTTTTCTTTCAATTTGTGAATTGAGTATTATGTTACTTAGATTAAACCATTTTATCAGAACAGGGAAAAAGAAATGGTTTGAAAATGTTTTGCTCAGCATGTATTTATACTTGAACTTTTAGGTCTGATCAATAAATTAAATGTGCTTTGTTTTTTGTTGTATGACTGATTTAATGATTGTGAAGCAAACATCACTGTTTATAAAACACTTTCTGAATGCATGTGGAAGTACAAATGAGCAAATCTCTTTTAATTCAACTGAGATTGCATGCATGTGAGAATCTAGATCAGGATTTTTTTTTTTCCAATCATGCAGCTGTACTCCATCCCTCTCAAATCCAGGCACCCACCATCTGGGGAATCCATCCCTTGTTAGAACTGCCTGCCTTGTACCCACCTTGCCTCCCAGTTGCCACGGTGATTTGCTTGCCTTTTCTGTGTTTTCAAGCATGTGCAGATAAGCAGAGTTTGAAGAAAAAGCGAGCAGTCACTTAGCATGCATTATCATTTCACAGCTATTTGATACCTGCGCCTTCCTTGCACAGCCGTGGTTATCTCCCCAGACGATTGCCCCAGGGAAGGTTTAATGCTTTAATCTAATCTGATGACAAATGATTCGATTAGCTTGGCCACTGATTAACCTCTTCCTCTGTGTTTTGTGCTCTTATGCCTGAGCAAGTCTCATTTCGTGCTCCCCCTCCTCTCCCCTTCCCCGCCCGCTGCCGTCACTCTCCAAATGTCAGCGATGCAGCACGTGTCACTTACTTGATGCATTGTGTTGTGCTGGGGTGTCTGCAGACAAGGCTGGGCCGCTGCACCCATGCCTCACCAGCCATCTGCAGCCCACCGAGGGGACACATGATGATGACGGCTGAGTCACCCATTAGCCCAAATTAGAGCCATCCTTCCACCATTCAAGACAGGGCCGCCGGCAATGCCACGCAGTCAAGGCCATTACGGAAAACACGTACTAAACTGATTTCACTCTGCAAATACCATTAGCTGGTGCCCCGAGATTATAAATATCCCAACTTCCAATCTGACGAGGAAAATGGGCTCAGATGGGGATCCGTGTAAGGAAAATCCTGCATCAGTGTCATGGACTTTTCCACTCTCTGCCAGAGGGTAACGGCAAAGACAAGCAAAAGATGAGGGAGTGGAGAAAGCCAGAGGAGGAGAGTTTATTTCAACAGATACCATGACTTTTTAGGGGACTGTTTTAAAGGAGCTGGTTTGAATTTGTTATTATGCTCACGCTCTGGCCTCCCTTTATATTGAAGGTTGGCTGCCAACTGGTTGCTTTCTTGATCCCTACCCCTATGTCCTCCCTCTGCTGCATCAGCATCTCATGAACATATATGAATACTAATGGACATGTAACATAGCATCTCCTTCCATCAGTCAGTACATTTAAATGGGCAACAGTGAGCTTCATTACCCCTGGAACTTGGATATCAGGGTTTGACGTTACATCACATTACAGATAAATGTGTTCCAGGCATGAGCGGGTAAACCTTGGGTAAGTAAAGATCATCAGCCATCAAGAGTAAGAATAAAGATGCTCTTCTGGGGTGCTGATTTTGTGGAGTGGTAAGCAACCAGGCACTTCCCATCAGTGTTCATTTTGTCGACTAATTATTTTCGTCATAGTTTTCGTCAACAACCTTTTTTCCCCTGACGAAAACTAGACTATAACTAAAAAAAACAATTGTACATTAACAAAAGCTTCAACTAAATTAACTGTCATTTTCGTCAACAAATAAAAACTAGACTAAAATTTCAATGAAGGCATAAAACGCCCCAAAATATACTTAAATAAAAAGGCTTTCACGCCTAACATATTTGGTCCACATTGAACGAACTCTGGTTAACGTTTTTGGAAAGTTTGTTTAATTTGAGGTGCTGTGAAAACTAGAGAAACTCTGGCGCAGACTTAAGAACCAAACTCTGGACTGCGTGAAAACAGGGGGTCTTGGTCTTCTTCCATGGTGGGTATGAAAGCCACCCAAACCAAACAAGAACCAAACAAGGAAATCAAACCAAAAAGCAGGGCATTGTGGCTTGAATTTGGCTGAATATCACCACAGAGAGCAGTTTAACACACCCTTCACTGATATATCAATTAGAGTGCGGCTACCGTTAGCGCTGCTAGCCTCCAGTTCTCTTAACAGGTTAATGTCTACTAGTCCAGGTGTAATATGGAACATTGCTATGTGAGTGTTTCTTGGTACTACCTGCAACTTTATCTTATTTTATGGGGTAGTGTGCTTCTGAACTGCTCCGAGCTAAACCATGTTGTGGCTTTTTTAATGGCTTGTTCCATTTTATCTCTTAGGTCGAAATATCCGAATTTCTACCCAGGAAGTCAGAGGATCTTTAGGTACCTTGAGTCTACCAGCTTGTAACAGGAATGTGTTTAACTGGGATGTGATGTTATCCCCACCTATGAGTTAAGAGTTACAAGGTAAATAAAATGCACCATTACTCGAGGATTGTGTATTTCTGAGTCATATTGCAACAATAGGCGGGAGGCAGGAACAAAGACCACAGCTACACAATATTTTACAGGTTTTGGTCTACTTGACAAAGTGCAGTGTGAAAAAAAAAACAAACCAGGAGAAAACCACAAGGAAGTCCGCCAAACTTAATATGTAAGATGTACGATTAATTAATTATACTTGACAGGTTGAAACACAATTATTCACTAAAATAGAAACAGCTGTATCAGAGACTCAAAGTTGGGTGAGGATTAGACAAATTCCACCAAGATGAGGTTGTGGATGGCAGTTTCATTTCACAGGTCATACACCATGGCACAACTGAGCATATCAACAAGACACAAAGTAGTTATACTATATCTGCAAGGTCTCCCAGAGTAAAGATTTCAGGGGATTCAAGATGTCTGTTTAAGCTCTTTTGAAAAAGCACGAGGACACTAACAACACTGAGGACTCTACATCCAGTGGGAGGCCTGTTCAACTTAATAGTGTCAAGGGAAATGTTTAGTATTTAGTTTCAATTAGGACGAATCAATGCTAAATCTGATAGTCTATCAACTGCGGTTCCCATTGTGTGTTGGCATCAAGCTAACAAAATCAGAAATACATCCAAGTTTGTCTTTTGGATAAGGGGGATTTCCTCATTAAGTAATTGCTGGGACTTTTGAAATTTTACATCTTAACAAACACAATTTTAAAGAGTAAAATTCTGGTTTGATGACAACCATCATGATGCAAACACTAGCTACAACACTGTGGAGACCCTACATTTAGGTAATCAAAACGGTTTAATGCAGAGCAGCGTTGCGTCACTTCAAAAGTCAATGGTGAAATATATAAGAAACTGAAAATTGAAAGTTAGGAGTATGAAATGAGTGTTCTTTAAACTGGCCCCAGTAATGTTGGCTCATGCTGTTGAGTAGGCCCGGCTTTGGTAAACTGTCCTGCATGTGGGCCAATTTGTGAAAACAGCAGATCCACTTCAGGCCTGGGAAAATAGCCATTTTGTCCATACAGCCTATTATATTTCGATCCACTCTTGTATTTTTCGTTTCGCCACCAACACACCCCAAACCCCTCCTGCTTCGCTCTCTCACCAATTCCTTTTACTTGAGGGGTTCCTGTTGAATGCCAACAACTGTTGCCTAGCAACTAAATATTCAGCCTGCAGAAATCGGCTGGATTATTATTTCTTTTTGAGTTTCACATTTTCTGAAAGCGGGGGTAGAGAAAGATGTCTCTGGGATTTCAACTTTACAAATCCCAGGAGTGCACGAGCAGTGGTGCGCTCTGGAAATGAAATGCACAGCCCTCTGTTGCATCTACAGAGGAGGAAACCACAGCGGAGACACCATGGGTGTTTTTAGGGCGGATGAAGGAACTAGGACAAATAACAACCTCTGAATCCAGGGAAACACACTGGTTAGAAACGCTCAATTAAGGATTATCTGCTGGGCATGTGATGAAGTCAAAGGAATACAAATTAGAAAGATGGAAGTTGAATTGGTAGGAGTGTTTGAGGAGAAGGACTGGACTGATGGCTGGAAAATAAATTAATGATTAATTCAAGCTGAGCCGCAACACACTCATTGGCAACTTTATTAGGTACACTTGTTCATCTGCTTATTGATGCAAATACATGCCAGACAATCACAAGGCAGCAACTCTATGCATTTAGGTATGTAGACATGGTCAAGATGGCCTGCTAAAGCTAAAACCTAGCATCAGAATGTTGGAAACAAGTAATTTCAGTGACTTTGAAAGTAGCATGGTTGTTGATGCCACATCTGAGATTCAAGAAGATAGAAAGGGAAACAGTATTTCAAGTAATGACTACTTAAAAACCAAGATATTTATAAGGATGCACATATGTCAAATCCTGAAGCATATGACCTACAGCAGCAGAAGACCACACCGGGTGCCACTCACGTCTGTTAAGAACAGGAAACTGAGGCTAGAGTTTGCACAGTCTCACCAAATTTAGAGAATAACAGATTGGAAAAATGTTGCCAGGTCTGATGAGTCTCAATTTCAAAATTCAGATGATAGGGCCAGTATTTGGCCTAAAGAACATGAAAGCATGGATCCATCCTGCCCTGTTTCCACCTCAAGTCAGGCCGGAGGTGATGCCCTTAGTATCAACTAACCATCATTAATGTCACGGCCTATCTGAGTATTGATGCTGACCATGTCAATTCCTTTATGACCACAGTGTACCCATTTTCTGACTAATACTTCCAGCAAGATGATGTGCTGTGTCACTAAGCTCAAATTACCTTAAACTTGTTTCCTGAATGTGATAATGAGTTCACTGTACTCCAGTGGCATCCACAGAAACCAGATGTGGATCCAATAGAGCACTTCAGGATGAACTGGAGATTCGGATCAGCCTAAAAAAATCTGCAGCAGTTGTGAGATCATGCTATCATGCTATCATGCTGATATGGACCAAAATCTGTGGGGAAAGTTTCCAGCCCTTGTTGAACCTGTGCAGTTTTGAAGGCAAAATGTGGTCCTACCTGAATGAAGAGAACAGTAAGTGTATATTGTGATTATCATTTTGGCCACAATTGTGCTGTCCTTATGTTTGGGGTGTCGGGGGCGTAGTCTGATAGTGCACTTTGTCGGTAATTGGAAGGTTGCAGGTTCGAGCCCAGCTCTGGGTTTCACATGGCACGGTGTCTTTGGGCAAGACACTTAACCCCAAGTTGCTCCCACCGCTGCATCAGTTGTGTGTAAATGGGCATGAATGGGCGTGAAAGTGTAAGATGATGCTAGTGGACAACAAACATAGATACTCCAACCATCAGTGAGTGAATGTGAGAGTGGATGGGTGTGAATGGGTAGATGTGACCTGCGGTAAAAGCTTAGAGACCACAACTATTATTGATCTTTACTCAGAATCAGGTAACTACTGTTTTGTGCTAAACCTACTCAATCATCATAACACTCACCAATGACCAGATGGAAAATGAACTATGTTGTTGTAAAAAAATATCCCCTTACACTATATCCCAATATCTCTCTTGAAAGTAAAGCAATATGTCTGAAAAACTTGACACATTGCACAGCCCTCTTTGGATGTAGGCATGTTTTCATTAGCATCAAACAGTGTACAGATTTCTAAAAAAGTTGTCCAAAAAATAAATCTACTAACTTTACTTTTGCTGTTGTAAAGTTGGTATCCTTATTTTTAAAAATCACAGTAGGAAACTTTTTTTACTGGTCTCTTTCCGGTGCCTTTATATTTCACATGACTCATGGAGGTCCTGTCCAAATGCCGGAGCAGTGAGAATATTTTTCCCTTGAAGACGGAGCGTGTGCCTGTGGCCGACCGGCTGTGTGGGCTGATCTCTGGACTCGCACTAATATGTCTATTTATTCAAGACAACAAAGGCCCTCTGTGATAAATACCACTGGGTGTGGATCACAATGCATGCAGTCAACATTGCGTTACAGCCATCAGCATTTGTGTCTGACCGCTGCTGAATGCATCTCATTCCACATTCTGCTATGTTACTAATTGTTTTGTGAATGTTTCAGTGCATGTTGTTATCAAAGAGGGTTGTTTTTATGTATAAATACAGGCACGCCGTGACGCAGTGGCTCATTCTTTGCCCCTGTGAACAGTAATTCTCTTTTTCTGCCATATTGTTTATCTGTTAATAACAGCTGTGTGGGTATTATTTACTTTAATAGAGGGTATGCAGTAATGGATTTATGCAAAGTATGGACAAACTATTGTGAATACTTAAAGATAATGACCTGTAATCAGAGCTCTCATGTGTACTTAAGCTTCACACAGTCACTAATGCATGAGAAATGGAAGTTTTTTTCCCTTTACTTTGGCAGCGGGGGACACAAAATGTGACAAATTTAATGAAAAAATTTGACATTTTTAGAGAAATAATTTACCCTGTTGTATTGATTTGAGATTATGAGTGCTAATCAGTCAATTGCTTTTTTTAAGTATATTTTGGAGGGTTTTATGGCTTTATTGATAGAGATAGAGACAGTGGAAAAGCTTGTGAAAGGGGTGAGAGAGAGCAGGGGAGGACTTTCCTCAGAAAGGCCTCAGGCTGGATTCCAACCAGAGCCAGCAGCAAAAATGGTATGTGCCTAGCTGCTTGACACTGCGCTAATCCAGCACCCCAGTCGATTGCTTTTTTAAAAGGCATAAAGCTAAGAGATACCTTGGTAAATCAGAAGCAGATCATTACTGATGTGCTCGCATTAGAAATATGAAATTTAATATCATCAAAGAGAACCTTTAGCCAGATATATCAAGCACATTAGCACTGTCCAAAAACGAAAGGAAAGGAAGCATCTTCTGCTGTTGGCTGTAGAGCTACTACATCACCTCGGTGTTGTGTTCATGCTGCAAAAGCTAATGAGCTTGTTTTGGCTTTGACAGCGCAATCTTCTGCTTCTCTACTACCACTGTGAGCACCAGGATGAAACAGAGAGCAGCGTACGCCAGTGTTTGTTGACATTTCTCATGATGCATGCATATGCTCCATGTCTTCTCCTCTGGCTTTAGTGTATGTCTACAACAGTGTTACAGCTTAATTATATGATGTTTCTTCCTCTACAGGGCCAAGAGTGTGACTGGAAAAAGTTAACACTTATGAACAGGGGTAGAAAGGCGATTTTAAGATTTGAGCCATGACACAAAGGGTCTCTAAACAGGTCAACCTTTTAAAGTGTCCATAAATAAACTACTAATTTTGTCATAGATGGTCTCATTTGCATTTTTTTTACAGCTTTAAAGACTTCTCAATATTCATTTTGGTCTATTTCATAATCAAAAGAAAACAAATCACAGGAGCTTTAATTTAATCTTTTTGGTTAAACTGATAGGACAGATCTGGCTAAAAAAAGGCTTAATTGTGCATATGAGAGTTTTTACACTTGTAATAGATGCATTTACACTGTCACCCATGTCAGCGTGCTCTCAGAGAAGTCAGAGACTAAGTGTACCAACACAGACAACCGGAGGCTGTTCCCTTCAATAATTAATGGTGTTCCTCAGAGGCCTAAATGAGTTGCCTTATCTGATGTAGGCTGTATGCATGGCTGCGTATAAGGATCACGTCATATCAATCACCATGCAAAAATATGAAAATGGTGAATGAAGGAGTGGCTTTGAGGGTTAGAGAGCAGACAAGCATGACAATGGGGGTAAGAGGTTCATGTCAGGCCATGCCACTAGATCCTGAACCTGGAAAGCTATCAGCCAATCAGAGACATGCTTGTTGCTGCTAAGCTCCTTGAATCATCCCAGAGAGCTTTTAAAAGACTTCCTTAGCCACAGATGTTTAAAAATGTTTCATTGTGGAGAGTTTGAGGGGTCAGTTTCAGCCAATTTAAGGTCTATTCTTACCACAAATTCAAACTGAAATCTGCCATTACAAATTCTGATTACAGTGTAAAGCACATTTCAAAAGATAAAGCTATAGGAGACTGAACCAGATTAAAACCAATGGCATCCCATGACATCAACAACTGAGAGCGCTCCAGGGCTGCTTGCCAATAGATATTCATAAAACAACTTCAGCAATCATGTGTCCTTCTGTTTTTGTGCTACCTACATGGCCTTGCTTTCCCCTTTTCTCAAAACATTTTCATTCACCCTGCCCTTACACAACCCATAAGAATATATTTTTTGTTCTTTTAATATGATCAAAATGTCAACCTATTTCAAAGATACTTAGAAAATAAATTAAGGATGAGTGCTGCACTGGGTAAAGTTGGGGAATAGGGAAGTGCAAGACTGGGTGCTCATCAAGGATAGAGGATGGAAGTTTTTAAAGACCCCATTGTTTTGGGTACACGCTGCACAATAAATGCATCATTCCTCACAACAAGAAGGCGTCTGGTTGGCTGGTTTGTGGAGTGTGCATGTTCTTGCCATGTAAGTGGGTTTTCTGCAGGTACTAAGGTTTTCTCACTCGGACCAAAAACATGCTTGTTGGGGTAACTGGGGGTCCTTAATTGCATTTTGGCGTGAGTTGGTGTATGAATGACTGTCTGTCTTTAAATGCCAGCCCTGAGGTTGGCCTGTGACCAGTCCAGGGTGTACCCTGCCTGTTGCCCAATATCAGCTAGGCGACAGGCAGCATTTGGAAGCAGAATCAAGGATTTGACAGCAATGGTACTGCCATCTTGTTCAAAGTACTGGTTAGCCTTCAGAGTAGGGTTGTCAAAAATAATCTTTTAATCGATTCATTGTGATGCAGATGTAGATGAAGATGAATGGATGCTGAGTAGGGATGGGAACTGATAAGATTTTATTGATGCCAATGCGATGAACGATTCTGTTCATTGATACGATTCCTTAACAATTTCTTCAATTCCAGCCGATTTTCTGCATTCAAAGGTTTTCAGACACATGACTCTGCTGATAATCAGTGCTGTCCTGCATAATGCTTCTACAAGTTTTCACGAACTGAGAGTTGTGCAGAAACCATTTTTATGTCAAAAACTAAGACTCAAGTCTGATCACTTCTGACCCTGTCTTCCATGACCTTTGACTTCTTTGTTATCATCCCTGCTGACTGCCTCCGATTATAATGTGGTATCCCTGATTGGCAAAGCATACAGAACTAATTAAAAACAATTCAAGGGAACTTATAAGAAAAAAAAAACTAATATCAATCCCTTAAAGGAGTTGTTAATGATTCTCAACTAGAACTGTTTTTTGGTTCTCATCCTTATTGCAGAGACAGTCCATAATTGTTTAATCTTACAGAAGCTGCAGCTAGACTGCAGGTGTAGGAAGTATAGGAAGATGAGACCAATGAAACTTTTATTTTAACTTACAATGAAAGACATTTTTTCTGCAGTTGAGCTCAAAAGCCATTTCTAATTAATAAAACGAGCCCATAGCCTGTTTCAGTAATATGGAAATTCTAGGATGTAACTCATTGCATTGCGATGCATTGTGATATTAAATTGAGTTGAAATGTTAACTTAATAATCATAAGAAAATCGAATCAAAAGACTAGTAAGGATGCACAGCTCTAATTTACAGTTGGTAATGTTAGCCACCAGCAGATTTAAACAAGCCATTTACATTTTTAATGGTAAGAATCCAATGATAATGTAGTACCCTAGTACTCATTTAAAAGGAAATGCAGTACTAGAGAAATGATTTTACACTCAACTACCATCCATCCACGTAGATGTTACCCCACAAAGGAGCTCAAAGTCTAGTGCTAACTTTAGCCACACTTACACAGCCCATTTTATATTGTTTTGCTCACAGATCCTCTGATTCCTGTTCTAAATGTTGACTCTTTTCTGAGTGTTTTCTTTACTTCAGACTGGTCACTAAATTTGTTCTTATATGATTTGACATTAATCACCTAGAAACATGCCTTGTTATGTGAGATGCTGATAATGAAGCTCCACCTGCAAATAGTCTCAGACCTTCATATCATCAAGTACAAACATTGAAAGTCCCCACTCGGATATGAATTTTAGCCTCCAGCCTCCACTGAGGGTGTGAGGGAAGAAAAATCCAATATGGCCTTACCAATCTGTCTGTCACAGAGGAGTACCCCTGTGCATTTACGGTTATGCAAATATTTATTGGCGTTCACACTTGGCTTAATTTGACAAGAGGAACCAAGACTCGAATGGCTTTGGATGCAAAATGGTAATTACTCCTAAACCTAGTTGAAATAATGAACTTGTTAGCATGCTCAGCCTCCTGGAATTCATTACCAGACTCGACGCCGCGCGCCCCTGATGGAGCACAACCTGATCTGTTTGCATTCCCGGCAGCTCACTGGGACACAGGCATGTTGGTTGTGACACGTCTAGGAAATACATGAAACAGCTCTCATGCATGCAGTAAACACTCAGGCTCACACACTCGCACATGTATCAGTTTATCACATGGTTGTGATCTGACTCGTCCCTGCTTCCTGCTGTCTTCTGTGATAACACTCACACTTTTCACTGAGGAGAAGGAGCTGTGCAAATCAGACCAAAGCAGAGTGAGGAAATATTAACTGGTGCATTTTAGAAAGCACTGCCGGGTCCATGACAGATTCAAACTAACAAACGGGGTTTGATGAGGGCTGTTAATATTGATGACACCAATTAGACAAACTGAATAATTTTATCACATTAAATGGAGGGAGTTTGACTGGTATTAGGAGTATTTTTGAGACACTGAAATGCTCACTGGGGAATAAAACATTCTCCTCAAACACTTTCCAACATAATTTGAGGATTTGCTCAAAGTTAACACTTTTCTGTCAATGTGATGCTAAAAGTCTTTTCAACGCCTGCACCACGATTCAAGATATTTTCAGCAATCCATTTTGCAAAATTTCATCAGGGTTTGAACCTGCACTTTGAAAGAAACTCCAGTTTCAGTTTCAATGCAAAATTAGAGAACTACGAACTGAAATGAGACAGTAGGAAGTGCCTTTCTTCCTCTTTCTTATTAAAAAATCTTGCGGTTTTTATGTGGAACTGACAGATTTGAAGACAAAGCGAAGAAGCTGTAACTTGATTTTCAATCATTTGCAAAGCTAAAATAAGCTACTTCCTGCACAGTTTCGACGGATTATGCAACTCTATGCAACAATTTCAATAAATGAAGCAGACAGACATCATTGTCAAAACCTATTAATGACCTACAAAAGCAACAACCTCATCAGCAAAGACATTAAATATGTAATTGCTATATCAAATGCCTGAAATCACTGCAACACAGTAGGTTTTACATTACTTGAGTTGTGGTACAATGCAGGAAAATATGTTTTCTGTGTAACCTACCTTTGGAAAAGAGTTTTAATGCATGAGACATTTAACTATGAGAGAAAGCAGAATCAAGTTTTTAAAATAAACATTTTTGTGCCAAAATTTGACACAATCAAATTTCCTCATAGACGCTTTAAAACACAAGCTGAGGTTATTGCAACTAATGTAAATAAAACTATATAATTTATTTGTGATCCCCGCTGTGTCTGTGAACTTCCAGAGCCACAGAACTCATTTTAAGTTTTTTATCTTATTTTTTTTCGTGAAGAATGATTGTTTAAGTTCAGATTAGGGCTGAACGATATGGACAAAATTTCATATCTCGATATTCATGCCGGATATCTCAATATCAACACGATACGATATGACTACGGGTTCGGTGAAAACCAAGCATTTTTCAGAAAAATAAAAACGGTTTGAAAATAAAAAAGGTTTGTGGTTGGCTGGCCTTAGCCGTGCATTCAAGAGCAATCGTAAAAATGAAATTTGTTGTGACTTCCAGAGCTGTACATGCAGGGTGAGCGCGGGGGAAATCTATATCGTTTATATCATTGCTTTTTCGATATTAATATGTTGAATGTTCATATCTCGATATAGATACGATAATGATGTATCTTTCAGCCCTAGTTCAGATGAACGATTATTTGTATTTGATATCTCATTTTCCTAAAAACAATAATTAACTTACACTCCGATGATCAGTTATCTAATGGAAACTCACACCAACGCTCTTAAATTCCGGTTCATGTGGCACTTCCTCTCACGCCTTCTGGGATTCACCCTCGGGCACTGTCCACACAGAAACGAAAACGTTTGCATTTTCAAAATGTTCACTGTAAAGCCAAAATTGTTTCAAGTAATTTGTCCTTCTACATCAAAACACTGAAAACGCTATAGTATACATGCCAGGCCTGTAAGTGATGCTGTAACACTGCTGCAGACATACACCAAAACCAGAGAGGAAGACATGGAGCGAGCACATACAACATGAGAAATGTAAAAAAAAAAAAGACACTGGCGTATGCTGTTCTCCATTTTTGCTGTTAAAGTCAAAACAAGCTCAGTGGCTTCTGCATGAGCGTGACACCGTATTTCACCGCTGTTTCTGTTGTTGTCAGGGTTCACGGTTTAAAGGGGAGATGGGGCTATGACGTCATCTTTCTGAAAACATCCATATTCGTTGTTCACACAGAACAGCTTGGCCTGCGTTTTCAGGTATATCCACTCTGGGACCCATTTTTGGGCACTTGAAATGCCGTTTCCGTGTGGTCGAAATGTGTATAAGATTAAAAACTTGTACCTTTGGCCTGAATTGGTCTCTGTGTGGACGGCCCCTCAGTCACAACGGGAACAGACATGCTGTTAGCCACATTTGCCTTTAACTGACATTCAGTACAGACTCAGCAGTGAGTTGTACTGTTCTTTGTTAATTCATGTTATGTTTAGATTGTTTTACTATGTTAGCTTCATATCTGGCACAAGAATTATTACAATTTGTTTGTTTACAACAAGTAACGGAAAACGGATCCCATGATTTTTGAACTCTTACAGGTCAGTGAGCATGGTTTTTCCTTTTCACTCTGTTTATTTCCCCTCTGAGAAAAAGGACTCCTTGGTTTTTCCCTCTTTCCTTAAAGGACTAATTTATGTATTTATCACAACAAAAGGATATTAAAAGGGGCCTCATATATTTTTTTTATTTGATTGATTGTGGTTAATTTGTATTCTTCGTGTTTGAAAATATATTTGATTCATAATATAAATTATCTTAAACTTATTTCTGCCTCTGTTTCATGATTTCCCACATTCCTTTGAGCTTAAAGAAACAAACCAAGGTTTATTTAATTGAACTGTTTTATTTGATTTTGGTAAACTAAACCTAGTTATTTGATACAAATATTTTTTCTGCAACTTAATCAAAGTTAACTGATTAAATCATGTTTAAATTAAAATGAGTTTTATTTTCCTCAGCTCAAAGTTAAACAGAATTTAATTTATCATAACTAAAAGTAAAATTCTCTCAAAACTAGCCTGAAGTTGAAATTTTTTTTTGCTATAATCCTTATTGCCTATTTTATTCATATTAGTTATTTGATAAATTTTGAATTTAAGGTTTTTTTCACTCCATGATTGTTTGGGAGAGTTGTTTCGATAAAAGTGGACGTTCTGTGCTTGGTCATTTGCTTGTATGTGAACACAGCTATCGATCCTTGATTCGGCACAAATAATCACCGAGATCATGCTCAAAGTATTTTTATATATTCATATTTATATTCATACTGTAACTATTGTAAATGTCAATAGTGTTAATTCACTGGGCTTTTTCATAGTCTCACTTTACTTTTTATTTATTTCCTTCCTGAAGTTGAAGTATAGCTTAAAGATTCTGCATGTTGCAACCTGCTTTCTTATCTTTACTGAATTTTAATTTTATGCTCTTATTTTATCTGTTTTAATGTCTTTGATATTCCTATGCTATACTTTGCATAAGAGCAACTGAAATAACAGAATTTCCCCTTGGGGATTAATAAAGTATTTCTGATTCTGATTCTGACAAGGCTCAAAGAAGAAATCTCTACTAATTCTACTTTTATGACAACCCCATCACAAACTGCAAGGGACTAGTATACTTACAAACAGTACCTGGGTGAAACTATTTAACTGGAATGAATCTCGTCTCTCAGTTAGTGAACAAAGCAACCCACTCACACAGCATCTCCTGCATTAATTCCCTTTTTCACAGGGTCTTGTTTTCTCACCGTCTTCCTGTTCGGGTCAAGGACAGATCAAGTCCTTCATGCCTCCCCCATGGTCAGCATTCATCCTCTTTATCTGAGAAAAAAAACTCACAGGCACTCGTGCTGTTTGTCCAGCGTTTGAGTCAATCATGGCACCAAACAGGCTTACGATCAATGCATACACGTTGCTGATTACATTTCCAATGGGTATTTGGGGAGGTAAACATTTGAATGACAGTACAAACAGACCCGGTGCTGTGACAAAGTCTGTCACGAGGCTGCGACCGTAGATCACATTCTGCCACCTCGCTGCAATGCCAGCTCCTTGTGCGGACTGATATTTACAGCATATTAAGTTGTTTGGTCGTCTGCAAATCTACGACTATAAACTAATTCTCCGCCTGCCCTCGCTATGACTCGCTCTGGATACACTGGCTGGCTAAATACCTAATATCTGTAAAATATCACACGGCTCTTTAGAGGGATAATTCAGCACCTGGGAGTGAGGGGGCTTTATTAGAGTTGTAGTGTATCTGTGACAGTGGAAGAGATTTCCACGACTGTGGCGTTCAATGGAAACAACTGGGTGGCATGTGGGTTAATGTAATGGCTTTGCATGTTGAGCAGAAGTGGTGCTAAAGCTCTAGCTATTGGAGAGTCATCGACGGGAGCAGACCCCGCTGCTCCATCCCTCCCTCTCTCTCTCTCGCCCCCCCTCCTGTCTCCAGCGCTCCTTTCTCACTCCCCCTCTAAGCACCCATCAATTGAGGCAGTGAAGCCATCAGTGCCCACGCTTAGCCCGCCTGTCTCATTGCTTGGATAGCCATATGTGTGAGTGTGTGAGAGAGTGTGTTCGAGGGTGCTTGTGTGTGGAGCCCCTTGATTGGACTCTACAGCAGAGGCTGGAGCGTTAATGAACACTGCCTGTCACAGTCCTGGTCCTCTTTGCACAGCTCTCACCCGTCACTCTGGGCGATGGATCAGCATGGCCTCATCTAAATGCTCCCTCCCCCTCTCTCTCTCTCCCTCTCTACTTCTCTCTCTGTAGTCCGCTCTGCTGGACAGGGATCACTGAGATCAGTGGAGGGGTCTAATCCTGGCCTCTCAGCCCGCCTCCCTCAAGAGTTTACAACTTCCGCGGAAGTGTTTGAGTCAAAATCAGGAGCAAAGTGAGCTGACCCTCAGAGTTTGATGATCTGAAGGAGTTTGATAAAACTTCTCTGAGGGAAAAAAGAAAAAAGGGCAGGAGAGTTTATAAGCCAAATTCTGAGATTCACACCAGCCATGCAGATATAAGATCTTTTAATAAGCATATATTTTTGGGTATTTTTGTCTGTATTTGATAGAGAGAGGCAGTGGATAAATCTGTTAAAGGACTGAGAGAGAGCAGGGGAGAACATCCAGCAAATGAACCTCAGGCAGGAATGGAACCCGAGCCAATCAATGCATGTATGGGACACGGCTTGTTGCCTACCACTCTGCCAAAGCAGCAATCAATCACACTCGTTATAGGCCAGTCAGAGGCCAGTCAGATAATGTAGTAGGTGTACAAAGTACAAAATGTGAATAGAACAACAAACTTGCCTAGAACAAACTCGCCAAAACATGTTGGAAGTGGAGTGAAAATATCCTTTCTATGGATAAAGGCTTTCAGACATGCGGCCCAAATCTGATAAAACCGCGACTGAAGCTATTAGCATCTATGCTAACCTCTGTACAAGCAGCCACTTTCTGCAGTCGTCCTGTTGTAGCTCCCAACTCCCACTGCTCTAAAGGACGCTGATTGGGGCCAAGTACAATTGTTGGAAATGGATTGTTTTTTTTTCCTTTTTGGCACATGGCTGTTCATAACCACAAGAAGTCCAGCTCTGTCTGCAACAGGGTTGCAAGCCACAAGGACAACTACAGCCAAAACACACAACAAAGACTAATAAACAATTTTTAAGATCCAGAATGGGGAAGTGTCAACTCAACTGGCCATTCAAGAGACTGCAGAGTGATCTGCTCCCACCGTTGGGGTCTGATCACACTTGGTACCCCAAGAGAAGAGTGCCAAAGACCGCTTCATTGGGTATCTGTCTCAACATCTGATGGTGGAAGCACCAAAAATGGCATATTCTACCAAAGTGAGCTGAGTCGAGTTGCTCAATGGAAATACATAATTTCAATGTCTCATGCCCTTAACAAAAGAACAAACAAAAAAATGGACCCGGAAAAAACTGTCAAAGAAAATACATATACTCATACTGACCTATGTATTTTTAAAATGTTCATTAGGAATTCAGCATTTCATTCAACAAAAATGAGCAAAGATGACAGAGATTTACCCACAGTTTAAAGAAAAGCTGGACCTAAATCAGGAAAGAAAGACTGCTTTTGGCCCTGTGAAATCTTAATGAGTTCAACTTGAACTTAGAAGGATCACAAAGGGTCAAAATTCATGTCTCAGATAATTGATAGTGGATTTCCTACATACTGCTGCAGTCTGCAGATTAATAGCACACACCCAGAAAGTCATATAAAGTCAACATCTTCAAGCTCCATATTCGGAGCGAGAGCTCATTATGAATATTCAAGGTTACAGTAGAAGCGTGCTTTTGTCCTCGGCTATGTTTTATTTAATGAGCCTGGGGTTTGTTGGACTTGATTTGCATGTGCTTGTTATAGAGCCATGCCGTGTCTCTGCTGCCCGTGCTCACTCGCTCCCAAACATAGGGACACTTTGACTCCATTTTAAGCTTGGTTTGACAGTCAGACAAAGAGGGCTGGAGGACCATGACTCGATTTTCCACTGAGGAGGATGCACAGGCTTTTTATTCTGTATGCATCAAGGCTCAAGTTTCTGCTGTTTTCCAAAGTGTATGTGCGCACATATGTGTGATCTAAGGGGCTTCTTTTGAAGCCAAGGAAGCGGAGGATCCCCTGTGAGCCAACGCTCCGAAGAGAATATTGCTGATGTGGTACCTTGCTTTCACTCTGACGACAGCCAGATAATACCCAACGAGAAGACAGGAGGATCCAAACTTTATGAAAGGAAATATGAAGCCAGCAAGAATGGGTCTTTGATGGAGAAAAAAGGAGAGAAAGGTGTAAAAAATAACTTGTTTCTCTGCTCTTCTGATCATGAAATATCATGATCTAGCTATTATGTGGCTGTGCATATAATCACCAGATAGGGACTCAAATGTTGGACAGTAAAAGCTCAGTGGTTTTTCAAGAGGAATGGCTAGGTTGGCTTTTGTTAGAATGTGATTTGAAGATATTTTATAATCAAGGGGTGAACATAAAGATCTTGACTATGGGAGTCAAATATCTAATAACTTCATCCTTAAGTCAAAGTGGTCACTGCTGCCATCATGCAAGTAAATCCATCCAGTGAAATGAAAAGAGCACCTAACGCACTTTTGCTTTCTTGGTTTCAACAGCAAGGGATGAACAAGAGGCCCAGTGACCTTTGATCCTATATCTCCAAAACCTGAATAGTAAATGGGGATTACATGTGAGGGATGAACCCTGACCTCAGACCTATGAAACCAAGAAATGAAGCAATTCATCTGTGAGTCAGAGTGGAAATTGAACACGTGGCTGAGTGGCCGTGACCTATGATCTTCAAAATAGATTCAGTACATTCTTAATTTACAGTAGGGCTAGGCCATATGGATCAAAACTTGCGTCACATTATTTTTTAAGATGAGTGGCAATATTCAACTCAGTATTTTTTCAGGTAAATGATTTAACAAAAAAAAAAAAGATTAATGAAGCTTAAAGTATAACTGATACAATACAGAGAGATGTAAAACCTGTGGGTTTGTGGGTGCAGTTTGCCATTTTACATGATCTTCTTACATTTTACCGTGCTGCCTCCCCTTCAGTAGTGTTACTCTCGTCTTTCCTTCCCTCCATATTGGTACTGCTGGTGGGACTGTTGTAAATGAGTAGAGGATGTGGTGGGCTGTTGTGTATTTTCTCGCTTTGTGGACAGTAAGAAAGGTGGGAAGGGCCAAAAACAAAGTCACAATGACTGGAAAGGGTGGCTTGCTTAATGCTATTTCTGGGCTTCAACAACTATACCAATATAAATGACAGAGTTATACCTTGTTAAAAAATGTGTCAGTATTGTTTAAAACTTGATATGTATGCCATCCCTGAGTCACGGCTGACATTAGTGAAAAGTTTGACTAGAAAAAAACCCTTGGAAGTCTTATTGAGATTACACAAATCAAGGGAAACCATGAGAGCCCATAACCTTGGCCTTTGACCCTTTTACTTTGAATATCTGATCAATTAAGGGCCCGTTTGCACAACAGTGAAAATGGCCAAAAACAGAGAGTTTTCGTTGCGTTTTCGCCTTCCGTTTACATCGGTACCACGGGTGCCTGAATCTGCAAACTTTGAAACTGGGGTCCAGAGTGGAAAGTTTTGAAAACGTTTTCGTTGTCCTCTCAGTGTAAACAGGGATCCCCATTGTCAGGGAAAATGGTGACGTGTGGTGCATGCGCAGTGAACTTTCAGATAAAGGCTGCGCACGCACCTAGGAACAACACAACAGCTATGGCCGACCACTGAACAACATGTGTGCTGCTAACTGTGCTAGGTTTGTTATCGCTCCTCCAACAAAATGTGGATTTGTTGTGTCAATACTCTGACAAGCGGAGACACATTTGCTACATTTGCTAAGGACACTACACACATACATCGCCAACTACTGGCCTGGCACGCACGCTACAGTGTTTTCAGTTATTCCTGCAGATCTGTGTGAACGCGGAGCGCTTTTGAAAATAAGAGTGGACTTTTGTGCAAGGTTTCAAGAAAAAAAACCCCATCAAATTGTCCTTAGGATATCATAGTCACAAGCAACATTACAAGTAACAGCGCATTAGACCTTATTCTTTGACTTTTGACTGACAAAATCGACTCCGGTCATCCTTGAGTCAGAGTGGACATAAGTGCAAAGTTTGAAGGAAATCCCTCTAAGCATTCTTCTAATATTACCCTCACAAGAATGGCCCTGAAGGTCAACCCGAAAGCATACTTCTTCTGGCCTTGATTGTTGCCTTGAAAATGTGACCCATACCATACTTGGCCATTAATATAGCCCCCGGGGCAGAATCGTGTCCCACTTTGATGATGTCAGTACTTTGAAGAGTGAGGGACAGGTCAGCAGCTAGCGACAGGGACATCAGAGGCCCATAGCGCTGTGGCAAGATGTCAGCCCGGCTCGTGCCATCGCTGTGTGATGAGGCCTGGACAGACGTGTGTGTGTGTGTGTGTGTGTGTGCGCGGACGTGACAAGGCAAATGGGGGGATGATTCAACCCTGCAGTGAGGACGGAGGCAGGCAGGGAGAGACAGAAAGGAAAGGAGGAGGGGGCGAGGAATAAGGACAGCATGGTGATGAAAGGAAACAGGGAGAGAGGAGAAGAAGAGGAGGAAAAGGAGAAGAGGGCAGGGAGGGATGATCATGATAGGGGAGGCGGAGGAATCCACCCGGGGCTGAAAGGAGGAATGTATTAATAGACAACAGCATGGAGTGAATGAAGCACGTTAATGAAAAGAGGTGCAGGGAGCGAATGGGAATATGGCTTTTCAATAGACGAACCTCGCAGCAATAATGACTGAAAGGCGAGATGATGAGGACAGAATTAAAAGAAGATGATATTGTGACTAAAAGTGGTCCTGTGCAGGATAAATAGCACCCCCCTCTTCCGCGACAACAACATGCGCCCACAAGCAGAGCACATGCCGCCCAATTTGCTTCAACGTAGCCACTCTGAACAAAACAAATTTCTTTCTTCTTCTGCAGAAACCCCTGAGCAGATTTAAGTTGCTGTGTGAATGTCAAAAAATAAAGCATATTTCAGTACAAGGGCGCACATCCTCTGCAAACTTTCACTGAATAACTTAATGATGCGCGTTTTAAGACATAAAAGTCTATTTTTCTGGTTTCTGTTGCTGACTGATCTGAAGCCAAGGCAATCCGATCTGCAGGTACTCTGTAAAATCTCTTTATTTTCCCACAAAACAAATAAGCATCTGGCGGGTCTTTCGAAACTCCTGCTGATTATTTCTTTTGAGTAAAACCATCTTTGAATGTGGTTATGGATTTATATCAAAGTTAGATCGGTTCAATGCAGCAACAACCTTTTTCTTTGTTCATATTTAAAGGAGCCTGTCTTGCTTTTAAGCCATTTCGATCATATAACCACATAACAGATTACATTTTGTATCGTACATGAACATTTGCTCTCTTAAAAAACAAGTTCTGACTTTAAGTGTCAAACATGTTGAATGAGGGAATCAGGTTCAGGGTCAGGTATGGGAGCACATGCCGGGTCAGACTTGGGCTTGAGTCATCCACCCTCCGGTCCCCATCTAAAGTCGTATTGACAGAGCGACACTGGGGCACTGCTTTCATTTAAGGCCAATTCCACAGTCACTTGACTGGTTTGTCAACCTCATAACATAGGCTTGTTAGGATAGCATATCTTAAAATCTTAAATCCAATCCATCAGTCCATTCAAAGCCTGGAGTCTTTCCCAGGTTGGGGGCACCCTGGTTTAGTTGCCAGCGAATCAGAGGAAATTTTGTCAGACACAAGAGCTGTTAGACAAAAGTGATTAATGTCAAAATCTCGATACCTACTCTTTAAGATTCTGAATTGATCTAGAAATTTAAAAAGCACTATTTTAAAATTATGTCTGTTGTTCTATTTCTTTTCTTTTTATTTTCTAAGCTTTTTGGGGGGCATTTTTGTGCCTTTATTGATAGGAGAGAGAGACAGTGGATAGGCTTTTGAAAGGGAGTGAAAGAGATTAGGGACACTCTGCAAACTGGCCACAGGCTGGATTTGAACCCGGGATGGCAGAAGTTTATAAATGGGTCCTGCCTGGTTGCTCACCACTCTGCCAAACCAGCACCCCTGTTGTCCTATTTCAAGCACCTACAACCATGTTGTTTGTTGTTTCTATGCATGGACTTCTGTTGTACAAAGTTGTAGTGAAGTGAATGCTGTGGAACAAGCCACTTCCGCAGCTAAAGTTAGCCTGTAAGCTCACTGCATCTGTTACGAATTCTTGATGGGATAATTAAAAACAAACCCAAGGGGATTTTAACCTCTCTTTAATAACCGTAAGAATGTGGCTTAACAAGCCTTTTTGTCTTTATTGAGTGTTAATGTAAGTAACCCGAAAAAAGGGAAAAGTAACTTAAAAAACTGAATGCAATTTTATGAGACAAATAAAGGAGGCACAACTTGACATTAAATCCCAAACCTTGAAAGAGATTGGTATCCTAGCTTGAAATGACAAACCTATGTTACAGTACTGCTCATTTGTCTGAGAGTCAACAAACTGATCAACCAAAGAGCTCCACAGTGACCCACCCAATTGTTTATGAGCTTCGGCTATGTAAGACATGACATCTTTTAAATCCTTAATAAACATTAAAGAAGATCCTTGTTTCAATTTTCATAATCACAGAACAAGCCCAACCTGTCACCTGAGTACTTAAGACAATATAATCTAACAGGCAAAGGTAAAAAGGTTGTTTTGAATGGTCCATGGGCTAAAATGGACCCATGATGGTGCAACCCAATTGTGCAACCTTGTTTGTCCATTCAAAATAAAAGCTTGCATAATATTAACACTGTAAAACAACACATTATTTAATATACAATACAACATTTATACAGCATAATAACACAAATTTCTTGGAAAAACTTGATTGTGGGCATTTTGGCCTTAGAGCAAGAAGCTGGCGGTAGTTAATCTCCATGAACTTTGGACAACCACTGAAGCCAAAATGTACTCACAGCCAAATCAATGCTAATGATTATACAAGACACCTTTCACTTCATTTGTGACATTGTCTGTAAGCAGGGGGTGTGGGTGAGGTTGGTAGGATGGGCACAAGATGTGGCGCTAACACCAAGGCCATCTGGAAAACTGGTGGGAGATGAGGACCTAACAGAGAGAGCAGACTGCCACCTTGCACACACCACTGATCTCGGGACAGTTTGTGCATGTGTGTGTGTGTTTGAATTACGATCAGGGAGTGGTTGTGTTAGAGAAATATTGACAATATAAAAAAGGTCTGTCTATCGAAGATAATTACATGAGCTGCTTTTGTTTGTACAGTGGAGTAAGCAGAAGGACAACAGGATGAGAAATAAAGGAAGTGTGACAGACAGTGACAGATGGAGAGGAAGAAAGTTATAATTGTGTGTCAGGACATATTAACATGAACAGAGCGACTATTCTTTTACTGTGATTTACATGATCTGTGCTCTGAATGTAGCTGTAAAAAAATATTTGACCCTTCGGTTCGGTTATGTAAGACATGACATCTTTTAAATCCTTAATAAACATTAAAGAAGATCCTTGTGTGGGGAACAGTTGAAGAGCTAATAAACTACCTATCAAAAGTCAATAGAAACATCCCATCACAGAATTATGACTGATGGATTAAACCCACAGTCAGCACCGTATGCACACAGTTTTTATAACAGTTTCCTCCACACCCAAAAGATGTGGCGGTTTCATGAGTTACCGTGTCAACAGGTGACTTTCAGCCAACTGAAGAGGCTAATAAAAACAGAGCCAGTGCTCGTGAATGTCTCTTTATTTTAGGTTTAGAACAAGCCCATGGCTGTCTCCGCTGCCCCCGATCTCTCCCGCGAGTGCTGGTCTGTGACCACATTAGATTGCGTAAAACAAAAAAGGCTGGGGTCCACTTTGCAGAGCAGACTTTCAGCTGATTTCTTTGGACAGAAAGAGGCATTTGTGTTAGGTTTAAGTAAGGTCAACAAAAACCTGGACTGGTGTAAGACTTAGTTGCATTGTCCCTTCAGTTTTTGGATTTTGAGGGAAGAGAAGTTATACATCGCATTGCACTGTGATGTGCTGAAGTTCCCATTTGAAACATTATGATGCATTTAATTTGGCTAATTAAAATGATGATTAAATAAAAGTAAATAATTAGTCTGTCTTCTCAAATGAAATATCAAGAGAATTACATTTAGATTTTTGCTAGAAATTAAATTTGTTTTGTTTGGAGGAGAAATTTATTTGAATTCTTATCAACGGGAAATTAATAAATTTGTTATAAAAGGTAGCTGTGTACATTTTTTTGACTTATTGCCCTGATTATTATTTATTGTACTATTATATTGTACTATTAACACTCTTTTACCAATTGGATAGACTTAATAGTTAGTTTCAGAGTGTCAATAATCTTTATAATAAATGAACAAAAACAAGCACATGTAGTTTTGGTGCACTCCAGTCTATCTCAGAAGTGGGGTTTTCTGAGTTGCACATTTGATACATCACTGGGAACGCCCCCTTTGGTCTGAATTTCCTACTATTAAGTCGGACGATCTTCAGATTACCCAACTTTATGAATGCAACACGTTTAAGTGGGATGTGACACTATTCCCTCTTCCTACCTCTGAGTTTCAAAGTAAATGGAACGCACCATTAATGAGTATTTTGTTGTGTAATCCAGTTGTCCTTGCTGTGGGATAATTGTTGGATAGTGCATTAAGAGCTCTGTGTATCAGCGTCAAAATGCCAGATCAGGGCATCTCTACTATTTATCTTCAAGTCAGTGAAGCAGCATGTTTCTATGTTTCCAAAGGGTTTCTGGTGTTCATACAGTATGTTTTGTCTCACCTAAATGTACTAAACCCAATGACATTCAGGACATTAAAGGCTGCGGCGACTAGTCACTGGTATTTTTCATTTGAAAGGTTACTATGACACTTTCAGGGCAGCTATTCAGAACAAAAGCAGTACTCTTTTTCAGGCCTCCCTCATCTCTCAGCTCTCCATTTGATATGATCTTCTTACTACCATCCTGTTTCTCCAACAGGTGTCTATGGCAAAGAGGCAGACAAGGGATGACAAACATTTATCCATAACCCTAAGTCTTCAGTCAACTGAAGAGAAAATACATGACTCAAAGCTGATTCAGTTGTTCAATTATTGGTTCCATTTTCAGGCCAAGGAAAACATTTGCTTGGCTCTGAAAGACAGTTGGATTAACACCTTAATGATAACATCCCACGAAAGGATGTCATTGAGGAGGCTACAGGGCTGAGAGCTGTAAGTGTTGAGGCTTCAGTCTTAGCCTGATCGCTTTGTCAATGATCTGAAGCTCGCAGGTCTGAGCCCAGCTAGAGATGACACATGGTGATGTGTGCATGGACGGAACACTTAACCCCAAGTTGTTCCCACTATTGCTCCAGTGGCATGTAAATGGGTATGAAAGGGCGAGAATGTGGGAGTGAATTGGTGTGATCTTTGAGTAGTCAAAGACACTAGAAAACCAAGTCCATTTACCATTTACAATAAAATGGTAGGAAATAAACTGAGTCTAAGAGTGACTCATAAACAAGCAATGAAGGAAAGCAAAAAGGCAAGGCCCCATTTTATTAATGTGAACAAAAGGCTGAGAGAAACAAACTCAAATTAACAATCTGAAGTCTTTCAAAATGTCCTCTCGTGTCTCATGACTCCCGCTGTGGGGATCACTCTTCTGCTGGAGCGTATTTGGTTTTACTCTCAGCTAGCTTGTGGTAAGGCTACCTGAGATGGTCGCTTATATTTAAATCCACTTCGGATAAAATGGAAATATTTTTGACCTCTAAAACCAAATGACTGAGCTGTGTTTACATATGACTGGGGTACAGTAGGACATTATAAAATCCGCGATCATGGAATTGTGGTAGGAGTCACAGAATTGGACATTAACGCGGAATTCAATATAAACACAGAGTATCATGGAAATGGCCAACATTTTACGGAAAAGCTTTTCTTTCTGACCAAAAAGGAACGTATCTCTCGGGAAAATGCTCCAAGGGGGTCACTAAGGATGGGGACAATGCACGCATCACTTCCTCTACCCCTCCTCCTCCCTCATTAATGATGCAAACGTGTCAATGCGGCGGCCTGAGACACCGGCTAAGTTGGCAAAGAAGCTACGAAACTCCCTGCTAACTCCTAAGTACAGGGCAGAGCAGTTTCCCAAAGATTATTATGTGTCAGGCGATCAAACGGAATTTGGGAAAAAAATAACACAGATTTTATAGGGCCCTAGTATAGCTGTACAGCTTAATCTCTACAATGCCAAAACCACACAGTGTGAATTAACAAACACTGCAAAACTGGATTAGGTTAAATGTCTGCATTGTGCAGGGTTTGACTTGTTCCTGCTCCCAACAAGTTTGACTTTGCTGTTGTTTCCACGCTGCTTTAAGCCTGGTCAGAGCGGGTCTCACACGGTCTGGCTCTGTCGCTCCTTGCAGTACTGCACAGATTGTAGGTCAGTGCGCACACTAACACAATCATGCACAAAAAAACACACAAGTCTGCATACAAACGTACACAGTGAGAGCCCCCTTGGCTATAACCACTCTGCCTGCTTCCAATGTAATATATGTTGTTTGTTTGCTGGATTTGAGCTCGCCAGCAGCATTACCCCAATGCAGCCAAGCGTGGCCTGCACTGGACACACACTCTGTCAACAGCAGTAAGCAAGCCGAGCACTGCACTGCCAGAGATACAGAGCAACAAATCCATACTCCTCACAGAAGAGAAGAAAGGGGAGGGGGAGACGGGGATATCTGGCTTCGGAGTTTATGATAGAATTTGATAAACAGCGGGGGTCAGGAGGCAGGTCAGCACACCATTAAGTTATTCTGACAATTTTGATTCATCGCACACAACACTAGGACGAGGCACTGGGCGTCACCTTAAAGGAGCAGAAGGGGAAAAAAAGGAGAAAAAGGAGGGGCTGGCAGAAAGCATAAAACAAACAGAGAGCGTCTTTACTGCGGGAGATGAGAGGAGATAAGAGACATCAGAGCGAGCGTCTGGGCTATCAGGATGCAACGAGAAACCCGGGGAAACACACTCCCTCCAGGGAGAGGGAGGGGAAGGGATGGGCGATATGGAGAGGGAGAGCAGAGGAATAAATCATGCAGAACTGAACAGAATGCACTAAATATCTGAAAAATGTAAATTGGATAATCTAGGGAAAAAGAAATAGGGGGATATATTCAGTCTTCTACTATGTATTTGGTATATTTAAACAGTGTATGAAAGCTCACTGACTGTATATTAAAATGAACAACGAGTCAGAGTTGAAGCCAAAGTACCCCTCTATAGGAGTGGCATATTGCCTCTGTGACCAGGGAAAGGAATTTATAAGAATTTATTGATACCAATGCCATTATCAATTCTGCATATTGATCCAATTCCCTAACTCCTTAACGACTGACCGGTTAATTCCTGTGGAAATTGTAAATTGGACAAAAGTTTCCCCACAAAGGTTTATAGTGGCAACAATGTCTAACATGCAATAGAGCAAAGACAAGTTAAAAAGAAGCTTGCTAATACAATCACATATTCAATTCATCACAATGTCCCGCAAAAAAGTTAATTACTCTTGTTTTTTACTTCTCATATTCCTTTTTTTTGTTTTAGAATTGTACATCTTTTAGAGGTCTTATTAATGATTTTCAAGTCTTACATGTTGGTAATTTCTTAATCTTTATTGTGGCTATTGATTTCGGGACCAGCTTTTTGTATTTGGCCGTCAATGTAACTCTGTATGTTGTACTTTGAAAACCGTCCAACAAATAAATTTTGTTTTAATTCATTATCACAAATTGAGCTTCTACAAAGTTTTATTTATCCTGTGGAATAAGAAAAAAAATAACCTACAGCAATCAAGGAGTGGTTCCCACCCAGTATGTGTGTATTTTACCTTCTACAATCCTCAACACTGTCTGTTTGTGCTTTTTCAAATGAACTTGAACAGTTGTTGCCTGGGAGAGATCTTGCTGATGTAGTATAACTGCCTTGTGTTTTATTGCTGGGCACAGTCACACTTTAATGTCCAGTGACATAAAACTGTTCTCTTTAACCTCTCTTTGGTAGCAGTTTGGCTGTTCCTCACCCTCTTTAAGCCTCTTACATAGCTGTTCTGTTTTAGTTGATGACTGTGTTTCAAGTAGACGGTGCCTACAAAATCCTTGACTTTCTGCAAGTGTACCTTGAAAATTGGTACTTGTCCAGATGCACAAATAATTTTATTCTGTTTCCTTACTTTGCATTTTGTTAACTGATGAAAATTTATAAAACTTTCGAAATAATTACTGCACAGTGCTGTACACTTGAGGAAGAAATGTTTTCCCCAAGTCACTTTTTTGAAATACCTTTTAGCTTTTGGAGAGAGCACTCATATTCATTAATATCTCATTAATCATTTGTTATTTAATTGATCTGGTTTTTCCTCTGCTCGACTGATACAGTTAAGAAAGCTTCAGAGTACTACATTTGTCAAATGAGCTGTCAGATATGGTGTTAGATCCACTCCTTATTAGTACTGAAATAAAGCTCATCGAAAAAAGTATTAGCATGAATCAACATGATAATATTTAAATATCATGACATCCCAATGAAGCTTGGCAGAGGCAAGATTTATGACCTATAGGAGGCTCCCGGGATTTTGGCTTCACTCCCAAGCAGCTGTTGCTCTGTCTTTCTTAATATACAGTCTTTAGTTAAGCTCAGTCTAATGAGTTTTGGATCTTGAGAAAATTAGGTATTCGTTTTGATTAAAATGTCAATTAATTTGCAGCTAATGGCTCAGTGATCATAATGGCTCAAAAACCACACAAGAAAGATCAATCCCCTGATTGTCAAATTGTGAAAAGGGGGAATGATCCTGTTTTTGCATGCATCCTGTGATTGTACTGAGTGTATTGTGTGTGCTAATGTTTTAGTGAGGGTCAAAGAGCAGATGAAATAGCTTTGCTATGGCATTTTTTCATATAAACTATTTAAAAAACTGACCTAGTATCAGCTCTCAGGGGTGCGTATCGGGGTGCCATTTTCTGTGAGCCGATGATCCCAACGTTCAGCAGTCCGTCATGTCCACAAAGGAGCTGTTAGCAGCATGGAGAGAAGGTCAACAACCTGAAATGAGGAAAAAAGAATAAAAACTTAGTAAAAATAGATAGAAACAGTAGTGATGGACAAATGTACAAATCAGGGCCAATGCCAGTGATACATAACAATTTACTGTGGTTGCTGATATGGCTGAAAATGACAAGGATGTGATTTTTGGTCCATATCTCCCAACCCTGGTGGGATTAAGGTGGTTCCTCTTGAAGCTGCCTAACCCCTGATTTCTGATGAATCATGCTGGCTTTTAGATAACCTGATCTACAGTGGAGTCATTGTAATGGAGTAATCCTAACTTGAGTGTGTTTGTGTTTGTGTGTGTGAGTGTGCGAAGTCACTCATGTGGGCATGGGCCCAATGAGGCGAAAAGGTGCCAGTAGCCTTTGAGGAGGGAGCATGTGTCCGACATCCAGTGCTGTAGCGCCGGGTCACAGATGTCACCTGCTTCTACAGCCTGCCCGCCACACGACCGCTCACCCTGCGCCCTCCCCCACCCACCGCTCGCCCACTTGTAAACAACAATACGACACAAGTTGCGGACACGAGTTGCCCACAGTGTTAGGAGTTATTTGGATCCTATTATATTGTTGTTTTTGAGAAGTAAAATCCAAACACGGGTCAATGAATGATGGCGAGGGTTCACAAATGTCGTTCAGATTAAATCAGACAAATGTTATCCAGAGCTGCCGGCGATGTCACATTACCGTGGCCTTGCCGTGTTCTCTCACTGCAAGTTCTGTTGAATAAACACTGCTGGCTGCTAAGGGTTGTTAGCATTAAACACAGCACATTAGCCTCGGTAAAAAGGCCTGGCAAAGAGAAACATCCTCAAATAATGTCAGCCACGAGAAAGAAGTGTGAAACCACTATCCCCCCAAATAAATCAGCTGCGAGACAAAGACTGTTTCTGTGTGTGTTTCCTTCTGTGGCACAGCGTAGAGGCTCTGATAATTGCTTAAAGGAGCTCCCTCACACTCGTGTGGTCATCTTTTTGAGAGGGCCTGAAATTCCTTTTGCACGCTTCACCACTTGTTTGCTTGAGAGGCGTAGAATGCTTCACCACAGAAATCCTCTGTGGAGATAGTTGATGTGTGCATTTCTCTATCTCTCTTAACACACATAAAAAAAAATCTGCCCACCCACACTTCACTGGCGTTTCTTTTTGGAGCCTCTTTAAATTACCACGCATATTAGCGGAGCCATGGCAAGACCTCTTTTTTATTCTTCTTCTTAATCATGTGTGCCTACAGGGCCTGAGGTCTCCCTAACTCCCTTCCTCTCCCCTTCACTCCCCACTTTACCCTCTGCCAGTAGCACCAGACAAGAGCTTTCTCTGGCTGGGAACTACGTCAAGTCTACAAGACTGATCGACACATTTTCAAACAGGATATCCGGGTCAACAATGCTGTTTGTGCTGATGTTTTTGTGAATTAAGACAATGAAAATAAACATAAAAAACAGATCTGCTGTTCTGTTAAATGTTTTTTTTTTTGTTCATAGAAAGCAGTGACAGATCATTCTTTTTTTCAAACTTACGGTATTTTTATTGGGGTTTTGTGTTTTCAAAACAGAAAAGATATACAAAAGCACAATGTACAAAGGTTTCATGCATTCCATTATTCTGGAAATAAAAAAATAAATAAATGAGAAACAAACACACACACACAAATTCAAACAAACAAAAAACAAAAAAATTCTTGGTTCATAGGTTTGTCTTGCTAAAATAATCCATAAAAGGTTGCCATATAAAGTAAAATAAGTGTTCCTTTTCTCTTAATGAGTATTTTATTTTTTCTAACTCCAAATCTTGCATTACATTATTTAATAAAGCTGCATGGGTTAGGGGTTTTCTCTGTTTCCAATTTAACAAGATCAATCGTCTTGCTAACAGTGTTATATACCGAATCATGTTGTTTTGATGCTCATGCTAACAGTGGATCAAGTGAGCTCTGTTTTTGTGAAACCTCAGACGGAGTTTGAAATATCTTATTCCAATAATTAACGATTCGTGGGCAACTCCATAACATGTGTGCTAAAGAAGCTGGACCTTGTCCACGCCTGTCACAGGATGGACTCACTGAACAAAAACATCTTGGAGCGTTTCAGTTTGGACAAGCGCAGTCTGTGTAATATTTTAAATTGCAGAAGTCCATGTCTTTTGCACACAGATGAGGGTGACATAAGACACTAGAGCTGTGCATCTTCGATAGTCTCACGATTTGATTACGATTATCAAGTTAATGATTCAATTTGATTTGATTTGCAGAGGTTAGTATCTTCCACATTACTGCACCAGGCAACTTTCCAAATTAAAAAATGACAAGCAGTCAGATAAATATGAACTCCTTTCATTAATTAGAAATGGCTTTGAGATCAACTACGGAAAAAATGTCTTTCCATTATAAACCAAATTAAATCAGTTTTACTGGTCTCATTTTCCTATACTTGTTTTTTCTTCCTCAGAAACAAACCTGGTACTACAGTCTAGAAGCAGCCACTAGAAGATTTAAAAAATTGTTTTATTAAAGATTATTTTTGACAACCCTATTAGACGATCTCTTTGAAAACATCTGTTCAAGAGCATTAAAATCATCTGCAAAAAACTAAATGACATCAACACACATTTGTTACCATAGCAACCAAAACACAAGCCCTGGACACTCATCATATGGTAATTTATTTTACCAAAAACTGCTGAAAACTCCTACTCCTACTAACTCCTAATTCTAACACTGGAACACCCTTTTCTTGTTTCTTTACCAGAGATATTCACATTTATTCCCATTCTGCACCAATACTGAGATAGAATTTTTGGTCCATACAACACAGCCCTAGTGCTAACACCCATAAGGCCTTTGCTGCACTGCAATTTGAGCATCAGGGTGGGACAGCATGACCCACTGTCCCTGAACTAACCGCCAACCAAGAACCCACTCTCTCCCAACTGTGACTCACTCCTTATGAAACCAGTCAAGCCATTAAGCAAGCCAGTTCAATGTGTCATGATTTTAATTAACTATATTGAATATTTTTCAACCTTTTTAGTGTTAACAGTAGGCGTCTAATAGCTTATGATTACCGGCTAAGATGAAAGCGTCAGTATGCCTTGAACAAAGTGCTTTTGGGATCACCGAGCAGCATCTGAAATTGCCTCCCCCATAACCTTCAAATGTCTCGGTTTAAGAGTCAGCATCCAACTAATGTAACTTCCAAAAACCGACAATGCAAGTAAGAAGCACACTTCAAGAAGGAGATGGACAGGAGTGTGAAGCTGAGAAAATAACTACTCTTGTCACTTTTGTGTAACTACAAAGTTCAAAGCTGTGAGAGCCTTCAAAGAGAGGCTGACTGAAAGTTTGCAGCGTGATCTCCATTCAAAATATCCATTCACCTTTGGCACTAGCTATTCAGAAAAAGTAAAGGAGTTTCTGTGAGGAAAACACGAAAGGAAGTTTCTTTGGCTGTTACATCCTGACAGCTCAAAACGGAATATTAATGCCCCTGATATGCCCCCCATACAATTTTTGGCACATGGGGGATGAAGGGAAGGGCAAAGTTGCTGTGCCCCTCATATGCCAGCAAAGGCGTTAACTAAGGTGTAACAGGGGGGAAGAAACCAGCTATATGTAAAATCATGGCCAGGTTTTGTGTCTACACGCCTGACTTCTTACACATATACAGCAAAAAGTAATTTAACATCACACACACAAAGGGGACTTTCACACCTAACACACATTTGGTCCAGATCAAATGGACTCTGGTTCGCTTTTTTGGAAAGTTTGGTTCAACTTGGGTGGTGGGAATCGCAAACAAACTCTGGTGAAGACAAAACAACCAGACTCTGGCCTACCAACAAACGAGCACCTCAGTTCGCTTTGAGTTTGGTTTGCAGCGAGTATGAAGGAAATCTGAACCAAACAAGCACCAAACAAGGAAAGTGTACCTAAAGGGAGAGAATTGTGGCTTTGATTTGGAGTAGCATCAGTGTGACTAACATTAGCATGACTAGCACTGTCAGCCTCTGTTCCTCAAACAGGCTGCATCTACAAATCCATGTGGAATATGTTTACACCTCGCTCCAGTCAATATGTAAGTGTGACCCGATGCAGACTTAATGCAGCTATACCTCTAATTTATGGCTCAGAATACTCCTAAACCATTTCAAGCTGAACAATATTATTACTCGGTGTTGTATTTCCAAGTCATAGTGCAACAACAGGCCGGATGGCAAGAACGAAGAATGCAGCTACAGCCCCAACTAGAGGCAGGAGGCTACATTACACAACACAACAAAAGAAACCTTGCCAGTCAGGACTGTCTTGTGTGTAACAAACTAAATTCTGCATGAGCAGCTCATTGTTTTTAAGTTCTCAAAGCTCACCATTTTCACTGCTCTTGGGACGCTGCAGTTAGTGCTGCATTCTTTTAAATTCATACTCACTCTCATACTTAAGGGCAATTTAGAGTCCAACTAACCTAATGAGCAAGTTTTTAGTCTTTGGGAGAAAACTGGAGTGCCCAGAGAAAACCCATGCAGGCACAGGGAGATCATACAAACTCCTCCCAAATCGATATACCTTTCACCCATTATAATATTTAATAAACTGGCTGTTAGTGTTGAGTGCAGCACTGCAGCAATCTACATTTTACCAGCAATAAAGGTGGGCTGACTGATTACTTGCTTGTTTTAAGTCCAAGATGATTCAAACAAGCAGGCTGTGGTGTTGATCTTGGTCAGAGAGGCAGCTGTAAATGCTGTAACACTGTGAACTTGCTGGTAATTGTATCTCTGTTAAAACTCTGTTTATTTGATGATAAACACATTGCTTACGACAAGTTTTTCACAACAACAGCCCCCATTTGTCAAGTTAGTTAAATGCTTTTATTCTGAAACAGCCATATCTGGAAATCTGGTGTTTTCAGTCTTAGCTTAACGCAACTCTGCATGAGAGGAACAAATCAAAGAATCAAGGTCAAGCCACTCATACAAAGGACGTCACAGACACTTATAAAGCATCCTGCCACCTGTCAAGCGTGTGTGTTTTAGTTCAGTGTCAGGTGAATAAGCTTAAACCTTTCAGGTTAACAAGAGTGACAAAAATGTGTGATTTGTGACAGTAACAATGCAGACTGAATCCCATTATTCTGGTTGTTCTGCTCTGGTTCATGAGTACATGTGTGATCATGTAATCATAGTTCATTATCGTTGTAAAAAATGAAATTATGCAAATCAACTATATATCATGAAGAATAACAATAACAATCTTTTTTGTCTCTTAGAGAAGCTGTTATGTATGATGATGACTTAAAATAGGTAAGGATAAGTCGTGGGTGTGGACTGAGAGGGGTGCAGACTTTTACATCACAATGGTAAAGCTCCTTAGTCCAGTGCTGTTAGCCATTGGTGACAGTAATTCTAAAACGGCCCATCTCTAGAGAATTAGGTGCTTGGACATGACTGCTATTTGTTTTTCTCTTTAATCTTAGCTGTACAAATGATACCCTTGTGTAATTTAGTCCTTTGGGGCTATTGAGGCTGTCACTGCACACTCTTTAGGTCATCATGCGTAAGCACTTAATGGTGAACTAATCTTCTAAGGTTAAGCTCTGGAACACAATGCTATGATTGAACATTCAAGGTAGGTTTGTTATGTAGCAGGGGGTGACAATCGCAATTTCTGGATTTGCCTTGAGGAAACATCCATGGGCATGAAGAGGGCTCACTTCAGTACACAGTCAGGGGCATGAGCACAGTGTGGGGACGTGGTGGGCACTGGCGACCCATGCTCCTAATCCCAGTTAAGACAACCCCGGCAAGCGAGCCGACACAAAGAAGCTTCGTCCAGTGTTAGAGGAATTAAAGAAAAGCCTCTCCGCTGTTGTTATGCTAATCCACAAGACAATGATTATCTGCTGGGCAATGTTGCCACGGTGATAAACATGGCTCAAGAGGGCCTCAATTAGGGCACTGATTGCAAAAAGAAGAGCAAAGAGGGAGGGGAGACGGTGACTAAAGACAGAAAAGGAGCTTGGAGGGTGTTTATTATGTTATTTCAGCTGAGTGGATGGGACAGCTTTAAGAAGGTGGTATAAAGTCTGACCCTTGGAGCTTGACCTTGGCAAGGCATGACCTTCTCCACACTGTAAAGACTTTCACAGTCACTGAAAGGCACTTGAACAGCTAGCATGTTACATGCTCTGAAATTAGTACAGGGCATGTTGCTTTGCAGTAACTACAGAGAAATGTTATTAGTCTCAATAATATGTTCTCCAAACAGTAAAGCTGGATGATGTAGACAAAAAGTGATGTGAATAGTTTGAAGAGTAATAGACAATAAATAAGACAACTCAACAGAAACATAAAGTCAAACTCACTGTTTTTGGAAATCTTGGACATTGTGTCTCCCAAGCCAAAGAGGAAAAGGACAATCCAGATTATTCTCAATGCAAAGTTCAAAAGCCAGCATCTGTGATGGTATGGGGGGATGTTAGTCCCATTGGCATGGGTAACTTGCACATTTGTGAAGGCACCATTAATGCATAAAGGTACATACAAGTTTTGGAGCAAAATATGCTGCCGTCCAATCAATGACTTTTTCAAGAACATTCCTGTTGATTTCAGTAAGACAATGCCAAGCCACATTCTGCACATGTTACAGCGCCGCTTCCTCTGTAACATGTCTTCCTCTGAAAATATGACGTGTTTTATGAAGCACAAAAAACGACAACAGAGACCCCTGGACAGTTGAGCAACTGAAGTCATACATTAAGCAAGAATGGCAAAAATTCCATCTGCAGAGCTTCAACAATTAGAGTCCTCATTGCTAAAAGGAAAGGTGATATTACACAGTGGTAATCATGCCCGTCTCAGCTTTTAGGATATTGTTAGAGGCATGAAGTGCAAATTGAAAGAATACTTGCAATTAGTGAAAAAGTTTATATGTTTGAACATTATATATTTTGTCTTTGTAGTGAATTCAATTCAATATAACTCAAAAAGGACTTGCAAATCCCTGTATCCTTTTTTTATTTATGTTCTAACCAACATCCCAACTTTACTGGAAAGTAAGGGGGTTCACAATAAGGGCACAGTTTTACTTTGTACCTTTGCTTTCACCGTCTGTACCTTAGCTCTCAAAGAGAAAAAGGATACTTTGGTTTACTATAACTGTTAAAAAACACTGCAGACACTGTCTACATGCAATCCAAATACCTTACTCAATTTCCCTTAAATTTCCCTTATTAAATTTCAATATTTGAAAAATAGCATCAGTTGTGGTGGAATCAAATGTTTGTCATGTTTTATTTCTACTTCCTTAAAAATAGACAATCATTATAAGAGGACCAAGGCAGATCTAGTAGAACCAAGATTTGTTAAAAAAAAAAAATAAATAAATATATATAATATATATATATATATATATATATATATATATATATATATATATATATATATATATATGTATGTATATATATACCAGTATAAAAACTGGTATGGGCTCAAATAACTTTCAAAATACTGTCGTGTAGATATTAGCAAAAAATAAGAGATCATCTAACAATAAGCTACTGCTTTTCATTAAAACTTTTATCACATGTGGACTAGATAAGAAGAACAAATTAATTACACTAAGGTTATATCTTTGTTCCTTTCTTCAAGTCACAAGTTAATGTGGTTTTCTTATTCAGGGTTCGCTTCAATTTACAAAAGCGGCCCTTTAACAATGAGAATAAAATAAACAGGCCCTCTTAGTAACAGAAGTTGCCCACTCCTATACAGTGACGATACTGTCTTACCTTAAATGTCATCAGAAAATATATTGATATATCTTAAATTTCAATATATTGGCTATCCTTATAATGAAATTAGCTTTTTAATGCATAAGGGACATGTTAGTCTGCAATAGCTACAGTGTGCGGTCATCACTCTTAATAACACGTTCTTCAGACTTTGCATGAGGAATAATGACGAGTAAGTGTGCCACGAAGAGTTGCAGCTTGCCTCATTCATCCTCTGAAGTGACAGCACAGCAGTTCAGGTGGTGGCACTCTTTTTAGTTTCAGTTCAAACATCAAGGGTTGGAGGACAACCATAACACTGGATTCATCTATAATAATCCTTCATTTACTCAGTGAATCAAAGTGAGGAGGCAAAACCCTCGCCGGGTGTCTAAATCTTTCTCTCCGAGATGATGCGCCAACTTCAATTCTCTGCTGTTGTCACAAGATCAAAGAAAAGTTGGAAAAAACAGGCTGTTTTCAGTTTCTGGAGCAGCTTGTCACACAGCTTTACTCGTACTCTCAAACCTGATAGTGTGGCTGGCATCGCAGGATTGTCTCCTAGTTCCTTGTCAAAAGTGCTTCTAGGTCAGCTGCAAAATGACGGAGTACTACATCCTACTAATTCAGACATCCTCCATCTGGTCGCTCTTCTGTAGCATTTTATCTGCTGGATTCTTGGACTGGGACGTTTTTATGACATTTTGATATAGTTTTAATTATGATGTAGGGTAAGACAACATTGTATTTGGATAGAATTAAAGTAGATCAGAAAAAGGTTTTCAGTAAGAACCACAGCAGCATGTTGCAGACCAAGACAATCTATTTAAATAGTTTAGGGGTTTTGATTTGGATATTTTAATCTTATTCAGGGAGCATTTATAAAAAAGTAAAACTCAAGTAATGCTGAATGCCTACTTGAGACCACAGCAACAACAATTCCAGTCGTTTATACCAGTGTTAATTTTGTTGACTAATTATTTTCGTCATAGTTTTCGTCAACAACCTTTTTTACCCTGACGAAAACTAGACTATAATTTAAAAAAAGAAGTGTACATTGACAAAACTAAATTAACTGACATTTTCGTCAAAAGATAAAAACTAGACTAAAATGTCTGACAGAGACTAAATCCAATCAGATATAATTTTGTCATGTAGAAAGTAGGAACAAGGTAGGAATCACAGCTACTTTGGTTGCGTGGAACGGTTGGATGAGTTAAGAGGGACATCCAATCACAACTGCCTTAGCTTTATGGTGGTGGAATCCAAGTTAAAAACACGATTTCAGAAATTCAAGGAAACACAAAAATACCTTACACTTTACACTTCATATTTTATTTGACAAAATTTACTGTAGATTTCTTCGACTAAAATGTTGTGAAATTTAATCTACTAAAACTAGACTAATTTTAAAACAATTTAGACGACTAAATAATGACTAAAACTAAAATATAATTTAGGCAAAAGACTTAAACTAAAACTAAACTGAAAAGTGCTGTCAAGATTAACACTGATTTATACCTAGGATATTTCTTGTTTTTAGTTTAGAAAATGCAGGCAAAGTGCTAAACACTGTTTAAACTGAACAAAAACATCAACAACATTTTCAAATACTGAGATTGCCCGAAACTTTCTTTACACTTAAAAAACATGTATTTCAAAACAAAGTCATTATTTAAAAAATCTTTTTTATAAAATTCCATGAAATCAGTTTTTAAGAGTCTCTCCGAGGTAAACGGAGTTTTGGCTGTCTTTTTGATTTGTGAACAGGTTTGTTCAGCCAGTAGGCAGTTTTAGTTCAAGGGACATGTCCAGACAAGTTTGTGCAGCAGTAGTAAACATAAAAGCAAAAAGATGAAGCTACATCCACAACTGAGAAGGGCATGGACAGACAACTCACGAGGACTTGAGCTAAAGTGGTCTGTTCTGAGCAGGACTGAATCAAAGGGGTTGAAGGGGATGCCAAAATCTAATATCAGATTGGATATTTGGGGAGACAGCTTGCAAGAAAGTTAAAAAGTGAGCTCTAGGGACAGTTACTTAATGAAAACAACTAAAATTTAAAACATCTAAGTAGATGTCAGGGCATGTTTACTGTGCGATTCCAATGGCTGCATATGTAGCCATAACAAACAGGCCTGCATATTTTGATTTGAAATAGTTGGTTGCATTATGAACTGTAGTCACCAGGTTTTATGCTGATGTGGCCAAGACACCAGATTTCACAGTAAATATCCTCACATGGTCTTAGGTGCACAAATGCATTGGTAGCATTTAGGAAGCCTTTGCTTCTCATTCCTCACCCACTTTTTTTTTAAATATTGATAGCTTTTTTGACTGTGTGCTATATGATACTGAAACCACCGATCATTAATGCAATGAAGATTTTATCATTTTGACACACATAGTACTTAAGGGCTTTTTTTCCTAAGATGAATAAATCTTGCCAATGTATTTTTTTTTTTTTTTATAAAAACTGCGTGGAGGAGCTTGTTTGCTGCTTTTGATAACTAAAAACAATAAACTGAGATGCCGGTTGATGAGTAATATGTCAACATGGCCAATATAAAGTGGAGGCTGTTCTCAAAGCGACATACTCAAGTTTGGGCCTGGCCTTGTGGATCCTTTACGGTTTGTTATTTCTCACTCTATCTCTCTCTCCCTGGTTTCTGACTCATTCCACTGTTCTGTCTTACTGTCATAAAAGGTAAAATAAATCAAGAAATAAACCAAGGAACACCAAACATTTGAGTCCAGGACTTATTTTTGCTGCCATGGTAACAAAGGCTCAGTTTCAGTTCACTCCTTGCCCCCACATCTAAGCCCTACCACTTTATTTTGCACATTCATGTGAAGGAGTAGGGGCTTCCTGATCCTTTTGGACTGAAGTCATAGCATAAAGTTTTAGGTGTACATGGTCTTTTACACGGAGACTACCTGGAAACACACTGTGAACAGAGTGTTATGGTAAATCACTCAGAATGCATTGAGAATCATTGGCAAGATGGCTACCCTCTTAGCAAAATGTTTATTTTTTGGCAATATCACTTAAAAATTAGTTTTTTTAAATTTTCAAAATTATCTTGTACCATTAGGGTACTTTTTTAAGGCTAACACCTACTAGCTAGAGGTGCTAACAATAGTTTGGGGAGCTCCACAAAGAAGCAGGATTCTCAAGTCTGATCGTTCATGTGTGTTTATGGAAATACCAGCGTCAACTTCCAATTTGTATTAGAGCCATGAAGGGTTGTACCATTTTATAGTAGAAGTTTTTTTAGCATATTGTAGGGGTGGACAGAAATATCGATTCAGCAATGCATTGCAATTATTCCCCTCCCAATTCAACATCGATTCAGCAAATCCTCTGAATCGATTCACTTCCTGGCCAGTGGGGGGCACTGTGCATATTTTCAGTGTTTATCCAGCTGTCGCCGGTTGCAGAAGAAGACATGCTTGCAGAGTGATAGGATTGAGAGCCGAACATGAGAGTGATTTAACAGCAGTTTATCAGTATTTTCTGTGTAAATAATGTACAATATTAAACACAATAGCATGAGTATCATTCTGGAGTGTTTTCTTTTAGTTCTTTTGCCATATTTTCTCTGTGTTTTGCCATATTTCTGACGTATTTTCAGCGTGTTTTATTGTCTTTTTTGATATTTGATCATAGTTTGTTTTTTATGGATTCCATAAATAGTGGTTTTAGAACTATTGGAGGAAGAAATGTCGAGATCTCTGTCTTCAGCTGGACAGGAACTGCTTCAGGGACTACCATCAGTTATAAAAAACGCCTGGACATGGTCTAATATAACAGGCTGTAACATGGACACTAAATGCTGTTCATGCTGGTCATCTCAGAAAATTTCTACATGTTCACTAACAATTGTTCATGAAGAGAATCCTGTTGAAAATTCAAGTCTGTTTTTATTCTTTTCTTGTAATTACACACTGTTTTAAGCATTTATAAGATAATAATGACAAATACTTGCAATAAATGTGTATTTTTATTTCTCATGAAAAAAAGGTGAAAAAATGTATTCAAAGGACAATTCCTGACACATTTATAGACAAAAAAGACCAGGTAGAAATTTATAACTATAGTGTTTACTGTCCTGTTTTTACTTTTGTACTCCATGTGCACAAATAAGTTATTACTGTGCAAATTTTTGTTTTCAGATGTTTGCTCAAAAATATGAGGTGACATACCACATATGTTCACATTGGCATCAAATTAAAAAAAAAAGTCAAAAAATTGTCAACAGGTACATTAACTGAATCGAATCGCCACCCAAAGAATCGAAATCGAATCGAATCGTGAGGTTCTTAACAATGCACAACCCTAGCATATTGTATGTAACTCTGTCCCAAGGGGTGAGGGGACACTTGAAAAAAGGGGTAGGAGTAAGGGACAAAATTAGAAATAGGACTGAGCCATATAGGTATCAATATCATTTAATTTAGACAAGAATTATATCAAACCTTATAGTGCTGGTTTTGTGGCAGCTATTTTTTTTTCCAAGAGGAAATATTGAGACAGACTGTATATTGTGTTTCAAAAGTCAGACATTTTGTCCATACCATCCAGCTCTACTCTAACCCCTTGTGTCTGTCTTGGACCCCTCCTCAGCCTTTCTGTCCTACAGCTCAAACAGCCTCATAGGCCTCAGACTGCTGTGTCACCTCATTGGGTCCTATTAGGACCTCTTATATCTGACTGGCATGTTGTTATTGCTCTCCCAGACCACAGCTAAAACTGAGGAATGGGCCTGCCAAACTGGGTTCTTCCAAGTCTCTGCTGCATTGATGGTACTGGCAACGAGCAGCAGCAGGGTAGAGGTAGTGGGTGGTACTATGGTAACATAAAAAGAAAGGAAAGGGGAGGAGGTAACACAGTGTGAAGCCAGCCCCCCTGGGGGTACATGACAGGCATGTGAGATGCAAATGGTCTCATGCTGGTTTGCTCTGGGCTGTGCCACAGGTGAATGCCAGCGCTGCCACTCCAGTGAACGCTGTGGGAAGACTGAGGAGCATCAACAGGCCTGCAGAAGCAGCGGGAAGTCTTGTAGAAAACTGCTGATTAGGTCAGTAAAATATCAGAATCATTGTTCCACATGTGAACCTTGCTTGTAGTCAATCTGATCACTGATTATTAAAGTACCAGCCAAGCCAAGTCAATATTTGATAGAAAATTTCAAAAGGCTCCATGTTTGTGCAACTCGAAGGCTTGTCTGGAATTTTAATGATCTAGTAGTTCAGGCAATATTAGGAGAGAGTCAGGGAGTTACAAGATGTAAACTTTTTCATTATTTTGACATTTTAAAACAGCGTGTTTTAAATATTTTACTCTGTCTTTTTAATGATTGATAGTGCTGAAAGGACCCACGCTTTTAAAATACAAATACTGCATTTGATATTCCCACCAGAGGGAATGAACTCAATTTAGTACGCCTTAGACTGTGTTCTGGAATTTCCCTGTTATTCTAACAGTAATAAAAGTAAAGAATTTATCCAATACTTGGTGCCAATGAATTATATTTTGACACTTAACAACTCAAGTCATTTTTTAAACTGCTCTTGGATATTCTTTTTAACAGAGCTAGAACATCTACTCCCATGTCTTCAGAAAACTAATCTCACCCTCTAACAAGTATTTAACAAGATTCCAGCAATATTCTCAATTTATTTCTTTTGACATTTATAATTAATGCATTTTCTTTTCCTCTGCCTGAAAGTGATTTTTCAGATCTGGCCTTAAACACATTGCAATGTGTCTTAATGCTTCCTTGTTTGATAAGCTAGAGATCTCATATCCATTTGGTTTAACCAGATGCAGCAAAGCCCCCACTTTGTACTGCAGACACTCATATTTAACACAAAGCCAGTATAGACCAGCAAACTGAGCAGCAAACTACCCTAAGTGGCAGCCACTCAGTTAAAATAGGAATCATAATATTATTGGCTAAATATCAGTATTGGCAGATATGACCATTTCTGCCAATATTTACAGTCAATACATTGGCCATACATGTCAGCTATTTATATGGTACATGGACTTGAGCTTACGAAGCACTGTTCTAGTCTTTCTGACAACACAAGGGACTTCAAGTCCGCAGGTCACATATGCTCTCATATTAACTTACTGATGGTTCCAAGTATCTGAAGCCTTTTACACAGGGCTTTTACCCAAAGTGCAGCAATGAAGCTTCATTATCTTCATGACCCGAAACATCCACGGTGATTCAGTGAAGCCGTAATTTCTGTGGCAATTCACACAGCAATGCGGCTTCGATGTGCTAAACGCATTCAAGCTGTGATGAAGCAAATGGGGGGTCAAGTTGTTACCCTTTTCAACTCTGCAATGTTCACAGTTTAGGCAAGGCAGCACAGGGGCATAATTATTGGCTTAAAAAGGCAGTGTGAATGGGGCTAATGCAAGCTATCCATCAGAATTAGCTTACATATCCACACCCTTTCATACCCCAGTGGCACAGCAGTAGAAGCAACTGGGTCTTGACCAAAGACACATCGACATGTGACAACTAGAGCTGGGTTCCAACCTTCTACTTTATTAATAATGATAGTACATACTACCAGATTAAGCCACACCTCATTTATATCCCGTGCATTGACTTAAATATATCTGCACAATGTGTGAGTATCCATCATGTTTTACCTCTTCAAAGAATCTAATGTTTCTTTTTTCACATCTGTTTCTAACATAAATAAGCTAACAAGGTGAAATAAGCAGGCTAATTTTGCTAATGTAGAGACCGTCTACTAAAAAGAAAAATATATATAGGTATCAGTATCAGTAAAGAATCAGCTATGGTGACTTTGTAAATACCTGCAATAAATATAGGCCAAAATCCAATATCTTGCATGTGTAGTTAAACTCTGTTTAGATTTTGGAACAGCACTGCACTCGTCAATGTAACTTTTTCCATCACTGAACAAATCTAGAATTAAATCAACCTGACGATATAATTTTACATTATAGGACACCTGAGACCTGCTGGCAGTATCGATATTCTTTAAACAGGTCCTGATGAAACCAGGTCTAGATTTCTGTGTCCTGTCAATACAGGTATTTATAAAAGTTCAAATTCTGGAATTGTTGCCACATTACACAGAAACGATTCCAGAAAAAAATAACATAAATCAAATCTTAAACATTTGTCTGCTATTCCCATTTTCAAATTGAAGCGACAAGTGGTGAAAACAAACGTTTATACTGAAACTGATACATTTTGCAGCTTTCATTAAAAACTGGTATTTAATGGCTTCTGGCCCAGCTGGAGACGACAGGTCTGAAGTAGTAAAAATGAACAACCTCAGTTATTTGGAAGTGATTAAAATTTAGATGGGATGTGGAAATGGAAAGCACTTAAACTAATGTTACCCCTATCATCTTGCAACCAATCATAATTTGCCAATTTTCATTAAAAATATGGGACAGAAGGAAGAGGAATTAATGCTCCTATTGGAAATTTACTAAAACTGATCACCTGTGTTTTATACTGAGGTGTCTCCGGTGGTTAGAGAAGCACTGTGTGTGCACTTTGTGTTTTTATGTGATTTGGTGTCAAGTCCCAAATCAAATCAGTAAATTAAGAAAAAAAGGAAGCAGAACATTAGACCAGTGGTTCCGACCATACTTCTTCTTTGACGGGTCACCTCTCAACATATAAATTACTGTCTAAAATTAACATATTTTTTCTTGTTTCCATCATCAAAATCAGCACACACAACTATTCTTATATAGTATCTTATGAAGGATGTGCAGTGTTTCTGCACTTTTTAAATTTTTTTTTAATTCAACACATTTAGAGATGTTTTAAGAACCAATTAAATAAAATCCACACATGGATCAGCCTGATATAATGTCTGTTTTCAGGGTAATCTATCTCGCCAAGCTCCAATCTACAATGATTGTGAGTGGCCCAAGGTGGTACGGTCCAATCAGAGTCCTTTAGAGCAGGAGGATGAATGAACTACAAGAGAAACAACAGCAGGATGTGACTGCTCGTACGAAGATTAGCATTGATGCTAACAGCTTCAGTGGCAGTTTTAACAGATCTTGACTACATGTCTTTATTAAATGAAAAACTCAATATCAACACTACAAACCTCTCCATAGAAAAGATATTGTTGTGCCACTCCTGACATGTTTTCTGGAAAGTTTGTACTACAAAGTGGCTCACATTCTGTTCTTTACACCACAGCAGTAGGGACTGCCTACTACATATCACCTCCAGGATTTGCTTTTGAAAGGTCCTGCCCTCCCCAAACACTTTCTTTTGGCTCTTTTCCAGCTGGACGAGTGAAATATATTGAACAGTCCATCTGGTGTGTCAGGTCAGGACTCCATGTCTTTGGGAACTGTTTTTCATATTTTGCAGGAGGCCTTTTGATTATTTTTAAAATTTTGAAGTCATACTGTCTTTAACCATTTCATCTATTTCCATTTTACCCTCTATTTGTGGTCTGTGCAGGTTATACTCGCCATAAATACTGCAGCAATCACTTTACATTATCTTTACTAAATAGTATTAAAAAATGTGGCAATCTCATTCAAAATACCACCTAAAATTTAACACCTCTTCATAGCACAAAAGACGTTCTGAAGACATTCAGTAACCCTGTAATTTAAGACCCTTTTAAACTTTAAGTATCGATGCCCCCCTGTATTAAAACGACATTGTAAAGAGTATGATGTAAGTGTATGGGCACCTACTTTTGACAACTTTATATCACAAAGTAGAGAAAGTACCTATCAAACAAAGAAAACTATTTCTTCAATTACAAAAAATACAATTCAAGTACAAACAAAAATATTTCAAGTACAAAAACAGAACAACCTTTAAGTACAAAAAAAAAAAAAAAAACTGTCACATGACTTATGGCACTAATTTTCCACCTTGGAGATCTACACACAAATGTCAGCAAACTTTCTAAGAAATGTCCCTTAAATCGAAATCACATGGAAGTGGATACCTGCTCAGAAGGAGAAATGCTAGTTTGGGGGATCAAATTTAACACAATGAGCAGCCAACAGGTGAGTTTGTGGTCGTTTCTGGTGGAAAATCAAGTTAACTAAACTCCAAAAGGCCACAAGCCAAAACCCGTTGGTCTAATAAAGTGTTGCTGGAGCTGGAGTTTATGAATCACTTGGTGTGAGTACGACATGTTTTGAGAGGTTTTGGCATGATTTTAACTCCACAGTCCCTTTCCCACATGCAATCATTTAATCTAAACATACCGCCACGATATGGCTCAGAAAAACACTTCATCTTCCACAGAATCCGTCATTAGCTCTGCGCTTAAAGGGGCTTCATACTGAGGACAAATGGCTTTTAACACCGTAACAGATACGGTATCACACTCAGGAATGGCATACTTTTACAGTGCTCTCAATAGCAAACACAACAGGAGGAAGTCAGTTCTGATGGTGTGATGTGAGAGGGAACTGTTCCAAACAAGGTTTGAGATTACAAGATATTTTTCAAAGGCCAGGGAGAGGAAGTGGGACCAACCAATGAGTCTGATATAAGGGTATGCAATGTGGAGATTTTAAGATATACTCTCACCAAAAATGAAGTGAGACAATATCAACACTTTTGATATACTTCATGTTAAAACTAATTTTAAAAGAACAGATACAACAACTAATGCTCAGTACTGAGACTGTTAAAGAAGCCACTAACAAATAAATGCTTAAAGGCCAATACATCTGGGTCAAAGGTCAACAGCAGGGAGGCCCATATTCATCAGGTGCTTGTGAGCACAATATCTCTTCAAATTTTGCACAAATGGTTGCTCTGACCCGAGGGTGACAAGTTTTAGATTTTGGAGGTCTTTGGTCAAACGACTGGGTCACGGAGCCTCATATTAACCTCTTGTTTGTGAACTGTTATTTTAAAAAACACTTGTAGGGATTTTCTTCAAACTCTGCTCAAATATCTATCCTGGCAGACAGGAAACAGACAGGAAACAGAATGGGTCAAAATTGTGGCTTAATTTTACACAAAATGACGGCAGCTGCACAAAGTACAGTGTCTGTGTCCATCAGATTTTAAGCAAGGATGGAAACACAAGGTTATTGCATACATGAAATATTCCCAGTGCTAAGCATTTGATGATGTTGCCACTGAAAACCTGTGCAGGCCAAACAGGGTACTCCCGGAAACGATGAGGGAATCAATCAATGAGTAGCATTGGTTTTAAAAACATTTTAATATATCTACAAATTTTTTTGACTCAAAGAAAGGAGGCTTCAGCGATTATGGGTGATATCAATCTGTAAACTATAATCATGTAAAAGTTTGTTTTTTATTATGACTACCACTTTGTTATTTCTTCAAATATGTTGGAAATTTTTGTCGGACTATGTTGCCCGACCTTAGTCTAAATTAATACAGCTTAAAAGCAAATGTCCAATTTACCCACAGCATTATGTTTTCTGTTTACACAAGAACACACAGCACTTTTCACTCATGCAATCATTTATTTAGGAGTTGAACGGACTTGAAAAATCAATTTGGCCCCTTTTGATGGAAAGCCCCTGGCAGCTGATGAGCTTGAGGTAGTCTTTAGAGTAATACATGCTACTTTGGCAATACATGAACATTATTTATATGAGCTGCCTGTGCTACAAACAAACACCAACAGTCTGAAGTGCACATGGGCTGAGAATCTATATTGGCACTGCTGTATATAAGAAAGCAATTCCTGTAATGTCGAGCCTGATACGTGAGTGCCATAAATTCACTTTATAACTCAATCAATAATGAAAACATTGGGAGTGAGACTTTTCTGGCACACGCAGGTCCTTATTAACTAGAATATCATTAAGCAACAAGTGATTGGACATCGCTAAGAGGTCTGATGGGACTCATATCCACAGTCATCCAAAGTGGAGGTTCCTGGAAATGTTTCAAGTCACATCTATTAGGTTTATATAACTTGAAATCTATTCTTCAAATGCCGTGCGAGTGCAGTTTATGTCAAAATAATGCTGATGGGATGTTTCGCCTGTAGTTTGCATTTCTGGCTTGTGGTACTTTCATCTGTCCTTGAGGGAGGACTCCGCTGTGGCATGAGTTAATAACAAATCACTGGAAGGATCTCGGCCTAATCTGCCCCTTAACACTTCTTTGATCTCTTTATTTGATTGGACACACAGACATGTCAGCCGCTTTGTTGGCTGATTAACATTAGAAACACCACATTTGTCCACTAAAGTACAGCTAAGAAGACCAGGCCTTTATAGCCAAAGCAAATATAAAGGCTTCCATATGAAGTGTGGGTACAGGTATAAAATAAAGTTACTGAGACAGAGCTAACTAGTGGCTTGAGCACCACCATCCTTACAACTCAGGGTCACTAGTTGCTTAAAATAATTATTAATATTAATCAATTTAGGCCCCTCAATGTACTCAAAAGTTACACAATTAGCTCAGGCCAGGGCTCCTGTTAAAAGTTACTTCTATACCCATGCAATGATCTACTACCTGGATGTAAATCAGCGCAATGGAAAAATCTCATCTTGAAGCGAGGAGGAGTTAGGTATACTCATTCATCCTCGTAAAGGAAAATAACATTTCTTAAATGCTGAACATGGGCTAAATCATTAGGGGTGGTGGAAAAATCAATACATGTCAGAATCGGGATTTTTACTCTCTGATTCTGAATCAATTTGATATTCAAAAAAAGCATTTAAAAAGACATTTACCCTCCTGTTTTAGGCACCCAAAAATGCACTGCTCGTACTATCTGTCTAAAGGGCTTCTGTAGCTCACAGTTGTAGTGAGGTGCATACTGGTACTAGCTAGTCGGGCTGCTAAAGATAGCCTGTTAGCTCACTGCATCTGTGACGACTCTGTATGGAGCAGCAAAGAAAAATCCAACCAGTCCCTCCTTCATTAAAAGCAAGTGTGTTGGTGCATTTTGGATTCTACAGTGTCCCGGGTAAGGCTGATCTTGACACAATGTTTTCCGTGTACAATCTCTGCAAAAAGTAATGCCGTCACTTGGAGATAAAAGAAGTTTCACAGCAGCTAGAAATTACACTGACTCCTGACCAGTGCATCATTTAACAAACTTCTCAGCTTAAACCAGCACTTATTCCATTGCCTGTTTCTTTTCTTATGCCCCTATAGCATTGTAGACAGCAAAGGCTCTGGATTTAGAAAAAACAGCTTATGAAACTTATTCTTAAATATAAAAGCTTCATCATATTCATTATATTATTTAACTTAATTTTTTTTCTCCTTAGACATTTTAAATATATTCTTCCTGAGCTTTCTGTCAATGTCAAGCAAACAACAGGTTGTAGTAAATCTTGATATATGAACACCCTTTGTAACAAAAAAATGTGAAGAATCGTGAAGTCTGAGTCTAGAATAGATTCTGAATTAAACAGTCTCTTTCAGAACTAAAATTAAATCCAACCTTGAGGGGGGAAAGGATTCCATCTCTATATATATGAACATGCATTATTGGCTACAGAGGCCCTAGATTGGGTGGATTTGGGCTGGAGATTGAGACCAGTTTCCAGCTACAGCCTGACTGGGTGACTGACCTGACTGACTAGGACTTGAACAAGTAACCCTCCTGTTCCCAATCAAAATCTTTAAAGACTAAACCAGGGCTTCCCACAAGCACCATCTACCAGCCAAACAGCTGACTACTCATTCAGTTATAGCCAAAAGCTTTTTTCTATATTTAACATAAACCTTAAATTGACCTACAACAATTAAAACTGATTTATTGCTATTTCTGAAACATCTCAGCTAAGAAAACACCATTAAATGACTTTTTTGTCCAAAGCACATTTGCTTTCTATTTACAGTCTGTATCTCTTAAATTTGAAGCCCATTTATGGTTAAATCTCAACAGTTTTGCCTTTCTTTTAATAATTATGTGGCAACTTTAAAAACACGTTATGAATTATTCATTGGATTCTGTTATTCATGTTTTTACACACAATTTCAAAAGTGAAAAAAAACTACTTTCCTTCCAATACAATAAAATGTCTAAATATCAAAAGAAAAAAATACTACAAATGACTGAAAACTAGCAGTGCTTTTAACACTTTCAGCCCTGCGAGGACCCTTTACTGGCATCTTACTAGCATTTTGACCAGGGAAATGCAGAGTCTCAGCCTGCACTTCAGACATTTGATGGAGATCTGTCCATCAAACACGCTTTCTATGGGGAATTGATTAGCTGATCTTGTTTGGTTTCATGAAGGAGACCACTGGTCCTGCTGGCTCGCTGCTTTTTCCCACTAACTGCTTCATATAGTCTGCAGGCGTCCTGTTGAACCTCTGCCAGCCCAGTAGATCAAGGGTTAAACCTGTTATGTAGACTGTGTCTGGTTAAAATGGTAAATGCCAACACCACCAGCAAAGCAATGTGCAAAGTTAACCCTCTAGCCAGTTTTTCCCCTATGCCCTCTTGGATATTTTTTTGTAATAATGCATGTTGCAGCTCAAAACCTTTCAGCACAATCAAGTTAAAAACATATTTGCCTTCAGACAGCCTTGGCTTTCAGGAGAAAAAAAGTAACCAGTCTGACTTAAGAGTTGTACATGATCAACAATCAAATGAGTTGCCATGGAACAACCCTAAAACACACTATCTGTAGTTATCTAATTAAAATTCCAGCCATTTTCAGTGAAAGTATTATCAAGATCCTTTGCTTCAGTCCTTAATGAATTCTACCTCAGCCCTTGAGAGCCGATGTGTGAAAAAGAACAAAAGAGAACACTCCAACTGCACAGACTGGTACGCCAAGGCAAATCATCAATATTTGCTGAACAATACATTCCTGAAGTTATCCTCTGATTGGAATAATTACTTTTTGTTGTACGTACTTTCTTTCAGCATCCCTCTTCTTATTTGACTCAAGGTACTGATTTCCTATATTTCCCAGAGTGCTTTTCAACAAGCCTCAGAAATAAAGAGGGCCGAGCAAGCTCGATGTAACTCACTGTTTTTATTTGGCTGTGGGTTATAGATTTATGTCTGCGTTTATGGCGGAGCTTTGTCTAAGTCAAGAGCACATTTCAAGGGTACATGTGTCTTGTTGGAGTATTACATCCTGGGCTTTTTATAAAGAAAATGAGCACTACAGGCACGTCCTCAGAGGAATTTTTAATCAGGGTGTGCGAACTTTAGGGACAATTTACAGTTAAGAAAGGACAAAATATCCTAACATCCTCTATATGTTCCTGAAACCCCCCTCAGATAAAAGTCCTTGGGAGTAAGAAAAATACTATCAAGCAATTAAAAGGTTCTGGAGAGTAGCTTTAATCCCTAATGGTTTAAATTGTCTTAAGGTGTACTTGTCCTTAAAGAGAACACTTTCTAACACATCTTAAAGATGAACCAAGGACTTTCCAAGAGCCTTTTTTAAACTTGGCATTAAGTGGTGTATCCATGTCAGATCAGACTTTAGAGGTGCTTCAGATGACTCAGAAAATTCTTTCCTTTCATCCACTTCTCCGCGATGAAGTTCCTACTCAAATCCGACAGTTTAACTCTATAAAAAGAGTCAAATTAATGCTGTGACTTTCACTAACTTACAGCCATTTCTGAAGGTCTTGTACTGTTAACCTTCATTAGTGTCTTTGTCCAGCCTTATTGCCAGCTAATCCTTCCACTTACACCCCATGTTTGTCCTATTTTCAAGGATATCCAAGCTGTCTGAAAGCAGACACATCCCTCTATCCATTTTTTTGTTGTTGTCCTACAAACACACATGCCTTCAAGCTATATGCCCCTCCCTCCATTCCAGCTTCCCCCCGGCTTGTCCGCTCCTTTCACTCAGGCTACTCTGTGCTAGACCATCAGCCGTCCTGGGACTTTTCTCTCTCTCCCCAAGCTGCAAAAAACCTCATTCCAGATGTTTTGTATCAGTTTCTCCGTCCTGCAGAAAATTCAGCCTACCCTGTCTCTTCTTTTCCCCCTTGTGTGTCTGATGTCCATGTCTCAATCACTTCTCTTGTTTCCTTTTTCCTGTTCATGTCGGGGAGTTGCTTGGCTTTGCCTCGTGTGTTTATGGAGTCCGTCATTTCAGCCGACCATTCTGTGTTGATCTTTTGCATCTAAAGTCATAAGCGTGACCTGCCTCTGCCTGGGGAGCACAAGGACATGCTATTTAATGGATATTGCTACTAATTAAATACTCTTGTCCCAAAGGTAATCGGTAATGAACATATTAAATACTGACCTTCAGATAAGGGACAAGGCTCTATTGATACCACAACAGATGATAATTTATTGTATTACCAGGGCCCATGCTGCTGTTGTTCCCCACTCCTTGTTGTGCTGTTCATGCTACATTGTGTAAAACCACTAAACCACACTTTGGACCACTTCTGTCTCCTGCCTGCCATAATTTCCTCCTGTCTCAATTATATCATTTCATACTGCCACTTTCAAGAGTATGACGCCACTGATTCACAAAGGACTTTGGACTAAGGGGAAGCATTTAGAAATCATAAAACATAATGGCAAATGACACTGATAGCTAAAATCCATCCCATTCACATACCAACTCCTGTTTTGCAGAGAGGTTTACTGAAAAGCCTTAATGTCAAAACAAATCATTTTAGGAAGCGTAACTCATAGAATTTTCCTTGTAAAGTGTCATTGGCAAAAGGAGTACTGACCGGCTGTAAACTCTGGCAAAAGCCAAGTTTACTGAATTAAATGGGACCCAGTTTGTGAGTAACTTCCAAACATGAGAGGTGATAGGAACAGAGATCATACCCCTGACTGCCTCTCTGTGTAGTTCTCTATTAAATGCATGTCTGAAACACACACTGTGACATTTCAATGAAAAACTCAACGAAGAGATGTTGGGAAGAACAACTAAGGGGCTTTTTATGGTTTAATATTAATCCTGTGAACAAGGAAGTGCCTCTTTCAGTTCAGCCTTTGCAAGTGTCTCAGTGAGTGTCCTTGGAGTGACTCATCTCATTTGACAGAGACAGTGACACTTATAAAAGTACAATAACTGTATTGTGTTAATTTTTGTCAATTATATAGCTCATCCTGAAATGGATAAACTGTATGATCATGGATGGATGGATGATTCCAACCACTTTTTGATATGTTCCCAATCCATATCAGCAATTTAGACCATGCTCTCTTTATCTTTTTATTAGGGGTGTCCTGATCAGATATTGATATCGGATATTGGTCCGATATCAGCAAAAAAACAAATATCGGATTATATCGGCCTGCATCTAAAATCTCCGATATAAGGATTCTGATACAAGCAGTCCATTCTATTTTTAAAAAAAAATTATTTAATTCAGTTTTAGAATATGCTTATGTTTAAGTTAAACACAGTGGTTATTTTGCAATTTAAAAACATATATTTTTTGTTTTTATTGGATTTATTTAGGCTACTTTTCAGGGTCTTCTAATTTATTTATTTTTTTTTATTTAATTGTATGGGTCAGGTTTTCTCATACCTACTATTGCTGACAACTGTTCTCTGTTTGAGTAATCTCACTTGATCAAGCCTTTTCTTACAGTCCATACTACAAAATAAGTAATAAAAACATGTATGATTCCTGCTGATATCGTATTGGCCAATACTCAAGGCTGCAATATCGGTATCAGTAACACGTTGCCTATGCTTTTGTAAAAAGTTATATAGCATGAATGTTTGTCTGCAATGTTTGAGAATAAAAAATTGCCTGAGAAGGGTATCTAGGTCCTCCATTTTGGTAAAATTATTATTTGATTCATAAAAGAATTATTAAAAAAATTAAATTCTTGTAATGTGACATATTTTTAGGCATTCTTTGCAGAAAGGGGGAAATATATTAACTTTTAACTGTGGCTCATCTAAAAATTACTGAGGTAGGAATTCAAGTCCATATCACCCAGCCCTTAGATAAAGAGGGAAAGTGTGGTATGCTGTGCAGATCTGAAAAAAACAAGCTTAACGATGGCTGTGAACATAATCCTTCGTCATAACCAGCAGATGTTTTCATCTGCAGTGTGAAAAATGCTGATTTTTTTGCACTTCCCCGGTGTTCCTGCTGTCTGATTGCTACCACGCTGTCTTCTGCAGCGCTCCATGCTGGGTGACAAGACTCCCGTGAACTGGAATCCAATCAGGCCAATCCTCAACGATCCTTCACAATCCACTCAGCTGCCACCCTACACCACCTGCAACACACACTGACCACACCACACACACTGGACGCTGATGGATATGGAGATGGACAGTTTGCACATTAACCGCCTCACCTCCCATGAACTTGGAGCAGCCACCAAGGGGGCTTAAACACTGAATCCCTTACAGCGACAACAACTGTGTACAGTGACGCTGACCCTGCAATCTGATCCATCGATGGAGGTTACAGAGAGGACTTTAACCCTTTGGGATCGATACTGTTAGTGTAAAAATCCTTCAACACCTAGTGCTGGGTAATATGATCTGGAATTCATATGATGGTCGAAATTGTAGGTGTATCATATCACAGTGATACAGTGAAGGAATGATGCATGTTTAAGCATTGCAGCCATCTTTTCTTCCCCCAAAATTAGCTTGTGACACGATGCACAAATCATGTCAAAGCAAAAAAAATACATGATTGTTGCTCTTTTGGTCTCTGCATGTTAAAAGGCTTGTTTTTTTGCAGCTATAACTGAATCTTTGTGGTTTATCAGTTTCAGTTCTCACCTGCTGGGTCTATTAAGCGTATACTGAAAACATCTAATTTCCAGATAGGGCTGCTTCATAAGTGGAGCATTTAAACAATAAAAAAGCAGGGAGTTTCATAATGAATGACTTATTTAAAGATCTCATGGCCTGCAAAGTCAGTTTGCTTTGCTTTTAATGTTGTTAGAGAGGGCCTGGGAAGCAGTAGAACATCACACCTTTCACTAAACTCTCAGTTCACAGAGAAATGCATAATTCCCCTTTAAAGAAAATGCCCCTTAAAACACTCAATTTTTACTTCCTGGGGTTTATTATGTAATACTATACAGCCTCCACCTACAAGGGCGACACGATTGTTTTGAAAGTCTGCTCTGTGGCCGGTAAACCCTGCTCCCCTCTCCCATCAGACATTTTTTGTGCAGCCAATCAGCTCAGAGCGCATTAGCCTCCTGTAGCCTCCCCACCCCCTCAGATCTGAGCGTTTCCAAAGGGGAGGGGGAAAGAGCTCTATCTGATCCTCTACAGAGATCAAATTTCTCATTTCTTTATTCAACTTAAAATCAAATCCTTCATTAACAGACACCCAAGACAAGATGTAAACAGTCAAACACACCAGGACATGGGACCCTAAAATAATGTGTTTGTCAATGAATTAACTGAGCTTTGGCACACTTGAAATCAGAAGCATGTGTATGGAGTTGAAGTATTCATAACCACTTCCTTGACCAGAAATAGAGCTACAGCCCACAGCTGTAAATCATTCTGTACTCTTAACAAGTGAGTCATGAGCTAAAACACACTTTTAAGTCATTATTAATGCTACTGTAAGGGAGATGAGAGCAGCTGCTGCGCTGGGCTCTTGACAAACCAAGCCAATCCTTTTCAGCATATGGTCTGTGTTAGAGCTAGGGATGCATGGTACTTTTTTTCTTTTTTTAAATATCTGACATGCAAATACTTCTGAACTCATTTTAGTCTTTTATCCAGTAAAAAAACAAGCTACTTAAGCCATCTCAATTATAAGTAGCTTATACTTTGAAATTGGTTAAATTCTTTGTTTATATCCTGGTCAAAGGGCTATCACAGCAGCATGGTGGCAGACGTCAACTAAAGCTACAGTGACTACTTATGACGTGATGCTGTGTTACAGTTTTCAAAATATTTTACATTTTTCATTGTTTTCTGAAAAACCTCTCAAGACACCCACCTGGTGTCTCACAACCACACAGGGGGTTCTGGTCCAGATGGTGGGAGTCACTCGTTAAGCAGACACTTGGCCCCTAGCAGCAGGAAGCTTTTCTGCTAGGGTTGGGTACAGCTTTGGTTTTATCAATTCTGGTTCAGATTCTGGTTCTACTTATTGATTCTAGTTTTTAAGGTTCCTATTTCTGATCGCTGATCAGAAAACAGTAACAAATAAATAATAACAGTAACAAACAAATAAATAACCAAACAGAGACCAAAACAGATAAGTTAAATAGTGAAAGAAAACACAAATATCTTAATTCAAGTTTTATATCTTACATTAACTCTGTTTCATAATATTTAAAAATAATCACGTCTTTTGCACACAATGAACTTTGATCTCATAAATCTTTTCACTTTCAGTACAATGACATCCCTCCTCTCTCGTCATTGAGACCATAAACCACTGAACCTTTTTATTTTCTCTCCTTCGTGTTGTGTTAAAGGAAGTGCTTCATTCATGTCATTTTTGCTGCCTTGCATGCACTTTATGTATTACTGTGGCAGCTGTCATTATTTTTTTATTGTGGCTTAGCCGAAATTTCTACAGTTCACCATAATATACTTCTCAAAAACTTGTTAATATGCTACGTCATAAAAAAAGTAATGCTAACACAGAAGGTCTGTGAAAAACACAGAACTTTAATGGAAATCAGTATTCTCCCTGAGGTTTAAACAATAACACACACACCGCACATATACACCTATTAAAAACCTAAAAGCAGAACTGTGTGTCCCTTACCACATCCTTGAAACATTGGAAACTTGGAACAGGTTTTCGGTACCCAAGCCTACTGATGGAGAGAAAAATACAGAACACAGAGACTCAATCTGCTGTTTCTGTCTAAAATCCCTCTGTCATCTCTCTGTTACTTAACGTACCCATAACAGCTTCTTTCAAGCTGAGCCACTGGTGTGGCCTCGCAAGTCTCCTGCCATCAAATGTGTGTTTAAGCATTAATAATGGAATCACAAATATCCATGTACTATAGAAAATGGCTTTTGATACCATTTTACCACCCACCACTACAAACACCCTCCACTACTGCCACTGCAAACAACCCCTCCAGGAGGTAGGACTGGCACCAGAAAGATAAACAGTCCTCTCGCCTTTGAAAGAGATAATGCAGGCCTTTCATTGCACTCCAGGTCCCACTTTTGCAGGTGCCTGAGGTTCAACTCTCCGTAGACCTGCGCTGAGGTCACACACAGGCCACCAAACGCTGGATCAGATAGCACTGTCTAAATGGAGGCCATTCATTAGTCTTCATGTGCTTCGATGGACGTGGAGTTGCAGCTTGGAGTTTGGGCTTCTTGCTGAAAACAGAATAATATCCACAAACCCTGTGCAGAGGCAGGCCTGTCACACAACCTTTCTACCCAAGTGTGGGAAATGCACCCATTCTGTCAAATGAGCTCATGATCTTTCCAATTTCTGTGTGTGTGTTCGTGTGTGTCATCAAGGGCTCTGTATTCTGTGTTCTGGCCGCACAGTGAATTTGGGCTATTGTCACTGTGATCCTAATGGCCAGCATCTGGCTCCCTGGCACTGTTTTTTATTTTTTGGGGAGGAGATGGAGCTGTGGAACGATGGCTAGGAGTGAGGTGGGAGATCTGACTGCGTGTGCCTCAAGCTGCACAGCTGTCCCAATTACTACCTCTCTCTTATCTGCTGATTTCACCATCGTACCCATCTGCCTCTTCCGCACTCTAAATCTCTGTCCGATCCATCCGAAGATGCCACTTAAAGTGTGCCTTTGTACCTTCAGGAGGCCTGAACGGAGCTCTTTGCGGAGCGGAGTAGATTCTGATGCTGTTTTAAGTTCGCCGCTGTGGGGGGTTAAAGGTCCAGACTGTGCAGTATCTTGTCAAGCGGCGGAGAATTTTTAGCAGCATCCCAGAATCCCTCCAGCCCTTCACGTCTGCTCTGATCCCGGTCTGAGCTGTGGACTCGGAGGGGCTGACAAGGCTGTTTGATGGGCCATGGGCACGGAGCATCAGGGGGATTTTGTAGGTGGGTGGGTAGGTGGGTGGTTGGCAGTGAGAAGGAGGAAGGTTTGTTTGTGTCTGACGGTGAAGCCCTAAGCAACTTCTGCAGAGCTAAAAATGCTCAGTGTGTGTCATACTCATGTGGATTCAGTTCCTCATGTGAAGGAAGCACCATAAACTTTACTGTACTCTTCTTATCAACGTGTCAAGCGCTTGCATAGAAATTACAGAAGTCGCAGGGGAAATACAAAAATAAATCAACATTAAAAAAAAACTAGTTACTTAATTTTTTGACACCACATGCCTCAAACATATTTTATCAAGTACTTTTACAATCAATACTACCTAAAAAATGAACTTACGGGTAAAGAGCGCAAATATATGAGTTACTTCCTCATGAATTCTGTTGATGAATATATGAATAGTTACAATGTAAAGAATTAAGAAATGTGTAAACACTTTCACACAAGACACAAGAAGATGCAGTGGAACAGACGCTACGTAAAAAGAACATTGGAAAGTAAGACACAAGATACGATAGGAATATATTTATGTATTTAAGTTGTAAAACCAATACAATGTAGGCTAAAATAGGTTTAATTATGTAGTATGCTTATAGAAAAAGCCCTTCATACCAAAGCTGTCCATTACCAGCTTGATACGGCAAACACAAGGCAGACACAAGACAAGAAGAAACTGCATAAACCTGCAAACTTTGTAAAAGTTTTGGCATTATATTTTTGTAAATTAGATCATGATTGAGCAGATGGTGCAGCATATGAGCACAATTTGTGTTCCTTCTTAATGCCTTAATCCACCTGACTTTATTCATCAGTCAAGCACCAGATTTATGCTCTGATGTGGGCCAAATTTCATTTTATTCTTAAAATTTGTCTAATAAAAGTAAACTACATGTCAGACTTGGCCTGAAGGTTCATAGTTTGGAAACCCCTACCCCAGAGCTAGGTTGTATTTCCTGGCTTGGGATGGTGCAGCATCTTAACAGAGTCTGTCTGGTTATGATTAAGATTATACATGGAAATTTTTGTGTCTGTTGCTGACAGAAAGAGACAGAGATTTCAGTTAGTCCCTAAGTTTTTCTTAATGTCTCAAGCTGTGGACTCTTGACTGTGAGCTTCACATCACGACACAAAACACTGATGTCTACACAAAGTCCTCAAGAGGAAAATAATAAAACACAGACAGAGTGGAGTCACAGCACTTCTACTGGATATTTATGATAATTTAGAGTAAATATTCTATTTTAGGTGTACCTTATTTTCAAGAAAACTGGATTTATTTTGCTTTTCGTCATCATTTACAGTACTCCAGTTTTGGTAAGTGTCTGGTGACCCTTTTGAATGTTCACAGTTAAATAAATGGAAATGAAAAATTACTATATCAAAGAGTTTGGGGTGTCCAAGAGGTCATTGTTGTAGCTGTGGTTTTAAAACTGGTATTTCTGGTAATATGTGAATCTTAAAAATTCTGTTGTTGTTAAAACTGCTGCACATTGATGTATATGTAGTCAAATAGATTGAAAGAACAAGACTAAAAGAGGCAGCTATGTTCTTGTTTTGAAAAAAGGACAAAAATAGGAGAGGGATTTGACTACTGCCTGTGAAAGGGTACATGCTCGTTTCTGGACAGCTCCAATGAGCCGAGAAGAAATATCGTAAGACCCACTTCCTGGCCTTGGCTGCAGCAGCAATAACTCTGCGAGATACAGCAAAATAAGCAAATGCACAGCGTACACACACACATATAGGCAAAAAACAAAGTCTCTGATGTGAGTGCACTGCAGGCTGGGCTGCCTCCCTGCAGGGCCAAACAGAGCTCAGGCAGCACACTCTCTTTGAGGGGGATTCCAGGTCAGGAACTCTGACTGGTCTACCCCTCAACCCAAACCTGACACACATTTACACACACACACACACCCCCACACACACACACGCTCCAGAGTCAGCAGCAGCTAAGGCATTATGTGAACTAGATCCAGTCCCAACACAAATCCAATCTGATGCTGCATGGCTATCGGGCCACGCTCCTATTGTGCCTGTCTGGCTGAATTCCTTTTCAGAGGTCCCCCTTGTCTTCAGACATTCAGCTGAGTAAGACAGGTAGACACGCAGTGAGACATTCGGACAGGCAGAGCGTGGGGCAGGCCTGCCAGGGCTTTTTTTTCTTTTGCTGCTGCAGGAGAATGTTATCAGCTGAGATCAGGCTACCCGGCTCTAACTGAGCCTCGGCATCCACTCGGCCACAGGCCCCATTTTCTCCATGGAAACCTGCCCCTCACTCGCCCTGTGAGTGGCTCGAGCAATCACAAGACAGGCACTCTGTCTTACAATACAGATAATAATGGCCCTCTGGTAGGATGAGAGCAGGAGAAGAGTGATTGCAGAGAGGCTTTTTTTCCTGTACATTTTTGCCCTTTAGAGAGTCTGCATTCAGCAAGAGACGAAGGAGCTGCAGACTACAGGTGTGTTCTTGCACGCTGCGAGCTGTGGGAGAGCTCCAAAGTCATCTCTTCAACGCAAAAAACATCACTTGGATTCACCACAAAGTCATTTACATCTCTATTTCTCATCTTTTTGCTGGTGTCTTAAAAGCCTGGGGAGGGATGGAGATAGGAAACAGACAATCTCACCTGGAAATGCCAGCTAAATGCCAACAGCAGACATACAGTGACTGCAGTGTGGAGCACTATACATAAGCCACATACACTCTCTAGGGCTGGCATATGTAACAAGTTACTCCTATCGATTAATTAGGGATTTGAATCTTTGCCTCTATCATGATTTGATTAGATTTCAACTCTGAAAGCACATAAGGACAATTTGATTTTGGATTTAGATCGATCCATAATTCTTAATGAAAGCTTTTTGTTACAAAATGCTTAGATCAAGATTTACTACAATCCTTTGTGTGCTGGATACTGACAGAAAGCTCAGAAAAATGGCTTTAAGAATTAAAATAAATAGAATAATTAATCATTAAAACAACAGTTGAACATGATTAAGCTTTTGTATTTAAAAATGGGTTTCATACGCTTTTTCTTTAATCGATCTACCTGAACATTGTTGTCTACAGTGTAGAGGTCTAAATCTTTCGAAAAATAAAGCCAATGGATTTAGTCCAGGAATAAGACTGGAGTTTTGGTAAACTGTTCAGCGTGTATTAGTCGAGCTGTCTGTATGGTTACTGGTCACTGTTTTGTGTGATGGATGATGGTGTGTGATGGCTTTTTGTCACAGTGAGGAAATGAAATTTGTGCCAAACAATGTCTACTAATTGTATATTCTAAAAAAAAAAAACAGAGTATAGCAAATGATTACAACCTCATAATACAAAAATACTGATATTGTTTTTTTTCTTCATTTTTCTTTTGCAATTTAGACAGTGTGAACAAGTTCGTCTTAAATTGTTGACGCTGGAAAACAAAAGTTTGAGCGAGTGATGAGGTCAGAGCCCTGACACCAAGCTCAAAGTATAAGCAGTAAATGCTTCGAAAGCCTCAGAATTTAGTCCCTTTCAACAAGTGTATGCTGTTCCTGGATGTACCCAGAACACAATTTCCAAGTTTATTAAGTGAAAAACCACTAACATATAGAAGTTTGGCATGCATATAGCCCCTCGGTTTTGAGCCCTGTACGATTGCTGGTGTTGTTCAGGCAGCTTCATTTTGTGAAACAATAAGCCACAACTTTGACCATTTCTGCCCTCATGTAGTAGGCCATGATCACTTCTTTGTTGTCATTTCTGCTGAATGCTTCTAATGATAGCCGAATGTATTTCATTTGCAAGGCATGCAAAACAAAGTGGAAGGAACTCATTAGAGTATTGTTAAGCAAAAAGAATAATGATATTGAATCTTTGAGGGAGTTGTTATTGATTCTCCACTGGAATTGGTTTTCAGTTCCCATCTCTAAATGGCAACATGATAAATTTCAAGTCATGTATGGCACTGCATGTCCTGCAATGTGACTATTGCACACGTGCACACTGTGGAGGTGATGTGAAAAACGATTCATTGTTTAGCGTTACCTCCTTGCCTTCACAGTTCAAGTCTTTGGAAAAACAACTCAAAGGTGGGTGAAGATATGAATCCACGTGATAAAAATTCAGGCATTTCCTTCCTCAAAGCAGAAAACAACAAATCTTCTTTTCAAGCTCTCCTGCTCTATTTACAGTATATTGTCTTGAATCTGGAAGCAGACAGACCCTGCACAGAGATTAACAATACCATCCTAAACAATGGCTCCAGATGAGCCATCCTCTTTAGGTTGCATTGTTACTGCAGCTCGCTACACACATTATTACCGTGTCTTGCATAGCCTCTTCACTTAAATTCAACGGTCTTTGTGTTTTTTGTAGCTCGAGCCCCCCCAAAACCGGGAACATGTCTTCAAAAATGTGTTGTTTGTTTCCTCCATAGCTCAATTCAGTCTGTTGTTGTGGAGTTAAAAAAAGAGGGATGTATCTGGGACAACAGAGTGCAAAAAAGAGGATCTAAGAACAGCATGCTAGAGCCAATATCAAGCATTATACACACACTGTAACTGTAAGCCAAAAACACTGCCATGCTTGAAATTAAAATGGCTTTCATGCAAACTGAGGTGCTTGCTGTGCAGGTGACAGGCCGCTATTGCAGGCTGAATTGGAATGAAAAAACAAATCTGGCTGCTTTTTTAAATAAAAATCTACTCGGTGGAGGCTTGCTGTGCTAAACCAAACAGAGAAACTGAGCCCACCACGTGACAAATGTGCAATGTGTCTAATACAGATAAAAGTATAAAATGAGTCACCGCCTATTTCTGCACAGCGCTCTGCATCTAACCTCTTTGGCAGAACAACACTAATCAGTTTAATGAAGTCATTAGTCAAAAATGAAGACAGACAGTGACATGAGGCAACAGAGGTGGAGGCACAAAGGGCACAGCGAGAAAGAGAGGGAGGGAGAATAGTCTAGCTAAGGGGAGGGGGGGGGGGGGGGGGGGGTACTTCTCTAGAAAGCAAAAGCTCTTGTATTATACATGCAGGATCATGTGTTGCAGCCGACAAATGCAGCATTTGTCCGATGCAATCAAGTCAAAGAGCAGAAACAACGCAATCTGGGGGGCTTTTGACAAAAATAACTTCAAACCTCGCCAAGTAGATTTCAAGGGTTTGTCTGAGTGTCATCACTACTATTTTATTTAAATGCTTCATCAAAAATTACACAGCCTGGGATGAACCCGCCCTTAGGTAATCACTCGGCTTAAATAAAGGGATTTGTCCGGAGTCCTGTCTGACTGATTCAAGAGTGGCAAAGCATAGAGCTGGGAAATATACAACAATATATCAATACAATTCCAAACATTACATAAAATAAGCCTGTACTGAATATATTAACGTTGTTAATGTTGAGCTAAAGTAAAGAAAATGGATGCCAGGTCTACTGCTCAGCCCATATCTTGGATTCCAATGACTGCAAGTGTTTTCTCCTATGATCAAAGAACCTTCTAGTTTTCATACGGTGAGTACACCTGATCCACCTGTATTCTCTCTTTGTCTAAGATGTTGAAGCTTTAGCCACTTTAAGCAAGCCTTCTTCTAACCCTTCTCACCGGCTTACTGGTTAACTCTGTGGTAACTAGACAGATCAGTGCTTGCTTGGTGCCATGTTGTCAGTGACCCTGCATTAAGGTTGTGCAATTAATCCTAATTTTATTGTTTCACATTATGAGCCTTCACAATTAACACATACATGCTAGTCTGAATTTATCCCAATAGACTATAAACAACTTTCTTAATGTGGTTAAACAAATTTTCAGTGCATAATAGTCCTGCTGTCACATTTATTGATGCAGCTAGATGAGGCTAAAGCTACATTTATATTTTCTGTGTCAGTTTAGTGGAGAAAAAGTTTCCTCTTCTGTATAAAACAGTAAGAACAGCAGAGGTAGGCCACTAAGTTAAACTAATATGCACTCTATATCTTTGACTAAATTATTGCAATCCATATTGTCACAGCAACTCTGAACAACGTCACTGCACATTGCATTTTTTACTCTGCATTCAATCTGCAGTCCAGACTCTACACAGGCCTTGCCTCGGTTCTCACTGCTGGTCAGACAACAGCAGGAGGACCAAATCTGAACGCAGAATACGTCGAATCTCCAAGCAGATGGGCTGAAGCAGCAGATGACTGCAGTGTTCATTTTGACAGCACTTTTTAATTCAGATTTAGTTTTAGACTTTTGCCTAAAAGATCTTTTAGTTTTAGTCATAATTTAGTCACTAACTTGTTTTAATTTTAGTCTAGTTTTAGTTGATGAAATTTCACAACATTCTAGTTGACGAAATCTACTGTAAATTTAGTCAACTAAAATATGAAGTGTAAGGAATTTTTTATGTTTCCTTGAATGTCTGAAGCCATGTTTTACACTTGGATCCTGCCACCACGAAGCTAAGGCAGTTGTGACTGGATGTCCCTCTTAACTTATCCAACCGTTCCACACAACCAAAGTGGCTGTGTTGGATATATTCCTAACTTGTCTCAAAAAATTAGGTCTGATTGGATTTAGTCTCTGTCAAACATTTTAGTCTAGTTTTTAGCTGTTGACGAATACGACACTTAATTTAGTTTTCATTTTTGTCCACGTACACTTGTTTTAATTAGTTATAGTCCGGTTTTCGACAGGGGAAAAAAGTTTGTAGATGAAAATAATGACGAAAATAATTACTCAACAAAATTAACACTGCAGCAAACAACAGGAAACTGAGGCTACAATTTTCACAGGTTTAACAAAATTGGCCAATAACAGATTGGAAATATGTTGCCTGATCTGCACTCACACCTAAATGATGGGGTCAGAATCTGGCATAAACAAAATGAACTCATGGATCCATTCTGCCTTGTATCAACGGTTCAGGCTGAAGGTGTACTAGTGGACATTTTCTCTGCACACTTTGAGCCCCTTAGTACCAATTCAGGAACATTTTAAAGCCACAGCCTATCAGACTATTGTTGCTAACCATGTCCATCCCTTTATGACTACAGCGTACCTATCCTCAGATAAAGCACCATGTCATAATTCTCTGATCATCTCAAACTGGTTTCCTGAGCATTATAATGAGTTCACTGTACTCTTGTGGCCTCCCATTGTCGACAGATACCCAAATAGACCAAGGTGTTTCCAGCACCTTGTTGAATCCATGCAACCAATAATCAAGTTAATCATGAAGACAAAAGAAAGTCCGACCAGATACAAGCAGGATGTACCTAATGAAGCAGCCAGTGAGTGTATATGAAGATGAGTTGTGCATCACTATTCCACAAAAACATATTTCAGATATGATTTGTTATCCATATTGCCGAGCTCCAGTCATAATTACTTTTTCGATTGCATCATCAAAAATTACTCAGCCTCTAATGAGAGTAATGACTTGGCGTTGAAAACTGGGTCCACCCATAGCTGTGCCTATCTGTTCCAAAAATGGAGGAGCCTGGATCAGAGCGGTGTTGCCAAAGCATGAGTCACTTTGCTTTATGTAAAATAATTAGGCCCTGAATATTAAAAACAGTCCTGATTCAAAAATGTGTCCATAAGAAGTAGGACAGCTCCTGGCCGCGAGAGTCTAAGACAGAGTCCCTCCCCTACCACGACACGCACTGCTGTCGCCGCAATATATATGGCTGTTTACTTATTCATGAGTGGGCCAGGGCTACTAACTCAATCAATCCCCTTCCAGTTACCAAGGCTGACTTTATTAGATAACATTAATGATGCATTAGTTGTCCATTGGTGTTGAGTTTCTCCCTTGTCAGCAACTACAATTCAAATGAGAGCACAATGGATATTGGCTGCAAATTGATCCAGACTTGGGGATAATTGTGGCACTACACGGGGCTGTATGAGCCAATAATTTACTGTCAAACAATATGCTGTCAAAGGAAGATAAATCACCGTGTGCATGGCAGAGCTGAAATATGTTGTGTTATATCAGCAGGAGAAATTAAGTGGTATGAAGTACTGTGGCTTAGTGAGGAAAAATCGACCACAGATCGATTTCAAGTGAAAGCAATAAGCTTGCATTGCATTTATTTTCCATTAAATCTATCAGGACAATAAACAGTTTGTGGTTGTATGACTGGCTCTGACATATCCAGCTCTGTGCTCATGATGCTATTTAAGCTATTCATACTCTGTGAGAGTTAGGAGTGGGAGTTGTAGGAGTGGGAGTCACCAGGGCCCTGATGTTTCCACACTACTGTGTAATACTTCACTCACAGTACAATATCAGGGCTGGGAAAGTATTGACATAGTGAAATGTACTGCCTGAAAACAAGAAAATTATCATATCCATGGTGCTAAATATCCATGTCCTGTCTTTAAAATAATATGACTACAAAATAGGGTTGAAAATGGCAGAGTGACTCCCATTATGATTGATACAATACAAACACATGCCTGAACATTAGCGGACATATTGAAATAATATAATAAAAAATATCAGAATAACTGATAAACTGAAAAATGTCAAATGTCTCTAATAAGGTCAACTGGAAGCTTAAAGTATTTACTCAGCAATTTTGTGTTTTACTCCAAATTTGACAAAAAAAAACCCAGATAACATAATGTTCATGTTTTCATTTTTAAATTAAATTCACAACATCACACACCTGAAAAAGCAGTCCAATTTTTAAATTAAATGTCTCTTAGGGCTGGCATATTAGTAACAGCACTGCACATGCAAGGACGATGATAAATACTGATATCTCTATTTTGTTCCACTCCTACTGTTAAAACAAATCCCTCATAATTTGATTGAACTTTGCTTTGTGACTACAGTTGTGATTTTGAGATAACTAGGGTTTAATGCAATAAATTTACTGATGGCTACCACCTTTTAATCTCATACAACCACTGGTCTTTGCCAGAGTTGGACGTCTAAACCTCTCCTCTACTTTAAGGGCATCATCTGACTACATCTGTTCACTTTCTGTCTGCTAGAATACAAAGTTTGGTAATTATGTTTAGAAATATAAGATACTTTTTTACAGATATGAAGACATGTATTTACAAAATGTTGCACAAAAAGACACAAGAATTCGGGGATTAAAGCCCCTGAGTTTTACAGTTTCTAGTGGAGGACCCCTGAACTCCCAAACCCTAATCTAATTCTATAACTTCACTTTTGTTCTCATGTCAAAATATTGAATTTTGAAGAGGCTCTTTTTTGAGTGATAAGGCTGGTTTGATATTAAAAAACTCTCTACAATAAAGCAGTCATTGTAATTCCTTTCATTGTTTGTCAAAGTGTTTGGTGGAGTCGGTATGTATACAACACATCCATGTGTACATCCTAACAGAGGCAGTAATAGGATTTCATTTTGAGCAAGGTAAAGTCTTGTATAAATAGTGGTATTGTTAATGGATTCTTACTTCCTGAAGTTAGGGACGGATATAAAGCTTTTTTTAAGATGTTAAGCTAGCTCTGATTTTTCAATGTGTGTATCAAAGGTCACATTTACAGTAATGTTTATGACATATTAAAGAGCTGTTGAACAGGTGGTATAACTACGATATAACACAATCCCTCATACTATATGGAATGTGGTATACAATATGGTACATGATTCAATGCATAATACAGGATGCATTGAGATACTATCCATTATACCATTTGTAATGCAATATGTGATACATCACACAGTACCAGATGTGCAATAAGCAATATGAGTCATACGCAGAACAAGTTGAATGTAATATGATGTGCAAATATGCGGTTTATTAGGGGTATCCGCACAAGTTTTTGATCATATTCGTCCACATGGATACGGCGTTTTGGGCAAAAACACATTTTTAAGAAAACAGAGAGTGGATGAATCTGAAAATGCCAGCATTGCATTTCCATGTGTACAACGAATATTGATGAGGCCATAACCCACCTCTCCCTTTAACCGCATGTGTGAACCCCGACAACAACAGCAAAATCTTCTGCTAGTCTACAACCACCGTGAGCAACAAGAGGACATGGAGAACAACATACTACAGTGTTTGTTTACATTTCTCATGATGCATGTGAATGCTACATGTCTTCTTCTCTGGTTTTGGTGTATGTCTGCAGCAGTTTACTGGCATGTATACTACTGTTTTCGTGTGGATAGACACACTATTAAATTAAAATTAAAACTAGGGATGCATGATCTTTATCGGACCGATATAATATCGGCCAATTTGGGGGGAAATGATGCCGTTTTTTATCAACCTGATACGTACATTATATCCAATAACAAGATCTGATAAATTACTTGAATTGGGGAAATTGTTCGCAGGCTGCGTAGCCCCAAAACAAGCCATGTCGCGCTGGTTATGTCATCTATAACGCCTTACCAGAAGGACCCAAGCCTGCCCCCGTCTCTCTGCCAGACCAAAAGTGAACATAACTTTACCAGTGTGGCTGTTTTTCTCAGAAGATAACAGCATTACTGTTTGCAAAACCTGTTCAGCAAGAATTCGGAGAGGAGGAAAGAGGACTTCAAGTTTTAACACAATAAATCTTTCAGCTCACCTGAAAAGTCGCCATCGCGGCGAAGCGGTATTGAAAGAAGACGAAGCAGCCGCAGTAGCAGCTAGCGGTGCTAACGCTAAAAACAACAACAAGGAGTGTGTATGTCCCCATTCAACAGGCGTTTGAAAACTGTAAAACCTTTTTAAGAGACAGTGAAAAGGCTAAAGCCATTAACGTCAAAGTGATGGAGTTCATAGCGCTTTTCTGTCGTTGAGAGCCCGGGTTTTCGCAAGTTAATAGCACATTTGGAGCCATGTTACACCCTTCCAAGCCGTCGCTTCTTCTTGGATGTATCCTTTCATGCCCTCTAAGGTATCGTTGCAACACACATCCATAACTTCATAACATAACACAAAACAAGAACAGACTACACGTAAGTTTTACCACAGACATATGGACATCTGACGTTAGTCCGGTCAGCATGCTAAGCTTAACAGCTCAGTGGTTGGATCAAGATTTCAACATGCAAAAAGATTATATTAAATATAAAAATATGAACTTATCGGTATCGGCCATGACAAGCAGGAAATTATCGTTATCGGTTAAAATTTTCATATCGTGCATCACAAATTTAAACAATGCTGTCTTTACAGAGAGGTTGTCCTTGTGGACAGGGTCTAAGTACATAAGTGTTCCCTAAACAACTGAGTCTTCAGTGCTTTCCCAGTGACACATCATATGTAACTGCAGAGCTGTATGAGGACCTCTTGGCCTTCAGGCTGAAAGACAACCAATTGCAACACTACACCACAGTAAACACACACTTAAAACCATGAAACCCCTCAATGCCAAACACAATATCACATAACAATGCATCACATCTTCTTCCACTGCAAGCACAACCTATTCCGTAGCACCATGAAGTGCACATCCTCTGATGGACAACCCCTTATCCTAGTTTTACAAGCTATGACGCCAGACTCCACATCCACTGTCTGTGGATGTTGCTGCTGCCATCTATCTCATCGTCAGCTATGCTGAGATGACGGGGAGCAGAAAACCCCCTGCAGGCTCCACCTGACTCCCCCGATGACTCTAGCTGGGCCATGTTCTTTCATAACAACATATCAGAAGGCCTTATTATCACACCACACCTCCAGTCCACATCCTGAAAACAAACGCACGCCTGGCTCTGGTGATCATTCCGAAGCTCCGTCTGATCCGGGCAGCGGTGAAAACACACAGGCAGCTGCTTTGTCTGCACGACTGAGCACCATAACACACAGGAAAGAAAACATACAAGTGCTTACCAACAAGCCAGGGTTAGTCATGTGTTCGTATCGTGCGACTGAGAGTGGAGGTCACACGCATTTCACAGTCATTTAACGGTTTCCATATATGTGGACGCGACAACAGCAAGAGACAGACAGCTAGCTTATAGGCTACTCCAGTCTAGCAGTGTTGGTGTGTTTAGCTTTAACAAGGCTGCAGAGTTGAACCACAATGACGAGCGTTCATTCATTCTGCCGAGGGTGGATAAAAATGCGGTTTGAATGTCAGGCTGTGGCCGTAATAACACGGTAGCCAGATTGTTTGGAACACCCTCACTTGCTATTCCTAAGCAATAAAGCGGAGCGCGCGCTGCTTCTTTGGGTATAACGTGCGTTGGAGTAACGGTTCAGACGCAGCTATCACGTCGGGGTAACGGGGCTAATACAACGGGACCGGAGCACCCGTCCTGCCGTGACGGTCCATCCCAGCGGCGACGCAGCACTCAACAGGCCGGGATGTAGCGGTAGGGAGGTGGAGGTGGAGGGGGGGAATCTATGGGCTCCGACGTTTTCGCCATGCAGCACGGTTATTATCACCTACCTCGGCATGAGTACACCGGCTCCGAGCGGCATCCGTCCCGGGGCTACAGGGGCTGGGTGTGACGCAGCAGCCGAGATTTGAGGCTCCAGAGAAAGAGTAGCAAACGCTGCGGCGGAAGCAGGAACTAGGAGAGCTGGGGTCTCTAAGTACGGCAGTCGGGGCTGCTCTGTGCTGGATGGCTGCTGGGTGCTGGATGGCCGGTGTGCTAAAGCAGACGACAGCGAGGAGGGACTGCGTTTCCGGTCATAGCTTTTCAAATTAAAAGCATGGACTGTCACTGACTTGAGGATCTCCGGTTGTTATGTCATACCTCATGTCTGGGCGGATTTAGATGTTATTTTAGTTCGCACTGTGCGGTCTGAAAGATAAAAAATAAATTAGTTTGCCAAACTATTACGCAATAAAGGGAAAATACTCTAATAACTCCTCAGTAACTGTTTGCATATTTTCAGCAAATTGTGTCCCCAACTTTTTTTAAAATGAAAATGTATTATTTATGCCTTTTTATCGACAAATATACTAAATTTAACTCCTTTTGGATGTATTAAAAAACATAAACAAAATGTCAAAATGGCTGCTCATTACATGTTTGCATTTACATTCCTTTTCAACAAATGTAGATTTCTTATGCCCAAATTTGGTTTGGTAAGGTAAATCTACTGTTACTTTACATGAAAATATACTCAGCTGAGAAAATTATACAAAGTATGATACTGTAGGCAGCACAGTAGGTAGTGCATGTGCTTCAAAGCAAGAAGGTTGCTGCCTCAAACCCAGGGCCTGTCTGTTTGTAATTTGCATGCTCTCCTTGTGCATTCATGGACTCTCTCTGGGCACTCCTGCGTCCTTTCACAGACCCAAAAATGTGATTGTTAGGTTAATTGGTGGCTCTGTATTGCCATTAGGAGTAGGTGAGTGTGTGAGTGGTTGTCTGTCTCTCAATATATGGCCCTGCGATTGGCTGGTGACTTTCCCAGGGTGTACCACGCCGCTTGCCCAATGTGATCTGGGATAGGTGCCAGCCCCCCTGCAATGCGGTATAGATAATGGATGGATGGATGAATAATATAAACAAAATGTGGAAATAGCTGCTGATTACATGTTTGCATTTGTTTTTTTTTGTGCCTAAATTTAATTTTGTGAGATAAATCTACCATAACTTTACATGAAAATATACTCTTTTGGTAAAATTACATGAAGTATGACTTTATTATAGAACTATAATTATGCAATGTCTGACTAAATAAGTCTTTTATTTCATACTGCTCTATTTTGGGCTTTTTTATGAAACAAAAAATATCCATAAAGCCCCCATTATCAATACCACTTATCCTCTTGAGGTCGAGGGGGGCTGGAGCCTAACCCAGCTGACATTGGGAGAAAGAACTGATCCGTGCGCTGGAAGAACAGGGTTCAAACCAGCAACCTTCTTGTTGAGAGGTAACAAAACAAAATATATATCTAGATTTTATAATTTCTTTAATTTAGACGATACTTAGTATTTCACATTCTAAAAACTTAAAGCTTTTGTTATAAAATTTGATCCTACCTGAGGACAAAGCAACTTTTTGTAATCTTTTGCTGTTTATTCTTGACAAAAAAATTAATGTGCTCGATTTGAACAGTTGGACTCATTTCTCAGTGTAATTTCTTGTTGTGAAAATGTTTATTTTTAATCATGTTTCAGCACTTTCCCCACTGCAGAGGTTTCAAGCGTCAATACTAACAATTTTGGCTTTACCAATCTTGTCAATAATGGTCTTGATTGCTTTAAAACTCCCCACAGAAGCTGAACACGTTTCTACTTTTTGTTATACTCCAGATTACATCTATGTAAAATGCATCTTCATAAAATAGATGGATTTTCCTTAAAATGCCAACATTAAGATACTTTCTAATTTCACTGAGACTCCTTCTGTCGTCTTTACATATCTGGTAATTTATTTTGAAGGTGGGGTAGTGGTGTTTCCTGCCTGCGACTCTTGCTGTCTTGACTCTGGCTGATGCAGCGTCTGATGGGAGGATGAAGTGGAAGCTGCAGTGCGCACACCAGTGTCAGGTCGATGAACTGCAGTCAGGTTCAGGGACTGACAGACTTTGCGCCGCTGGTGCCACAAAGGGTACAACTCTCCCTAAAGGGTGACACTCAGTTTGACCTTCAGCTGGCACCCTATCCATGCAGGGGCACAACCTCTTTGACTTACCCAGCAGTACAGATTTCTCTTTCTGCCTCACCATTCATGTATTACATCCTCTCAGGTCACAGCTGGTATTTATTGTTCTTTCACATACTCACCCTAGTCCAATTCTTCATGATTCCTAATGATAAAAAGAATAGCTTGTATTTCTTGTGTTTTTATCTCTCTGGATAAAATCGGCACATTTGGGAATATGTCTAGACAGATAAAACAAACTTGTCTTCAGGTTTTTCCCAGGTAGGGGAGACAGGGAATTTACTTTAGACTGTGTCATTGCTTAGATGCTCAGCTCAGATGGATTTACTATGTATCTGCCGCTTTAAAAAGAGTGATTTCATCATTTACACTTGGCTCACTGAACAATACTTAATGATTACACTTGGAGTAAAGCTTAAGAGATTTTACAGAATCTGGTTATTATCAGGTATGTGTACACACACTGGAAAGTGATTTGTAGATTAGTGTGAAAAAAATAGAGAAGTAGAATAAAGAGGAAAGTATCTTAAAACAGTGCTCTTGCCAACAAGGAAGAGAAATAGAAGAGCTGATGATCCCTCACATTTGAACTGAAAATAATAGCTTATTTAAGTATTGAGGCATACTGATAAAATACAAGTGCTCATATACTTTTTACCAGCACTGACAGAATGCCCCTTGTCCAATTAGAATATTTGACTGTGACAAACTATTGTATATTAAGCAGTATGAAATGAAAGAGAGTGATATAACACTAAATTCAATCACTGCAAGCACTCTAATAATTATCTTCAGCACTCGGCTTGAAGGTTATCAGAGCAGTGTAGATATTCAGGTGGAGAAATAGAAGTTCCACTGACGTCAAACTGTACATCAGTCGTCAATGAATGCCCCGTGTCCAATCAGAAAATTAAACTTTACTTGACTGAGGGAGGGAGTGTTATTGTGCTAAATATCAGCACTACACTGATTGCCTTAAGCACTCATCTTGATGATACTAATAGTAGTATTTTTAAAAGTACAGCATATTTACTTCAAGTACAACATTGCTTTGATAAAACAGGCCAATGGGATGCTGGTTTGCAACCAGATATGTCTCATACATGCCTAAGTCAGCCTGGGTTCAATTTTCACCTGAGGCCCATTTGCCCATAGTCCTCCCCTGCTTTCTCTCACTTATGCCCCAGTCATACATTCCCATTTCTCATGGTGATTGTGCACGATTGTACACAATTGGCAAGGCTGGTTTGATCGGCATGATACTGGAAGAAATGACTGTCTCTCCCCCGGACACACCCTGTAAATACACAGTCAGTAATGCTTCTACGGCGCTTCAGGGGTGTTCATCTTGCTTCATTTAGGTCAATACAACGATACAACGAGGATTCCGTGAATTTCCATCCCGCTGACACAACGTCAGTCCCGTTAGAGCCCAGTTTGCATTGCGTAAGTCCCGATTGAGCCCCGTCACTTGCGCCGCCTTGAACGGGACACAGTCGGGGCGCAATCGGATACATCCTTGTCAGTCGTCCTCAGAAAGCTTTCTGGATTGAGCCACGATCAGCCCAATTGAGCCCCGTACATGCCACACTAATACCGTTCGCCTTAAGACTGCATTAAGCTTCCACCCCGCTATACTGAGAGTGGAGATTCTCCACGGCAGTTTGAACAGTTCAAAACAATCGGGACCCTTCCCCGTTCCCCGGCGTTCGCCCACGACTATACAACGCTGTTCCAGATCAAGTAGTGCATACACCACAACCAAAGCACGTTTCATCAGGATTATGACAGTCGTGTACAATCGCCATGAGAAACGGGAATGTGTGACTGGGGCTTTACCTTGCAGTGCAGCTGGATCTGCCTGATTCAGTGTCGGCCATCAGACAGATCCATCTGGCCAAGCTCCAACTCTAACGATTGTGCACGGCCCAAAGCGAGACGGCCCAATCAGAGTCCTTTAGATCAGGAAGAGGTGAGAGGTATTACATGACGACAGCAGGAAGTGACTGCACATACAGAGGGTCACATTTTTCACGCCTTTCCAGCTCAGCCTGTTCACAGTAGTCCTGGTTTTTGTTGTTTTGCCTCTGTTACTTGCTTTGGAGAAAGAAGAGCAAAAAAGGGATCGACTTAATACCCCTATCCCATCTTCACAATGTTCACAGTGGAGGCAATCAACAAAACTTGCACAATAGCCACAGCTTGATTAGGAAAAACTCAAACTAGAGGTTAAACATTGTGTGTGTGGTAGCAGCTTTTTAGATGAATTGCCATGTTGTAGTTCCATAATAACCTGACAACAGCTTTTTACACCTGATGTCACTTTAACTGCAAGTCCTGTGCAAATTATGGGAAAAAAGCCAGCAGGCTCCGCCAGCTGCCAAATGATAATGTCACTAGACGGTACTCGGAGAGCACAAACCTCCACCAAGGTAGCTCACATACTGATTTTACATCTATAAGCAATAGTTCCATAATAAAGTTACCCTCACAATATGATTCCTTGACCCTGAAAACCTACCCAGAGCACTTTGAATCATCTTGGCACATTATTAGTTAGACAGTTATTGAGCGAATGGTGGTTAGCTGGATCACCACCTAAATCTAATCATTTTTGAGTTGGGCCATTAGCAACATCTCATGAAAATTTCAGCAAAATCTGTCCTTTAGTTTTTGTGTAATCTTGCTAACAAACAAACAAACTCAGGCAAAAACATAACCTCCCTGTAGATGATAGAGGGGATTTAATGTTCTATATAAGATTTTACAGATGAGCATTTTCATCTATGTTTCACACATCTTGTGACATGAGTGTGAACAAACTCAGTGCACAAGAAGAGGGGCTTTAACACTTGCAAGTGTCTACAGCAAACCATAGGGGACACTTGATAGCATGTTAACTTATTACACTGTAACACCTGTAGAAGCATCCACAAAGAAACAATCAACAATGTGAAAAAGTAGAGAGCAGCTTTGACAAGGATAATTCCTCCTGCTAGAACGAGATGGACTACATTCTGGATTAAAAAGACTTTTTGAATCAGTCCATGTTTTCCAGCCCTGTCATGATCTGCTGGAAAGACAATGAGTAACATTAACCTGTTGCTATTTTCATTGTATATTATGCTGTTCCTGTGCACAAAAAGTGACTCTGTGGGATCTAAAACAGCATTATTAGTAATTGTGAGCCTGGTTGCCTGGTAGCTGTAATGCAATTATTATTACTACTGCTGCTGCTCATACTTCTATTCAGTGAGATGAGTTAACTCGTCACCCTGTTAATGTTGGGTGCTATGTCAATTATGTTCTCGCGACAAACGAACAGCTCCAGAAGTCAACTGGAAACAAGCCGAGACCACCCACTTCAGGCAAGCTCGATGTGGTTATTTATACTAAAACACAGATTGTTTGCTGTGTTCACATATATGTAAATGATCCGGGTGGAGCATGGAGCACCCACTTGTACCAGAACAACTTTCACAAACAATCTAGGTATGAAAACAGTCTTAGACAGAGTGAGAATAGTGGAAGGTCAGGGGTATTCAGTACATGAAAATATATACTTTTTTTGAATATTAGTGATTGTGAACTCGCTCTATTAGCAGTCATCAAAGTTAAATAGATTTTATTTTATTTTAACTATCTATATTGGATCCCAATTTGTTGTCACCATGGTAACAACTTTTCTTCCTGGGGAGAGAAAAACAAAACTTAACATGCAAGATTGATCAAATACACAAACATCAGCAAGTGAGTAATGATAAAAAAGAAATACTATCATAACACTCTAAGAATAAAAAAAATCACAATATCATGATTACATTCAGAGATGCTTAAAACAATTAAAGTAAAAACTAATTAAACCGCCAAAAAAAAAAAGAAACTATTTACATTCACTTGTTACATACAGGGCAAAATGATTTATTTTCTAATGACTGTGTTCATCCATTTATTTTTAAAACTCATCTTACTTGTTCTCCAGGTTAAATGTAGTGGTAGTTTATTGCATTTGAACAATGTCCTGTCCACCACGGTCCTCTTTAAAGGATTTTATATATGAACTCGAGTAGGGAAAAATATGTTCTCTTTTATGTTAAGTACAAATATTTTCAAGCATTGTAAACAGTGAATGATCAGGCCCAGTTTGTGTCAACAAATGAAAACAAAACATCTAATCCAGCCTCAACATCGATGAAGTTTTCTCCATTGTGTATATATTCATTCATTTACACATCAGGAGTGTGGAAACAAAAATCTGTTACAATGTCACATAATGCAGACTGGATCCAAAGCAGTCCACATGTGGTTATAGAAAAAAAAACCAAGAGATGTTGATTTTTGATTGGGCCAAGCCCTGAGCTTGACGCCTGTAGCAGTTATGAAGCAGACAAAAGGTTAATGTTCAGGTAGCCAACAGATAAGGCAAGAGGTCGGAATACTCACCTCAAAGGAAAGGAAACAAAAGTAAACAAGGACAAAAACAACTACATATGGCTTCTTTAAACCATAAGTAAGTTAAAAACAATGTCTTTGCACGGCTACAACAATATTCACAGCAAAATGAAGACAGAATATACAAAGAAATCAAAGAAATAAAAGACAATACTGCACATCAGCTTTTTTTATGAGTTTAATTATTCATGCGCTGTGAGGACATTATTGCAGGAGAGCTATCAGTTTACATTTTTGGACAAGTCATCAGTCATAAAAAGAGGCACTGCAGTAAAAGCAGGACGTAAACACACTCAGCATTCCCCTTGTAGAGACCTGCTTATTCAGTAATACACAGTCATCTTTCAGATTATATAGCTTTCAATTTGATATGCTTGTTGACCTTATGCAGCAGGAGGATCATTTGTATAAAAGTGACTGGACAAAAGCACATTCCTTGAATCCATTTTGAATATTTCCTCTTGATAAGTGCAATAGCTTCTGTTTATTATGGTTAAACATTAATACAGTCCTAATATATTAACCCTCATAAAAGTCAAATACAGTCAAAGCAGAGCCTTTGTGTGTCAGTGTGAGTGAGCTGATGCTTTGAAATAGTAAAAAGGCCCCAGGGTGCCTTTGAATGTGCAATATTTACTGTACTGCTACCTTTGAACTTTCGTATTTTCATGTTTTTCACTCCCACTTTCAGTCTCGCTTGAGAATTAAGTCGCTAAATGAAATTCATAACACCCAAAGGCTCTTCATTTGTTGTTGCTGCTCCATTCATCTTTGAAAAACTTTCCGCGTGCTGTCTGAGAGGTCTCTCTTCAGTGGTGGGGAGGAGCTGAATCACAAAAACACCCCCCTCTCAGATTTTCCATTGCGCTGCTGAGTCACAAAGCTGGTACACTAACGCCATCTTGTGGTGAAAAGGCTACAGTGCACTAATGCCCCTTGAGGGATTTTTGATTCTGCATAAGCAGGTTCAAGGGGAAACATGACTCAGAGGACCTTTTGTGTTGTCAACCATTTTATCTTCACACCCGATGAGTCATGGTTCACAGGGTCACCAGTAAATGTTGCTCGCATATTTGTGTCCCAAACACCAACCGTTCACACGCCGCTGAAGAAACACCTGCACCCACATCCCACCCCCCCAGCTCCAAACGAAAAACACCACAGAATCCAGACAGCCAGCTGTGATGTCTTCATCAGTTTTGTCCTCAAAGGGCGAGAGCGGGTCGATCGCTGCTGACCTTCTTGTCTTTCTTGGCTGACCTTTTGAAGATTAAGACTCTGCGGAGGAGTTTGCAGAAGATGAGGTTCGAGTTTAAATACACTTGAAGGAAAGGTGGGGCAGAAAAGTTGAGCAATATTACATCAAGAATGGAGCACCAAGTGTGGGATTCTTTTATTTGTACAAACAAAGTTTCCGAAAGAGTTTGGATGGTGTGTGAAATGTGAATTAAAAACGGAAAAAAAAGGGTTTCATATATACTGTATTTTCCGGACTTTAAAGCCCCACTATGTAAGATTCCGGCTTTCAGCTCTCTAGGGGCCTCTGTGGACGTTGAGTGTAACTGCACTGCCATAAAACAGAGTGCCTCACACCAACATGCATTTGTTGACATACAGAGGGAGGAGAAGCAAGCCGACAGGACGTCCCGAGAGACAAATAAACCATGTGGACTGATAAGGTGCAGTCTGATCATGTTTCTTTTTGAATAAATCACTTTTCAAGCGTCAGCCATCAGTTGTTAGCAACATGTACTTACAAGTCCAACAACAACAGGGCCAAATCAGCAATGGTCGGACATCCCTCCTTGTCTTTCAGCTCACACCAGCGAGTGAATGCCAGGCCAGTGTTTATCTTTGTCCGGGCATTGAGCTTGTTACTCTCCCACTTTCTTTTTTCCTCTCCTCCGATAAAACTTTTCTTTTCTTCCGTTTTTTTGCTGCTTCCACCATGATAACAACTCTATGTTTAGCTTTCGCCTCGACTTCCGTCTTTTAAACAAATCGGGAAGGAGGGGGAAGTGATGTATGCCGTAAAGCAGTCAAAGCAGTAAAAATTTGTAGTTTTTTAGTGTGGAAGGGTTTCCACCATCCACCTCGAAGTTACATACTGCCAGCAGACCCCCTCAGACCATGACAGAGGTGTCATTCAACCTGTTGTAAGGGGATGTACCATCACAATGACTCTAGAAATATTATATCAAGGGGGAAAAACTACATAGTGTTGGTTTAAGTCGCTCCGGAGTATAAGTTGCATCAGTCAAACAATTTGTCATGAAGAGGAAAAAAAACATTTATAAGTTGCACTGGACTATAAGTCCCATTTATTCAGAGGCGGTTACGTTGAATTAAGTGGTAATACCAAGAAGGCCTGCCTGCAGTCATCTACTTTCATCTCCTTGGCAACCACGTACCATGGCATGGAGACGTAACTGCACTGTTAACAAGCCTCTCCCGACAGCACTTTGTTCAAGCACCCATCTGTGGACTCGTTCCTCCAGCTCTGGCCATCTTGCTTTCAGCCTGTGATTAGCTTTCTTCATTTTCGGCTGCACATTTTACTACCTGCAGTTTGTAGTCTGCGGAATAGGATTTTCTTTTGGTGGGCATTTTGTTTGTGTTTAGTCTTTCTCAGTTGTCTTTAAGTTAATGTTTCAGTTAATTTTTTCAGTGGTACAGGAGCAGCATATTTGTCAGAAGCCTAGAGCGCCCTCTTGAGGCTGTAGACAGTAATATGTACTCTTTGGTTCTTGTCAGTCAGTATGAATTAACATTTAAAAACATGTTAAATTATATATATTTTGATATATAAGTGGCACCTGACTATAAGTGGTAGGACCAGCCAAACTATGAAAAAGAAGTGCTACTAATAGTCTGGAAAATACGGTACACAGTGAGTCATATATAAACATTCTGAATTTGAAGCATGCAACCCATTCCCAAACAGCTGGGTCAGGAGCATTTTACCATTGTGTGACATCCATTTTTTTTCTAAAACAAACGGTGTGGTTTCTAGGAACTTAAGACATAAATTGTTGGAGAACTGAGATCGGAGTTTTTGTCCTATTTGTTCTTGATGTACATTTTGAGTCACTCAGCAGTTTAGGGTTTTTGTTGGTGATTTTTTTGCCATTCATTTCCAAAGAGAGATCTGGACTACATATGGGCCAGTCAAGTACCAGCCCTCTAAACAGCATCAATTTCAGAATGTGCTCATACCTTCAAAAAACAATAAGGTTTATCAGTTTGGATACAAAACATTGTCTTTGTGCTGTAATTAAGGGTTAAAAAAGGGATTTCTAGATACTTGTTTTCTGGTTTATTCATATTTCACACAATGTCCCAACTGTTTTGGAATTAGGGTTTGAATACAAATCCAGCCTGATGACCAAAGAGTAGTCACTCAGATCTCTGTAAGCAGCGAGCAGCTTAGATCCACATTTGGTTAAGTGTTACTTTTTATGCCATGACAGATTTGCACATCATCCCAAGAAACAGAAACAAAATGGAAGAGTAATTAAACTATCATTAGGGTGCTATTAGAATATCATTACCATATTAATCCACAGCACCTGGGGAGAAATTCATCAACATGCCACTTTATAAAATGTGTTCTGAGCTATGAAACATCTCAAGAAACGTGGGACGCCTTTAATGAGGAAATATGATGAGTGCAGATTAAGATTTATGACATGCTGCAACTTTTCTGCTCATACATGCCTGCAGGCCTGCTTTGTGGTTGAGGGGCTTTGTAGAGATTGAAGCGTCAGCTTTTGGGAAACAAGTTTTCTAGGTAAAAGTTTGCTACTCAGAAATATGCAACATTTTAAACATGAATATAGTAGATATGAAATATATACCCAATCTACATGTAGAAGGGATTAGGGGGAGGTTGAGCAACACCGATCTGGAAGCAGTAAATTCAGTCTGTGGGTTTGATGAGGACGAAGCATGCCAATTAGGAGCCAAAATAAAGATGGAAAGAATAACAGAATCACTGAAATTAACTCAGTAGATTTTGATGAGGATAGATTATGCCAATCAGACCAAAATAAAGATAGAAAAAAACCCATATATTTTGTTCTACTCTCTTCATTCCTGTCATCTGTCATGAAAATGGAGTGTAACAGCTCAATGTGTAAAGTTAGAAACTGGAATTGTTGTGATTTGTTTATGGAGGCTATTGAGGGTCATGTGCTACAGTATTAGCACCGTCACTTCCTGGAGCATTTATGGAGTTTTGGTCTGTTGACTGTGCTTATGCTGTTTGGGCTGAGGTGGCCATGTGGTAGGGTAGTAAAGAATGTATGTCAGTATGGTTGACAATGAGAGCTAGCATGCAGGGCATAGCTATGGCATGCAGACACTCACTGTCTAGTCTTCCTGAGATGTTGTAGAACAAACTGGATGGAACATTAGTAAAGGGAGAATCTTCTCAGATTCCTCATAGCTATTATTTTTGGTTAAATGAGCTTTGCAACAACTGCTTGCTTGTTAATATACTCAGCATATTAAACCAAAGGATTTCACCTTTATGTTAAAAAAACAAAAACATTTATAAACATAACATTTAAGTCAGAAGCAATGGAGCTCTGATTTGTTTGTGACTGAAACTTCTAATTAAAAGTTTGAATGAATTTTGGAATGAGGTCAAACCCAATAAAAGCCATGTAACCCCTAATTCTGCTGGAACAAAAGGCACAGAGGAACTCATTCATATGAGGCAGAGGCATGAATTTGGCTTGGTTAAATGTGCGCGTGGCAAAATGTCAAGCCTGTTGTTAATGATGTTGACTTCACTAGGGAGATGAAAGAAGGGTCTGATGAGGAATTTAAAGCCTGAGTGAGGGGTGTTTGCCCGTGGAAACCCCTGTCTGACAAATTATTTTGAAAACAAAAAGTTTGTTTCATACTGCCTAACTTATTCAGGAGCACACAGTTTGTTTGCTTTTCATCTATTTAATGTCCCCCTCTTTATTTGGGACTCCTTAAAGCTCCTGCGACAAGTTTATGGGTGGTACTAAACAGAGCCCAAGAAGTATTTGGTGATTCTCTGTGAGTTACTATGGTCAACAAAACTACCAGGAAATAGATTATCCCTGTGCATCAGATATTTCCGTTGTATAAGGCTGACAGTGTTACAGTTGCATACCCTCTGTTGTGCTGTGCAATGATATGACATAAACCTTCAGTTAGGTCATTAGCATGCTGTTTATTAGACTAACAACAAAGCTACTGAGCCAGTTTTGTAGAACAGAGACTAGATTAAATATATTGACTGTAGGCTAAATAAAATGGTCTATAGGCCTGCCTGACTACAGTAGAAGCACAATCTAGTTTTAATAAACTCAGGAAGAAAATCTTGAAATTTTAAACAAATGGACTAAATCACAAGAAGTTTTAGCAAAGCCTCACAATAGAGATCAACAGTGAAGCTATGATTTTAGCTATCAAAGCATAACAGCACAATGATAAATAAATATTTGAGCCATTGATTTTAGCTAATTTCACAATTATTAGATGGACAACTATTTTTACCATGGGGTTTAAATGTGCAAATCAGCAAACCAGCATTGAGTTAGCACTAGAAAGAGCATCATCGCTAACACTGAATCGTCATAATTATCAAAATGTCAGCTGGCTTATTGTCACTTTTCATCTCAAACCAAACCATTTACCTCAAAACTTGGATATCAGAGGTGAGAATTAGGTCACATCCCTGTAATTTTGCTTTCCAGTTATGAGCTAGTAAACTTGGGGGTACCTGAAGATCATCTGACCTCCTGAGAAGAAATTCTGACCTAAAGAGGAGTTCCAAGTGACGCACTGTATGTTTGTAACTTAGACACTCAGACCTCCTAGATCACACGAAATGCACCATTTGCAAATATGGCGAACATATTTGCATAAAGGTTTTCATCACAAATAACTCATTGACCTTAATAATTTTAGCATTTGGATACATTATATTTTGCAAATATGTCAATATTAATTCATTCATTTGGTCAAAACAGTGAGTGCAAGTAAAAATGCAGTAGACTGTGATTGTCGTGCTAATTTTTAAGCTAGCTCCGGAGTAGCAATTATCTTTTAGCTCTTATCATGAGCCCCTTATTCACAGATTTTTATTTTGCAGCTTGGAAATTTAAGGTAATTCCAAACTCCAATTCCAAAAGAGTTGGGACATGGTGTAATATGGAATACATTAATATGAAAATCACGTTCAACCTATTTCAGATAACTATAAATTCCCTGTGACATATTCAGAAGAGTTCAGATGGGGACAAGAAAAGAAGAGCTTTGACATTCAGAATCAACGGTATTTATGAACAGTAGATGGTGAAATGTTCATACTAACTGCTGGAACATTCCAGCTTTTTTAGATAAGAAAACCCACTACATTCCCAGAGTTTTCTAACCTCTGTCCTAACTGTTTTTGGAACATGTTGCTGGTATCCAATTCAGAATGTGAGCATAATTCAAGCAAACAATGATTTTTTTTTTCCAATTGGAACATAATGTTGGTTGAAGAGGATTTGCAAATCACTTTTTTTTGGCTATTTACACGATACCCCAACTCTTTTGGAGAAGGGTTTTTTTTTTAGATAAAATATCTCTTTTTGCTTTCATCTACACAGAAAGACAACAGACACAAGTTTCAAGCAAACACCCACCCCTGCAATGTTTACCATATGCTTCTCTCATCAGACTAATGAGGTTCAGAGATGCAGCTGTTAGGCGGGGGAGTCTAGGTGTGAAGATAAGCTTTCGTTATGATTGATCAGAAATTAATGCCTGATGTATGAGTCACTGCTGTGAGTCCAGAGAAGCTGCTAACTCTTTATACCACCCTGCTGATGAAATTCTGTATCGACATTCAGCTGCTGATGAGTGAAGCTTGTCTGTTTACAGTGACCCATGAGGACCGAGCATTAAATCAATGTTATAGTTTATTAACTTCTGGTGGGGTTGTGTTATGGTGTTATGATGTTATTGGATTTTAGAATGTGTAGTGAGTTTAATGAATACATGTAAACTGAATTGAAAATTGGAAAACCTTTCATAAATGTAGTTATGGTGTATGTGGGAATATGTAGGAGTATGTAATGCAAACAGTTGAACTGAACCATGACTTTAGTAGCTTACTTGCATATGCACTTGTACCTCTAACCAGAGCACCAGGTTTATAATATTGCTCTTCTAATAGTGATCATTAATCTTACTGTTTGTCAGGCAGCTTAAGAGATGTTCAGGTTTAAATAAAAAAAGGCTGTTAAAGTTGTTTCTTCAGGATCAAAAATCTAAAAGAAAACTTGTATTCACTTAAAATAAAACACTTCAATCCTGATGATATTTAGAGCTTGGTGGTAATAATGAAAGTGTTCTCTTGATGCGGATAGCTAATTTGAGACAACATTACTAGTTATACATCAGTAATGTTTTGAAACATTTTAACAGATTTTGAATTATTGTCATACACCCTTTAGTTCTGTCTTTATTCTCTCACTGTACCAAAAAGTCAGAAAGAATATTAGTAATTAAATATGAATAATAGGTAGTTTATTAGTGAGCTATTTTAATCCTTGTTAGCAGTTCGTTAGCAACAGTCCTTTTAAAAAAACGATAGGGTTTTAAAATTAATAAGCATACAGTTTCAGATGCATTTTATCATTTCAGATTAAATATTAAAATCTTGTGTTCGTTTTTTCATTGTGAACTGCATTTCAGGCATTTATCCATAACCATACTTACCCAGTTCCATGATTTCTGACTCATTCCTGCACCACTTTATTCTTTCACATGGCAAAGAGGCCAGCAACAAAAGATTTTGCCTAACCAAGAAAATACTAAGGAGAGTGGGGCTTGCTAAGGATCACTTCCTGTAAATGACACGGCTTGATAAAGGGTCAGCTGCTATTCTTCAAAAGAGCAGACAATGGTGTCCTTTCTATCTTCACGGAGATAAACTGAAAATTAATTTTTCACTTAAGAGTTGTTGAAGGTACAGCTCACTCTTAAGTTAGTTGAAGTGTGTAACACATCATCATGATGGATGCCTTTCTTCAACAAAAATAACCAAGTGAACAAGCATTTCTTTGATTAGTAACCATAGTATTGTTATTTTTTTCAGTGACTGTTATCCCTTGCACTACCAGTAACTTGAAAAAAAGTGGTGTTAAAATAATATATTAAAAGTAGTTAGTTGCTATCTAACAATGTAAAAAGCATGGGATGTATAGCATTGGCATTGAGTAATCTTAAGATATATATATAGCGTATTAAAAGAAATACAACAATAAAATAGCATTAGACAGAGGAGTAGAATACTATTTCAGCTTCTATCTTGCATCTGAAATTTAAAGTTTATTCTTGACAGTTTTTTCCTCTTGCCTGACCCTAATAAGTATAAAGCATAAAACTGATGTGGTTTGATATGAATTGTGGTACGAATGTGACAAGTACATAACTAGTTTTGTATGTACAGTCACTGAAGGCATTTCGATGGTGATGTCTACAAAAAGAGGCACAAAATGGCAACAAACAAGCACAGAGCAAACACAAATGGTGTCAAATTTACTATAAAAGCCACAAAAATCCTGAAAACATCTGCCTGTCCCTTTTAAAGGACTACTGGGGGTCTTTTAACACATCTTTGCCCAGGTCTTATAACTCACTCAAGCATAGGAAGTGCTTCTCCCCAGCGCTCTGGAATTGCTCGTACCATTCTGCTGTATGATGTACTTACATTTCAACTACTTTGTGCTTTCCACTGGGTTTCTAAGCCCTGAGGTACATTTTGTGCATGCCAAGGATTTCACACCACATGTCACGGTGTAAATACATTTGCTGTAAAAGCAGTATGTGATGCTCGAGGGCATGTTGTGTAGTGGGACATCTAATTTGCACAGGCATAACATTAGTTTAAGCATTTCATGCTTGGTTTTCTGTAGAAACAATCATCATTTGTGATATGTTACTATAAAAATCTCTATTCTGATAAAAAGACAGTGATTTATTGAATGAGAGCTCTGCAGATTAAATATGTTTTGCATGCCAGTTTGTTGGAGTGATAACTTGCCAAGTCTTTGGATAAAAACAGCACAATAAGAGGCAAACAAAGTCTAATTTTCTGCCTTGCTGCGCCAATACATCCATATGCTGTTTTTAATTAGAAAGGAAAGGCTAATAGTGACTCAATGAAACAAACCAGTAAAATCATGGATACAACTAACCAAGTTGACAGAGTTTGAAATCAGGGTAAAAAAGCACAGTACTGAAAAATAAGAATATATAATGAGGAAAATACAGAAATAAGACAAGGATACAAATTTAATTGGAAACTTTTTTTTTGTCTTAATCCAATATGTATGTTTTTTTCAAACTCGTTTTGGCAGGTAACAATACTTATCTTTAATTCTGTTTTGAGTTTTCACCCAGATTTACTCTGATATTTCCCTGCTGCCTGGCTCATATTTTACTCTTCCCCCTGCAAACTGCAGGAACTTCCTGCAATGAGGGGCAAGTGCAAACAAGCAGGTCAGGGAACAATCTGGAGTGGGTTACCCAGAACCTTCCCCCCCAAAAATTTAGGGTTGCACAAGAAAGGGGGGCGGCATGGTGGCGCAGCAGGTAAGGTTGTTGGTTTAATCCCCGTGTCAGTCAGGGCCTTTCTGTGTGGAGTTTGCATGTTCTCCTGTGCATGCGTGGGTTCTCTCCAAGCACTCTGGCTTCCTCCTACAGACCAAAACCATGCTCATCAGGTTGACTGGTGACTCCAAGTTGCCCTTAGGTATGAATGTGTGTGTGAGTGGTTGTCTGTCTCTCTATGTGGCTCTGTGATTGACTGGCGTCTGGTTCAGGGTGTTCCCCGCTAGAATAGGTTCCAGCCCCTGCATCCCCAAAAGGAAATAGTGTTGTAGATAATGGATAGATGTGTAAAAAGGGCTCAAGGGACTTTTGCCCTATACTGCAGTGGTACCCAACTTGTTTTTGTACTACAATATGTCAGACACCACACACCACCATCACACACCGGCTGTTGTGGGGAGCATAAGGGGAGGGCAAAAAAACACACATAATGTGCATAATATTAGTCATGATAAAAATTGATTTTATTGCAAGATATGGAAATTTTACAGGCCACCAGAGCCACAAACTTCTTTCCACGTCTTACCACAAAACATCAAATTACAAGTTGACTCCATTCACCTTCTCTGCTGCCCCTAAAGGGGTTCATTTCACACCATTTTTAATACACAATTTGAAAAAGCTGACTTCCTAGTGGTGTTACACTATGGATCCAATAGGCTTTTAGTCCTGGCTTGATACACACTCACAGGTCACTTTATTAGGTACACCTTGCCTCTTCAGGTCAGGGGAAATTGTGGAGCACACACCTGGTCATTGCCATCCATCATTCCTGACAACTCGTCTGCACCACCAGCAATGTTAACTCTACTTCATTCATTGGTGTTTACCAGCAATGAAGTTTACATACACCAGGGGGAAAACCCAACACCCCGAGGCTAAAGATGCAAGGCACACCAACCCCTTTCAGCGACGTTACCAACTGCTGTAACTGGCAGCATTGCCCCAGGATGTCAGCTTGCACATTCCTAGGTATTAAACCTACTCACAAGTACGTTTTGATTGGGACTTGAACCAGCCACTCTCCATTCCCCAGCTTAAGCCCTTATGGACTGAGCTACACTGTGCTTTCTAAACTGCCTAAATTCTGTGTGGCATTGATTCAACAAGGTGGTGGAGACATCCCTCAGAAATTTGTGCCTTAGCTGCAGATCCATGATACAAATATCCCATTCCACTACATCCCCAAAGTGTTCTATTGGTTTGAGATTTGGTGAATGTGGAGGCTGCTGGAGTACAGTAAAATGATTGTCATGTTCCGGACAACACCTTTGCACCACAACTATTTCATTGAACTGTTGATACAAAGCAGGATTGATCCACGCTTTCATGTTGTTTATGCCAAATTCTGACCTTTTCATTTGAATGTGGCAGCAGGAATCAAGACTCATCAGACCAGAACATTTCAGAACATTTTTCCAATCCTTGACCATCCAATTTCTTATCTGACAGGAGTGGCACCAAGTGTGGTCTTCTGCTGGTGGTAGTGCAACCATGCGACATTCAAAGTTGCTTGAATCAACTTTTTTTCCCATTTTGATGCTCAGTTTGGACTTCATTAGGTACACTTGACCACATCTACATATCTAAATGAATTAAGTAGTTGCCATGTGATTTGCTGATTAGTTATTTAAATTAAAGAGCAGCTGAACAGGTGTATCTAATAAAGTGGCTGGTTGATGACCAAATTTCAAAAAAGATATCCACATTAATAAGTCACTCATATGAGAAATCCCTGGTGATAATGAGAATATGGTGTTAAATAGTATGTATGAAGGGGGCTATAGTCCTCTGTTTTTGCGGCCCACGTTCAAATCCTTCCCCCATTTCAGGCCCCGCTCTCCTCATTTAGCTTCTCTATCCACCGTCTTCTAGAAGAAACGCTCAGAGCCCCAAAATAACCCTTTGAAAAAATGTGTTCATCTCTGTGCACTCAAGGCTTCCATATCTACACCCTGATGACTAATTCACATCTGGATGTCACATGGGACTCATTAGGCGCTGTCATTGGATTCACATGACATGTATTAGCCTGTGAATTACCCGTGAAGATCATGCCAGCGCTGTAATGAGGTAATAATCGATGTCAAACATGTCATTTTGTTACATGACCGGTTTACACAGATAACCTTTTAATCTCCTCTTGAAACCATTCGTCCTCACTCCCTTAAATGGATGCTTCCTCAAACAACAGGGAGTCTGTTCAGTTTTGGCTCACTGCTGAATATTGTAGTAACGTGAGCATGGAGCCCTCATGAGGTCTTGTTTAGCGGCTGTTTGTCTTTTTGGCCCTGTTATGATGAATAATACATGGATGGAGCAGCACTGGAAAATGGTTTTGGAATAAAATGTGAAGGTTGGTCAGAATTTTCCACATTGCCTATTTTTCTCTGAAAGGGGAGTTTTGGGCACTGCAACGGACTCTTGAGCGTCTGGCTTGTTGAATATATGCACTCCCTCGGTCCTTGTCCAGTCCTGCCTGTGAATAATTCAGGATTTTCTCCACATTATGTTTCCTCAGCTGTCTTGCATTCCCAACTAAAATACGTTAACTCTCTAGTTAATCTCCTAACAGCTGCATAACAGCTGTCTCATAAAATATCAGGCACTGTGACTAATGCACTTTATGTACAACAAACTGCTTTTGGATGCGAGTGTAATCTTAAGGGAGTAAATATACAGTGCCATTTACCTTTTTTAATTCAGCATTGCTTCCAAACAGCAGATGGCGCTGTTGCATTACATCTGAAATTCCGTAAAGCCGCAAACTGTATCTCCAGCTGCCTCTCGACATGTTCATGGTGATACTCAAATTATGGGACAGTATGCATGGATCATACTCGGTGAAATCCTTTGTTTTTATAAGGCACACTCTGTAATCTCTGTTTACCTTGCATGCAGTGGCTTCAGCAGAGCTGCTGCCATAAGTATATATGTTTAAACACGCTTTGGGAAAGAGAAGCTGTAGTCTTTTTCAAACATGGATAAATGTTGCAGTCAGGGGAGGATTTCTCTCATAACTGTTGTGCTTCCACCAGGTGTCACTGAATTTTGAGCATATTTTAGCTTTCACTGCAGTCCCTGATGTGACTTTGGCTCTATTTTTGCCCACTGCTTTCATTTCCATCACAACAGTCAGCATCAGAAACATTATCGTTGCCCTTCTCATATTCTAAGCCACTGAGGACTTTGTTGTGATGGCATACCGACGTGTGGTATAAAGAAGGCTGGATTACTGGGGAGCAAAGAAAACAGCAGTGTGGGAAAATCAGAGGGGATATCAATGTTAATACACTTTCAACTTAAAATATTCAATCAAATCATAAACAGAGTGGACAAGAAGCAGTGGCAAGTTGGGTAGGATACAGTATCAGACCAAACAGATTTCAACATACAGGAATTCTGCTTTGTTTGACTCGTACAGTATATGAATGGTGTTCATAGATCCTTAAAGGGATAGTTAAGGATTTCTGAAGTGGGGTTGTATGAGATGCATGGCATTAGAATGAACTTTATCCACAGTGGGAGGGATCAGCTTGTCACATCCCCCTGGTTAAGTTCCTCATTGTTTCTTCCTCATGTGTCATGTCTTGTCATTCCTGTTTCATTTTGAAAGCACGCACCCACGTCTCTTGTTTCAGGTTTGGTTTCCTGCCCTCGCCTCTCTGAGTCTCCCTGATTGTTGATTCTCTACACCTGTGTTCCCTCCTGTGTCAACTTGTGCTGTACCTTGTGTCTTCCTTTTCCAGTATTTTCTACGTGTGTCACTCCGTGTTTCTGATCCTGGTAAAAATATTTTTGACCTCCCTTTTTGCCTACCGATTCTGTTACCTCTGCCTGAATTTTAACTGCTTTTTGGTGTAGGGAACCCCTGTCTGATTAAGTGTTTCTTGAGATCTTGGACTTTGCCTTGTCATGCATTTAGGTCCTTCTCGGTTCAGTATTATGACACAGCTCTGCATCTGTACAGAAAGAACCTGCCTGGAATCTAGGGTTATATGTATTGCTGCTGATGGTGCTGCCAACTCAACGTAGTTAAAGAATTCTAGGGGAAAACAGGCCACTAAAACAGCAAAAGGGGATTGGGTACTAAATTCATCAAATTTACAACTAACTTTTCCACAACCATGTAGTTTTCAGACACTAATTTGCAACAAAAAACAGGACCAACACTCCATCAATACAAACCAGTGAATATGTTAAAGAAAAGCATAATTTATTACTTTCTGCAATGTAAGTAATCCATTGTAAGTACTGTTTCATTAACAAATCTAACACTGGAAATATGGTATCTGCAATATTTCCATTTTCCTCCTACCTGTACAAGGTAAACACATCTGTATCAGTGCACTTGTACCTGGACAATTCAGCCGACAAAATAGCAGAGATGACAACATTTACTTTGCGGAAATGATCACATTATGTTGAGACTTTGGAGGTGGAAGGCATTCCAGTAAACACAAGATACTTATGCTCAATTGAAAGTCATCACCTTGTGGAGAAACTCTTTGACCTAATCATGCCCTTTTTAATAACTGTGTAGACAGATGGGCAGCAACTACGAGGCTGCCAAGTGGGGACTTGCCTCCATTAGTGTTTCGAACCCCTGACACTTTGGGATGGCTGGTCTGTGAGTTGTTCCCCTCTTTACTCTGTTTACTAAAGTCAAGATTAAGGTGAGATGGGAGTCTAAAGAGCCAGAAAGCAGGGTCTTGAGGAAATTATGGGCCCCAGCAAAACAAACCACACTAGCTGCTACCACCACAGCCCAAATCAACCCTTGCACAGATGTTATTACGTACATTTCCATCACACAAAAACAGCTGTTTCATGCAGCTACTGGCACTGTTTACTGGAGAAGTTGGTTGTTTTGCAAATAGAAGTGCTCTTTCAAGCTGAAGAGACATATAAACACAACAAGGGCATATAAAACTTGAAAAAGCATGATATGACGTCTCCAACATAGATATTCCCAAATTTTAGCCAACAACATGAATGTCCTACCACTCAAAACAAAAAGATGTCGAGGAACCTTTTCTGTTAGTGACAGAAAAGTTGAAAATCCAGTCTCATTTGAGACGCTTTACCTCAGGTATTCTTGGCTATTCATTTCATCAAAAGCTTGAAATGACTGATTAGAATCATTTCCTTATTGGATTCCCGACTGTTGGATGAGGAAAACAAACAATTAAAAGGCCAGCCTGTATATCTGTAATGTTATGATGGGCACCTTCAAAGATTTTCTGTCACTTTCTCTTTAAACAACAGAAAACAATCAATGAAATATGATAATTAGAGCTGCAGTCCTTACAGGCAACAAACATTTCCCCATCAATCCAAAATGAAAAGCATTATCCACTTAAGGTGTAGCCTGTCAGACATTTCCTCACTGATTCATGAGGGTTAATTTATGCGTCTGAACCAAGTTCCGAGCATTTGTTGGTTTTAAAATGCACACTTCCTTTCATCCTCTCTGCGGTGTGATTCACACCTTTCATTTCTCATAAAAGCAGCTGAGTCACACGCTGCCTGTTGAGTTGCGGATTAAATATAGTGAATGGGTGCGTCGCTCACCCTTCTATAATACAGGGAGGTCAACAAGATTCAGTTTTACAAACCAAGTAAAGAGATTTAAAGGTCTGTGATGTGCGATTTTTGAGGACTCTTGATTCTTCATATTCAAACTGAAACCAAACATTTTCACCTGACATGTGGCTAAAGCTGTGACACTCAAACTGTAATATGATATTCTACTGCGGTAAAACTGGTTAAGCAGCACCAACACAGGTGAAAGCAAAGAGAAAAAAGGTGAAAATGGGAAAAGATTTTAAACAGGGACATTGTGGAAAAATTTACTTTGATCGGAGTGGTCTTATTTATCATATGAATTTGTTGACACTGTTTCTGTTTTGAAGCTGTGTTCACACCAAACATGAAAAAATATTTTACTAAAGTGTGCGCCTAGATTTTGCACATGTATTCCTGTGTTCAAAATGAAAAGTTGCATATCCCAGTAAAGTCTTAAATAGAAATGCATCCATTTGATGATCCATAACAAACTTCAGAAATCATGTTTTTGCTCTTCTCCAGACCGGGATCACTGCTGGGAAACTGGGAGAGAACGCAGAATACCTCCACGGACATGCCGGTTAGTCTATGGTCGCCATGGTTACTCAGCGATACCTGGTGTAATCTGCTCTCCTCAGAAGTTTATTGAGAGAACTTGGTGGGCATTATCTTTGACGAGGTTCATGTCACATATAAGTGGTAAATGATAATGAGAGCACACCAGTAGTTTATTTATTAAATCAGGGTTATTGAAGCATTCAGAGATAATAGAACTCCAGACATTACTAATTATGTTCAAAGCCAGAAACAGAGTTTTACCAGAAAATCTACAAAAGCTGTTTGTGTTTACTTCAGAAGATCAAAATCATAGAAGAAAATTTGATTTTAAGCACCAAGTTGCTCAAACTACTTTAAAACAAATGTGTACTTCGGTGGTAGGTGTAAAAATATGGAATTCCCAATTACAGGACTTTAAGGGTTGTACAGAGACTCATCAATTAAAAAAATGTACAAATGCAAAAAAATGTGCCAAACTTAAATTGGATGTTAAGCATGTTTTGAGATATAAATTTGTATATTTATGGGTTCTTTATTTTATTGTACTTATTTGTACTTGTTTTGCTTGTTTTTGTTGTAAAAATCAAAGACTGGTGGATGTAGGCTATTGAAAATCAACTGTATGTGATGTCAGAACATCTGTTCTTTTTTCTTTTTCAGATTGTCAAGTAGGGGCAGACAAATATAAGAGAAATTTCTCTTCTTGCTGCTCCTTTCCTATCATGAATGTGTTTGTTTGAGGGTGTAATGTGCACCTGTGTATGGATTTTGTTGTCAGCTTTCATGTAAGGAACAAATAAATAAACAAATAAATAAAAATAAATAAATAACATCTGTGTGGTATAATTTAATGTAAGATGATAGTCTAAGGACTGAAATGTAGTTTAAGCTAACGGCTAACAACAGTGCCAGCTGCTACATCATACTGTGGCTTGATATGGATTGGTCTGTGATGAGTGTGACTGGCAGAACGATCGTCCAATCACCAGCTGCAGTTGTTTTTGAAGGTTCTGCCTCATTTCTGCCTCAACATTTTCGAATGGCTCTATTCCAGATGGATTAGTGGAATATTTTCGCGGCCGATATATGGGACTGTCCATCTGGCAAGTCAGGTTACGGCATATTTTTATTTTATTTATTTATGTATTTATGTATTTAATCGGGACAGTGCAAATTAATGAACATCTATTCGGAAAACAATAGATGTAAATATGCCGGATTATAGCATAAATGCTAATTTACATCTGCAGTCCCTAGGCATGTAACACAAAAACATGATGCCAAAGACACCACACACAGACACAAAATCAGGACATAGAACAGGACAATAGATAATAATAAGAGCACATCACAAAACCACAAAAACATTTTTAATCACTGCTACAGACTCTTGTCTTTAGCACTTGGCTTGTTTTTACATTACAGTCACACAATTAAGTGAAATAACATTACCTGCCAACAGCAGTGTACCTTACCGGCAGTCTGAGCTCATTCTCATTAAAGGTGCAGCTGGGGGAGCCTTTTTTAGCCGACTTCACAGACTATTGTCAAGTACTTAATTCAACCCAATTTCAAAAATACTGAAATATCCCTTTAACAATCTTGAACTGCTGGATTCCCCACCTATAACAATGAAACATTGTGCACAAGCCGGGCCCTGTCTATGCTCATGTCTTTGGGAAAAGGGTAAATTTGAAATGAAGCTGACATCTGCTTCTAAACTATTCCTTTCGAGCCACCTTCATGGTTGAAGGCAGCATATCTGTGTTTTTACTGTCACAGGTTAGGGTATATGACTCCTGTGCTTCCATCTGTGGCAGTGTCTGACATTTAGGTGAAATGAGGAACTAAAGGCGTACAACTATGAAGCTCATCAGCGGTTACACTCTGTTTGAAAATGCCACCAATTTGACTGCACTGTAAAACAAGCATACAAGGTCAAAGTCTTTACCTCAGGGCATTTTAAAATCAGGTGTTCATCTGTGGAGGTGTGTGTTGGTGTAAAATCTTTGTCACCTCTGTGGGAAAGATAAGGCTGGAACACCATCTCATACTCAGCATGTCAAGTGGAGATTTAAATTGAATCCTGGTGGTGGAGACTGTCAAAAATGTGCAGCCGTTAAGGAACATGCTGAAGAGGAGCCGGCTGAGTGACTATTCTAATTTGTGAGATAGTGGGTTATCTGGGAGATCTCTTGCTGTAAATGGGAGGTGCAGCGACACTGAATGTTTGAGAGATATCGTTTATATTGTGTGCACTATGTGTGCGGCAGATATCATCGATTAGTGCTTGCCTGTGAAGGTTGAAGAGTGTGTGAGCATCTCAAAGGCACAAGAAGAAGAGGATGATTTCATTTTCAGTACATTCAAAATGCTGTGTATTTAGGGATGATGATATGGAGGAAGAAAAGAAGAAGTGACTTTGAATTTCGTCATTTTACTGTGTTGCAGACTTTCACATTACACGTTATCAATTTCATCACACATTTGCAACCCACCACATTTGAAGTTTTTGCTTTAACACACAAAAGGAAAGAAATAAGTGTAGATAGAGGAAGAAAGAGGCAAACAAACTCAAAAGTTCAACATCAAAAAAGGGAAAGGGAGCTGAATCACTGTGTTGTTTGTGTTAAAGGTGTGAAAAAGCAACCAAATGCTGGCAGAGAAAGTTTGAAATACACATTGCAAAATGAAAAAAGTCTCTTTCATTTGGCAAAAGATGCTTCAGTTAAAACAACAAAAAATTGCAAACCAAAGGAACCAAACAAGGTCAAAGGATCTATGGGTTCTTAAACACACTTAAACACATATAGCTTTGTTTCTGATTCCACCAATGCACAGTCCTTATGAGCTGCACCTTGTTGTAAAGTTGACTAATCAAACCAGATCCATCTCTATTCTCAGTCTGTCTGACATGCTCTATGGATCATGTTTTTTCAAGGCCCCCTTTCTTATGTGGGCCCAGTCTGTTCTGATTGGTTAACCAGTCTACTCTGTAGTGATTGGTCAGTTCACTGCGGATCAGAACCATCTTCAAAAGCTCTGCATTCACCATACAGTCTATTCTTTGCACTGTGTTTGCCACTTTGAGCCAATGGCCTCAAACTGAGGAGAGGGAGAAGTCCCACTGCCATGGACTTTGATGTCTTGCATTTAGAAGTACGCCATCATGTAGAAGAGACATGTAAAAATACGACAAATGACGATACATGACCTCATTAATAGCACTCTTTAACTGTAGTTTTCTAAGTTTGACTGCATAAGTGAATCATTTGCAAAGTAACAAGCTATTGACTTAGTGTTTGATCTTACACAAACCTCTTGTTGTGGCTTTGGATAGGAGATAGAGTAAGATCGCTTTCACGCCTAAAATTTGGTGACTTGGTTGGTTTGGGTGTTGTTTCATTTTTCACTTGGCTTGGTTTGCTTTCACACTGCACCTGCTTAGGTGGACCAAGTAGTTTTTGAAGTAGTTTTCAGCTGTTCTGTGCCAAAAACATGTACAGGTTTGTAGGCAATAACCTGTAAAGAAGACCAGAGGCTGGTGGTGCTAACAAAGCTAATGTTAGCTGCTCTCTGCTTGATATTGTCAGTAAACACCACGACAGCTATTCTGTTGTGATACTGGGACAAATCTGGGCCACAATTCACTCCCTTTTGTTCAGCTTGCCTTGTTTAGTCCTTGTTTGGTTCAGACTGCTTTCACACCTCGTGGGAACCAAACTCTGGTCTGCTTGGGAGCTAACCAAGAACCCATATTATTGGTGGACTAGAGTTAGGTTACTTGGTCCACACCTTAGTTTGTGTAAACTTTGACAACAGCCCAAACAGACCAAAGTGAACCAGAATTTGTTTGGTCTAGACCAAACATGTTAGTTGTAAAAGCACCCTAAGTTTTCTATTAGAAAGTTGGGGGTTTGATCCCAGCTTTGCAGTACCATGACAACTGTCCTTTTGCAGGACACTTACCCAAAGTTGCTCCCACTGCTTTGTCAGTGGCATGTACATTAATGCATTCATCACCAGTATGAAACTAATAAATGTGACCTGCAGTGTGAAAGGCACATTTAGTACTCAGAAGACCTGAGAAAAAGATAGTTTCTTGGGAACCAAGTCCTGTTTGAAATGCTGGGGAGGTTTTGTTTCTGATTCGTTCCTAAGTCACTAAAAAAATATGTAGTAAAATTGATAAATTTATAAACCAAATTTGCAAATATTTTACCTTTAGCAAAAGAGCAACACAACATGAAAAATTCACAAGCACATACAATAAATCTGCTAGGCTATTTAAAGCAGCAGTGTTGTCCACAACCTCAATGAAGCAGACAGAATTTGAACAGTAAAATAACCAAAGACTTACACAACAAACTCCCTTGGTGCAACAAGCAGAGAAAGAAAACCGCAAGCCTGATACAAACATGGAGATGAACAGTGCTGATTTTCCAAAAAAAATCCATTTTTCACATGTTTTGTTTTGGGTAGAAAGTACATATCAGCACAATCCCTGCAAGGCCACAGAAATCCACACATTGAATTTTAATGAGCAGCACTGACTGCATATAACTGTTTGTTTACAAGAAAACTTCACAGGGTTCATTTAGTGCTACCATCTGTTCCTGTAGTTAGAAACACTATGAGAACCCCATATTTTTACTCTAGTGCCATCATTCTTACGCATGTTTTATAAACAAGATACTTGACGAGAGACAATGTCTTTAAACCTGCCTTGAGTATACATTCAATAAAGACCTTTTTCATCGAGTTTGCCTTGTGAACAATAGTGCCAGAGCTGAACAACAACTATCACAGCTTGATATTTTCCTCTAGTGCCTGGCATTCTCTTGTCTCCACAATGTATGCTGTAAAGGTATAGCTTCCATGTGTTATATGTACTGTAAAAGTACAGCGATGGGTCATGAAGAAGAGCTGTAGCAGTGTAATTAATAGAACATAATGGAGCCCAAAAACCTTGACATTCTGAGTCCACAATCTAACCCACTTACTCTTAATTCTGAGTGGAAATCTGAACAAAGTTTATTCTGCTTTCACAAGCTAGGATTAAATGAAAGACACAATGACCTTTACCTTCGGGTATCTGTGCAAAGAATGTCTTCAAACAACAAGACATGTCTTGAAATATTCAAAATCGATTAAATATTAGTTAGGGCTTAATGATCCTGACCTTTGACTTATGATCTCCAAAATCTGATGAGGTTATCTATGAGTGTGATTTGAAGTTTTCAGTTTGAAGAAAATCCATCAAAAGGTCCCAAGGCATAGAATTCACAAGAGAGGGAAGATAACGGTCACCCTCTGACCTTGAACTTTTATGGTCTTTAACTATAACTTAATTAGACATGTGATCTAAACTTCAAAAACATATTTTCAGGCTTCTTTAGATGTCACACTCTTACAGCTGGGGTCTGTAACTTGGATGAGACTGCAGTGGAAGGAATTTTACTCCCCACTCCTGTCCATGGCTGTGGTCTTATACACGCCCATTCCCTTATGCACTACCAATCCACTGTGTTTGTTTGCCTTTAGCTGCCATTAGCATTATGCCAATATAATGTATTTGCAGCCACAAAAGAGCCAAAAACATTGTCCCTTCATCAAATTAACATTACCTGTACAATCTAAACATCTAAAACTCATTCTGATTGAGCCCTGGTTGGTTGAAAAATGGGTGTCCCTTGCTAGATTTTCTAAAGGCTTAATTCAGAATAAGGAGGGGGCACAGATGCCTAATGATCTCTCATGTGGCTTCAGAAATAAGATGTCTCTTCTTTGTTACTGCATGCACAGTCAAAAGAATGGTGTCGGCCTGCTTGTTATGGACTTGGGAGTGAGGTAAGACACGAAAACAAAACGTTGGCTTGTTCCTTTAAAATCTAATCAGAGTTAGAGTGAACATTTGTCCAGATGTCATGGGAGATCACAAGAGGGACACAATCAAAGGGCTAAATTACCATGAAGTTTGACCTGTAGCTTTATCTTTGAATTAGAATGGAAATTTTTACAAAGTGTAAAGAAAATACCTTCAAGCCTTCTAAAGATGTTTTGATCATGTGGATTGGATGAGACTCCATGTCTTTAAACTGGACATCTTTAATGCAGAATGCAGCCATGTTTCCCTTAAATCATAGCGGACATTATTTAGTTGACAGACAAATGTATGAAGGGACGTCCTCAAAAATTTTATGCCTTGTCCCTGACTTTCATGGGGATAGAGGCATAAAAATCTATTCCTATAAAGCAGATTGCACCAACCGTCCAACATCATTAAAACACTGAGCTTCACAACGCTGAAGCAGAACACACCTTCCTTTATCAGACAGCGAGTTGTTGAATTAAACGTTTTGGTTTCACGCGTTTTACCTCTTTTTGCATTCTGCCTTTTTTAATGATAAGACACTCAGCATGACAAGCATGGAAGAAGCTACGGTGACTTCACCGTCTTACCCAGGATTTGAGACGGTGCTCCTCCTCTCACTGATAAGTTAAAAAGCACAAAAAAGCAGCACAATGACACGCCACCCCCACAAACCCACCAACAGAGGTGTATCTTTGTGAGCCCAGACTTTGATTTTGATGCATTTGTGAGAGAAAGTAAACAACAGGAGGGGGTTTGAATTATCATTTTAAAGTGATTTCTACAAAAACAAAAGAGCTAAAGCCTGACTTCACAGGATAAATGGAAATACTTTGAGCAAAGAGACACAAACACCTCCCCTATGCTTTAACAAAACAAATCCTCAGTACCAAATCAGCATGACTCAGCACATCGTGGGAGGCTGTGGTATAAGCCTGCGCTAAAGTCAGTGGAGGATGAAGTCGTAAAGATGTCGATGGCAGCCGTCACCGCGCCAGCCTCGTTTGGCATGCGGCAGTCTCTTCCCTCTGACTTAGAGGAGAGAGTGCTCAATAAAGCTGGACGGCAATCTGAAGCCTAAATTGAGCACCGTCCCGGCCTCTGACAAGATGAATTCGCTAAATAATGAGAGCATTTGGGATTTATGGGTAACGGCGAGGTGAGCCCCATCTCTCAACGGGCACCATGTCCTCATTTTGGCCTGATCCTCTCACTTACGCCCACTCTGTTGATGTTCACAGTCTTTCATACAACACCTTTTCAGCCCTGCCTTACTTTTAATTTGCAATTCAGAGTAATGAGGCCCTGTTGCCAAAGTGAGAGCACGGTGAAAGAAATATTTTGATGATTCTGGCCGGGGAATAAACCTAAACTTCTCTTCCCTTTTAAGTTCTTTAAACTTTCCAGGCTTCAGGAAAGAGAGCGTTCAAAAAAATTGACCAATCATGATTACCAAGAAAACAGTTTATTCATTTGCCAAAAAATAAACTTTCAAAGGAACTGGTCAGTATGAATATAATTTGTTCATGACTCTAGTATTTAAAAAGAAGTCTACATCACAGTTCAGTAGCCATGATGCTTATTTTTTAGCTCAGATAACGATGGCTTTGAGTAAGCTATATGCTTTAAGTGCATGTCTAACACAATTAATTACCTTGATGTTTGATTTCCCTTACAAATAAGAATGTACACATTGACATTACAAGTGAAATTAGTGTTTAAGTACCTAAGGAGGTGCTTCAACAATAAAGTGTGTTTTCTGGACAAAAATGTAAAATTTCTATGTTTTTGCTGGTGTATGTTTGTTTATTTGTTAGCAAGATTACGCAAAAACTACTGGACAGATTTTGCAAAAATTTGCAAATATTTTCAGGAGATGTCAGTCATGACCCAAATTAAAAATGATTAGATTTTGTTGGTAAACCAGATAAGTGCCATTAGCGAACAACCTTTTTTGCTCAATAACTGTCCAACTAATAATGATATCAACATGATTCCGAGTGCAAGGTGTGGGTTTTCAGGGTCAATGAATCATATTATGATGGAAACTTTATCATGGAACTGTTGCTTATAGATGTAACAGCAACATATGAGCTAACTTGGCAGAGGTTTGCGCTCTCTGAGTGCTTTCTAGTCTTTAATTAGTAATCTTATTAGATACCTGTGAGTCACAGCAAAGCCAACCAACAGATCCACATACCAAATGGGGTAATTCTTATGCTAGCGGTAACCATTTTAAATTGTGACTTTCAATCAATCAAGCCGCTAAAATTATGTTAATTCGTAGCTAACAGTGCATTAGCTAAAAACAGTTTGTTTTTGCCCGCCCACACAGCCTTTTTCTTTCTGGTACAAGTGTCATTGTTACTTTATTTGGGGTGTATGTGGCACAGTCTGATAATGCATATGGTAAATAATCGGAAGGTTGCAGGTTTGATCCCACTTCTGGCTGTCACATTAAGATGTGTTCTTGGGCAAGACATTACTCGAAGTTGCTCCCACTGCTGCGTCAGGGGCATGTTAATGGGTATGAAAGGGCAACTGCCATAGATACTCCGACCACCAGTGAGCGAATATGAGTGCGAATGGGTATGACCAGGTAGAGGTGACCTGTGGTATAAAGACACAGAGACTAGAAAAGTGCTATATAAGCTTAAGTTCATTTAAAATTTACAATTTGTTGTGCTTGTATAACAAAGAAAATTCTAGCTGATATTCTTGTTAAAAGTATGTGACAATAATCCTTGCAAACAGTATGTTAGCTAACAGCAGTTGGATTCTCTTTTATAACAGGAGTAGCATTTTAGGTCATTGGCTGACATGATTTGTACCTCTTGAACATCAAACAAAACTACAGACCTCGTTGTGAGTGAAAATTGTACCACCTCCTTCCTAACAGTATTTTTGCTTAAAACATTTGAATGCAAGCCTTAGCTTTTGTTATTCTTAGCAAGCACTGGCTGATTAGTGTGGATTTTCACAAATTAGTTGGTTAAACAGTTCTTACCTAATGCTGTAGATAACTTTTAAAAGTGAATTCTTGCTGTTAATGAAATTATTTGAGACTTGATTAAAATTTTAAGGTACGTGCTCTTCTAAAAGAAGGTGAATGGGATATCAAATGTTTTGCTTACCTCTACATTTTCTTTCTTGAGTTTTACTTTCTTTTGAGCTGCTCTCCTGCTCCTGCTGATGTACACAGTACTGAATAAAACATTTTTCCATCCTGCTCTGTCCCACATTTTTATTTAAAAGTAAAGGAACCTGTTGTGACAGTGACAGTACCTTGGAGGTAATATTTTGATGATTCTGGCAGAAAAATATTTCTCAACTTTTTTTCAGCTTTTTACCTTTCAAACTCCTCAGACTTCAGAATTCAAGGGATTGGTAGAAAAGCAATGACTCAACATATTGGTTACTAACTTATGAGATGCTTCAACTTGAAAAATACTGTGTTCCTGAGCCAACGATAGAAACCTACCTCCCTTACCTGTGTGAGAGTATTTGCATTAAATGGGTGGTTACAAATTTAATTTGGCTGGATTGATCTGTATTGCTTGTTTTTCATGGAAGATAATACTGGATTTCCTGAATATGTGTGGTCCTTTACTCTCTGACCTACAGTGTACTTCAAAAGCTAAGATTGATGAGCAGGAGCAGACTTGTCAAATTGAAGATTTGAGGCACTACAAGTACCTCCTCTATTTTGACACCCAACAACAAAGTAAAACTGCGGTGTGTTGTTTGTTTTTTGAGCAATATGCTCTGAAAAACATAATAATCTGTTAGGATCATGTTACTTGAGCCATCTGGGAATATATTAGATTTCTGTGCCACTCCTGCCTTGGTATCCAATTTTCAGAAAGTCTAGCAAGGGATGCATACTTTTCAGTCAATAAGGGCTCAGATTAGTGAAAGCGCCTCCATTGGCTGCACTCCTATGGTACACCCGCTTTTAGGCCAATTAGGGAGGGCAATCTAGTTGGCTGCTGAGAAATGTGATCAATGGAGGAGGTACCTGTCGGCAAAGTTGATACACTGGCATTGCAATGACTGCCTAGGCAACCCAAGAGAAGGAAGACAGAGGAAACTCAACAGCTGGAGCAAGAAGACGAGGGTAAACATCTGTATTGCATTTAAATGTGGAGGCAGCTGTGCGATGGCATCAGTCTAAAGCACGACCAAGAGGTGGCAGAGCCTCTAAAAGATATGTAAGCTGCGAACATAGTTTACTTGTAATATCTAGATGTGCTTCGATTCTTGAATACAGAATGGTAGTTTATAAGAAGACGCCATTGGTGGCTCTTCTGAATAAGCATACTGCTAATGTTAGCTACAAGCACACTACCTTGGCTTTTCATGGAGGTTATTTACTGGTAACATTGCATGATGTCTTGCGGTCCTTGAAGCTACACATTTTCTCCTGCCATGTGGCCATGTTGTGCTGCCTGTTAGGTTCACCCACCAAAGTTGTTGTATCATGAAAGCAGGTGTTGTGTGGCTATACTGAATGTGATAAGGTCGCCTATGCTAACGAATGTTCATGAGAGGGAGGGCGTTGCTTGGAGGGCAAACATAGAAGGTGTGGAGTTGCTTCCACTCCAGTCTCATCAAAATTACATACCATAGCGTTAACATGATATTATTCAGACTCCTGTGCTGCCTGTGGTGACAATTCATGTTTGCCTCCTGCTAATGCCATGATGTTATCCTCTCATGATGTTCACACTTTTACATAAATCTGAAAAAAAATGTTTTGCCTCATGTTTACAAATGAAAGGGAGAAGGCTCCGAATGCTGCATAAGTGACAACACCATGGAAGAAACATCTGGGTGGTTCCAGTAGAAAAATTATACTACTTTTATTTCCTTTCTTATTTTTCTTTCCTGTCAATGCTCCCCTGGTTTCCTGATAGTGGATGGGAAAATTACAACTGCACTGCACATGTTAAATCATCGGGTATACCCACAGGAGATGCTTCAGCCTAGAAAACATGGTGTTCATGTCCAAAAAATAAACGTTTTCACCTCCAGGGAATAGTTTCTCACCATGGTAAAACATTTTAAGAGCAGATAGCTGACACATTTGTGGTGTAAAGAAATGTGTCCCAACCAGGCCGCCCAAAACCCCCCAAGGATTCACAAGATAAATTTGAGAGGAGGGAAAATGACCAAAAGGGAAAGAGCAAAGAAAACGTGCTGTTTTTAACACTGTTTTCAGTCTTTGCATTTACTGTATACAGTATAGCAAGGGTGAATCTGATCTTGTCAAGCCACAAAAGATAAAACAGTTGGTTCATATAGGTAGCCAAATATTCATTTTAATAACAATAATTATCCAAAGATTTCAACATCTGAGGTGTTTTCAGAATGACAATATTGTTAACCAGTGACTGTCTCGGTAATATTTTCAGCTGACTTGCTGGTAGCCAGTAGCCAGTGGCACTTTCTGTAGAGCTGCAATACAGAATATTAATTTTGGAAAGGAGTGTCCAACTTAGTGCCAGAGAACCCAAAGGAATTACAAGAAAATCTGAGAGGTAACAAGATGTCTTAAGGGAACAGAATAAAATCAGAGTTCGACAGCATTTATGAAGTGGAGGGCCTACAGATGTACTTGCCCTTCTAAAGCCCCGACAAAAAAAAAAAAAAAAAAACAGTTGATCTGGATACAAAAAATTTGCACTTCAGGTAATATTTCAGTTCTTTTTTTTTAATAAATATTCAAGAGCTCAAATATTTTCTCTCTGTTTGTATCATCAATGGTTGTTTTATTTCATGTGAACCCTCGACAGCCTACTGTATAATCTTGCAAAGCAAATAAATTTGCTAGATTTCAGGTCTATTAATGAGCAGACCCATCTTGCAAAGCTTCATGACCAGGCTAATCATTACGTGGTGATAACTAAGCCACTGAAGGTGTCTGGCAAACTATCACCAGAGATTGCTGGACACTATTAGGCTACTGCTTGCAACCCAAAGAGACAGAGAACTCCAGCCTATCGGAGACTAGAAATGATAAGATATATTAAAGAAACCACTCCATCGCTTCTTCCAGGGTAAAATTAGCTTATATTAAGATGGATATATGGATTTTTTGTGTATTACAACAGTAAGACTAGGTCTCATTTAAATTAAGTTGTCTGTAAGTAGCTGGCTAAGCAATTTAAGTCAGATCCCATGGTAGTTGGCCAGAATCAGCCCATTCTGTTTTACTTATTCTTGATGACCCCTGGCTAACTTGCTTTTTAAACTGTGAAGCCAACCCCAACATAAGTAGCCTCTGCAGCTCTGGATTATGTCCTCTGTAATGATGCCAAATGCCTTACGACTCGGATTTGGCAGCGATCTGATTTAAAAAATAAAAACAAATTTGTCAGGTTACACTCACATATAACCATTGACGTATGCAGTGGGTAACACAGGTATGGTGTCTTTGTCAAGCACACCAAAGCCCGACAAAAGATTTGTAATGAAGCCACCTGCCACCAAACGGGGCTGGGGCCACAGTCTTTGTTCCTGCCATTCAGACAGTTGTTGTACTCTGAAGCTATGGAAAATGCACAATCAGTATTGCTTAGGTAGGTTGAAGCAGCATGGCTGTGTTTTGAGCTATGAAATAAAGATAAAGTTGTATTAAGGCTGCATCAGGTGACACTAGTGTTTTGACTGCAGAAATGTGTTACCATATTCTTCAGGCTTGTAGATGTTAATTTGTTTGGAGAACTGGAGAACTGGTGGTGCGAGCAATGACAGCATTAGCAACACACTACTTAATATTACCTTTTAACGCTACATTAGTTTGCTTACTGTTATTATAATCAGCCAAAATCAATACACAGTGCTCTGCTATTTTGTTTGCTTCCTTTGTTTTATTTCTCTTTAGTTTTGATCACTTTCACACCCACAGCAAACTGAACTCTGGACCTCCTGTTTCCAAGCAGACAAGAGTCTGGTTCCCTGATTCAGAATCAGAATCAGACAACTCTATTTATCCCAAAAGGCAATTCAGTTTTTCAGTCTACAAGGCCCTGCATATTTTTAGCACACAGCAGTCAAGAAAAAACACAATAAAGCCCAATAAGTATGTGGCCAGGCCTGTTGTGACCCCTTCAAGTATGGCCAAAACAATACATATCTATCTATCTATCTATCTATCTATCTATCTATCTATCTATCTATATATTTCACAGCCTAAGTCAACAGTGAAGAGCAGAAAATAAACATCTTAAGAGCACTGATAAATTCAAATAATATAAATAAATGAATGAATATCATCCAGCAAGATGTACACACATTAAATTTTAAGTCTGCATTCAGAATGTATGAACAGGCCATCAATATTAGAATTACAAGAAAAGCACTGTGTGCCTGAGCAAAAGAACAGGAACACAACAACACAACTTTCTTTTTCTAAGTGACTATCGAGGTTCAAAGGTCTGATTGCAGGAAGAATTAAAGATTAAGAATAGTGATTTGTTTTTCTGTTAACCAGTTTTGTGTGTGTTTTAACATCACTCTGAATTAAAAGGACTTTCCAGAAAAGGGGACTAGAGTTTGTTTGGTCTGGACCAGACATGCTTGGTGTCAAAATAACCTTACATAAGCCACACTTGGCAGACAAACCAATATTTTACCCTTTGTTTAACCTGTCTAATTTGCATTTAACCTGTTTTAAAAGGATTTGCTTAAGTGGGATACACACACCATGACAATGGAGGCAAACTTCAGCTCAGATGGCAGCTTCTGGTCAAACTCAGCAAAAGCTTGATGGTCTATAGGTTCTAAAGATTATCTTACCTGATGATCCTGTGGTGTGAGGTGTGTTAAGAGTCATTTTTTTCCTCTCAAGAGGATCGGGGCTGCCCTGACTAGAAATCGTAAATACTAAACATGTTCAATATGAATGACCAGAAGTCCAGATGTGTGTGGAGTGTCAATTTGACTGCCAGGCACATCCTCTGCGTTTTGTCACATGGACCAGAGCAAAGTCAAACAGGGAGCAAGCAGCAGCTGAAGCAGGAAGCAAACATTGCCATGGCAATGAGAGTAGAGGCAAGTATAAAGTTAGATGGACATCAAAATGGAGGTCCAGCTCACTGATTGTTTAAAAACAGCCTAACCTGTAAAGTATGAATAACAACTGATAAGGAGAGGAGCTGGACGGAAATTACACCACCAAGGATGTTATGGGAAGCTAACTGCTAGCTGCATGTAGCCTCCTGTGGTTGTCAGCCATGTTTGTTTACACTGAAATTGTATGTGATTATGCAAGATCACAAACTACAAGAGCAGTTTAATTTACCTTCTTGGTAAATTAACCGGTTGGTTTGAGGTGTGCTGTCTCTCTCTTTGTGGCACACCACACACCACAGGAACAAAACTGATAAATCTGACAATATTGGTCTTCATGCTCCCTCACGGTTTCAAATCAGTTAAGATTTTAAAAAATCTTTATGTGTGAACCAGGCCTCAGCTACATCCTCAACATCAAATAACAAAACATCGAATAGCAGAGCTTTCCAATCACCCTCACGACACAAGGTGGTTGAAAGGCGAATACTTTTGGACACTGAATTGAGTTGTTTACATACCAAAAATGTGGAAATATCTGGCTTGGAGCAAACATCTTTGAAACGGAGTGAAAAAGAAAGATCAGAAACTCAAAGCCTGATAAATTTCCTGCTTTTGTGAAAAAATGCTAATATTGAAGGTGGGGAGATGCAGGCAGGGAGGCCTCAGCAGGACTCTTCAGTCATTATTGCAGTCTGGCCAGACAGGACTGGTGTTTACTGTGAGCGGGGAGCATCTTTTTAGTCATATCATTGCCCAGCAGGCTCATTTCCTCTACATCTCACCCCCATGCTGCTGTAAGTCAAAGCGTTGTGCTGTGTAAAAGTCACTCAGGGGGAGCCGGTGAAAGGGAAAAAGCCCAGCAGAAAGCAAGCTTATGTTCCTGTTGGAGGGATATGATGAATAATTGTGCATTGTGTACGCTCAGTGTTTCATTACAAACACATGATGGATTGGAGGCCTGTTGAATAGTGCAGATGAAAAGCTGCGGTTTTGTTTTGGCCCTGGCTAAGTGCTGCTCACCCTGCCTTAACCATTGTAAATGAGTTCTCGCTCACAAAGGGGAGGCTGCCCCTGCTGCTCGGCCTCACTGGACCCCGACTCGCTCTGCTGGCCCCTGGAATCGCCACTCAGATCCTTACTTTTTTTTGTCCCCTATTTTCCAATGTTGCCGGCCGGGAGCCAGCTGGCTTTACTGGAGTTTTAAGAAGCTATGTCCTCAAACTCTCATCCCCTGTGAGGCCAAAGGCATTTCGTTTTTTGGGTTATCCATCCATTCAACCATTCAAGCCATTCTTGTGGTTGTGATATCCCTAGACAACCCAAAACTTTGTATAAATGCCCTCTTTCACTCATAGTTAAGCAAGTTAGATTTTGGTGGTCATAGAGCAAAGGTCATTGTAATAGGCCAGGTTTATTCCTTGCTTTTGAATACAATAATGCTGATAAACTTTGAAAGGATAAGTTTTCCCCAACATCTTATTGCAGATTTTCAATTGAACCAATGCAATGACACATAAAACAGATCAAAAACAAACAAGAGGCCACACCAACTCAAACTTTCAACCTCACACACAGATGCATGAATTACTTTCATACACATAATGAAAGAAGGATCTGAGGGTCAACATTAAGCTTCACATTAAAACTCAAATTCAGCTTGTCACCAATTTAATCCCAGCAGTCTTTAATATATACTGTTCAAACACTTTGGAAACATTATTTTCAGTTGATTATTTCTATAGAAGTACAGCTTGTAAGGATTTGAGGAATGAGCAACAACACAGCTAAATGTGTGAGTAGAGCCCCCAAAACATGTGCCCTGGAAGAAAGCCCATGGTTCCCAAGTGAAGCAAGGGCAAGGAACCGGTCTTCTTGGGTTGTTGTCCTCCTGAAATGCCCACTTTGCGGTCTATCTGTGACCTAACCAGTCTCACAGAACTTGGTTTTAAGTTTGGAAATGGTACCAGGCCTGACACCAAATAACACTGCTGCTCCATATACACCAGCTTCCAGTAGCGGGGGATTTTGGCACGTTTTTTGTGTTGCTCATTCCACAAAGGCACGATCCAAACATGTTATACTTCTCTGTAAAAGTGACTAATCAGGCTTTCCAACAATATAAATACAATACCAATTTGTGTTATGAAAGGGGAGAAATAAATCATTCAGATGACCATTCAAAAGGGGATGTAGGTTTATCTCTGATGCAGGGATGAGTTGATTAGTTATATGGGATCACAGGTCAAAGGCCAACAATCATGGTTTGTCATCTTCATCTTTGCTTGACCATATCTCAAAATGATGCTCTCTAACGAAAGGACAAACTGATAAGCAGCTGAAAGTCAAAGATCAAAGTTTAAAGTCTTTTACCCTATTATTCATCCCTGACTCAAGTACACACTGGTCAAAGGTCGCTGAGGGAGTTCTGTCAAACATTGACACAAATTTCCTCTGGCTCCATAAGGAACTGATTAGATTTTGGAGATTATAGGTCAAAGCATATGTCAAAGGTCATGCTGCGCTCAAGAATTCTTTGAGATATTCACTCAAACTTTGCACACTTATCAAAACAACACAACTGTCACTGGCTCAGGGTTATGCTGATAAGATTTTGCAGGAGTTCATAGTTCAAGGTCACCGAGCCTAATGCTTGTCTCTTCCTTGTCAAGTTGACATTTCAAGGCTACTCTTAGAGACTGCTTGAAACATTGCACATATATCTTCACTGATATGGGGAAATGGTTTATGTTTTGAAGGTCAAAAGGCCTCATGATCATTCTGAGCTTGCGAACCTGAAGAGCCATATCTAAAAAATACTGTAGTGTCCAGCAGGATGTTTGAAAGCAAGACACATTTCTTGTCAGTAACAAGTTTTTATTACTAAACTGTACTGCGGTTACTGCAGGCCACAACAACACCATACACAGACAGCCTACTGACCTTCTCACCCCTGTCCTGACCCTCTTCTCCACTCTCATGCCAACCCACTCCAAAAGTGCCTTCAGGTAACACCAAAGGGAAGAACCTACAGAACATCCATCATCTTATTTTAACATTACAACATTAACACAACAGCAGAGACGTTACAATACTTTGCTGAATTTCAGCCAAACTTCTCACAAAATCCACTCCGACTCAAGAATAAATAGATTAGATTTATTACCAGAAATTAGATTCCCTTCTCATTTTTCATGAACCAAACTAACACCCAAGCCCTGCTTCCTGGCCCACCATTGAATTTTCCTGTTTGGGAATTATATACCTCATGGAGGCATAAAACCACCATGCCGCTGGCTTGTTCTCTCTGCTTCACTTCATCTTCATTTCTCGCTCACCTCCTTTTCCTCTCTTCAAAACTTCTTCCCAATTTTTTGTTCGCCTTAATCCTTCATCTTATCCCCTGTGCTCACTCCACTGCTTCAGTTTGGCCGAGCTTCCTCTAAAACCCTCTCATACAGACAATCAACGCTGCCAACACGAATGCTACTTTCAGCCATAATAAATCCTCCCCCTTCCATCTTCTCCGTGCTGAAACAAAGTCCTCTGAGTACCTCAGGCCTGCTCTCATCCACTTAGATTTAATTTAGGTTTCACAGGATGATACAAACACATTCTGCTGCCTGACTCATGTCGAATAAAGACTGAGACTGAGGAGACTGGCCTCAATTCTCCTTTACGTGCTTTATTTTTATTATTCGGCTGGCAGAAAATCCCAGGGCAAGGTTTTGGTCAGCGGCGGTCCAACAAAATAATTACAACGGACAATTGGAGACACCACAATCAATGGCAGATTAGACACATTAGACACAGTTATTCCTCCAATTTGACTCAGTTCTTTGCCTTGTTGAAGTTTTTGCTCATTCATTACAACCCTGGAGTTTTTATTTTTGTGTATTGCGCGACACTTTCCTCTTTCATTTCATCCTAATTACCACTGGATCACGCAAGTGACAAAAGGAGGCGGTTGAGTCATACAGTGCTGTACGTATAAACAAAATTGTCACCAAATGAGACAGGATTCATCCCCAGCAGACTTGCTACTGTGGGTATTTCTATATCATTAGCGGGGAATATGTCCAAATTTGGCACAGAGGCATGTCATTTACCCCTCGCCTTGGGGAAACAAGAACATCTGCAGGGGGTTGGAGGCTCTTGGCGAAAAAGGAACAACAACAAGGCGTCTGTGTTCTTGTAGATGGAAATAGGACCCTGCATTAAAAACCTCAATGAATCCCTGAAGAGAGACAAATTGGAATGCCATTTGTGGGATTAATTGGGACGATAACTCAGTGGGAAATTAGCTAAATGCAAGTATGAATGAAAGCTTTGTAACTAATTTGGACCATTCTGGCATCACTTACTTCGTGGTGAGATAAATGGTTTCCATGGTTGCTTTTCAGCATTCATAAATTCTTTGTTTCATGGTGAGACAGCAGTTTTTTGGTGCTAGTGTCCAAAAAAAGTAATTGATTGCTGACTAAGAAGGACTCTAAAGACACAAAACTTCCTCTGTTTCGTTTACCCTGTCTCTTAGTGGTTAACATTTGTATAATTGATCTTCAGTTTTGGATGCTGCATAACTGAAGCAGTCTTTGTCATTTTCCTGCTTTATCACCTGCAGTCACTGACTAAAATCCTCCTTTACTAAGCAACTATAAGTCCTGCCTTACAGTTTTATGCCTCCACAAACTGTACAATCACTGGACGGTGAAATAACAGCGATTGGTCAAGAGGAAATGCTGAGGAGATTTGTGTGGACGTGTTATTCCTTTGAGTTTAAAGGGCAGGAAGTGAATTTGAGGCCCAAAGATGGATGATAAAATCTGATCAGCTCATCCAAGAGACTGAGCGGTTATTGTACAAAGTTGGAGGGAAACCCCTGACAGCACTCTGAGAAATCCTGTATACATCAAGATATGACTGAGTTTCAATGACGCTGAACTTTGACCCATGAGTCAAAACATCTACCAGACCAAGTTTTATGACATATTACTTCCACAATCTAGGAATGAACATGGAGTTCAGTTATCTCAACCTTCAAAGTCTCAAATTTTGTCTGTTAACTCTTGAGTCAGAGTGGATATTGGATTAGATTAGATTAGATTAAACTTTGTTAATTCCTTTGGGAAACTCCCTCAGGGAAATTAAGATTCCAATAGCAGTTTCCAAAAGTAGATTGAGAAGATATATTAAAAAGAAAGATATCAACAAAAATATAAATAAAATAAATATAAATAAAATAAACTGATTAAAAAAAATGTGCACAATTTGAGAAATATTATTTTAAGCAATCCTGAGAATTTGCATTCAACAGCAAAAGATGACTTTGGGTCCCAATGACCTTGAATTTTGACCTCTTTTCTCAAAAATCTAGCCAGATTATCTTTAAATTTTAATTGACATTTGTGCAAAATTTGAGAAAAAGCCCCTTGTTTGTTTATATAATACTAGGAAATAAGGGATGAGCATGGGGCTCGATCACCATGACCTTCAGGTGCAAAACCTAACATGTCAAAGCTGCAAAGTTGAAGAAAAGTCCTGAAGAGATCTTGAGATATAGCATTCACTAGCAAGAGATGACGTTGAGACCCAACGACCTTGAACTTTGACACATAGGCTCAAAATTCGAAACTCTATTATTCTTCAGTCAAGTGGATATTTGTGCACAGTTTGACTGAAGATCTGAAAGTGTTACGAAAGATTGTGCTCTCAAGCATGGGATCTACATCGGGCTCAATGACCTTAACCTTTAAGGTCTAAAATTCTCATCTGTTCATCCTTGAATCAAAATGGACATACATGTAAGGTAAATGGAAATTATTGAGAAACAATCTTGAAAAATTAAAGAGATAATCATGAGTGCCAGTGACCTTGAGCTTTGACAATCTAACCATATTCTGGTGGCTTTAGTAGGTCATAGAGATGCAGTAGTCTTAATTTCAGTCTCCTATATAGCTACCTGTAAACACCTCACAAGAGCTTTTAAGGGATAGTTCAGAACATTTTAGGTTAGGTTGTTTATTAAGACAATAGTCAGTGAAGTGCACCTTTAGAACGAGCTGAGACTGCTGGTCAGGAACACTGCTGTCAGCCAGCACAGTTATTTTGTGTAAATAAAAACGAGCATTGTTGGGTCGAATGCATGATTGGGCAAAAAAGTTTCAGAGCGCTTTATTTTACCTCCAGGAGGTAAAATAAAGCCTCTGTGTTTGGCACTATTTTACGATGCAGCAAAGGCTTCTTCTGCCTGAGCACATTGATTCTGCCTGCAGAAGAATTTCTTCTTTTGGATACTCCAGTTAATAAAGATAACCCCGTGTATCAGCAGTGAAAAGTCATGGTCACTTGAGGCAGAATCACTCACATTTGGTTTAGTTTTAGTTTCCTCTGCTGTTATGGTCTATTTCTGAGTCCATAGAAGGAAAGAGCAGATCAGCAGATATAACGTGCAAAGGTGGAAGAACACAGCCACAGAACAACAGTAACAATAGTGCCAATAGTGCATAATTGTCAGGCATGTATACAAGCATGTGGGTGCCATACAAACACCTTTTTGCGGTGTCTTAGTTGTTAGTTATTGTTTTCATGAAACAATGTGGCTTCCTTTCATTTGTCACACATTACCCAGTCCATATCAGTATAGATATCCAGCATTATTTCTTTCCTATTGAGATCTGATGTGTTTTTAAAGTGTTCCTTTAAGTTTTTAGAGAAGTGTACTTGAAAATAAAGGTAAATGGTAAAATGACTTGAGCTTATATAGCCCTTTTCCAGTCTTTTTGACTACTCAAAGCAGCTTTACACTGCAGGTCACATCTACCCATTCACACCATTTACTTTCACATTAACTCACAGATGGTTGGAATTTATATGTCAGTTGTCCATCAGTATCAACTAATACATTCATTCATTCTTCCCCTCTTACACGCCACTGAACGCAGCTGTGGGAGCAACTTGGGTTTAAGTGTCTTGCCCTAGGACAAATGTGAAAGCCAGAGCTGGGCTCAAACCTGTAACCTTCAGATTACTGACCAAGTGCACCATCAGACTGCGCCACCAAAAAAAAAAAAAAAAAAAAAGTGCTTTCTGGCCAGTTCTGCCCACTTTTTCAAAACCTGCTTATATATTTGTGCAATCTCATGTCCAAAAAGTCACTAAAATTGGCAAAAAAGGTCCTGAAGCTGTCTCACTTCTATAAATAGGTTGCCAGTGCTTGGACAAGTGCATGAAACTGTCAAGGGGTGAGAGTCTGAGAGCTTAAAAGTGCTGAAGTCCACATTAATTCAAAAAATTAAAATTTCACAGTTAGCTGTCAATCAGCTGTCACTCACAGGAAGGTAAATAACACTCACAGTAAACAATTCCTCAACATTTTGTCACTTTACTGACTTCACTGTCACAGCCAGGACTCTATATTTAGAGCCTTCTTGTTAGCAGACGTTTATCAAAATTTCACCAAGTGCAACATGACCAAGCAGGTCAAGAGGCACAAGCAGTTTTTTCTTTCACTTGTCCAAACATGGCATTGATCACTTATATTTGTGTTATCGCTTTCTCAGGTTATATATGTCAGTTTCTATACATCAAAAGTCCCATGCACAATTTTAGCTATACAAGGACGGGCCTTGTAGAAGTCTTTGCATGGGGCTTCAGATTGACTAAAACCACCCACCTGCTCTGTCAGGATGTTTGAATAAGCCCACAGATGAGCTTTCCTCATATGACAATCTGATCAAACATCTCAAACTATAACAGGCTTAAAAATAGCACAGAAGAAAACTCACCCCTGACTCTCTCATCACTGCAGTCACGCTCGTGTCAAATCCCACAAATTACCTCCCCGGTGCAGGTGAGAGATGAACCCATGTGACTCAGGCAAACAGTTGACTCCTCAGAATAACTCCAACATGAGCTTGTTATTATTAAAAACCTTATTAACTCCCCCATCTGTCTTCTTCTCATTATTAGTCTTCATTATTACAGACAGCGTATCATCGCCTTCATCAGCAGCCTGGTAATGATCGTGACCATCATCATCGCTCATCAGTGTCATTACTGCTGATATAACATTAGCATTATTACATTTTCATCCTGTGCTCGCTCATCAGCAGAGGGCTCTCAGGGAGATCTCAAAGAAAGAGTCAAAAAAAGGAGTTAGAAAATTCCACTTTAAACCAACACTATGTAGTTTTTCCACCCTAATATAATATGTCTCGAATCATTGTGATGGTACATCGCTTTATAACAGGTTGAATGACACCTCTGTCATAGTCTGAGGGGGTCTGTATCACCTTCACTGGCACTAAGTAACTTCGATGTGGATGGTAGGAACACGTCCACGTTAAAAAAACTACAAATTTTTACTGCTTTGACTGCTTTACGACATATGTCACTTCCCACTAGATGTGAAAGCTAAACGTTGAGAAAAGGAGAATATAAAGCAGTTTATGAATTTTTAAAACAGATTTAATGAACAGAATTTAGTTTGAAGTAAATATACACTTATTTTCCTAATGGAAATAGGGACCTCTGGCTCACACTCCTGCATACAAGGTGGCGGTAATGCTCCTCTGACGTTGAATGCCACCTGCCATTAAACAAGAAGAAGAAGAAGAAAGCTACATGTAGTGTTGTTATCATGGCGGTAGCAGTGAAAAACACGAAGAAAAGAAATGTTCATTGGAGGAGACGAAAAAAAGAAAGCCGGAGAGTAACAAGCTAAGTGCCCGGACAGGGATAAACACTGGCCCGGCGTTCACTCGCTGGCGTGAGCTGAAAGACGAGGCAGGATGTCCGACCGATGCTAATTTAGCCCTGCTACTATTGGACTTGAAAGTACATGATGATTTATTCAAATAGAAACATGATCAGACTGTGCCTTATCAGTCCACATGGTTTATTTGTCTCTCGGGACGTCCTGTCGGCTCGCTTCTCCTCCCTCTGTATGTCAACAAATGCACGTCGGTGTGAGGCGCTCTGTTTTATGACTGTGCAGTTACACTCAACGACCACAGAGGCCCCTAGAGAGCTGAAAAGCCTGAATCTTACTAGGTGCTGCTTTAAATAATCCTGTACCATTTTTGGGTCAATGAACAAAATCATAAACCTAAACAAATTAAGAATACACAAGTTAATGGACATAGAGGTCAAGATCATGGGAAACAGTAGGAGCCATTAAAAAAATCATACCCTATCATAAGTTTTTACTACAAGATATCTCTGTGTAGATTTTCATTCATCCAGGTCATGGTCATTCTGAAGATTCAAAAGCAAGGCAACTGGACTGTGTAGAGTTTACTACAAGATAGTTATTTTAATTTTCTCCCAAAAGAGAGTAGAGTCAGTCAAACTGTCTTCCTGTTTGATGGTTCCCAATGTGTCCAGCAAAGTCCACAACAAGCAGATTTAGTGCAGCTGTATTGCTTAATAAAGAGCCTTAACTCTAGTTCATACGAGGACTGGAGACTGTGCTTAAGAGGAAAAACGTCATAGTTCCCAGTCACACCAAGTCTTTTATATTAAAGGTCTCATGTCCTGTGTGTTTGACTGTTCACATCCATCAAGCATCGGGTGTTTTAAAAAAAAAAAAAAAAAAAAAAAAAAAAAAAATATATATATATATATATATATATATTTATATATACATATATATATATATATATATTTATATATACATATATATATATATATACATATATATATGTATACATATATATATATATATATATATATATATATATATATATATATACATATATATATATATACATATATATATATATATATACATATATATATATATATATATATATATATATATATATATATATATATATATATATATATATATATATATATATATATATATATATATATATATATATATATATATATATATTTAGTCTCTGTGGAGGATCATATGCAGCTCTTTTTCCCTCCTTTTGGACCACGTTCAGAGCTGAGGGGGCAGGGAAGCTATGATAATAAGCTCTGCCCTGATTGGCTGCCCAAATGATGCCCGTTGTCCTCAATAATAATATGTATTATAGCTATTACTATTATTATTATAACAAATTATTATTGTTATGCAGAAGATATGCTTATATTACATAAGAGTATTTACTACTACTTTTAATATTATCATTGCTCTTATGTTGGAGAAGATATACCAATTACACCTAAGGGTTATTGATTACTATTTATGATGATAATGATGATGAATATTATGAATATTACTATTATTATTATTATTATGTAGAAAATATGCAGATATTATCTAAAGGTTATTTATGACTATTTTAATTATTATTATTATTATTGTGGATACGACATGTTACTTTTTTTGTTTCTATTTTATTTTTCTTATTGCTATTATTATTATTATTAATTACTACAATTATTATTAGCATTATGGAGAAAATATGCCATTATTACATAAAAGTTATTTATTACTATTTTAATTATAATCATTATTGTGGATACGACATGTTCCTTTTTTTTGTTTCTATTTTTATTATTCTTATTATTATTGTTTTATTATTATTTATTTTTTTGCACAATGCATACAACCTATACCTTTACTACTGAACCCTTTGGTGATACTGGTTTTACTTTGTATTTATACTATAATTATTGTTGTTATCATTATAATAATTGTTGTTGTGTTTGTTATTATTGTCATTATAAAATACAGCTTTTCTTTTTTTCACATATCTGTGTTTCTGTTTCTGTAACTAATCCAACGCCTTATTTTTTCTGTACCCTATGTGGTAATATGTTTTGTTCAGTGCCTGCTTTTTTGGAGCAGTAAAATATTTCAAAATTGAAACCCTGATCATTTTAACTTGGATTCTGCACATAAAGACTTCAGAAGCCTCTCAAACTGAATATCACATCACTGGGACCAAACCAAGTCCATGATAAACTTTAGATTAAAATGAAATGTGTTGCTGTTTTGTTGTACGTAGCTTTGGCAAAGCAACACTCTAACATGAAAAACGTATTAAATCCTTCTGCATCAGCCTCATAGTAATCATTTCCATTAGCTCCACCATTGTAGGTATGAGACCATTAGACCTTCATTTTACATTTATGTGTTTATAACCTTCGTCTGTGCAAGGTCATTTTATAATGTCTTTTAAATTATGTGCTTCTGAACTTGTGTGCTTGTTGTTTTGTGTTCAAACTTTATCCTCAGAAAAGCCTGTTTATATAAAATGTGCCATACAAACAAAATCAAATTGAATTGAATGGAGTCATGATCATCGGCATGTGCTCATAAAAAGCTTTTCATCTCCAGTACTTCATTGTCCTCGGGGTCTGAATCATCATCATAATAATCATATTCACAGCCATAGGTACAGCGTCTGATAGTCTGCAGAGAAGCAGAAAAAAATAAGAAACAGATATTTCCTGCACCATGTAACAAGGATAGCAGAGGAAATGTCAGAGTAAATAGCCTGCAGGAGAAGGAGAACAAAACAAACTGGGGCGAAAGTGAGTTTTGATCTGCTATTTATGAGAAGGCAGGAAAAACAAAAGCAGGACTATGAAATCAATAGCTTCCTAAATCACCTAAGAGCAGGCTCACCGGGGCTCCTGGGCAGGCCTCCAGCACAGGGCCAGGCAGCATTTGGATCCTCAAAACACAAACAAACATGTAAACGCACATCTTCACATGCCTCTTGGGTAATGATACACCTACTTGAAAGCAGAAATACCTCCTTGTGGTCATCTGCCTGTGAAGTAAGCAGTAGCTGGACAGTAAATGTACAGTGGTGGGGAAAGAGAAGGGCTGGGCGGTGGATGTGGTAGTGTGATTCAAAGAAATCTGAAGAGCAGGGGGTGAACACGGGGTCCAAAGTGCATAGCCTGAAATCGTTAATTAAAAGAATCTCAATGCAGGTGATGAACATCCGGCCAAGGACATTGACCTATGACCTAAAAGGTCTAATTAGTTCATATTTGAGTCAGATAGAGCATTTGTACAAAGTTTGACTAATTCTTAAAGTATTCTTGAAAGAATACAATCACAGGGCATGATGATCATGACGCCCAATAACCTTTGAGAGTTGACTGCCAAAATCTAACACTTTAATGCCTGAAAACAAATTACAGCCAGAAAATTCAAATTTTTTGGAGCTGAAATGTTCATTTCACTTTCTACTGAAATCATAAAAACAATCAAAATTTCCATAAAATTTAACATATAGATTTTGTGTATCTCATTTGATACAGTAGGTGTTTTTGGCAACTGACAGTCTATTTGAGGACATTTTTATCATTTATCTGGTTGTATTCAGATGTTTTTTCAGTAATCTGTTGACCATATTGATTAGATAGAGCTACCATAAAAGTATGTAACAGATATGCCACAACAGGCTTTGAAGGGTTAATTAGTTCATGCTACGGTCATGCCAGGGTCAGAATGGAAGTTAGAGGAAAGTTTAATCAGACTACATCAATATGTTCTTAAGAAGTCCCGTCGACAAGAAAGGAATGAACATGAGGCTCAAAAAGATTGACCTCTGCTCTATGACCTCCATATCCCAATTTTTTACCCTTGATCATGGGGCACATCCACTTGGATCATGCACCTAAAAAAAATTAATTGGTTTGCTCTGAAGTCAAAGTTTGAAGATAAACCTTTAAAGCCTTGTTGAATATTGCATACAATAGCAAGTGGTGACCATGAGGCCCAGTGACCTTTCACCTATGACCTCCAAAATCTGCCACTTAAGCCTTCTGTCAGAGTGGATATTTGAGCAAGTTAAGCCTCCATCAGCCTTAGACCAGGGGTGGGCTACTGACACCCCCATGTGGGGGGCCACATGTGGAACTTCACCTCGCTCAGTGTGGCCCACCAATCATTTCCAAAAAACTAACAAATTGGAAATATTAAGGAAACACAACAACAACCGCTAAATGTGATTCATTATGAGTAACCAGTACAACATATTGTCCAAATTAGCATATGTGATAAAATATTTGTACTAACCTTAGATTGCTGGTACTTCTTACATCCTCCATATCCTCTAGACCAGCTTTTATTATCCATATTGTTCATGCTATTTAAATATTTATTGATTCACTTCTCTTACCCCGGTCTATTATTGCACAATACTTCTTGGTAAATTAATGTGCACTGTTAAATATTCTGTCATTACCACTTCTGTTACCTGTCACACTGTCACTTTAACATCACTTTACCTTCACTGTACTGCAGACGGGCTCAGTTGTCCTGTATGACACTCCCTTAATTTTAATTTGAATTTAATTTTAATTTTGATAGTTGTAAATACCTCCACCTATTCTATTTTGTTTTTGCTATTGTACAGCTTATTGATCTATATCTTCATATTTTATGTTATTCTATTGACCCTTAATGCATGCTACTTTACTCTTGTACTTACCCTGTACTGCTGCAACACCTGAACGTCCCCTCTGGGGATCAATAAAGGACTGTCTTATCTTCTCTTATGCTTTGTTTTTATAAGTCATTGAAGAACTTACTTTGCTATGATTGTATCTCTAAATATCTTTTATGAGGCATTGAAATTAACATAAAGCTTTAGTAAAAACTATATTTGGAAACAGTGATAAAGGTAATATATTTGTGCCTCAAAAGCTGGCAAACATTCATTCTTTTATTACATTGAGGAGAAGATTAAACTGGCTTAAGTTATGTGTCATGCTCATTTAATCGTGAATTTTTAATTCTGTTTATACATGTTAGTAGAATCCTTTTGTGAAGCCTCATATTTGCTATTTCTATTTATTTATACATTTTTTTTCCTCATTGAGAGTGCCCGACAATATGCAACAGTGCAGCCCTCAGGCACTTAAAAAAAATATACGCAGCCCTCTTGTAATCAAAGTTGCCCACTTCTGCCTTAGACAACCCTGTAGGCATCATCTTGTCAACTCCTCATGAAGTCAAATCATCTTCATCCCATCTGTCTCAGATGAAATCTTCAGCCATTATCTGGACAACCTCAGTTCCTAATTGGATCTGCATCATCTCCTCAGTCACAGATGACCACTCAAGCAACACCCCCTCCACCTGTGTCTGAAGTCTACAGGGGGATGGATCTAGCCTGGCAGACCCCTTCGATCACCCTGTTTCTCTGCAGTGTTCAAGCGCCAAAGATTCTCAGCCAATGAGACAACATCACATCTATGTCACTTTGATAATCGCTGGTTCATTTACTAGTCTCTTCTGTTTGAAATGGACAAACCTGAATACATGACGCCTCCAGTCAGGGCTGTCGCTGCCACAGAGGCATAAGAATAGAACGTATGTCGATATTTCTGTCACACAAACACTCACACATACAGTAATCCCCTTTTCTGGCACACGTACTCACAAACTTTGACTTCAACAGGGACAAACAGTCTTTGAAGCGCTCACACTCACTCTCAACCCCAATTCCACACACTGAGTGGAAGTAAAGCTTTTTTTCTCGAACACATGCATACATTCATGCACACAATCACTCCAGTAGGACCACTCTTTCACTTATTTATAGCAACCCACACAAAATCCACACACACACCCCTCTGTCTGGCACAAAGCACAAACCCCTACTGAAATCAAAACAGCACAGTAAACTAAAAAAAAAAAACCTCTACTTTCACCTGTAAACTGAAGCACGCTTGCATTTTTAGCTAAAAGCCATGTGCTGAAATATGACATGAGGGAGGGGCTGTAAATACAAACAGTAAAACCTCGACACTAAGATATATCGAGCAAATAAAAATGATGTATTCAAGTTTTGATTGTAAGTTGCACTTGTGCACTGTTTACCCACATCAAAACTATAAATAGCAAAGCTGCAATTTTTCCCTTTCTAAATTATCTTCACTGTAGCTTTGAGGGAGTGTGGGCGCAACCAGCAGGAAGCCAAGGTTTTTTTTTTTAAATTACCAAGGACTGTACCAATCATATCAGACTGTTTGTCTGTTTGTTGCTGCTGTTTTTATGTGTGTGTTATTCATGTGTGGTGCAGCTGATCTTACATCCAGTGGTTGTTCTTGAGTCTGTTTGGGCAATGACTCAGATGGGGAAATAATTAGTATTCAACATCTTTACATTATTGATAAGGCAACAGTGACAAATAATGCCAAATTTGATGTTTATTTTTATTTTTTAAGTTCTCAAAAGCAGAGTTTAAAAATGTGACTGTACAAACAGAAGCAGATGCTTCAATTTTCCCCTTTCAGCAAGATGTCTGCCGAGTTCCAGCCAATTACCAGCCAACTTCCAGCCACTGGGAGACCCCCTCACTTGTCTGGGGATGTGCCTTTATTCCAATGATTAATGCACTCATTCATAGAATTGCAGGGTGTTCCCATAAGATGCCACTTCACTCACATGAAAAACATTCAGTGGGGATCAAGCTTTGTCCTTACAGTGCTTCCCATTTGATCTTGGGGGTGTCCAAATATATGTCCAAACTGCAAATTAGATGTGATATTGGGGACTCCACTTTGGTCCTAATTTTTACTTGGGGTGGTTAGACAATCTGCAGGTACCCTGACTTATCTGGGATGTGACATAGTTCCCAGGTTACAGCTCTGAGTCCTGAGGTAAATGGAAGTGTTACTGCTAACCAGTAACTACAAGCTTGTAATCACAGGGGCAATTCATAAGCATGTTCCAGTCATGGACCAGTCAAGACTCAGTCATGGAAAGTAGGTAAATATATATACAGACGCAGTGAAACGTGTTCCTCTTTTGGAGATAATAATTGTTGAGTTATATTAAAAATAACTTTGATGGCTAAAGACAGATATAAAAGGTTATTTATACAATAATCTATGTTTATCCAAAGTCTGTAATTCAATCAACACACAAAATATGCACCCAAAGAGCCAATTAAATTATCAGATATAGCCACTACAAATGTGTGCACGGGGGTTCCCTAGCAAAAGCAATATAGGCAAATGCTAGGGGTGCCAGATATCTATAGTGCAGTGGTATTCAACCTTTATGGTTCAAGGCACAGCTAAGATTGTGCCAAAACTGCATGGTACACCACTGTGACATCCATGCAAAGAAGGCTTGATGACATGTACTTACGAGGTGTGTCAGAAAAGTTCCAGGACTGGTGTCACAAAAGATTTATTTCAAACCCCAACCTCAAACAAAGAGTTTTCCCCTTCAAAGTAATCCCAGCATGTCTACAAAGAGATGCCGCGGCGTTTGCTTCGTTCAGTGCGCGAGAAGAGGCGAGAGTCGTGGCAGGACAAGTCGTGGTTGCTTCACCATGACAACGCGCCTGCTCACAATGCCCTGAGCGTCCGACAGTTCCTGGCCGAGAAGAACATCACTGTGCTGGAGCAACCTCCTTACTCACCTGACCTGGCTCTGTGTGATTTTTTCTTCTTCCCCAAGCTCAAGGGGGTCATGAAGGAGACCCCTTTTTGAAGACCTGGACAACATGAAAAAGGTCATGACGAAGGAACTGCGGAGGATCTTGAAAGAATCCTTCCACGAGTGCATGAAGGCGTGGCAGAGAAGGATGGGTGAGTGCATTAGACTCCAGGGGGATTACTTCGAAGGGGAAAACTTGTAGTTTGGTTTCTAAATAACATTTTTTCTGACACCAGTCCTAGAACTTTTCTGACACACCTCGTAATCAATAATCTACTATGCCAAATAGCCAAAAATATAAACAAACAACTGCCTCACTTATTGGGCTCAAGTTTTGAGCACATCATGATATCAATTTATTGAAGTTAGAGAGTTAATTTTATATCTGCATAGTTTGACAAGGATTTCAACATTGGGAAAATATTTTATCAAATGGGTGTCAGAGTTATCAGATGTTGGAGCTTTTTGGGTCCAAAATCATAGGGGCCACAGAGGTTAAACTTTTTCCATCCTAGTTTTATGAGAAATGCAAAGTGTTGTTTTAAAATAAATGTACTTCTTTTAAATCTAGGATGGACAAGTATATACACTTTTTACTGTTGCCTCTTTGAAAACATAAGCCTACACTTTTTAAATTGGTACGGATCTTTACTTTGTAGTATTAATGTTGGTGGGCCTAGGGGCAAGAATCAGACAGTTTATTCATGCCAGACAGGCAGTCCATCAAGCCATGTAGACATATATTCATTCCATAGATATCCTTCCTACTGTCGTTGTAAACTTTGCATACTTTTAACCAAATCTCTGGTTGAAGTTTGTCAGCCATCAGGGGCCCCTACTGGCCAGGAGTTCAAGTACTTGCCTTGCCTGTTGACAAGCAGCCCCTGTGCTTAAAACCCACTGAGGCATTTCTCTTATCAGTTTGTTTGTTCACACTGTCAAGTTTGCCGCAGCAGCACACTCAGCAATTTACAAGTGATGTCACAAAGTGGTTTAAGGTGAAAGCACGGCCAACTAAGTTTAAACCTCCCACCAAGAGGATACGCCAAATGCATAAATGTGAGAGTCATCTGCATATATAATCATAATCAAGGATGACAAGGAAAACCAGAGCATGCCTCCACACTCCCTCAGCGGGTGGTAATTAAAGCTACAGCGCTCCTTCAGGGGCCGGACGAGAGTGACAAGTTAGAGGAGGAGAAAAAGAAGGAGAGGAGAGATGACAGGAAGTGAAAGGAGCCCAGTCAGAGAGAAGAAAAAGGGGAAGAGGAGGAGAGTGAAAATACCAGATAAACAAAAACACAATGTTTATAGAGCTGAGGAGACCCTGAGAAGAGAGCCAGGAAGCGTTGCCGGTATCCTGCATAATGTACTGTATCTCTGTTTGAGGGCCTGCTGGTAGCAGTGCGGCTGTGAATAAGAAAAGAGGGATGATGAGGGAGAGAGAGTGGGGGCCAGTGCTGTTTTCTCCTCGGCAGGAGGCAGGATGTGAATACCTAATCAATAGCTATCAGGACTCGGGAGGATTTACTGTCTTGTGCTGCAGGACCCAGACACCCCAAGGCAAGCCGAGCACTCAGACCAGAGCAATGGAGCATGAACGATCCAGCATGGAGAGTGGCTGTGATACAAACGGCGAGGAGGGTTCGCGGAAGACAGAGAGGACAATTGACCTTGTTTTGTTTTTCTGTTTCAATTTTCACAAACCCCAGGAGCACAACTTGTGTGGGGCTGCATACACATTTTTTGATGCAGACCGTGTCTATACCGGCAGTTTTGAGCAAGGGCCCCCCTGAATATAAACTTACAAGGCTTAGAGCCGCATCACCACAAAACTTTACCTTAAACATGTGAATGAAAATACATGTATTTATATGACATCACATGTAACGCTAAACATATCTCCACTTCCAAAAATGACAAAGTGGCCCTTTGACCCGTGCTTCATTTTGCCAGATTGATTTTATTGATTTTAAGACCCCAAACAAGAACCTGTAAAAGGCCCTGCACCATTTCTGTAGGCTTCTATCCAGTTACACACTCACCCACTTTATTTCACCAATTTAACTGCTTGTAATGCAAATATCCAATCAACCAATCACATAGAAGAAACTCAATGCATTTTTATATGTAGACATAGTCAAGACGGCCATCTAAGGCTCAAACTGAGCATCAGAATACAGAGAAAAGGTGATGTAAGTGACTTGGGGGGGTTGAAGATTCTGAGGCCCCATGTCTGACAGGGGCCTCTAAAATATTGTAGAATCAGAAACATTTCCCTTAAGTTGTTTTGAGATTTCTCTACTATTTACATACAAAAATATATTTCTCTAGGAGTGGAGTGGAAATATCCTTCCTATAGAGAAGTTTGCATTGTTATTGTTTATTTTTTATTGTCTTTGTGGCTATTGCACTTCATGCAAGTACTACAAGAGCATTATAGAATACAGGTAAGAAAAAAACTGAACTGAAACATGTATCTAGAGAAGCCATGAAAAGTTTGAGTCATTATTCATAATTAACTACTTGCCTTAACTATGCATGCTTACAGAGTATCACATATAAGACTAAAAGATAATAACTGTATCAACCTAAAGCATCCAGTGTCAGCTTTTGCATCATTACCTCCACAAGGAGGTTATGTTTTTGCCGACGTTGGTTAGTTTGTTTGTCTGTTTGTCTGTTTATTTGTGTTCAAGATAACTTGAAAAGTTATGGACGGATTTGGATGAAATTTTCAGGAAATGTGTGGAATGGGATAAGGAAGAGATGATTAGATTTTGGGACTGATCTGGATCACCATCCGGATCCAGGAATTTTTTAAAGGATTCTTCAATATTGCGAGATAGGACCATTTTCGCCAAAGTGGACTGAAGCTGCTTGGCGGAGGTCTGGGCTCTCTGAGTACTTTTCTAGTTAATATTGAAATAGGGCTGTCACTTAACCTGTGGATGACACCTAATGTAGGTACACAGGCCTGAGTTAATGACGGCTAGAGCATATAGATCTGTAGCAGAGCTGCAGGGCTATGGATTATGTGTGATCAGATCAGTAATCTGATTTCTGAGCTCTGGCTGCATTAATCACTCGGTAGTGAGGTTGTCAAAGGGAGAAGAACTTTATGCCTTAAGGCAAAGACTTGAGTAGCTTAAGCAAAGGACACAGTGTTCTGTTCGAGGTTGATAATGGTTAAGTTCTCAGCAGAAAAAAGGTGTTGAAAGGTCTGGAATGACTGATCTAATGCAAGTGAACAAAAATATATATGCAAGTAATGATTTCTCTTATGTTACCTTGTGGAACAAATACATTCATTTGAATGCTTCCTCTGTGTAATTGCTTGTATACAAATTTATAGGATTTTTTTTTGACAGCATCCACGTCCCTATTTAAATTGCATTTACATATCTATCTTAAGCACCTTTCTTGTTCTATTCTGTTACTTTTCCCCCAATTTATTTCTTTGTGAGAACTGTTGCACTTGATATCTTTGTTTGATATTTATTTTGGTGGTTCAGTATTTACCTTTCATTGTCTCTTGGGTCTAGTTTATATAAACTATTTGCAGGCTTCTACCACTCCCATACATACTTTTTAAAAAATGTTTTTATGCGCATTGTGTTTCTTTAACTGTGTCAAATAAATACATCAATAAATATAGCCATTGTGTCTTAATATAAACGTTCAGCACCTTAAACCAAATTTAAGTTATATATGTTAAGTTCAGTCATATAAAGTTGGGTTGTATCAGGTACTTGACAATAGTCAGTGAAGTGGCTGAAAAGGCTCCCAGCAGTGCTAAACTATTATAATAATAATAACGACAACAACAACAACAACAACAACAACAATAATAATAATAATAATAATAATAATAATAATAATAATAATAGTAATAATAATAATAATAATAATAATAATAAACTTTATTTACATAGCACTTTTCAAAACAGGGTTACAAAGTACTTTACAGACAAATTAAAAGATAAACAAGAGAATAAAAGAGAAATAAAAGAAAAATGTGAAGAATACAAATGACGGAAAAGAGAGCAAAATAAATAAAAGATTAATATCACCAAAGACGGAGAAAGGAGGAAGGAAAGGCTAAAACTACCAAAAGATAAAAGGGAATAGGAAACAAAATGACGGAAAATAAATAAAACCAAGAGAGGATAAAGAGTTAAAATGATGAAAAGGTAAAAAATGAAAGAATTAAAGATGCTGCCTGAACCTGTCTAAAACTGGAAATAAAAGCAGCGTCGGAGGGTTAAAAGCACACTCAGGTGACATCTCTTGTAAAAGCACATTGATAAAAAAGTGTTTTTAAAATGTGTTTTCTATTAAAGGAGAATGAGCTGAGAGTCCTGGTAAGGCACACTGCTGTTGGCACTTTAAGCTATTTTTTGTAGTTGAGGGAGTTTATGTAAAAACACGCCACAAAACTTTGTTGGGTCAAATGAATGATTGGGCAGAAATTTTAGAGCACTTTATTTTTCCTCCAGAAAGTCTCTGTGTTTGGCTCTATTTAAGATACAGCAAATGACTATGTGTTCATTCCAAGTGTCATGATTGGGTTTAAAGTAGCGTCCCCGAAAGGCTCAGTTGTTCAAAAGCAAGGATGGGTCGAGGTTCACCACTTTGTGAACAAATACTTGAGCAAATAGTCTAACAGTTTAAGAACATTTTTTAACACACAATGGCAAGGACTTTAGGGATTTCATCATACCATCTTTAAAACATATAGAAAAATCTCTGCACATAAGGCAAGGCCAAAAACAAACACTGAATGCCTGTGACCTTCGAATTAAAACCCAACGTCATTGCGAATTATATTACCACATGTGGTCAGGAACCCTTCAGAAAACCATTATCAGTTAGCACAGTTTGGTGCTATGTCTACAGGTGCAAGTTAAAACTCTACTTTGGATGGCGCTGCCCGGCCAGCGACATGCACGTCTGCTCTGAGAAACCATGTGTTGTGTATGTCTGTTTGTTTGTGGAAACTACTAATAACTACGAATAATTATTAGCGCTTGGGCTCTTTCAGTCACTTATGAAACAAAGGAAACCAATTAGCATGCTCTTTTGCGGGCCAGGCGCGGTGAAAGCCCTTAGTGTTATCGGACTTCTTTTGCTTATGCTGATGCCATTTAAGTGGAGCTCGGACAACATGTTACTTCTGCGACGCGAGGAGAGCCATCCCATGTTGAGATACGCTCATCAAGTGCTACTGGATCTGCGGACTTCTGTGGGATTAACAGCTGAACCATCCGGCTTGCTGGCTAATGTTCCAGGAGAGCTGAGGCGTTCATGGCACCGTCATACTGGGCAACGTAGGCCGCCCGTCTCCATTCACAGCGCGCCCAGCTTTTCGGCTGCCTGGAGGAGGAAGTGAGGCAGGCAGGGAGGAATAAGGCGGAGGCTACGGCTGCAGAAGTTCCGACCGTCACTGCCTGCACTAATCCTGGCCAATCTACGCTCCATGCAGAACAAAATAGATGAGCTTAGGATACACGTAAGGCACTCTTTTGAATTTAGGGAGGCTGCTCTCCTGTGCTTCACTGAAACTTGGTTACACGCCGCTGTTCCAGACTCTCTGTATGACATAGACGGCTTCTCACTCATTCGGGCAGACAGAAATGAGTCCTCGGGGAAAACATGGGGGGGGGAGGCGTCTGTGTCTACATAAATGATCGGTGGTGTCGCCAATATTCAATCAAATTGGTGACATGCAACAGTGACTTTGAGCTCTTGGGCATTAAGACCTTTTTATCTCCCTCGGGAATTCGGCAGCATTCTGCTATTTGTTGTTTACGTCCCACCTGGCGGTAAAGCGCATCGCGCTGCAGCCTCAATAGCGGAGAGTGTGTGTAATTTACAGCAGCAGTTCACTGATGCCCCCACTATTGTTCTTGGAGATCTCAACACTTGCAGCCTGGAGAAGGCTCTTCCAGGTTTTCAGCAGGTTGTAAAATATGCAACGAGGAAGTATAACACTCTGGATAAATGTTATGTAAACATCAACAATGCCTATCAGTCCAGAAGCAAACCACCAATATCTAACTCTGACCATAATGTTGTGCATCTAATTCCAACTTACGTGACCAAGCTAAAAAGCAGCAAACCTCAAATTAAGGAAGTTAGACTTTGGACAAGGGAGAGCAAAGATGCTTTGGGAGCCTGCTTTGACTGTACCAACTGGGAAGTGCTGAGGGAGGGCACGCTGGACTCTGCATGCACAGTCACAACAGACTACATAAACTTCTGTGTAGAGTCCACCATCCCTGTAAAATCAAGTAAAGTGTTTCGTAACAACAAAACCTACATAACAAAAGACATTAAACAGATTATGAATTTGAGGAAACTAGCCTTTAAAAACAAGGACTCTCTGGAGCTGCACAGAAGAAGCAAGGAGTTGAGAGGCATGATCAGGAAAACAAAAGAGGTGCATAAGAGACACCTAGAGGGGGCTTGTAACGCTGATAATCCCAGGAAGATGTGGGAGACCATGAAGAACATGGCAGGGATGCCAAGCAGACAGCAGAAGCCTTTTGTAAAAAATGGTGAGCTGGCCTCTGCTACGGAGCTTAACACCTTTTTTACAAGGTTTGAGGACTCTAAATCTAAAGAGCGCTGTGGTGATGTGTTGAGGTCAGTGCAGCTACATCCAGATGACAGAGTGGAAATCTCTGTGGCCCAGGTGGTTAATGTCTTTCGGCATTTAAATGTACACAAGTCAGCTGGCCCTGATAACATCTGTGCCTCTATCCTGAAGCACTATTATGAGGAACTTGCCCCAGTGTGGCAACCAATCTTCCAGACTTCATTAGACACTCACACTGTCCCAACAGCCTGGAAAACCTCTCACATAATCCCTGTTCCCAAGAAAATTTGCCCCAAGGAGTGTAACGATTTTTCGTCCTGTAGCTTTAACCTCCGTGTTAATGAAGTCATTGGAGAAAATCATCATCCACCTGCTCTCTTCCTCCTTACAGGACAAACTTGACCCCTACCAGTTTGCCTACAAGCATGAGCGCAGCACTGTAGATGCTGTAGCCACCCTCATTCACCTAGTGATCACATTTAATACCATAAGACCGGACCTGTTGCTATCCAAAATGAATAAGTTGGAGATTAATCCACATTTTATCTACTGGTATTACAACTTCCTCACTGATAGACAGCAGAGGGTAAGAGTTAACAACACACTCTCTCCCCTGGTTACATCAAATAACGGTGCTCCACAAGGATGTGTAAGCTCACCCCTATTATTCACCATCTACACCAATGACTGTGTCTCTAGTGTTTCAAATCACCATCTCATCAAATTCTCTGATGATACTGCCCTAGAATCACTGATGACAGAGGGGGAGCAGCCAGACCTGTACTTTCACAGTGTAGAAAGAGTGGTCCAGTGGTGTGACTAAAATGCCCTCATATTAAACCCTGTGAAGACAGAGGAGGTCATCTTTGGGAATATCAACTGTGGATTTGCTCCAGTCATTATTCACAATAACCCCATCAAACAGTCATCCTCCTTTAAATATCTGGGAGTGTATGTGGACAGTGCTCTTTCTTGGTCACCTCATGTGGATTTCATCTGTAATAAGGTCCAACAGTGGATCTATTTTCTGAGAAGGCTCCGGTCCTTTGGTGCCAGTAGGGAGATTTTACACCTGTTCTTCTGCTCCATCATTCAAAGTGTCCTGCAGTATGGAGGCCCAGTCTGGTTCTGTGGCCTTACTGTCCAGCTCATAGCAAGGATTCTTAGGCTGTTGAGTATCTGTTCGAAAATGGTGGGGCTGTGTGTTGAGGACTGTTTTCTTAGCAGCTGCTCCAAGCAAACCCTCAGACTGGCTGAGAAGATCACAAAGGACCCTTCTCATGTTCTCCATGAGGAGTATCAGCTTCTGCCTTCAGGGAGACGCTTTAGGGTACCAAACTGTAAGAAAAACAAGTACAAGCTCTCATTTGTTCCTCAATCTATTTCCTTATTAAACAAACAGTGGTGAGGAGGTGGGACAGCGCTACACACACATACCCCTGATGCTGACTTGGGACATTTTTATGCATTTGGGGTAAATTGGTGTTCGGACTGTTGTTGAATAGTTGGGCTTTTTAACCTTTTATGATGTATTTATTGATATGTTTTTATTTTTAAATGACGCAACATTGTGTTGATGGATGAGCTGGTGATGCAAAACAAATTCCTGAGTAATCAGACAATAAATTATTATCTTATCTTATCTTATCTTATCGTACCAAGCAAAGCCAAAGCCATAAACCGCCACCATTAACGCTGAAAGGTACATACAGATTTTGGAGTATCCTTGCTTATTCCCGCAACACGATGCCGAACCACATTCTGCATGTGTTACAACAGCGTCGCTTCGTAGTAAAAGAGTGCATGTACTAACCTAGCTTGCCTGCAGTCCAGACCTGTCTCCAGTTGAAAATGTGTGGCACATTATGAAGTACAAATTGCAACAACGGAGACCCCAGAAAGTTGAGCAACTGAAGTCGTACATCAAGTAAGAATGGGAACCATTCCTCCTACAAAGCTTCAACAATTAGTGTCCTAAGCTCCCAAATGCTAACTGAGTATTATTAAAAGGACAGGTGATGTACCACAGTGGTAAACATTCCCTTGTCCCAGCTTTTTTTGGACCATGTTGCTGGCATCAAATTTAACATGAGTGATTAATTAAAAAACAATCAAAAAAATAACAAATTGAGCATCAACTATCTTGTCTTTGTTGTTCATTCAGTTAAATTTAGGTCAAAACTTGATCATAGTTTTCTGATGTTTCCAATGTGGTGACCACCCCCAACAGAATTCATAGTTTACCTCAGAGATCTCCGTTTAATGTCACTGAGACTACATCCATGTTCACACAGAGTCTATGGTCCAACTTCAAGAACAGATGCTGAAAATGGCTGTTTGGGTGTTGATACGATATAAACTTATATATTCTGATGTTCATCTGTTTGAACTGAACTCCTCTCAACACTGAGCGGTGATTAAAGTCACAAACTGGTAAACACACTTGAGTAATGCTTTTGTCTGTGTGCCACCAGCTCTTGGATGAACTCCATTAACAAAGCAGCAGACAATTTTAAAAAGCCAGTTATTATGGGAGGCACAGCATGGCCACCACGCGGGTGATAATTACCACTAATTACGGACGACATTTGTTTGTTTTTTGGGTTGTTCTGCATAATTTTGGGAGCAGAAAGTGGCTGTTGATTACTTAACTTCAATGTCACTATCTAGAAAATTTCCCTGAATTAATCCTGTTTATGCAGCATGAAAACAAATCATACGGAAATGGATTGGACTAATCATAATTTCAGGCTTGATTTATGCTCACAGTTTATTCTTACAAGCACATTGATAAATATGTAACGAACACACAAACAGCTATAAGTCCCCCAAGAGGCTTGCACAAGGAAACTCTCTCCTCAGGAGACCCCTCCGGCGGCCGTGGAGTGGCCATGAGGAAAATGCTGATCTAGCATGGCAACAGCAGACACAAAACCCAAACCGAGCACTAAACCTGTTTGAATAGTATGATAAAAGTCCTGATTAGTATTTATTGATGTGTTACTTTTTATGACATTAAATCCAAATAGTTTTTTATCAGCGTTAACAAGGCAAAAAAACATTTGAACATAAACGACTTATCTAAGACCTCTGAGACTTTATCCATGTAAAAAAGCTTAAACCTGAACTTTTGGGGAATTTTGTAAACAATTTTCTTTATTTTGGGGGGGGAAATGTCACTCGATAAATAATAATAATTATTCTTATAATTATTAGAATAAAGTTGTTGTTTATCATCTTGTTAAATTTCAGGTCTTTTCATATATAGAGTAAAAACAAAATTGTTCACAGATATTTTTAGGAGGGAATTTGAAGAAAATTAGGTTTTCCATTTTTTACAAAAACACTTGGAAATGGCCTTTGAAATGTGTCCCAGTTTTAAAGAATGTTTTTAAGGATCCAAATGGATTTCTTTAGAAATTTACTTTGTAGAATTTACCCAAAAAAAACCCCAAAAAAACCCCTGAAAATTTGCCGGATTTATTGGGTAAATTCAACGAAAATGTGGGGTTTTTGGTGGGTGATTTCTTAGGAACTTCAACATTTTTGTTTTTGGAATGTCTGAGAATTATTTTGCTCGATGTTTTCAGTAATTGCCACAAAGTTTTTAGATTTTCTGTGGAAAATTTGACAAACTTTTTATGAAAATTCTATATTTATATATATACATATATTTTGGGAGAAGGTTTTCTTGCTTAGTTTTAAGTACATTTTGTGTAATTAGGGACATTTCAGATTTCAATCAGAAATTTCAAGGGACATTTTCAGGTTAAATCAAAGAATCTTTTTATATATAAAAGATTTGAAAGTTTTTTTTTTTTTTTTTAGTGAAATTCCATTAAAAATTTAGAAACTCAATCACATATTTTCAGATGTTCATGAGAGCTCCTTTTGCTCATTGGACCTGCACAGGCATTGATCTTTTAAGTTCGTTTTTACAGAAGTTTTGGGGAATTCTCGCAGAAAATTTAAGGAAGTTTTTTTGGGAAATAAAAAAAACACATGGGGAAATTTTGCTAAAAAATTATAATGACTTTTTATAAAAATCTTTCTACATTTTCATGGACTATTTTGTACATTTTTATAGAAAATGTGGGAAATATTCTTAAACCTCACACAGTGCCTTAAGTTCTGATTTACATTTTTTTTTTAATTTCATGGATTTTTTCAGGATTTTAAGGTAAAAAAGTAAAACTTGCGAATTTTCAGGAGCCATGATGGATTTTTTACAGCAAGTCTCGAGAATTTCCTTTGTAAAATTAGAAATGTTAAAATTCCCTTAAATGTTCAGAAATATTCTAAGTAATCCATGACTTTTTTGTAAATTGCAGCTGTTTGGAGTGAACAGTTCTATCATTGACAGTGTTTTAAAAAAGAGTAATAATAATAATAATAATAGATTTTATTTATAATGCACTTTACATTTGAAAACAAATCTCAAAGTGCACAGCTTTTATTTTCAATCACATGGATAAGTGTTACAAGTGCACATAAACAGCAGCCTAAAAAGACCCACTTAGAGGCCCACAAACACACTTTTCTCTCCCCAGAAGACCCTTTAGGCCTTGCTGGAGCGGCCTTGACGTTTATGCTGATCTAGCATGGCAACAGCAGATATTGCTCGGCATTCCCTCTTCATATTGTCTGTGCTCGGCCCCGGCACGGTTCACTTACTCGCCGCTCGAGCGCCTGGCGGCAAATAGACTGTGGACATGCAGACTGTCCATCATGGAGGCGAGTTTGACAGTCCTTTGACAGGCGCGCTGAATTGATTCTTCAGACCTGCTGTTTATTTTCGCCTGCCTCGCCATCCCTGCAGTTGTTCGGCTTGGGTCCCGTCCCTCGCCAGCTTAAATTCAAGGTCCAGCCACCCACCCTTATACCACCCCACCCCACCCCTGCCCCTCCTTCTACCCCTCACACTCCTCCTCAACGCACCCAACCAATCCTTGTCACAGCAACCATCGAGTCAAAATAACAAGAGTTATTTTTATTTTTATTTTTTTTCTGGATTCATCTGCAACCTGACAATGACTTATGAATTGTAGCAGCTGGTGGAGAGTGAATGTAGCACAGAGCGGGTCCCCTTGTTCAAACACATGCATGATTCAATTCACACATCAGCCCAACACACACAAACACACACTGAGGAATTATCCTGCAACGCAAACACTGAACCCCCCTATAGATACCCATGACTAAGGCCCACGCCAAAGCCTGCCTCGTGAAAGATAAGTTGACGTATAATGAAACTGCAGCTATTCTGTTTCAGGTTTCTACAGTAGTGCACATCCACTGTAATGATATATAATGTTCACAGTGTTCCAACTGTATCAACAGAATATGATTCACCCTCCTCTGCTTCCTCACGCTTTATTATTAAGTGTGCTTTCTTGATGTTTTTCTCAGTGTATTTTGGTTCACCATAACATTGATGTTTGTGAGTGTGGGGTCAGTGTGTGTCAAGACAATCTGATTTTTTCAGTAGCATAACAGCAGAGCCAAACCCACGCACAGATGAAGACAAAGATGTATCTCAGTGTTTTACATTTAAACATGGTTAAAGTTAAAAATGCTATTGGAAGTTTCTTTACTTTTCATGTAAAACATTAAGCGCTTTCATGCATTTGGGAGAGTTTTCATGCAAAGTTTGGAGGGATTTTCTCTGATATTTTGAGAAATTGACAAAGATTAATTATAAATAGTTTTGTAATTCATTGTCATTTTCTTGAAATTAAAATTATGAGCAATTGTGAGCAGATGTCTGTGAATTTCCATGCCAAACTTTAAAAATTGCCAGCAGATGTTGCATTGAAAGTCTATGGCATCCTTCTATATGCTTAATGATACCCTTGAAGGCAGACACATCAAACTTAAGGCTGTGGGGCAAATCTGGCCCAGGATATAATTAAGTATGGCCAGTGAGATAATTTATATGTCTGTAATTTTTTTTTTACTATCTCTTTATTGAGGTTCTGGCATTCAGCATTACAGTCCAGTCCACAAATATAGAACCCCCTTTTTTTTCTTTCTTAATGTTGAATAACTTTAACAAAAGAACAAATGACAGCAGGACACATTATAAACGGACAAATTACAAAAATAATGATAATAAAATAAAATACAAACACTAATGAAAATAATAAAGGCAGGACGAAGACAAAAGAGTGACAAAACCTAAGCAAGGCAGAACACATACACCACCAGGTAGATGTAATAATATCCAGGATTCCAGTGATTACTGTTGTTTCCGTGATGTTTAGTGGGTACAGCAAAAGTCCGTCTGTCAGGATCCACTTTCTCAAGGACTGGTTGCAAAATCCTGACATATCCCTTAACATTATCATGAAGGGTGTAAGTCAGTTTTTCCAGGGAAAGTACTCTCAGGCCCTGTTTACACGACTCCGTTTTCGGCCAAATCCAAAGAGTTTTGATTGTGTTTTAGCCTCCCATTTACATGAGACCAGTGCCCGCAGTGCTTGAATCCGCAAACTTTTGAAACCAGGGTCCAAGGTGGAGAGTTTTCAAAACCCATTGCCACCAGGCCTCATGTAAACAGGATTCATCGTTTCAGGGGGAAATGCTGACGTCTATGCATGCGCAGTACTCTTTCACATGAAGGCTGCGCGCGCATACCAGGAACAACAACGGCTTCGGCCGTCTCCCGAGTAACATGTGTGATGCTACCGTGCTCGGTTTGTTATCCAGACAGATTTGTTGTCCAGACAAGAAACTCCTGCGTCTTTGTGTGTCCACTCGCCATTGTTGTTTGTGGAGTTTTTCTTCTTCGTATGTTTGTTGTGACAGCACTGTTTCTCTGCAAACCTACATCGCCATCTACTGGACTGGCATACGCGCTACAGCGTTTTCAGTCGTTCTCGAGTGTCCGTCTGAACGCAGACCGTTTCTGAAGACGCAAAGGAAAAACCTTTGCATTTCAGGTGAGAGTGTCTCCGTCTAAACAGGGCCTCAGTATTTCCTTATACCAATCATCCAGTGTAGGGGTGTCCTTATAGATCCAAAAGTTAAGAATAATCTTTCTAGCTACTGTATGTACAGAAGAATTCCAATCAGTTTAGCATGTTGAGTGTTCCTTGCATTGGCTTGTTTAGCTTCTAGAATATACTGCAAGGGTGACAGTTCCAAGTCATATCCGATCAAGGTAACCACTTCCTCCTTCACCTTTTGCCCAGAACTTTTGTATCTTTACACATTTCCTATACATCTATTATTAATGGCCCTCTGTTAAATAGCACTTCTGCAACTTATACCACAAATCCCATGCAGGACCTGTACAACAACCTCTCTTCGCCTTGCTTTAATATCACTCTGATGAGAGGGCAGCAGATGAATGCACTGATCGGTGCTTTTACAGTAACTTCTAAGCCTGATATTCTGTTCAATTGAATATTTCTGATAAAACATTGTCACTTTTAGACTGTTCAGTAAATGCTGATCCTGTTTGACCCACATCTTAGACTGTATTTTAAACTTGGCCTGTCACACAATTTAATTTGACACCTCTGTTTTAAGGGTTTGTGGGAGGTATCCTAGGGAAAGACACAGGTCAGTCACTGGGCTGACTCTAAAATTTGCACGTTACAACTAAAATCCTGTCAAAATGATTGTGAATTTGATTCATGATTTTAGCCTTATTTTGGGGAACATAAGCGTTCTCGGATAATTCTGTAGTGAGTTTAAAGGCTTAGCGAAATGTTTAAAAGTCCACATTAAGCCCAAGGATGTTGCAGATTGTGTATCACACGTTAGTAAGATCTTTCTGTCCTCACCCAAACATCTTCCATCTACTTGAAAATGTGACATATCTGGAGCAGAAAATGGTCATTAGTAAACAATGCAGCTTGAAGTTACTTGTCAGTTGAACTTGGACATGTTTTGAAGGTATGATTTCCAGGAACTAAATCTGAAAATAACCATATGCTGTCTCTACAGAAAACACCCACACCTTCTGGTTCTGCCTGTCCACACACAGATGCAATAATCATATTGAGTCACTCAGAAATATACTGGCATAAAGCAGAACTATTCGCCCAACAATCTCAATCTGTCTGTGGCCTTTCCCATGGCATCAGGAATGCATGAGCGAAGGACAGTCATAAATATCTAAGACAGCCCATTCACATTCCCAGTCAATGCACTCTCCACTCGCTCAGGCCGATAGTAATCAAACTAAGAAGTCAGAGCCATGACAATATCGCTCTGACCCTCAGAAACTGTCTCTCACAGCTGCAGGCACCAGATCATACTTCTTCGTTAGCTGAAACACATTTTGTAGCCATGACGTATTGACTGTTTCTCAATGGGAAAAAAAAAGAAAGACAGACCACTCCTTGACGTTGTACATCACTGACATCAGAAAACAAAAGAGCACTGAGCATTCTCCACATGGAGTCTTTAACTTTCTTGGTTTTCATACAAACACTGTAACCTTTATTAATTCAGGAGGGTCCTCTTCAGCTCAAGTGTTTCCATATCCAGCAGAGGTCTGCCTGAAGACTTTACTGCCGCTTTAATTACAGAGAATAAATTAACAAGCCGATTTTTATTAAGAGTAACAAGCTTGTATTCATTACAAGGCTTCACAAATGTAAATGTCAAATGATAACCTTTGAAATATGACACATCAGATTGGATTTGTTACACTTGATATGTTTTAGATATCTGGAGGCCAGTAAATAGCTCTAAAGTTTGTGCTATGGGGATTAAAGAAACAATTTCATCATTAATTACCAGTTCTTTTTGGCTTGAACCTACATTCTTAATTTCCTTGAGGGAGTCTTGCAAAGGGATAAATAAAGTTCTATCTAATCTAATCTATTTTGGAATAAAATTCAGTTTTGCAAGTTAGTGGGTGAAAATGTGCTGACTTGTAGAAATGACAATAATTAAAGGAGCCAAGGCTCATCAGAGTATCATTTATTTTGTAGTTTTTCATCAGAAACTGAAGTCAAGTATTGGTGCCTGGTGACGGGTTGAGATTATGATTTACCCAACAAACGACAGGGTCAGATTACACGATTGCCCCACAATTGTAGGGTTTCGGGACCCATTGGCCATGAAAATAGGGTGCGCCGTCTCATGTAGTGGGACATAGTGACCAACAAAAGACCATCTGGGTTGCCTCACGACTCCACAACTGAAAGTCTAGCAGGTTTGATTTTTGTCCTGCCTCCTACGATCGATTGACTGTCGTTGTCCAACCTCGGCATTAGCCATATTAAAGACCTACATTTAGCATAACTTTTTTTTAATACACCCTACTGTAGTTTAGTCTTTATTTTTTCATTTGGGCAAAATTTGAAACAGAATCAGATAAGTTTTATATGAATAAAAAGTGGTGAAAAGTGGGTTATTCGCACTTCGAATGAGGCTAGTGACAACAGATTTTGTCTGACCTACTAACAGTAACTAAAAAGGGCTTAACAGGGGATCACTTCCTGGAAAGGATGAAGATTCAAAAAGTGTCAATTAAGACTAAGTCCGACAGAGACAGTTCAGCTCAAGAGGTAGAGCTTCAACTGCTCTTTATGAGGTGGACTTTTGCCTGTCAAATATTACACAATGTAGCCACTCTCCAGTACTTGGGGCTGAAGCTGCGGTCTTTGCTCCTGTGCTATTGTTGCACTGTATCATTTTTCATGAGACATTCGACTTTGTCTATCAAACTTGTTTTGTTGGTAGTTTGGCCCTCTAGCTTCATCCCCATTATGCAGAGGGCAACTCGTAGTCATATTGTAATGACATGAGGTCAGCCGTGTTTTGTTCCACTTCAAAATACTGCTGTGTGAACTACGAAACGGTCTAAAGGAGATTTGCACATTTTTTAAATTCTTTTAAACTGAACTGTAACAAAACAGCTGAGCTATGGGTAAAAACCACTCTTTGGCCCATGAGCATCTGTACAAAATTTAACTACAGTTTTCCAACAGCTTTTAAGCTTCCATCAGTATAAAACAAAACGGCATCTCAGTGGTAGAAGATAGGTAGATCTAACAGCAGCCCTTTAGCTCAAAACACTACATTAAAGCCTTGACTAACAAATTGACAAACCTTTCCACCTTGATTGTGAATCCGAAATGCTGTAAACTCAGGATGTCAGGAAGTGTTGGCACCTTTGCCAGGTCGGTTTTCGGTTTCCATCCACAGGACTTCCAGGTTATATTGGCAGGGCAGCTCGTCCTCTGTTTCAGTGCCATTTCTATTTTTACCATTCGTTAGTTAGAGCTCCTTCTCTCTGCTGGTTTCTGGGGATACGGGCCATCTATGCCTGCAATGCAGCTGGCAGCATCTGTGGTTCTGTCCCACCTGTTCCCCTGCCAAAACACACAGACAAACACACTTTAACCATTAGAAATAAATCGTACTTTCCACAAAGCCGTCCCTCTGCTGTGATTTAATAGATGTTCTGCTGAATTAATCATTAAGACTTGTCTCCCCTGTGCTGATTTTTTTGAGGTCTTTCTCAGTTTCCGTCCCACCAGTCGGATTCTTTGTGCTGCCTAGAACAATATTCTTTGATCCACCCTAATCCTTACAGTCTTACTCTGTTCAAACTCCTCCACCTCCTCCATTGATCCCTCTATCACGTCTCCCTCTGCCCCACCCTTCTTTTTTCTTTCAATTCCTCCAGCAGCCTCCATTCGTCTCCATCATTCCCTCTCTTCAGGGTGGTACAAGTGCATACTAAGTTGCTCTAACAATGAACTAAACTTGGGCAGGGAGCAAGCAAAGAATGATAAAACTGTAGTTGAGGGGTGGGTAGCATGAAACCACCTCACTATCATAACCAACAAATTTACCTGCAAGTTAAATATCACGAATGTGAAAACATGAAAAGGACAACTGTCAGGAAGAATGGCTGAAGTGTTTTTGTGGTAGTTTGATTGGTAGAAATGTTATAAGCAAGGGTTGAACATGAAGCTCGAAGATCCTTGCCTGTGTGCCTAACATTTGACCGGTTCATCCTTCAGTCAGAGTAGATATTTATGCAAAGTTTGATGAAAGTTTCTCTAAGACCTGGCGAACACTGTCAGGAGGAATATCTAAGCTAAATGTGGCTAACAGGTAGCCTCCTATGACAACCTTGGTGGTCCAGCTCCTCTCTTTATCAGTTTGTATATATAATTTACACTTTTATATGCTTTATTAACGCCCATGTTTTGCCACAAACCAACAAGTTGCTCCTCCATTTCTGAAGTTCGTCTAACTTAATGCTTTGACTGTCTATCACTGGCTACGCTTGCTTTCTGCTTCAGCCAGCTTTCTCTCTGATTGTCCATGTGACAAAACACAGAGGATGTGCTCAGCTGTCCTCGGTGTTCTCCATACACAGGTTGTTGCATTGTATCTACCCCACTTCTTAAAATGATGTGATCACAAGCATGGAGTGAACACAGGGCCCACTGATTTTGGATCTTTACCTCTGAAATGTATTAAATTCATCCCTGAGCCATGTTAGACATTTCTGCAAACTTAAAAGGAAATCTCTCAAAGAATTCTTGAGAAATGGCTTCCACTGGCATCAGGTGGATTTAAGGCCCAAGACCTTCATATCTGACTTCCAACAATCAATTAATTTTTACAGGCAAGGGAAGGATATGAGGCCCCTATGGCCTTTGGTCTTGTACCCTGATGCTTGATCTCCAAAATGCAATCTCTTTTCTCCTTCAGTCAGAGAACACATTTGTGCAGATTTACAGAAAAACCTTCAGAATATTTTTGAGATATCTTCACTTGTGAAAGGGTTAAACATTTGGTTTCATGGCCTTTGATTTTTTTACCTTCAAAATCTAATCAGGTAATCCTTCAGCCACAATGACATGAAAGTTTTTCAGGAAATCACTCTAAGTCTTCTTGAGATACTGCATTCACAAGTAAACAATGATGAGGAGGTCATGAGCTTTGACCCACAGAGTAATATCAGCTCATCCTCGAGTCAAAGTGAATATTTCTACAAAGTTTAAAGAAAATCTGTTGCAGCATTCTTAAGATATTGCAATTAAAACCAAAAGATGATTAGTGTTATGATCGTGATGTTTGAGAGGACATTTTTATTAAGTTTGAAGAAAAACTTGCAGTGTTCTTGTGATATTGGATTTACAAGCAAGGTCTGAACATCATGAGCTTGACCTTTCACTACCATCAAATGTTACTAATAATAATAATAATAATAATAATACATTTTATTTATACAGCGCTTTTCTAGGCACTCAAAGACGCTGTACAGAGGTTAAGAACATCATAGAAAACAACATAAACTAAGCTCATCCTTAATTCAGTGCTGAATGGCTGAGACAAATAGCCGGATGGACTGATAACTATATAAAATAAGTTATTAAAGCTTTTATAAACCTTAGCAAAAACATATACACTTCAATTTGTAGCTAGTATTTCACTGAAGACGTCACTTACTAGACACTTACAGCAGTTGTATATGACTAGACAGCCTTTAATATCCAACACCCAGTGTGCCTGTGAACCACATGGTTTTATCCTCATAAGCTCAGTCTCATCTTTTAATAACCATACCTCATTTGTAAAATTCATCCTCCAGCTCCCAAGGTTTCTAAAAGGGATGAGCAAGATTGATATAAGTGGATAAATGAGCTTATAACTTACTGTATCTTAACTATGTCAACTCTTTTGGAATTGTGGTTTATAAATGTTGGCATAATTAATTTTGATGGAAGCCTTAATTTGTCTCTTTTGGTTGAAATATGAGTAATTATTGTTGTTAAATTGAGATCCTTTATTTTGTCTTGAAACAGTTTGACACTCTGGCTGAAAGAATGACGTTAATGTTAATCTCTTATTACTAAAGTCGTCCATTCTTATTGTTGGGGGTGTCAAGACAACACTTATAAATATCTGAAGTGCACACACCAGCTCTGTGACAGTAAATCCTAGAAATCATGTCAAACAACATCTGTACACTACATTTTTCTCCAGCTATAACAAGCAGCAGAAGAAGCACTCTCCTTAAATCAGATCCTCAGGACAAATTGTCACCTACTGAATTAAATTTAACCCGATGACAGAGATTAGTTGGGACATTTTGATGTCATGTTCTTCGCCTTGAGTTCCCCAACATCACTTCAGAGTACAGAAAGACTTCTACATGCTGAAATTTCCTTCACTGACTGTGACTTGTCAACCCCCGTATGGTGCAGCCTGATAACACCTGCAGGAAAAGAAGGATTTTTGTGTATCCTGTCAGCTGGAGCGCATACAGAAGTCAGTGATGATGATGTTGTAACATGTTGTTATGACATGCCTGAGCTGCATCCTATAGAGCCAGATTGTTTTTTTTTGTCAACTGCAAACCATGTTATGGAGGTTGTAGCTCTAATTTTACACAGTCAAAGGGTGTTTTTGATATCTTCCTGCTGGTTTCAACTAAACTCAAATCTTCAAGAGCTTCCTGCATGTACTTGTAAGGATTGTGCAATCGTGGAATGAGCAACACAGCTAAGTGCCCTAAAAAGTGACCAAATTCCCTGCAACTGGAAGTTGGTGTCCGCTCTGGTACCATTTCCAAACTCAGTACCAAGTTTCACCAAGTCGGCATCCTAGAAATAGCCTTGCTGAGGAGACAGACCTGCCTGATTGTGAAATCCTGCAGGTCCGTCTTGCCAGCCTCCGTTGTCCAACGAGTTCACTCGGCTGAATTCTTAACGGCCCAATCAGGGAAGAGAGGCGGGAGCTGCGGGAGCAGCGGATGTGACGTGCTAGTGTTGAACACTGGGTGGACGTGACGACAACAGGAAGTGACTGCGTGTTTAGCCCTAGCGGCTAATGGTTAGCCGATAGGGTTAATGGCCGTTAACTGTTGTTAGCCATTGTTAGCCGTGCTCATTGTGGCTCAGCGGCACTGTCACTGTCTCTTGCCACGGGAATCGTGAGTTCAATCCTAGGGAAATGAAAGGAAGTAGCCGTAGCGCTAACGGCTGTTAACTGTTGTTAGCTGTTAGCCGCTACGTATAGCCGCTACGTATGCTACGTTATAGGTAGCAGCGTTGCCCGATGTAGATTGGTCTGTGATGAGTGTGACGAGCCGAACGATCACCCAATCACAAGCTGCTGTTGTTTTTGAAGGTTCTGCCCCTGAAAACATTTTCTAACGGCTCCTTCCCAGACGGATTAGTGAAATATTTCCAATATGAAACTGTCCATCTGGCATGTCAGGTTATCCTAGAAAGCCAACACCCCAAGAAAACCAATCCTCCCTCTTGCTACACTGAGGAACCATAGGCTTTCTTCCAGGGGTTTGAGCTGTGTTGCTAATTACACAAATTAGTGATTCTTACAAGTTGTACGTCGTTGCAAGTGTGACTAACTAGGATTTCCAGTGATATAGAATGAAAAACCAGTTGGTATTATTAAAAAGGAAGACATAATTGACAGAACAAACAGAGATGTTGTGCAGAGTGTAACTCATAATGTAGGATCATAGGGAGCCTCGGGCTTGTTTCTTAACCTGAATAAAGAGACATTCATGTGGATGGACTCACTCTGTTTCTATTACCTGTTTAACAATTACATTTAGGAACACAGTTGTCGTAAAAAAACATTTATTCTTGTGCTGACAATGTGTTTCATTCCTCTGTCATCAGTTTCAGATGATATGATGTTTCTATTGATTACTGATGGGTATTTTATTAGTTCTTACCTCCAGATTGAATTTCTCCAAATCAGGAAGTTGAGTGCCTTAGTGAGCCTTGAGTGTCCTTCAGCTATACACATCACACAGAGTCAAATATTTCTACAACTAAATCCCGAGCACAGGTGGATGAGAGCATGAGCACAAGTCATAGCAGTGAATAATCTCTGGTGGTACTTTTTCATTCATCATTGCGGTGAAAGGAACAGAGACTATAATGTAAATGGATATGCGAGGATCTGGTCTTTCTTTCAAAATAAAACACCCTTCAGTCCCTGTTATTCAAAAATGGGGTAATAAAATTAATTATTTTTATTTCTCTATGGTCCATTACCAAACCATCTACAACCTGGTACCAGACCTCAGCCAGGTGGCAGGGACCTCTGATCTAAAACCTGAGAATATGAAATTTACATCGTATCATAAAGAAGCACGACATATCAGCTACGATAAATATTGAAGTAAGCTGAGCTATGATCCCTTCTGATGGATTCGCCCTTTTGCTTAAATTTTTGAGACTGTCACCTTTGCTAAAATTTACACTGCTTCTTTGTTTCTGTTGAAAGTTAGTGTTGCCTTTAAATAAACTCTATATTCAGTTACCAAGTCTGTCAAGGACCTTTTTAGGCATATTTTTAAGGCTTTTGCTACCCTCCCCTTTTCAGTTTAAATGTCAAACAAATGCAGAATTACATAAAAGTAATCTTGACTTTTGTAAGTTCAGACACTTTCTATTTACAGCATAATGTAGAGTGGATGTTGTATGAATACACTCTTCTCAGGCTGCCTTTTTTCTTTGTAGAAATGGTTATAAGCCTGAGGGGTGATGTATGCCACAACTAAAGTAAAACACACAAACACAACTCAAGCACACACCCACATGTTTACATCTTATATCTGTGACCTACGACCTCTGGGCTCTGAATCTCAGGTTGATTAATATGTCAGCTGTCCCCATGGCAACAACGTCTTCATATATCTTTGGTCCCTCCAGTCACACTCCCAAGAGGAAGAAATGCAAACACTCACACTACGGCAAACACACGCTGCCACACTGTTCCCTCAGACCACCTCCACATCCTGCCGCCATCTCCCTCCGTCTCCTCTCCCGTGTTTACATTCCCCCCACCTTCACGCCCCCGAGTGTACCCATGAATATTCATCAAAGCTGCAGCCAGCGCCCAGAGGGGAGGCTCATTTTGGAGGAGAGCTGGGATTGGACGTTCTGTCCTCAGAAATAACGTTGGGTTTATTTAGGTCTAGCTGTGGTTGTTTTGTTCTGGCGCCTCAGCGTGACTCTACTGATGAAGTTGCATTTTTAAAAAGATTCACTGCAGTGTTCAGGGGGTTGAGAGCATGTTTGTTGTTAATAATGGGATGTATGGAAATATGTCTGTTAGTGTGCACATGGTTGAACTCTGTGTCCCCATAGGTATGTTTTGCAGGACTTGTATGGATAAATATTAGTGTTTTGATGTTTATAATATCTATATAAGATTTATCCTGAACAAGGTAAGGGCTTTAGAATAACCACTAGGTATTAAACATATATATAAATGTACAAGTTAGTAAAACCTATACGTTACCTCACAGTTTATGGAGTGTCAAGCAAAAAGAAAGATGAAAATGATGGCACCGTGTCTTCACTTGTCAATTTGTTTACCACATTTACCCTGTGCTTGAATGAAGAACTCATTCAACCTGACACACCAGATGGACTGCTCAATATATTTCACTAGTCCATTTGGGAAAGAGCCAATAGAAAGTGTTTGGGAATGGGCAGAAACTTTCAAAAGCAAATCAAGCAGGAGTATAGATCTTGAATGGAGGAGGCAGCAAGAAGGCGCCTTGGGGAACTCCACTGGATTCCAGATGTCAAGTATTCAGTCACAAAGTATTCTTTTTCCTTTTAGTACTTTAAGTTGTCCAGGTGGTCAGGTAGTATATTGTGGTCAACTGTGTCAAATAGAGCACAAATATAAGACTTGTCCTGAAAAAGACTCAGGGCTTTAAAAGGGAATAATGTAAAGCATGCTAAAGTATAGAGTAAAGTAGAGTCTATGTATCTATTCTTCACAGTGTATGGTGCGTTAGTCAGAAGAAGTACAAAGCCTGCTTATGTTGTATTATATTCACTGAATGTTCCTCCTTTCACTAAAATAGGAAACCACTTTCTGCCTGTACACCCTCCAGGAAATAAGGTGACTGTGTTATTTAAAGAACAGCTCAATGACAGGAGGAGAGTGCAGGAGGAAGTCTGCGTCAAAAACTCTTCGAAACAGACATTCTAAACTGGCAAACAAGAACTGCTCACCACAACAGTCCTTTTTATTTTCAGAGGTAAAACTTTTCAGCTAATACTGTATCAAGACCGGCTGTTTTCACTCACCATACACACTTATGACTAGATGAGAATGTGTCCTGTGTGAGAATAATGGCAAAACAAAAGTTAATATTCACACCACACATAAAGTGTTCTCTAAATCTAAGTACCGCTCCCCTCGACCTAATCAATTATTGCAATTAAATGCAATTTAAAAAATTAACAACGTGATGGAGGTACTTCTAAGCATTCAAACAACAGATAATAACTCCCTGAATATGTTTAAAAACTATTTATGGGAAGAAAGGAGACAACAAGACAGCTCACCTTGGTAGCAGAGTTTGGCTGTTTTTCGCCCAGTTGTTGATTCAAAACTGGCTTGTCCAAATATTTCTGAGCTACTGGAATTTTCACCCAAAACCATCTCTAATGGACTTTAATCAAATCCTTGAGTAAAAGACTCACAAGATATGATGTAAATAATCAAGCACACATGAGACCTTGAGGCAAAAGGGGTCCAACCCAGTACCAGTAAGGCGTACTTAACCCTTTGACTGGCATTGTAACCGTGTGGTTGACTTTTTGATGCCATACCACTGCATTTAAAACTCTGACAGCCCATCTTTGTCTGTTTTTCCTTTTTCACCTTTATGAATAGCATTTGTAACACCAATTTGTATCCACTGGGTGGCGCTGCTGTACATGAATAAAATTGTTTGAAAACTAGAAAATTGTTGCTGCATAGCTCCTCAGAACTCGGATCATACATCGGTGTAATACAAAACCTTTTCATGTATTTTCAGATCGTCTAACAATCATAATTTAGTTGAAGGAAATAAATTTGACGATAAAAAATCTATCTATGATTCCTCAGAAAACTTGGTTAGCTGCTACATATTAATTTTTTGTCTCTATGACATTTTCATACAAAAAACTTTTTTTTTTTTTCAGAAATAAAAGAAATCCATTCATGCCCGGGATAACCCTTAACGGGCAAACCAACCAGCTGGTTGACCTGCATATCTGCTTCCCAGTTGGGTAATGTGAAAAACAGAAGCTGAAATGTTGCTAAATGAAGAGGAAGGAACACAATTTTACTAACAAGTAATTTATTGTAAATGTATTTCTTAGTTTAGAAGTCAAAGGGCTATAAAGTGGCTGATGTGTGTTTATCTCAGCCCTAAAGAATACAATGTGAAGGTGTCCTTCATCTCTGCTGAGAAAATCAGATACTGTTTGTGTGTTTAGTAGATTTGAAACCATGCTGCTTTCAAAATGTGTGCCTTGGTGATTCATTTAAGTACTGAAGTAAGAAACAGAATCTGGTACAAAGTTACGTCACAGACTAACGGTTCCATCTCTAATCAAATAGTCCCACAGGTGCCTGTGGCTTGCTCAGGCGTTTTGTTTCTGTTGCCTTACAGTTGTGTCTGACAGCTTGTTTGTGCTTGTTAACACCATAAAGCTACCACTTCTCAAGACTGCTGACATCAGACAGAGGCAAAATCTGTACAAAGCCAACTTAGCCTTGACAAATAAAGGATGCATTTGGATTTGTTACAACACAGATCTGTAAGTATGAGTTCTGTGGGAGCCGACAGTAAAAAGCAGCGAGTTAGAGACAACATAACAGGTTTTCCTTTATTAGATTTTTCCCTGCACTCTGCCCTGGCTCTTCTTGTGTTTCTGCCGGGTGAGATCCCCTGGGTGGAGCAGTCTTTAAGTTCAGTGCTGACTGCTGATCACTGCTGCTGTTTGTTTTCTTATTCCTACTTCTTGCTGGCAGAGGTCTGACACTCTCCACAGCACCACTACAAAGGTCTGCCTCTCAGACTGGCTGTATTTTGAGACTTGTTGTTAGTGTTACCTGGAGATGGGGAGACATGGCCTGGCAGTCAAACACCACTGCAGAATAAGGGTACATCAAACCGACAGTATGCAGGGATCATGGATATTTCATTTACACTCGACTGCATGATGCATGTGTATCTCTGGCCTCAGAGTTGAGTTATGGTTCAGGAGTGTGAGGTTGTAACCTTGCGCAGCAGCTGGATCTGCCTGATTCAATGTCTGTAAACAGGTAGATCAGCTTACCAAGCTCCACTCTACAATGACTGTGTTCAGCCAAAAAGTGGCCAATCAGAGTCCTTTAGAGCAGGAAGAGGTGGGGGATACGAGTAAGATGACAGCAGGAAGTGACTGCACTTATAGAGATTAGCACAGATGCTAACAGCTCCAGTAGCAGTTCCTTTAGATTTGGACCGGATTTCTTAATCAAATAAAAAACTAATATTAACACTACTAACTTGGGATATTTTCGCTCTACTTCCAACATGTTTGGCAAGAGTTTGTTTTATGAAGTGGCTCACATTCTGTAGTGCAGTAGCGCTCGCCTACTTCATTATATGATTGGCCTATAATGAATGTGACTGACTGAACAACTGTTGAATCACCTTCTGTATAAGCTTTTGAAAGGCTCTGCCCATTCATTGTATGCCCGGAGAAAAGTGTTTTGGCGTGAAGCGCAGGTGTCTTCCCTAATTTCCTCCTGTTGCAGGTGTCAGTTATACTCCGTGGCTGTTTGAACAACAAATGATCATGTACTGAGCGGTCAGAATCAAAGCTGTTATGTTCCTGACTTGAGGATAAAGAAACTGACTGCGCTGTAAACTTTTTTCTGCCTGGTCTAAAGTGTAAAGTCTGTGGAACAGAGTGTTTCTGCTATTTTAAAGGACACATTAGAGATTTGCACACATCCGCGGGATCATAACACACAATTTACTGAGCTTGTCTCACTCATACAGGATGCAAAGCAGCACACGACTACCATTAAATATCAGAGCATTTGTTAAAAATTTCAGCTCAAAGTTTAAAGTTCATAACTGGACAGAGAGCTGAGAGACAGTGTGCCTTTTTTCCATCGCTCCTTGATGTGCATAATTATACAGAAAGTATTACATAAACAAGAAAACGCACACAAGATTAAAGACTTTCTCAAAGCACAGAGCTACATTTCTAATACTGTTGTAGATACTAATAAATATCACTGGTAATTTTGCTGACAGATAATAATATGGAATGTAAATGTGTTTTACACATGTAATAGAGAACAAGGATTCCTGCAGGAAAAGGAGAATATACATTTCCTAAAGCCAACAGTTATTTGATGTATGGTAAACAAGTCTATCATAAACTTATAAAAGTCTGATCCTGTCAGGTTTCACTGAAGATTTAAATAATTAATGAGATTTTTTATGAAGAAGTGTCTGAATTGTCTTTCAGATTGTTTCTCTGAATGCTTCAGTGAAAAAAAGCACTTTAATATGTATATATTAACATCTATCATTCAGTCTTCTGTGTGTGTTTTCCAGATATAGTGGCACAATAATAGAAGAAGAATTCAATAATCAATCTGACATTCAGACCAAACATCTAAACCCACTTTGTAAACAGTGAAATGCCACCTGCGCCGTTCACACTGAAAGGGAATGAGAGCTGACATTCTGATTGGTTTGATCTACGTTATGCCCAAAACACACCCATGCATAATCAAGGCACATAATCCATACCCTTTGCACCCAAACTGCAGTGTGCCACATGCTTTAGACAACGCGCTTCAGTCTCATGCTCATACTTTACTTGTGTATGCAACATATCAGAAAAGCGCTGAGGGATTTTCTTCAAGTTTTACAAAAGTCTCCACTCTTCTTAGATTAGATAGGTCAAAGGTTAATGGGCCTCATGTTTGCCTGCTTGTCAAATGATACTCTTAACAGCGCTTTCAAGATTTTCTTCAAACTTCGCACTAATGTCCAATCTGACTCAAGGATGAAGATCTTGGGGACAATAAGTAAATCGGATGACATCACTGGGCGACAAGTCAAGAAATTCTCCAGGAATTTTAATCAAACTCTGCACAAATGTCAATGCTGACTTAGAGACGAACTTATTTACTTGCTTTTAGCATGATATAGTCATTTAAAGAGTCATTCTTCAAACTTTTCATAGATGAGGACTATAACTTAAAAATACACTGGTTAGATTTTGGACTTCAGTGGTCAAGGTTATCGGGCCTCATGTTCATCCCTGATTATAAAACTTTTAAAATGACATCACAGAAAACCCACCAGCCCTGCTTGACCCATCTGAGTGCTTTCACTGTGTTGTACTTATGCACCCTGTGGAGGCCTACAGAGTATTCAGATGTGAGTTTTGTATCACATATCCAAAACTTTCAATCCATTATACCTGGATTATTAAGCTACAGAAAAAGTGAGTGCAAAGGCTGAGTATACCTTTTCTATAGAACGATATATATCTAAATGGAGCGTTAATGGCAGCACTTATATGGCAATTAATCTGCAGCAAGGAACAATGGCAGCTTCTGTGCAATCCTCCCACCTGAGCTCATTATGTCCCATCACTAATGGGTGTAAGTGCTGCTCCATTCTCAGGTTCCCTTGTCAGGCCACGAAGGAAGTCTACCAGTTGTTTAAACATCCACTTTTATAAGATATTTTTCAGCTTCAGTTCTTTTATTTCCTAAACACCTTGGTCCCTCATCTCTCATTTTCAGTGCTTAGCAACCTCATCTTTAAGCACCTCTGTTCTCCACCTTTGCTGCCCTCTTTACGCCCCTTGTCATTTCTTTTTACTTTCTTTTTTTTTTTTTTTTTTTTTAGCTCAGACCCTCATCACCTCCCCGAATCTCAGCCTAAATTGGATGGCAGGCAATTAACTGAGTTGTCGGCAGGCTGGCTGACAGCAATTACAAGGTGTGTAGGAATTCGTGTGGAGACACAACGCCCCGCACTTTTGATTTCTAGACTGATGTCTCTCTCTCTTGTGCTCCCACTCTTAAGAAAAAGAGGGGGAGAGAGGACAGAGAGAAAAGGTTCAGGAAGGGCTGATGGGAAAGGAGAGCAAGAGGCAGAGAGTGGAATCAGTAAAGAGGCAGAGAGAGGAGAGTTCAGGGTGTGAAAGAGAGGGGAAGGAAAGCGATCAAAGCCAAGCCAGTTTTTGTCAAAGACCTGAGGGCAAACTCATGAAGCTGTTGAGAACCGATACACACAGACTGTGATCCAGGACAATTTTAGAAAGATGCACTTTCTTTGCTCCTTAGGGGGTTCAGGGAAAGTTAAGCAAACATTCGGACACACACAAGCATTTTGAAGACTGATAGGGTAGATTTGCACTTTCTAAGAATCTGTATCTCTGTGAAAAAACATCAATTTCAGTATAATTTCTAATTCAGTTTCAACTGCATCATAGCAAAAGAAACCCACATTTTCTGAGATGCGTGTTTTAGCTCACTCCAGGGCTTAAGTTGTAATCTTAAAACTGCAACCATTGACTCTCGACCACTTAAATGCAGTCACTATACTCTTCTGTCTTGGTGGAATTTTGTGAAAAGTTTGAAAAAAGAAAAGAAAGCATGTCCTCACTATTGTGAACAAATTTATGATTATGATTTGAGAAACAGGGTCATAGTTATGAGTTACAAAGCCATTACAGTGAGACACTTAGTTGTAATTTTAAGATTAAAATTCAACATTTTGAGATACTAAGGCAAAATTATGAATCTTTACGACATCATTTTGAGATTTAGACAAATATTTGAGGTTTTCAGTCATAATCATAAAGAAACCAAGTATAAGATTATGAGATAATTATGAGATGCAAGGTCACTTTAATAAGATATTTAGTCAGTTTGAGATTAAATGTAAAATTGAAAGATAGTCAAAGTTTTTGGGGACAAAAAGTCATAGGGCCCTACTTTGATGATGTGAACTGCGTTGTCTAAAGTGTGTGTGGTGAACACGGTTTGGGGCGTGTTGGTCTATATGTTGTTATTTTAAGGACACATGACGGGCGTTGGCACAAAGGGGATGGATCATGTGCCTTGATTATACATGTGCGTCTTTAATAAGTGTGTCTTCTCTTAGGCTCCTTAAATCAGTGTGCGTCTGGCAGGCTGTGTTTCACTATTTACACAGCAGGTTTAGTCATTTGGTCAGAATATCCGATATAATTGAATCTCTCTCCTTTTATTGTGCCACTACACTCAAAGAACACTCACAGAAAACTGTATGATCTGTTCATGTTCAGAATAAAGTGCTTTTTTCATCGAAGAACCCTGGAGCATATGAAATGATCCAAAAGACGAGCCAGACACTTTTATATATATATATATATATAAAAAAATAATAAATCACTATCACACAATAGATCCCATTGTTTTGAATAACTTACTGACAAGTTTTAAAGTAAGACTTTACAAAGTAAGAGAGAGCATACCATGAAAATGAGACAAAACTCAAACATAGAAACTAAAACTCAAAATTATGGCACATTCAGGCAAAATGTTTGACATAAGATGTCAGAATTTTAGGGAAGCTTTTAAAACCTTTAAAATAAACACTACAATGATGAGCTTAGATACGAGGTATGGCTATAAAATCATGAGACTGTGCTCATTTGGCTAAAACCACAAAGGATTTTGTAAAGGGAGGAGGTTGTCCAAGACAATCAATGTCAGGGCCATGCACATCAAAACCTTCGACAAATTAAGCAAATCATTTGTATGATCAGTGACTGAGTAAAAGGATGAGAGGTCTTCATTGATAGAGAGACAGCTCGGCAAATTCTTCTTGAAAATTTGCACATGACAAAGTCGTCCCAAAACACTTTGTAATCGCTCCAACTAAAAACACAAGTTTCCTTGGATTTGTTTCAAAATGTCTCTACAAATTGACTTGTGTTTTTCCTTTTCATCAGAGTCAGAAGTTTTGGGACAACATTGGCTCACTCCTTTCTAATCATTTTCTGATGCCTTGATCTAAAGATGTCACTTATTAGACACTTACAGCAGTTGTGTGTGAATAAACAAACTTTAAAGGGATATGCCAACATATTTTTTTCTGTTAGTGTCTTGCCTCCCTCCTGAGTCCATGACAAGCAGATAGACACCATTCTTTCCACTGTGTGTGCAGTTACAAGGAAGAGACGGGCAGAGTTTGCTGCCCGAAGGGTGCATGTGCAAACCACCATGGACGTGATTTTTTCTGTTGACCTTTTCACAAGACTTACAAGTCCAAAGAATGGTATCTATCTGCTTGTCATGGACTAGTGAGTGAGGCAAGAAACAAATACAAACAAAAGTTGGTGCATCCCTTTTAACATATAACAGTGTGACTGTGAATCATGCGACTGTATCCTCATCAGTGCAGTCTCATTATTTAAAAGCCATACCTCAAAGTACAAATATGAATACATAATCCAATGTAAAGATACTATGTCAAAATTTTACAACATAGCCATAATTTTAAGATCAAGATACTTAGTGGTTAATTTGAGATAAAAAGTTAAAATTGTGAGACCCTGAGTCATTTTAAGGTGTAAAGTTGAAATTCTTAGGTAAAAAAATAACTGTGAAGAACTCACAGATTTAAAGTAAGATCTATGAGAAAATGTATCAAAATTATGAGAACATTAAAGTCAGTCTAATTAATGAGAAACTGTGTCATTTAAAATCAAATAATTAGTCATTATTTTGACATTGAAAATCATCATTTTGAAAAAGCATGTCAATATGACATGATGCCAAATCATGATTTGGAATCTCAAGATTGATACTTATTCAATATTTAAAATGTCCTTAAAACTGTTTTACAGGTAATTATGGCTAATTTTACATAATTATGACTTAATGTGTCATCAATATAACTTAGTGTCTCATAGTTTTGACTTATAGGTCATGATTCTAACTTGGACTATTATAACCTTGACTTATTGTTTTATAAATCTGTTTTATCATCTCATGATCATGACTTAAGAATTCAGACATTTTTTATTGTTGCTGCTTCGCTTTCTTTTTTCCCCCCACTCTTTAGCCTGAATAGGTCTCAATACAAGCCTCACATTTGAAATAAAAAGGTGGTATTTTAGTGATCTGTTCCTTTAAAGAACCAACAAACCATTCCTTTATTAGTCTGACAGCTTTAAAAGAGTGTTAAGTTTTTAAAGTGTTGAAGTGCAAATAAATAATTATACAGAGTATCAGCAATAAAGACACAAACCCGATCAAGACTTCACAGCTTTGAGAAAATGCACTCCATTAGTCCATTAGCTATTTATTATTCCTGCAGTTTGCTCTTAACAAAAGATTTGTCAGACTGAAGTGGACACTTCTCTTCGGCCCAGACAAACAGTTTCACATCTGAAAAGCTTCAAAGGGCTGAAAGAGGAACTGATATTTTTCTGTGTGTTTATCTGTGGCTGAGTGTCAAAGACGAGCCATCATTTTCATCACCATGTAAAGCACGCTGCCTTTTTAATTTCAGTAAGAGCAGCAAAGTTCCTGCCTCATTAACGGCACCCTTGTGCCCGCAGTCCACATTTGATGAACTCAAGGCTGACATTTGGGTAGTATTTAATAACCCACGCACCCACCAACCCCCACATACTCATGCACACACCGACTCATGCAGACAAATTTATAAACCTTTTCTTCAGTTGATTCTTGTATAATAAACTCTGACGTGCAGGCTGTCCTCATGCACCCACATGGATTTTAAAGAATTTACGAAAATTCAGTGTTGAATAAAACATAAAAAATGTGGTTTAAGGACATAAAGACTAACAAGGACATTTCATAACCAGTGCATCACTATTTTAATATTGAGAAAGTGGTCCATGTAGCCATATTGTTTGGTTTAAGAAGTGTACAGTGCTACATTTTAAAATAATACCACATGCTTATCATCACAGCTGGTTAAAATTAATATATTAACCCTTAGAGCCCATTCTAATATCAGTTACACTCATACCGCTCAGCACAAAAAAATACATTTTTTTTATAAGATAGCTTTAAAGATATAATATAATGACACTATTTTTCCAACCAATATCAGACAAAATCATACACACAAACATTCATGATGAAAATTAAAATATTTTAACACCTGAAAAGTGCAAGTTTTTTTTGGCATGATACCACAATGCTTTTATGTGTAAAAAACAGTATATTTCATACAAAGTAGATTTTTTGTTTGGATTATTTTAGCCAGCGATTTGTCAATGACTAGCGGCAACATTAATTTTTTATGCATTATTATTTTTTGTGCAAGACCAAATACTCACATTTTTACCGCTCAGCGCATAAAACAAAATATTAAAAAAAAATTAAACATTGACTCACTCCTTATCATACACATCAAATATTCATGTATATTTAAATATTATAACCCTTTAAATGCCAGGTTTTTTGAGAAAAAAATTGCAGTTTGAGTTTAAATGGCACATTTTTTGCAGCATAAGTGCAACAACACAGTGAACAGAGTGTATTTTAGACTTACTGTAGGAGCTGAGCTGGAAATAAGAAGATCAAATAAAAATACAACATCTTGCCAAGAGTCATGCCATATGCATGAACACTGCCCAAACTCTAAATAAACTAGAAAGCACTCGGAGGGCGCAAACCTCCACCAAGGTAGCTCACATATTGCTGTTACATCTATAAGCAATAGTTCCATGATATAGTTAGCCATCATAATATGCCTTGACCCTGAAAATCAACACCTAGCACTCAGAATCATGTTGATATCATTGTTAGTTTGCCAGTTATTAACCCTTTGACTTCAAAACTAAGAAACACATTTGCAACAGATTTATTTGTTGTTAAAATTGTGTTCCTTCCTCTTCATTTAGCAACATTTCAGATTTTAATTTTCAAATTACCCAATCAGAAAGCAGACATGTTGGTCAACCAGCTGGTTGGGTTGCCTCTTAAGGGTCATCCTGGCTATGAACAGATTTTTTTTCATTTCTTCATTTTGTTTTTTGGTATGAGAACATCACAGAGAGCAAACTTTCGATTAGCGATTGACCCAGTTTTCTGAGGAATCATAGATAATTTTTTTTATCATCAAATTTATTTCCATCATCTAAATTAGGATTGTTAGAGGATCTGGAAGTATGTGAAAAGATTTTTTCTTACTACAAAGTATGCTTTTACTGTTTAATTTCTGAGTAGAAATAATTCACTTGTGATTTTTCTAGTTTTCAAACAATTATATTCATGTACAGAAGTGCCACGCATTGGATAGAAATTGGTGTTACAAACATAATTAAAAGAGGTAAGTAAGGGAGACCAGACAAAGATAGGCTTTCCAAATTTTAAATGCTGTGGTAAGGCAGCAAAAAGTCAACCACACGGTTACAATACCAGTCAAAAGGTTAGGCAAAAATGATCATTCATGAATGGCAGTTCTCTGGATCACCGCCAAAATCTAATCATTTTTAAGTTGGGCCATTACCAACATCCCCTGAAAATTTCAGGAAAATCTGTCCAATAGTTTTTGCGTAATCTTGCTAACAAACAAACAAACAGACGGACAAACATACAGGGCCAAAAACATAACCTCCTTGGCGGAGGTAATGAAGAATAAAAAGTGCATAAAATGCGCACAACAGTCCCTAATGTATGCATAAATTTCATATGTGTAAAATGTATGTGTGACTGGAACACCACACTGAGGTACCAAGTGGAAATAAGGGTTTAGATAATAAAAAAACATTGATAAAAAATTCCTTTGAACGTTTTTGATATTGTGGGAATTCTTCAGAGAAATATAACTAATATCCCCCTTTACTAATTTTTTTTTTTCTATTCTTCGGCATATCAAAATAGAAAGTGACATAAGCCAGCAGGTGTTATGTCTATTTAACAACAAAGACTGAAATCTGCCATGAAAATAAAAATGCTTCAGCTTGCATGTGTGCTTTGCTCTTAAAGGGACACTCAACATTTCTAACACCATTTCACTCCAAAGTACACATTCTAACTCACAGGTGTCAAACTGATCCAGTAAAGGGCCACTGTGGCTGCAGGTTTTCATTCCAACCAAGCAAGAGCACAGCTGATGCAAATTATTCAATCAACTGGATTGTCTTTACACAGTTGATTTGTTGGATCAGGTGTATTCTTGCTTGGTTGGAATGAAAACCTGCAGCCACAGTGGCCCTTTACTGGATCAGTTTGACACCCCTGCTCTAAACTGTGCGTTTTAAACCATTTCACATGGCATTTTTGCCAAATTATGGCCACTGAAGGTTGAATTACATGAAATATGTCAATATCCAAACAACAAAACTCTGAGATCTGAATAAAATGACCCCCAACAGATAATGCACGTTGGCTATGCTCATCATTTTGCCAGTCTCTGCCTTTATTTTCAGCAGTATCAGGGTCACACTCCTCTCAGTTTCAAAAGTATCTCACTCAGTGATGAAAAGCTTCCTCTATGACTCATGCACAGACTGTAACACACATTTCTGCTCATCTTTCAAGCATTTGTTGGAAAGATCTTTATTCTGACATCACTACAGGTAAAATAAGCTGTTCCTTTGCATTCATGCAGACGCCTCCGCACAACTTCATGGTACATATGTCTCAATAGTATACAACCACCTGATGAAAGAAAGCGGCTGTGGTGTTTTTCACAAGGGCAGGAGAATGTTTTGAGGAAAGAAAACTGGAGAATGAAACATTTACTGAGCAGGAGCTGCCAGAATCCATCTCAATAAGAGATGAACAGCCTTGAAAATGAAACTTTTTTACCCTCCTAGTGTAGAAGGTAGTTTGTTATTGTACCAGTAGACCTCAGTAACACTGTGTTGTTGTGGTTGGTTTCGGCCTTAATCACTTGTTGTTGCCTGCTGTGCAGCATCTGACATTCTCCTTTTAGTTTGGTTTTACTTCATTCACTCTTCCTGGCATGGTGTTCATTTATTATATCTGCTTAAAAAAATAAACTGATTATATTTTTGCTAGCTGAGAAGTGGAACATGAGGCAAAGGCAATTTACAGAGGAATCTGGGATACAGAGGAGCGGCTTTTAACAAAAGTACGTTTTTTAAACTATTGGGAGTCGTGACAGTGGAGAGTCTCTGTGAAAAGGGGGCAGCATGTAAAGTCTTGGCTCAATGATCCAATGTACATTTGTAGTTTTATGTGGGCCTTGATGTTTCATTGGATGTGGTTATTTTGTGACAAACAATAGTTTGACTTTTCTTTGTCTTCTCTCTCACTGGATTATCATGCAGGTGGTTTCTTGTGGCAGCAGCTGAACATTAGTAACATCATACAACTTGCTATCATTAATTTTACCCTATTACATAATGTCCGTGAAACAGCGCTGTGCTAGGTCCAAAAATTGGACCACCATCTTTTGTGATTTTGAAATGCCTGATTGAAGGCAACAAATACTGCAATTAAAATGATGCCGTTTTTATATCAGAGTGCAATGTGCTCAGATTTTTAGAAGCTCTTTCTGAAAAAAAACCCCCAAAAACATCCCTTATTAACTAGAAATCATGATGTGGCTTTCACTGGAAAGATGATCAGTAACCTTTCCTTTTGCAGTCCCCTAATTGCCAGGTAATAAGATGTAATTGTGGGTAATTACTAGGCAATAACACTGATAATCAGGAGGTAATTACAAATAAAGTAAAGCTGAAATTATTTACAAAAACTCCTTTATTACCTTTAAATTAATCTAAGTACCATGTAGTTCTGACTGTATTAGGATGTTAGTGAATCAGATGTCACTTTGTAAATTATCTGGTTTTTTTGCTTTTAATAAGGTGGTAATTATTGGGAATTACTGGGTAACAGCTTCGTAATAAGGTGGTAACTACATAGCAAGTACTTTATTTTATGCTTTATGGTGGTGTCCATTGTTGTTTTTCTTATTCTGATAGTCTCTTTCTGGTTGTACAGCACTTTGTGTTTTAAAATGTGCTTTATAGATACATTTTGACTTTACTTGATATTGATTTTGACATTATGTATTCTAGCAGGCCTTGCCATCTGTCAGACTTTTACTGTGGCCTGATGAGTCAGTGGGTGAAGCCAGTGCTTGTGAAAATTTTGCAGCACATCATTTTGATCAATGAATTTAACATCAATTTATATAATCAATAAAAGATTTTGATGTTGTTAGTAGTTTTTGGTTCTTCAGTATTTTTGGTATAGATAATTGTGCATAGCTATGTTTTTATAACACATATAGCAGGAGGAAGAGAAGAAAAGGCATTTGACATCAGATGTATACAAGAAGGATTTTCAAAGATGAAAATGATCTACAGCTGCAGTTTTGACCCCGCAGGTGAAAGTACTTTCAGTTCTGCAACCAGGAATGGTACACTCAAGCTTACAAAGTCAGACAAGTGTTTCATGTTGCACCACTGGAAATACTTTTGATTTACAACAGACTGACCTGATGTTTGGTGTCATGCTGGGTTTTCAGACATGAATCACTCAACAAAGGCAGCAACAGAGCATGACAGGACACAGAAACAATGATGCTTTTAACAACTTGTTTTGGCAAACAAAGTGCACAGTGGAGGTGAGAACAGAGCATGTAACTCACAGAAAGAAGCACAGGTCTTGTCATTTGAATAACAGAAGCAGGGCTGCGCCTAATCATCTGGTTTTAAATACATGCTGGTTGTTTGCCACTGGTGTACAGAACATTTCCACTCACTTAATATTATCAAGCTACTCATCAGTCATATCTCTAATTGAAGTTATACTTGAAATAAGTGGGGCTGATGTTCCATCTGCGAGCTGCTACAAGCCCTCATATAAACAATCTAAGTCAGAGTATCCAACTTGACTGACAGAATTCAGCAGGGAAAGAGCATCTGACACAAGAAGAGCTCAAATTGGCGCACCATGTCCCCAAAGGACACTGAAATAGGAACAGAAAATCAAACTATCAAACTTATTTTGTCTGTGAAGTAAACAGGCCTCACATCCAGTTAGGACAAATGTTCTATAAACTTGTGCAGATGGATTCTCTGGCTTATTATATAAAGTCAACTGTCACGTTGAACATGTCACAGGAGGGAGATGGAAATTTAAAAACTCTTCTGGTAAAAGTTACATCAACCAAAGTCAGAGAAACTCAGTTGCTCACCTCTCATCTCTGGTTGAGGCTCTCCCATCAAGGCTGAGGATGCTGTTTGCTCTCAAACCAAAATGACCAACCTATCAACAGAATAGAAGAAGAACGAGTTGAATAATATAAACTGACAGTTATCGTCTATGTCTTTATTTCAGGACACTGGTTTGGCTCCCTTTACGAACAAACGCCATAGTCCTGCACAAGACACTGCTTTGAGTCCTTGTCTGCAACCATTCAGCATATCTCTGCTGTTAGCATCTGCTAGTGTTATGAGCATTCTTGATTATTTGCTGGCTGATACTCAGTTCCGCCCACAGAAATGGCTGAGCAGATGCCATTTAATAATATTCATGTGTAGGAAATACCTGTGATTTGCGACTAATGTAAAGGCTGTAGCTCTTGAAGTGGCTGTCCCAGTTTAACTGTGGCCTGTGGCTCTTTTACCCCATGTCATTCCACTCACTCTCTCTCTCTCCCCATTTTTCAACTGTATTCACTGTCCTGTCCCTCAAATGAAGGCATTAAAAGTAAAGAAAGAAAGGAAAGATGTATAAATAAAAGCCTGTATTAACATAACATTTGCATGCTGGATACGTAGCTTGAGTGCTGAGAACATTCACCCCCAGGGCAGCATTATTGCTGACATAAAATCAAAAGTGTAGACCTTATCCTGGCTGAACAAAGATTGTACTAACTGTTGTATTGTCAATGGTCCCATCTACAGAATGAATATTACAAAAATATACTCTTTTTTTCTGCTTGAATAGGAAATATTGAGTATTTTGGTTTGATATAATATAAAAACCATCCGTTATCTATATTATCTTATCCCTTTCGGGGTCACGGAGGGCTGGAATCTACAACCATTACCGCTCCCATAACCTTAGGGCAATTTAGATTTACCGAGCAACCTAATGAGCATGTTTTTGTGCCTGGAGAGAACATGCAAACTCCCCACAGAAAAGCCCTGACTGACTAGGGGTTTGAACCAGCAACCTTCTTGCTGTGAGGCACCTGCACTACCTCCTTTCCCACATTCTGCCCTAATAGGAAATCATGGTCTAAATTAGGACGGACCAGGTTTTTACTAACCTTCATGGACGCCTCCATAACTGTGGGTCCCAGAAAGCTTTTCCCTACATACCCCCTTATGGGTGGCCTAGCTGATATACAACGCATGTTACCGGAGGATACCTCTAGAGGGCAAACCTAAGGCTTTATACAACTACCTGTTGTGTGAGAAGTAAACTGTAAATATGGCATTGATGATGGTAATTCTAAGAGTAAAACTAACAAAATAAATAGCAATAATCACTGTCATCATCAGATATGTGTAGGCAACTGATTACCATTTGCATTGTTTTTCTATTATATAATTTCAAAAACTGTCTTGGTGTTACAGTTTAATGAAAGACCATGTTAATTGATGACTTTCAGCCAACTGATGTTAAAGCAGCATCGAGCCAAAGTGAGAAGGACACGTAGGCTGTGCTATGCACCATCGAAGTTGAACCAAAACAAATTGGCTTGGTTCTGGAAAAGTAAGTTGTTGTCAATAAATTGAATAAAGCGCAAAATCACTTTGTGTTGTTCTTATATGACCTTAAACTGTTTAAATGGCATCATGCGCAGCAATATGTAGTCATTGCTTCCATGCTGACTGATTTCTTTGCAGATCCACAGCTGATCTCTGTTGCTGCAGCTTGTGTAAAAACTTATGCCATGTACTTTATACAAAAATCCAGAACTATCCCTTTAAGGCAAAACATTGGTTCTTTAAAGTCTTGTACTCCTAATTAGCTTTAACCTCGCAAGACTGGATCACCTGTTTTCTAACTCAAAACTTGTATTTTTTCATTATTCATGAATTCTTACCAAAAATGTAGTGAGTTATACAACAGCAGCATGACTGTGTTTGTCGTTGTGTTCCAGAAAACGTGGACATCATTGTAGTGATGGATTTACTGATCCAGAGATAATGTAACCAGACAGTGACCTTAACCAGGAAACAGAGGGAGAAAGAGAGAGCGCAGGTGCTGACCGGGGCAAAACAGGAGGGAGGAAAAAAATAGTGAGAGCAGAGGTACGTCTCTCAAAAGCTTTGAAAACAAGCCAAAACCTCAATTTCTTTTGAAGAATAAATCATGGTAAGAATGAGACATGATTTGGTTTGATAGGCAAGTCCAGAGAAACTGAGTGTAGAGATGAAAAATACCAATATGACGAAGTAAAGAAAGAGGTTTATTAAAGGTTAAAGTGAATCAGACACCTCTGCCCTCATGATATCAGGTCGAACTCTGGAGGCTCTCATATACAGTTTGGATTCAGATCTCCCTATTCCTTTTGAGGAAAGTCTGAGAGAAACAGCGTAGTGAAAGCCTTTTATAACCTTGTAACCTTTGTTCTCACAGCAATAATTGAGCAATGCTTAGGTTTAAGGATAATTCATATTTCTTTGCAAAGACCACACTCTTCCCTCTTTCAGCCTGTTTTACAACTCTCACCACACACAAATTTGTCACTCTTACAGCGTTCACACGTGCAATAAAACCCTGAAACTATCCAGACTTGCTGATGAGCTGTATGTGTGAAACGCAAAAGGCAGCCCATCTGCTTTAAGACTTGATGGTCAGTTTCTACACCAAACTCACAGAGTACACTACAACGGGGGAGCACTGCTCTCTGAAAGCTCTGAACATGTTCGGACCCGACGGTATCATGTGGTTCTCCTGGAAAGAATCAGACTTTTGCTCTCTGAAGGAGGTCACCGTGCTGATACAACCCAGAAATTTCAACCCGAGCCAGTCACCATGTGGAGCTGTTATCACCATGGCAACCAGAACAGCATCTTTTGGGCCCTGCGGGAAGTTTCAGGGACAAAATGCGTAAAAGGCTGCCAAAGATGTTCACTAAAGAATGAAATATGTATGCTTGAATCTGCTGCTAAAACAAGAACTGGCAAATGCACTGAACCCTTTAATGCCTGAAAAAACAAATTATAGGCAGAAAATTCTAATTTTTTGAGGCTGAAATGTTTATTTCACTTTCTACTGAAATCCTAAAAAATCTAAATTTCCATAGAATTTAACATATATATTTTTTTGTATCTCATTTGATACATTAGGTGTTTTTGGCAACTGATAATCCATGTGAGGACATTTTTATCATTCATCTGACTGCATTCATATTTATCAACTATGATCCAAAAGGCATTAAAGGGTAAAATTCTGTTTTTACAGAGACTTGAATGTTTGAGCAGGAAGGTGATGCTAAAGACTATTGGAAGACAAATGACATCATCAGTTTAGCTGCATTGCCACCAAGCAGTCTGGTTCAGTTTGACTTGGTAGGACATGCATACTCCTCCAAAACGGCGCCCTCGCTCACATGCACAAGCGCCGCTGATTCATGACCATAAAACCACAGACTCAAAACCCGTCCTCAGCACATTGTTTTTGTTTTGCACTATGCCAAGTCATGTCTCACTCAGTAGTAAGAAAACACCAAAACATTATCATAGTAAAGTTAAAAAACAAACAAACAAACAAACATGGCAACTTAGTTAGTACTCACAACTGTCATGCTTCTCTGCCATTCCCCAGCATACTTGGATCCCTCTTAGCTCGGCTATGTGAATTGAATCAGGGTCTGTGCACGCTGGCAAAATGTAGAAGGTGAAGCAGAACGGCAGTATGGTATTTGATTGGTTTAATAAATTCGGTCTGAATCGCTGTGACTGGTTGGTGTTTCCCTGGTTTACTCCTGCTGTAGACAGCAGCTATTTTTCGCTGTCTTTTAAGAACACATCATGCATTAATTGCCATTGGGACATAACGATCATTTTAACCAGTACAACAAAAAGTGTATCTAAATCTGATTACCAACCCTGCCTTTAAGTGAAAGTAGAGCTGGCCATGGAAATACGAACGAGGGTGTACTGGTCCAAATCATCCAAACTGTATTATACCAAACTAGACTACTCAGTGGAAATGAGGCATTTGGGGTCTTTGAGAAGATTGTCCTCTTTGTAATACAAGAAAAATGGAAAAATTATTTCCTGATTAGTTAAATCAAATCCTCCCCGTCCCAAAATGCCTTTCTATCATTTCAAATGACTCTGGCCATTCTCTTTTGACCTGTGGCATCAACACGAAGGCATTTTTGCCAAGAAAACTTCTTCCCAAATCCCCCTCTTCCTTCATTCTGATGCTTGGTTTGAGTCTCAACACATCTGCTTGCTTAAGTCTACACAGTTAAATGCCCTGATTTGCTGCCATGTGATTGGCTTATAAGCTATTTGTTATAAGAGCAAGGGGCCAATGAGTGTAGATGGGCGGCAGTGGCTCAGTCCAGAAGGACTTGGGTTGGGAACCAGAGGGTGGCCGGATTAAGTCCAGATCAAACCATGCTGGAAAGCTTCCTCTTCTTCTTTAACCCTTTGACTGGCGTTGTAACCGTTCGGTTGACTTTTTGCTGCCATACTACTGTATCTAAAACTCTGAAAGTCCATTTTTGTCTGTTTTTCCTTAGTCACCACTGAATAGCCTTTGAAACAACAACATGTATCCACAGGGTGGAACTGTCATAATTTTTTGAAAACCAAAGAAAATCAGAAGTGAATCGTTGCTGCATAGCTCCTCAAAAATCTAACAGTAAGAGCAAACATCGGAGTAAGAAGACATCTTTTCACATATTTCCAGATACTCAACAATCATAATTTAGTTGAGGGAAATAAATGTGATGATATAAAATGTATCTATGATTCCTCAGAAAACTGGGTCAACCACTAAATATCTAAATTTTGCTCTCTGAGATGTTTTCATACAAAAAACCCTCAAAAATGTTGTTACAGAGATGAAAGAAATCCATTCATGCCTAGGACACCCCTTAACAGGCAAGCCAACCAGCTGGCTGACTAACATATCTGCTTCCTGATGAAATGCTGCTAAATGAAGAGTCAGGGATACACTAGAAACTAAAGGGTTAAAGATTATTTTTTGGGCATTTTTTGTGCCTTTATTGATAGGAGAGAGAGACAGTGGATAGGCTTGTGAAAGGGGGTGAGGGAGAGTCGGGGGAGGACACTCTGCAGGCTGGCCACAGGCTGGATTGAAACCCAGGCTGGCAGAAATAAATATATATGGGTTGTGCCTGTTTGCTTACCACCATGCCAAACAAGCATCCCTGAAAGCTTGTTTGGTAGTTGAAGAGGTGCCAGCTGACTTCCTGGGCACTGCTTAAGTGCCCTTGAGCAAGGCCCTTAACCCCAAAACTGCTCTGTAGTGCTTTTTCTGGAGCAGCAAGCCATCACTTTGACATCTCTCCATTAATGCATGATTGCAGGACCTGTTTGTGCATGTGTATCCCAGCCTTTGTGTGTGTAGCGTGTCCAAACAACAGAGTGTAAAGAATTGGACTTCCCCATTAATAAAGTATATCTTCTTCTTAGAGGGCAAAGGATACAAACACCCCAACACTTGCTCAGTCAAACACAAGCTTGAAGTCATTCTAAATGACTTTCATAAGTCACTGCATTGTCACCTAGATTTAGCATCCAGACTCATTTATTCTCCCGCCGCTGAAAAGAAAATATATTCGCTAAAATATTACAGAAAACTTCTACAAGAAAAATAAGCGAGTGCTCATGAAAAGACTTATGGCTGAAGTGACATAATACTGTTTGAAAAACGGTTCGAGGCAAAACGACAAACAGGTAGGAACAGAGGGAGAGAGCGATAAAGGAAAAGGAGAGTGGAGAGCTGAAGATGGAGATGGATGGATGAGGCGGAGAGATGCATCATGGAGGAAAAGAGACCCTCAGGATATTTGTATGGAGGAAAGAGAAATGTACCAAGCCCAAAAAAAAGCAGGAGAGGCAGAGATGGATGGGTGAGGGCAGAGAGGAGCTACAGGAGGACAGGTGAGGCAGATGGATACATGGTTGTGGGGGGGGGGGGGGGGGGGGGGGGGGGGGGGGGGCGCAAGTCAGGCAGCGTGTGGCCCTCGTTGTGTCCCCGCAGGTTGTAGAGCCAGGCAGACAGCCAACTGCTCAGGGAAGATGGGGGGGGGATTCCAATCCAATCAGCTGTAATGGAGTCAATGGTCACTGTTCACTCCTGCTAAATTGCTATGGCCAACTGCCTCAGACCACTCACATGCACACAGACATGCACACAGATCGCTCGCTTCCCCAGCAGCTGTAGTATATCCTGATAACAAGGAGAGGACGCATGTGTGAGTCTGTCTGTGTGTTGTTGTCCTTGTGTGTCCAGGACTGGAGCACAGAGGGGGAGGTCTGTTTTATGTTTTTGGTTTCGTTCACGTCTGCTGCAGTAAAACAGATTATTGATCATATCTGAATTTAAGGATAAGGGTTTTTGAAGCTCTGCCTGCTGCTTGATGAGAGAACAGGTGAAGAAAGAAGGATGAAGCAGCACCACATGTTGACCTGAGCTGGAGTGTTTTTATGTATCACAATAAAGGAAAAGTTATATGAGGTACGGCTGTTGAATAATGAGACTGCACTTATGAAGAGGAAAACCACACGGTTCACAATCATACTGAGTGCCGTACCATACCGTCTTCTTCCTCTTATCCGTGATCTCGGTGGCAGCAGCCTGAGCAGAGAAGCCCAGACTTCCCTATCCCCAGCCACTGTGTCCAGCTCCTCTGCGGTTCTACTCCGAGCCCCTCCTGGATGACCAAGCTTCTCGTCCTATCTCAAAGGGAGAGCCCGGACACAATGCGGAGGAAACTCATTTTGGCCGCTTGTACCCGTGATCTTGTTCTTTCCATCACTACCGTCCCTAAAGGTAGCTTCTGCAGCCGAGGATCGGACAGCCAAGGTCCCCGCCTTCAGCTTGCATCGTACCTGACCACTTTGGCCCCTTCCATGGGTGGTGTCCCATGTCCGGGCCAGGGAAACGAGACATTCATTTTATAATCCATGTCTGAGCTAAGTTTTGTCTGGGCCCTCCCCGAAGACCTGTTTGCCTTGGGTGATCTTACCAGGGGCATTAAGCCCCTGACAACATGGCTCCTGGGATTATTGGGACATACAAATTTCCCCGTGTGGGACGAATAAAGGTATATTCTATTCTATTCTATTCTATTCTATTCTACAAACCCCTCCACAGCGCTAAGGTGGTAGCTCAGGGGAGTGAGTTATATATGTTAAAAGGTAGGATATGTTGTTAAGCTGGAAAAATACTTGCTGTAAACTACGCAGATGTGTTCGATGATGACGCATGCCACACGTCCTCTGCGTCGATTCTGCGCGTCAGCTGTGCACGTCATTCAGAATTAACACGACACAGATGCAAGCTGTAGTCTACACGTCACCAGTAGTATCAGTGTAGAGGCAGATGAGAGATGACGGATTGATCACAGCAGCAAAAACAACTAAAACAAAGTTTTTCAAGACAAAATGATAAATCAAGACGACAGTTATCAACACCTTATAATGTGTGAGACTGTACAGACACAAACATGTCTGTTCATCTGGCTGATTAGAGAAAAATTCTCCTTTCGAAGTCAGGAAGCAAGGAAATGAGTTTGGTGTATAAATTGAACAAGTGACTGTGTACATTGGTGACTTGGATTTGACTTTGTCCATGGAAGTGTTTGTGTTAGCTTAGTTTCTTTTGGCTGTATTTTCTCATGTATAAACTAATGAAGTCTTCTTTGATATGATGATTAATAAAAGTGAAGCATTGAAGGGCACACTCTGCTTTTTCCAGTGCTTTGACAACAACATCTATTAGCACACTCAGCTGTAAGACATCATCCAGCACAGAAATTCATTACATCAAGACAGTTCCAACAGTACAAGGGGGAAAACATCAAAGAAACCGAGTTCAGATGATACCGATGGTGAGATTTGACATTCATTTGACGTTCATTTTGTCACTTTTAGTCTCAGAGTTAGTGCCATGTTTGCAGTGTACTTCTAACACAACAGGAAGTTAGTTATAATCTTAGGTCTCTTGCACCCTCTAGTGGTATCCTCCAGTAACACGCATCACATACAGGCAAGTATACAAACAAAACACACATGATGCTAAAACATGAATGCAAGGACAAAATGTAAGTATATGCTGACTTAAGTTTACATTGGTGTTTTAAGTTCACTGCAAACGATTGAAGTGCTTGGGTTTTCGCTAAGGCGTTGGAAAATGATCAGCTTGAAAGCTGAGCAACCCATGAACTTGAAATTTTTAGTGAAATTGATCAAACCAGCAGACAAATCTTCATGCATTAACTGAGGTTTTGAAGGGCACAAAAGATTTTATGAAGGCAGAGAGAAAGAGAGAGGATGTCAAAGATGATGAATATTCTCTCTGCCATGCACTTCAAAGGTCATAATCATCCTTCTAAAAATTGTGTTTTCATCTCGGTTTATTCCAAACTGTCTCAACGAATGTGCTTGCATTATCGCTTATGATCAGGAGTAAAAGGTTCTGGAAAACTCTTGCTGACTCTTTTGTCATGTTCAAATTTTCATGCAAAATTTGACGCGCTGCCTCTTTTTCAATGAAGACCATTTTGCTACCATTCTTATACCAAGTCGTCGATTTTTAACATTTTGTTTAATTATTTTTATATTTTCAGAAAGTTTTGATGTGCGTGGCCACCTAGGACGTCAATAAAATATGCACCACATACAGTGCATGCACCTGAATGTCTTTACACCATCAGTAATTCAAAGAGCAGCACACAAATGAAAATATATGTGGAAAAAATAAAAATAAAAAATAATTATAGATTAAAAAAAAGAAAAAAGAGTAGACTGTCTAGTGGCACAGTAATCTTTGAACCTTGATTTTTTTCATTTCCATAATTGTGTGAGGGCCTTGATGCGTGTGAAATTAACATACGTGCAATCAAACTCATTAACTGTTGAGCAATTGTGTTGAGAGTCTCTTTACTAAAATGTCTTGCTATGGGAGATTTTGTATCATTGTTGTGTACAGAATATTTGTATTTGCTTGTTGTTTTTTTTAAATCACACATTGTTTTTTCCAACATAATGAAAATTGCATTTTAACAAATTCTTACACTGGATCATGTGAGGACAAATGACCAAAGTTTCCAAGATCAACAGCAAAGCAACAGCCAAACTCAGAGAGGTTAGAAAGTGCAATCCTCCTCATGTTCAAATAGGTGTAAAAAATACAGATTTTTAAAAAACTCTGAACGCCGGCTTTGAAAAAGTTTGAAGAGGATGAGCAACTGTTGAACACATTGTTCGCTCTCAAAGCCCAGCTGAGAGCCAGTGATCTGAAAAGAGAAAAATTCAAGAGGGTTACTTCAACTCTTCTAGCTTTTTGACTTTATCCTCAAACAGCTCAATTGCAAAATTTGTTGCGCTTCCGTGTATGAAGTGACTTTTATTCATATTTGCAAATCATAAACTCAAAGATCACATTATTTCTAATTTGTTTGCTGAGTTCATGAAATAATAACCTTCCCAAAATGCCTGCATCTCAAAAGCAAAACTCTCTCTACAAATATTCTCTCTGAAAGGTTCTTACACACAACGTTTCTCTTTGAGGTCTATCAGACTTATAAAGACCTTTTGTATTCAAACATCAAATTGAATTTGGTTACCTGTCAAATACTTCTTCAGATATATGCAATCTTGGATTGTAGTGAACTCCAGAGCAGTTTTCAAGCTAGAATAAAGCATTTCTGTCCTGCCTAAGAAGTGGGCAGGTTGAGGGAATGAACATACTGTACTGAGGTATTGAATTTTATTTGTTGGTGACTTTGTGTCGTCCAGGCTGTTTTCTAGAGGACTGTCTTTGAACTCAAAAGACAAATACAGACACAACTGCTTCTTATTTTTGTCAACAGACTTTCAGATTTATTTTTACTCCTCAAAATATGCAATAATAAATTTTTTTTTTTTTTTTTAAATAAGACAAACGAGACAAAAGTGTTCATGAAACTGGACTACACTCAGAACTACAAAGCGAATACTAATATATATGTGTGTGTGAGTGTGTGTTTATTTGACCTAAATATAGCCAAAAAACGAGGGATAATGTTCTACTAGAAGAGCAGGATTTGAAGGTATTGCTGATTTGCAGAAACTTTTGGAAGAGTTACTACAGCCAGCCAATGAGTGGTCGTGTTTGAGATGACTTGTCAATGTTTTTGTGACTGAACAATCCCATTAATCCCATAAATTTAGTGGAAAATGGCTTTTAAACAATTGTTTCCTTTGATAATCATCGTGCACCAAAAGGTTACAATCCAGTACTTTACTTATTGGCCCACAGTTGAACTTCTGTCTGCTGTTGCACAAACACTTTTTTGTGTTACTGGGGGAGTTGGATGGCCTTACAAACAGGCTGTGATCAACAATGTATGCAGGGCAGAGGCCAACAAGAAAAGGCCTTCCTGTGGTACAACATGTTAGAATCGTTATGCTACCCCTCAGGCCGCACTGTGCTGTAAAAATATCCCTCATCAATAGTCCGTGGCCCCGGCTGGTGTATCTGCTCCCATTCTGGATAATGATCAGCACGGCAGCAAATAAAATCAGACTGCTCAAACACAGAACCCAGGGACACCGGGCAGCGTGCAGCTTCCCAGGGTCCAAAAGTCAGAGATAGCAGAGTAATTAGACACTTCAGAACGGCATCATGTGTCGAATTATGACCTGGACGACCACAGACAGTCTTATTAATGTCTGCTCACGCTGCTCTCCTCCGGTAACCCCGACTTTGTTGCTCCTCGTTAGCATCTTGGCTTAATATCAGAGTGCATTTCAGGCAAGAAATATGGCCGCTTTATTGTTTTTAATTAAATACACATTTTGCTCAATTTCCCCCTCATTACCACATGCTGCGAAGAAAGGAGGAGAGGCAGCAATTTCCAGGACCTTTCCTGCTCTAGGGTGTAAATTTGCGGTGATTTAAAACTACTTCTGGACAAATGGGGAGCAAACAACATTAGAGGCTTTTTATGGGGTGCTTTCGGGACAAATGGTGTATTAATATCTGACTGTCCAATCGTTAAGTGAGGACCCAGGGTGCTAGTGCAAGACCACCTACAAAAACTTGACTCCACCTGAAGTTATGAGCTCTGGAGGAGCTTCAAAGTCAGCGACATGTCAGGAATTAAAATTAGTTTTAGTAAAAATCTTTGGGGGAACTTCAGTTTCAATGGATGCGTGTGGCTGATGCATGTGTCAGCTCTGGCTCATGATGCTCTGGCTCATACCACACCGTTATGTGTACTTTGTTTTGGCTGTATTTATCCACAGCCTCTGCAGTTTTGCCTCTCTCCTCAATAAGGAGCTTCAATAGAAAGTTTAACCACAAAAAAATCTCCCAACAAGTGACTTGATTCATTGAAAAAATGACATGAAAACTTTAAAATACAAGCAATATCACACTTTCTTCTCGCTAACACAACTATTCTCTAAATTATTAACATAACTTTCTCACAAATACACACACAATGGATGAATGCTGTCAACATGACTGCTCACTCGTAAATCTTATGATTCAAGAGCAGTAAGGTTATTTCTCTCTATTATGGCTCATGTTAAAGTTCGGCTGCAAACATTTTTTCTCCTCTGGTCAAATTAAGTCGCTACCGCGGTGATCATCAACTAGTGGCCAAGGGGCCACATCAAGCCCCCTACAGCTTCCCATCTGGCCCCAATCAAGCATCAAATTCTGAAAATGTGAAGAGGAGAAATATGTAACAGCTTTAAAGACATTTCTTTGTCATTTTGTCTCAACGAGTATTGTCGCAACCCCCTAAAACAATTGCAGTTGAATGGTTTTATCAGTAATAACTTCATGTTTGTCTTTCAAAATCCACCTGTCGACCAGTATTAGCCAGTATTCAACAAGGAGTATGAGGGTTTACAGTCACCCCAGTGGTAATAAACATGACAGCCCCAGAATGGAGTAGCCAAGTTATTTATATCGACCTTATGTGGCTGGCAGCAGTTTGGGAGTAAGGGACTGATCTCACTTTTTAAGGCTAGATACAAGATACATTCACTTGAGTAAAAATAAGAATATTGACCTAGTATGTTAATTAGACCAAAATATTATGGATGCAAGATATTGTATTTTTGACAAGATGTTCAAATGCATTATCACGGATAACATTATTTTTAGTCATAAGCCAAACATGTTTTGGCAAGAGTTTGTTTCATGAAGTGGCTCATGTTCTGTAGGGCAGTAGCATCCACCTAATACATTATCTGATTGGCCTGTAATGAATGTGACTGACAGATTGATTGTCCAATCAACTGCTGGATATGCTTTTGAAAGGTTCTGCCCATCCCCAAAGACTTTCTATGGGCTCTGTCCCAGCTGGACTAGTAAAATGTATTGAGCTGTCCATGTGGTGTGTCAGGTGACACACCACATGACCTTCCAGTTTTGGAAATACTAACCCTAGCACTGATGTACTGTCTCCTTGAAGTGAAGTTAAAGACTATGAATTTGCTATTTGTTTGTAATATGACAGTAATAATGGTGCGATATTGCACTTTGACAAACTACATACTGTTCACCAGTGTTTTGAGAAAAGGGCAAGACAAAAATGAAACCAAGAAAAAAAGGCAACCTACTTGCCCCTCTTTCACTGTCCTGAGACAACCCTCAGCGTTGCTCATGGTGTAATTGAAAGAGAAAGCCAGATGTGCAGTGGGAAGCGGCCAGGATAGGAATCAATAGTTCCCTGCTGTAGTAAGAAGAGAGACAGACAGGTGAGAAGGACAAAGACAGCCTGACAAGACAGTGATAGCACCAGGCAGTGAGGCTGACACAAGCACAGAAAGGTGGAGCAAATCATGAACACATGTTCTGGATGAACAATGCCACTAGAAAAAGGGTTCCCACTTATCCACCTTTCGAGTTCAGAGGGTGGCTTTGGCTGCAGGGGTGAAACATCAAGGGTTATTATTGATTTTTTTCAAACACTTCAACAAAGTACAGTAATAGTAACAGCTCAGAGCTGAGACCATGATTAAAACCATGTTAGTGTCAGCATGAGGTTTTCTCTCGCTTTGAAACCAATGCTTAGCATTTAGCAATTAACAGGTTTAGTTAGTGTGAATTTGTGGATTGTGTGATTTCCCCAGGGGAGCAATCAGGCTGGAGATGAGACTAAAGGAAAAGCAGAAAGGTGAGGAAAACTAAGCACCATAAAGTAATTGTTGTGGGTTTTTATCCCGGAAAACTGGTCCTTGTCCATCTGGTTCGTGAGTCCACTAATGAGGGGCTGTGGCAGAAGAGATACAACCATAATATGGTAACCTCCTCTCACTAATTAGAACATCTTCTGTACTTGACTTACAGCCTCGTTGAACTAGAGTCATTTAGTAAACACTCAGATTGGAGTGTTTAACAAAATGGCAGGCACTTAACTGTTTTTACCCTTTGACTAAAAGTTACATTTGTCCCTCTGTGTAGAGCTGAAACTTCTGTCTAATGAACACTTTTTACCTTCTGTAAGACGAAATCCTGGACAGTATATAAAAAGGACATGGTGTTAGTGGTGCTGCTGTACCTGCGGAAGTCAGAGGAGACATTTATGCTGCATTTCCACCAATCAGTCCAGTTCAGTTTGGTTTGGTATGGCATGCAATTACAGGTGTTTGCACTGTTAGATGAGGACAAAAGGTACCCAAATAACTGTACTGTGCAGTCCCACTCTTGGGGAACTCACTGAAGGGGTGCCAGGCGTACCAAACCAATCCCAAAATGTGGGGCTAAAAGTGCTGCAGTCTTTTGAATGGCCACAAAATTTCCCATGTGAGCGCAGCAAATACAAAAATATATACCTGTCCATGTTCAAATTGTCCATGCCCCACCTTTTAAAAGGAATCAGTTCCTGTCATGGTATGAGTCTGATTCTGATATACTTGTTTTCCCGGTTAATTGTTGGATAAAATGTCTGACGGAGAGGTTTCCTTAGACAAGGTCAAATACTATTAAATATTTCTAGGGGTTGGATCAGTAGTTGAACATTTAGACGTCTTTACATGAAGTTTTTCCACTTGCTGACTTTTAACAGGTCTATTAATGATGTAGTAATTGACGGTTGGCTACAGCAAACACAAAAACATTATCCTGTCTTTTAGAGGTAAAAATAAAAAATCAATGAAAAACTTTGTTATTCAGTTCTTTTTGGCAGAAACACGCTTTTTCATGATTTGTCCTCATCATTATTTGATCAAAGTGAGAGAGAAGGAGTGTCAAAGGGAATCAACATAAACTTTTAAAGAGACAAAGAGAGGCACCTTTTGCTGTTATTTGTTACTTCATATCAACAGAATTTGTGTTTTTGTTCTTTTATAATGATTTCGTCAATCAAATTAGACTAAAGCTTTCAGCACAGCTCTTGTTTCCTTTGTTGTAGTGCTTATCAAAATAAATAAAACTAGACGTGACTCTCATGTGAAAGGATGAGGATAATGGTGATCATAAATCCTTTAACTATTCTCATATTTTTACCTTATTTTGTCTTGTTCTTCACTTGCAGCTTTTCCTCTCTCTGTTTCTAATGGATGCTTCAGCTTCACAATTCAGTGACTTGATGTCACGCTTACTAGCCTGCTCCCTGATCATTTAGCCTGCAGCATAAACCTGCAGGCTTTCAATCCATCCATCCATCAATACCTCTTATCCCTGTCAGGGTTGCGGGGGGACTGGAGCATGGGATAGGCAGGGGGCACAATGGACCAGTAAACGGTTGACTGCAGGGCCACATAGAGACAGACAACCATTCACACACTCACCCACACCTAAATGTAAGTTAGAGTCACCAGTTAACCTTACGTGCATGTGGGAGGAAGCACGAGTACCCAGAGAAAACCCTCACATGCACGGGAAGAGCATGCAAACTCCACACAGAAAGGCCCTGACCAACATGGGGTTTTAACCAGCAACTTCTTAGCTGTGAGGCGTTTGCACTACCTGCTGCAGCACTGGGATGTGCCACCATGCGGCCCCGTGACGGATTTAAGCTTAACTAAACATGACAGACGTATAATGTCTTTGCATATTTTCAAGTAAAGTACTTAAGTTCAGGTGTTGAACAGCATTCAAAGACCAATTATAAGTCAATAGAAGTATGACCAAGGAAAGGCTCTAATGTCTCAGTCTTTTAGAATAGGCCAGCTGCACAAGTATGTGGGCCGTGGACCACTCCTGACCTGACCTAGCCTGATTGTGGGGCACTTGTTGCACCACTCATAGTTTTATTTTCTTTGTCACTGCTCTAAAACAAAACACAAAACATCATCTGTATTGGTTTCATACAAACTCATTCCTGCTGCCCTCCAACCAAAGTCAGCAAACTCCTGATTATCTGGTGGTCCTAGAGATTTATTAAACGGATCACCCTGCGGTGCAAGGTGTACTGAGTGTCATTTTATTCTCTCAGAAAAGGATCAGGGCTGCATGACCCGAAATTGTTAGTATTAATTATGTTCAATATTTACAATCATGCATCGTGATGTGTGTGGAGTACACCGAGGACAGAGGAAAATGTCTTCAGTGTTTTGTCACATGGAAAAGAGTAAAGCAGGGATCAGGGAGCAAGCTGGCTGAAGCAGGAAGCAAATGTAGGCATGGCAACGAGACTAAATGCGAAGCATAGAGCTAGACGAACTTCAGAAATGGAGAACCAACTTGTTGTGGCAAAATACAACCATTTATGCAATGTAACTGTATGTCAAACAGACTAAAGAGGCGCCAAGAGAGACCCAAAACACAACGGCCAAAGATGTCATAGGAAGCTAATCACTAATCGCATTTAACTTCAATTCCTCCAGTCAGCCATGTTTGTTTACCCTAAAGTCAAGTTTGATCATGTAAGATCACAAGCTGTGAGAGTACAGACCCTCGTTGTTGGGGAGATCTTAAAAATGTTTGTGTGTTCTAAGCCTAACCTTGCAGCCAAATCCAATTCAAACAATTCAGTTGACTGAAACATTATTTGGTTTATTGCTCTTGAAAGATACACTGCCTGGCCAAAAAAAAAGTCCCACCAGGGTTTAACTGAGCAAATAAGTATTAACCTCCTACTGGATAATTACCTCATGGGTGATTATCTTTCAGCTGGCAACACGTTATTAAACCCCAGCTGATGCAATGAGTAGCTTCTCATTTCTTAAACAACCATGTCGAAAGACACGTGCTGTGGTTGTGGAAAAGATGTTAGTCTGTTTAAGAAGGGTCAAATCATTGGCATGCATCAAGCAGAGAAAACATCGAAGGAGATTGCAGAAACAACTAAAATTGGGTTAAGAACTGTCCAACGCATTGTTAAAAACTGGAAGGACAGTGGGGAACCATCGTGTTTGAGGAAGAAATGTAGTCGGAAAAAAATCCTGAATGATCATGATTGGTGATCACTTAAATGTTTGGCCAAATCAAATCAAAGAAAAACAACAGTAGAACTCAGGGGTATGTTTAAAGCAGCACTAAGTAAGATTCCGCCTTTTAGCTCTCTAGGGGCCTCTATGGTTGTTGAGTGGAACTGCGCAGTTACAAAAACAGAGCTCCTCACACCAGCGTGCATTTGTTGACATACAGAGGGAGGACAAGCGAGCCGATAGAACGTCCCGAGAGACAAATAAACCATGTGGACTGATAAGGTACAGTCTGATCATGTTTTTTAGTTTGCAGTTTTTTAGTGTGGAAGTGTTCCTACCGTCCACATTGAAGTTACAGAGTGCCAGCGAAGGTGATACAGACCCCCTCAGACCATTCAACCTGTTGTAAGGGGATGTACCACCACAATGATTCTAGAAATATCATATTAGGGTGGAAAAACTACGTAGTGCTGGTTTAATAGTGAAAGTAAGAGCATTTCCACATGCACAATGCGAAGAGAACTCAAAGCATTTGGGACTGAACAGCTGTGCAGCCTTAAGAAAATTGGACTCTGGAGGACTGAAAGAAGGTCATGTGGTCTGATGAGTCCAGATTTACCCTGTTCCAGAGTGATGGGCGCATCAGGGTAAGAAGAGAGGCAGGTGAAGTGATGCACCCATCATGCCTTGTGCCTACTGTACAAGTGCACAGTGCTGTGATTTGGGGTTGCTGCAGTTGGTCAGGTCTAGGTTCAGCAACATTATGGCCCAATGAATATACTGAATGACCAGGTTACTCCATCAATGGATTTTTTCTTCTCTAATGGCACGGGCATATTCCAAGATGACAATACCAGGATTCACTGGGCTCAAATTGTGAAAGAGTGATTCAGGGAGCACGAGACATCATTTTCACACATGGATTGGCCACCACAGAGTCCAGACCTTAAACCCACTGAGAATCTTTGTGACGTGCTGGAGAAGGCTCTGTGCAGTGGTCAGACTCTCACATCATCAATACAAGATCTTTGTGAAAAATTAATGCAACAGTGGATGGCAATAAATCTTGTGACACTGCAGAAGCTTATTGAAACAATGCCACAGTGAATGCGTGCTGTAATCAAAGCTAAAGGGGGTCCAATGAAATATAAGAGTGTGTGACCTTTTTTTTGGCCAGGCAGTCTATTTATTTGTACACTTAAATATCCTAGAGTCTTTATAATTCTTGGCCCTTTAGCAACACTTTATATCGACTGAAAATGACTCAGTGAAGGGGTCATTGTTGGTTAAGGAGCGACTTATAAAGTATTCTTGGACATATTAGTGCTTTAGCTTCTCTATTCTTTAACTTCTCTCCCTCATCACAGATACACTGTGTTCTTCAAGCAGGCTAACAATGGACAGGGAGCTGTTTTGGAGAGCAAACATTCCCTGCAGATGTATCCGAGCTGAACAGGTGATTCACAAAAGGTCGGAGGAGCTGCAAAAAAAGGTCATCTTCCTCAGAAACTCTGTGTGCTTTCTAAAACAGCTCGGTGACAGATAGCGCAACCTCAGAGGTCAGGCCACGGCTACCATATGAATTCATGCTCTATATCTGTGTCTGTGGATGTTATCTCTTTTTCAGACTGCGCTCAGACTTCTGCGTCCAGCCGTGTGCTCAAGTATTCATCCATCTGTTTACCCACGAGCCTTTGGGAGGGAAGTCTGAATGTGGGGTAAGCAAACTCTTCGCCTTATCAGCATTCTGCCCTCCTCTGCGCTGCCACCTCCTCTGGTTGCCACTGAGGTGTGTTGCTGACATTTCTGGCAGCTGGAGGACAAAATCTACACTTCTTGCTGTGCTGTCACACCACATGTAGGGAGGGAGGACATGTAGCTGTTATTAGGCCCTCCTTTTTCCTTAACAATCACCATTCCCCTTCGTCTAAACTGAAACCTTGCTAAGGCTGCTTTTTAGGAGGGGACAAATGAAACTGTGTAACACAAATAAAGTCCCCTCTATGGCCTACTTAAAGAGACTGCTATGACATCAACACAGTCAGACTGAAATTTTTCCATGGCAACAACATGGAAAAAAAGAAAAAGATGGTGCAATGACATTTAAAATCAAGGCCAGTCTTTATTAAGCCCCCGTATATTTTCATTCCCCGAGAATTGAAAACAGCCCACAGGTTGTCAGTCTGCGCTGGGTTCCTGAAGTCCATCAGCCCTCTATATTAAGTCGCCCAGTAATTTGGCAGCAGCATAAAGCTCATCAGAAACGCGGGAACCTCTCATTACCTTCCTCCAGACTGTTTCATTTCTGATTTGAACCTCATTTGTCTCCCAAATTTGGGACGCTCCCTTGAGGTTTGTCTTTTAAAACAGGGGAGAGGACTGATTGCTTTTAAAACAAGATGATACAGAGGGAGTGGAGTATTTAACAAACACATTTGTCATGACAGGGTTGACGAACATTTAAAGGTACAGTTTGTATAAAATTTACAATTAAAGAGGTAGTTTGGGTGTTTGGAAGTGGGGTTGTGTGAGGTATATGGCATGAGCTTTAACATGTGCCACAAGGTCACAGCTCAGTTCTCTCTCTGTTCAGAAATCTCCGGACAGGCACTAATGCTATATGTTGTTGTACAAGGTGCGAAACTCTCTGTGAAATTAGAAGAACTGCCACAAAAACACACACACTGTTTGTAAAGGAAAAAACTTCTGTCGATGGAGAGTCAACAGGTCTGAGTTGAAAATGGAGAAATCTGCTATGAGAACTGGAGGACCGGAGGAACCCACATTACCTTTTGGTTCAAGTGAATAAATCATGAGCTCATGTCATCAAACTGGATGATACAAGAGTGTGACAAAGAAAAATCACCTCCGAATGTTTCAGGATGTTCAGGATCAGAGGATAATATTGGCTTTTATACGTTCATCTGCAGTGAGCAGCTCTCATCACGCAGAGCCTCATTGCTTTAATGGTAATTTATAACATTTCAGACCAGAGTCACTGTTTTACAAACTGAATGAAAGTTCAACTTCAAAGTGAGCATTCGGCTAATACTGATTGTTCATTTTACAAAAACAGAAGCCATGGTTTCAATGATAAGTGTACTTCATGATAGCAAACAGTATGCTGGTTGTTTTGGTGGAAAATTGAGCTATAAAAGCATTCTTTATGAAAATGTGCTTGGTCAGCAGAATAATCTCTGAACATTCATATATTTACCTAATCATTATTTGGGATGAACTATTAATTGTTTATTTGGCAAAACTTAAGACTGTAATTTAATCCTTATGTTGCTGTCTGAACGATACGTAGGCTGTGCTGTGTCTCAAAATAGTGCCTAATCAAAGCAGCTTTGTAGTGGAAAAGTAAGTAGAAATAGCCCCTTCTCTTTAATTGCTCCTTGCTGTTCTGGAAAAAAAAATGCTTTAAACACCTCAGAATGATGTAGAATTGTATTATTTTTTCAAAGCAGCATGTATGACATGTTCATTTCTACAGGGGGATGAATGAAATACACCAACAGAACCACAGCATCCTGAGGCCTGAATCTCTTCCTTATGCATCAGTCACTGACATAAGATCCAGTGTTGACCAAGCAATATCATACATGTTGTGTCTTGTGATAATGGCCACTAACCTTGCAGTGCAGCTGGATCTGCCTGATGTGCTTGTTCCAAATTGGGACGGCACAATCATAGTCCTTTAGAGTAAGAAGGGACGGGAGCTACGAGCGTGGACAGCAGGAAGTGACTGTATGCACAGAGTTAATTGTAAAGCAAATCACAACAATAAAAGCAATTCTCAATAGAGAGGATATTTTCACTCCACTTCCAACATGTTTTGGTGAGCGTTTGTTCTACAAGGTGGCTTATGTGTTTTACTTAACACTGCGGCAGTAGTGCCCCCTACATTATCCTGTAACAAATGTGACTGATGGAACAATCGTCCAATCACCTGCCAGATATGCTTTAGACAGCCGCCTCAATCCCTCTGACTGTTAAAATAATGAACTTTAAGTATTTTGTGGCTTTGAAAATTGTTGGTAATATTTGAGGTATTGTAGGTTGGTGTAATTTTAAACTAATTTATAAATGTCAGTGCTGAAGTGCCACCTGTTTTGCATTCAATAAACCACAGAACCAAACACAGACACTTTTCCCCCCCTCACTTCTTTTCTGCCTCATTTCAACTCTTCTTTATTCCCATCTCTGTTTTTCTGCATCTCACAGACTGTTTCCCACTAAACTCAAGATTCAGCTGTTAAATCATCTTTTTTTTTCACTCCTCTTCCTGCACTCTTCCCTCCTTTCATTGGAGGTGCACTTGAGGAGCGTTGAATGGGAAGGTTATCGAGAGCCGGGTTGAAATGGAACCGTCTCTTCAGATTAAGATGCGCGGTGCCGTACGACGTGCAGTGAATGAGAAAATATTGAAAGTCTGACTCGGTGGTGGGAGAAGGTGGGGCGAGATTGAGGGCAACGCTCCGAAACATCAACAGTGATTCGACTGTAATTTTTGACGCTTTATCCATTCCAGCCTAAAGCCCTTTGTTTACTCCGAGCAGCAGAGTTCAGAGACAAGTCAAGCGCTAAATGTCAAAAAGTAGAATTGAAAAGCAGAGTCTGGACTTCTCCAGGTGTCTCTCTGGAAGGGAGTATAACTTTACCAAGATGGAGCCCCTGGGTGGGATTACACAAAAGGAAAAAAGCAAACTATGATTAGCTGCTATTGTGAGCCACAGGTAGAAAATGCTGCTGTCAAATTAAGCTTTCACAGAATGGTTGATTCTTCCTGAACTGTTTCATTTAGAGATTGAAGAGGTACACAAACAAAGCAAAAGCACAGGTGCTTGTGTAAATAAATGGATTCATTTATTTCTTATTGTGCTTATTTTGCCATTTGTGTTTGTTCATAAAGGTTCTCTGATTTGAATGATGCTTTTTTTCTGATTAGCACCTCTTGCGCTTTAACTCTAGTGCTTTGCTATCTGTATGTTCCTGTCTGCTTGTCAAAGCACTTTGTAAACCTGTTTTTAAAAGTGATATAAAAATAAAGTTAATACTACTACTACTACAAATTATAATAATGATAATAATGACAATAATAGTAATACAGGGTCCCCAAAACTTAATTTACAGTCCCTTAAATCAAAATTATTAATCCAGTGTTGAATCTGTGTTGAAATTCATGCTGAGGCCAGCAGGATAAAAGTTAATCAGGTAAACTAAACAAGCGCTAACGATGCTATCATGGTCTGTAAAAGAATTGGATGCAGCCATGTGGCATCAGCCTTTTCATTATCATAGGAGCTTTTGTAACATTGGCTATGTTTACATGTAGTCATTAAACCTTTCATAACCAGAATATTAGCTATAACCCGGTTGCGTGCAGCCATGTAAACACTAAAAAACCTTTTTAAAAACCGGAATATGCTCATATTCCAGTTTTTAAAAACCCGAATATTACCCCTGGGTTACTCCTTTTCTAACCCGAATATTTGGTCATGTATACGCCGATCGGGATATCCTCATCGAAAGGAACATTAAGTTGTGTTCTGCGCATGTCCCTTTCGCAAGGAATCTTGGTCTTTTGAGTACAGGAAGTACTTGTTGTAACATGGCACAGTTCCGGCTCAATTTCCTAATTCTTCACGTTCTCGTTTTCCATTAATGAAGAAACTGACAAAGAATAGTGTCAAGTTCTGGTGGTGGGTCAGTACCAGCACCAAAGTGCAAATGAAGCCGACTGTTAGCTGCTTCGGGCCGTTCATTATCCGCCGTGCTGCTGCTGTTGTTCTCGTTGCTATTGGATACAGGAAGAAGAAGTGGAAATGACGTGCACTGCGTGATGACGTTCTCCGTGCGTGATGACGTTCTCCGTACGTCGCTGTTTCGTTCGGGATACTATGCATAGAGGAGTAACCCTGTTTGCTCACGCTCATACATACAAACGGAGTACTGTATAAAGTATAGAAATGCTAAGAGTTTTTTTCTCTGTTTTTTCATTATATAATTCCAGAGCAAATACAAACAAACTAACAAACAAACCAATAAAATGAGTCCACGATCATCTGCCATTTAAACAGCTTGAGTATCAATGACACCTGTGTCGGGTGAAAATTAAAGACGACACCTGTGCCGCAAACCCAAATGCTTTTGGCCAGGCATTCAATACAGCCCTTTGACTTTGCTACTGCTAAAGATAGTTTCTGCAAAGAGGGTGGTGGTCACTACCTTCAGATCCAGATTCTACCCATCCTGTGCTCATTATCCCTGTCGGAGTTGTAGGGGCCTTGAAGCCTCTCTTTGTAGAGAGACCATGGATGCACAGGGAGAACGCACAACGAAACAAAAACAACATTGATTATGTTCACGAACTCAAAAAAACCCCTCACAGCTTCTGCCCTTATGGCTCAGGATCATGCGAATGAGTTTTTATCTTCTTATTTATACTTTGGGTTTATAATTGATAATTTGCTGTCTTTTAAGCCTTACAGTGAAAAACGTATAAATAAGTCAAAGTTGCAAATTGGCTTTTATTTTAGAAATAGGTCTGGCTGTTCTTTTGCTGCAAAAAAGCATCTTGTTGCTGCGACTTTTATGCCTCTGCTTGATCATGATGTTTTATATATTCATGCATCTTCTCAGTGCCTTAAATCTTTGGATACTGTTTTATTGAATCATTGGAACATCCTGATTTGTAAGACTATAAATGGCCTACTTCACTCATACTTAAACAACTGTATTCATTCAGTGCTGGGGGCTACACGCTTCGCACTAAGCCATACAACTTACTTTTGCTTTCTGTCTGCAAAAATCATCTTGAAATGGACAAAAGAAGCTTCAGATATGCTGCTTTTGCAGAATGTAATCTGCTGCAGAAAAAAAAAACAGCTCTTGGACACCTGTTCTCTTTAACTCTTTCTAAAAGCAGATTAAAGTCATTAGAGGAAGATGAAGCAGGCTGTAGACGTCTTGACTGATGAGTTACTGCTTTGTGATGAATTGATTGAGTGATATGCATGTATCGGTGAATTGCTATTGTTTCATGTCTGTAACTTTGTAAATGTGCTGCTGCCTGTATTGGTCTGGACACTTGCAAATTAGGCTTTTAATTTCAATGAGGTTTTTCTGGTTAAAGAGAGTTTAATACATACATAAATAAACTCCAGCCTTCTTAAAAGTAAAAATTGTAATAATTTGGACTTTATTGTCCAGATCTGGACCATAACTGATCTACAACATTAATGAATTTCCATTCAGATAGATCATTCTACAAGAAGTGTTTTTGTGGGTTTCGTCTCTAAAGTTTTTATGCAGAGCAGCTGCTGTCTAAAGTCTGGGAGAGAACAAAAGAAATTTTGATTGCAGTAACGCAGTGATTTCTGAAACTTTTCCAAAGCACCTCTGCTTTATTTTGCTTCCAAAAAACATCAAATGACTTCCATGAAACAGAGGAAAGCACAGCTGTTCTGAGCTCTGCAGCCTCTCATGTATCACTTCTATGACCGTTGACTCTTCTCTTCTCATTAATAGTTGCTCCAGACCAATCACACTCATAAACACATGCTTTTCCGGTGGGCACACAAGTTAACAGACTCCAGCTTTTTGAAATTTTGACTCTGTTATGAATGCTTGTCGCCCATATGCTCGGGTTGCCTCCCTGCTGCTTCCTCTGGGGAGAAGCTCACAGGTCCTGTGTAATTCAAAAACACCACCTGGTTAATGAGCAAATACTGCGGGAATGATTCATGGTAGCTGGATTCAGGTTATCACTCTCTGACTCCCCTGTGCTACCTCGGAGCTCCAGGGGCCTACTGACTGATGGATTTGGAGGGCACAGCATTTAAAAAAAAACAACAAAAATTCTCACCTCTGCTATAAATCGTCCCTAATGGATATGGACAACACGCTGCAGGAATTTATGACATTTTGGACCCTCATTTGTCGGAGCGGGGTGATATTGCGGATGACATTAAATGCGTCCGGCTGCAGCTGCAGATCGCATTAATCATACTCCCCGAGTCAGGACCTGTCAGACCAGATTAGGAGGGGAGAAGAGCTGGCTTCATTATTCCCCTCCCTTAAAAAACCTCCTTGGATCAGATAGGAAGTTAAGTGTGGGAGTGTTTATGCCACAGCTGTGGTTCCAAGCTATATCTTTACTGGAGCCACAAAACATCTTTTTCTCCCCTTAAAACAATCAACATACTTAAGGGATAATAATTATGATTTACAAAGGAATGAAGAGTGCTTGACCCTTAATTGAGTCAATGATTCATCTGCTGAATAACCAATCAAGTGGTAATAGGGATGTCAGATGAAGGAACTAAAGACACCCGCATCGAAATCTGGGGTATATCTTATCCTGCTTCCTGAACTGAAACATCAAGACAAGAAAAAACATCAACAAGATGAGGCATGTTCTGGCATTTCTGTTGATTTTCAGTGTCCATTGACTATTAACTAAAACAGAATCAGAGTCTTGAGGTTTCCAGCTCTGCACAGAAACATGTCAACCACAGGAATATGAAACTTAACAAAGTATACTTACCCTTACTGGACACTTTAATGGGTACACTGTGCTTGTTTTGGGTTGGATCCCTCTTGCCTTCAGAGCTGTATTAATTGTTGTGTAATTGTAATATGCGTACATAAATACCTCTATGTATGTAACCTAACTGCAATTTTACATACATAATTACATCTATATATGCTAACCATATGCAATACAACTGGTGCAGGCAAGTGTCATTCATTAGCGCTTTTATTATGGTGTGCAATATATCAGCACTTTAGCACTTTAACACTGGATTTTGCACATTTAGCACCTCAGCACTTTAACACTGGATTTTGCACATTTAACAGCTCATGCACTTTAACTCTGAGGGTCTTTTTGTCATGGTTTGTCTTTAGCATATCTTTTGTATTGTTGTATGTGTGTCCTGTAATTTAATGTAAATTTCTTGTTGTTGTGTGTATTTGTCATTTTGCTGCTGCCTGTTACTGTTGTTTTATGTATTTTACATATTTTAAGATTGTACACACCTGTACAAAGGCATTACATCAACCTGCCGGGGACTACATTTGGAAGTTAGCCTGTGGCAATAATCTGGCACATTTACATGTCAATGTTCATAAATGTCCTCCACTCAAATACATAAATAAATAAATAAATAAATAAATAAATAAATAAATAAATAAATAAATAAATATATAGTTTGTGGCATAGGGTCAAGAAGGTGCTGAGAACATCCCTCAGAGAAATTGGTCAATTTTTACTTGAAAGCATCAGCAGTTGCTGCAGATCCATGATGCATATTCAACTGCAGGTGGATTGAGATCTGGAGGCTGCTGGAGTACCGTGAACTCAATGTCACGTTCAAAAAACAGTTTGAGACCAATTGAGCTTTGTGAAATGCGGCGTGATTCTGATGGAAGTAACCATTAAAGGATTGGAACATTGTTGTTTTTCTAATGCTCACTTTGTACCAAGGGGCTAAACATGGGTAACCTGACATGCCAGGCAGATTGTTCACTACATTTCACTAGTCTATCTGGAAAAAAGCCCATTGAAAGTGTTTGGGAATGGGCAGAACCTTTCCATAGCAGGTACAACCTTTTAACAAGCTTTTAAGATTTCTGAGTTGTCATCATTGACCCCATTTTATTTATGTCTAACTCTTTCTTTCAGACCAGTTTTATAAACAGCATCAATGAAATGTCAAGTGAGTCAAACTACAGGTATTCTTCAAATGAGGACAAGATAAAAAACCAGACAGGACAGAGCTTGACGAAGGGTCAGATAAAGTGCAGTAAAGACTGAGCAGTTTGCTGCCCAAGGAGAGTGGAGGAAGGGAGAGTGGATAAAATGAGAGCTGAATATAGACTATCGGATGCTGACTATCAAACTGTTAGAAGAGTGAAAAGAACAGAAGAGGTCATTGGACAAAGGGAGAGGGAGCAGAAAAAAGCCTGCAGCGGATAAAATTATCCATGTAGATAAAAGAAAAGAATTACCCAGGGTTCATTTCCATGGTCATGAACTGTGTAGCAGACATTCAAGGAAAATGTGAATTCAAATGGTGCCAGGTGCAAACAGCGTCTGTTGTGGACATAACTGGAGTTGGATTGAACTTTGAGGAAAGGTCAGGCACAATCCTAGGCAAGTGAAAGGGTGGTCGAGCCATCTCAACCCCTACTTAAAATCATCCATTTGCCCTCCCACCCCACAGTTTAGCCAGGTCACATATGCAGCTCTCAGTCAAAAGCACTTAATCATTTGCAGAACACTCCACTCCACTCTAATTCAAAATCCACACCACATTTTTACTGCTACGCTGCAACTCATCCCACTTTTACAATGAAAGGTGAGGTGCCTACGCAGAACCCAGAGGACGCTGGAGGACAACACCCACCCCAGCCACACACTGTTCACCCTACTGCCATCAGGCAAAAGGTACAGAAGTATCCGCTGTCGTACCACCAGACTGCAGAACAGCTTTGTCCCTCAGGCTGTGAGATTGCTGAATGCACCATCTGCACTCCCCCATATGTGACGGTTTTGTTTTTGGAGCCACATTTTAATTTTACTGTGCAACAGGTTGCACAATGACAAATAAACTTTCTTGTGTCTTGTATCTCATAATCGGAAAATTGTGAGTTGTGGCTTGGGTTTTGGCTCCCTACTTTGTTGGCACTGGCAGATGTTGGTTGGTAAAATTGAACCCATGCAGGACTTCACTATTATCTTCCCATCTGGTTTACAGCTTAGAAAAGCATTTGTAGGATATAGTTACTTTTCAAAAGAGCTGCAACAAGACAGAGAGGAGCCTGGGGTCTACAGGTTTAGTATCACAGTGTCTCAGTATCCCCAAACAGCACTGAAACATTTGTACCTCGCCGTGTATGTGCTCTGTTTATGCTCCTCCTGTAACAACCCATGTAAGTTCTTGTGCTGTTGTGACATGCAAGGCCAGCCAGGTTCAGCCCTCCATTAGTTATGCCTGATGAGACACTGGAAAGGCAATCGACTCGGGCAGCCCGTTGGCAGGGTGACCTTACCGCTGTGGTGTAAATTTCACAGCTGTTTTCAGGTGTCATAAAGATTATACCTAAACACAAGATAGCAGCTGATAAATAGAGACGCCTCATAAACTTCAAAGCATCTGATAAACCTCTCACTGCCAGGAGGACCTATTTGATGCAGGGAAGGAAAAAAAAATGAAACTTTATCCCTCATCATCAGTCTGCGCTTTTTTTTTTTTAATAGAGTTAAACCTCAACGTGATTGACTGCAGGGGAAATAGCATGTCGCGCCTCGCCGCAATATTCAACTCCAATACCGAGAGCAGAGCCTCAGCCATAAAGTGTAGCCTCAAAATCCAGAGATAAGAAATGTATTGCAGTTGTGACAGATGTGAAGCTGCAGACGGAGGTAAACTCAACAGGCCGTGCTGAGACTCAGGGACACATACATATGGAGAGGGGGAATATTGCAGAGTTGGCAAAAACGTTTCGCAGTATGTACAGTATACATACAAGTGTGTTTAAAAAGGATGGGGAATTATATAGGCAACAATTTAACTTTAAAATGAGAAAGGCTCTGACACGAACTGATATTGAAGTGAGAAGTTATTTTCACCTTCTGTTTCTGTGCAAAGCAAGATGTAAAAGCTCCTAAAATGAGAATAATTAGGACACATTTTTCTCCAAAATGCATCAGCGCCATAAATGTTTTTGTTTATATACTTGCCAGTATGTGATGCATGTTACCGGAGGAAACCACTGGAGGGCCCAAAACACCTCAGCCTGTTGTGTTAGCAGTACGCTGCTAACATGGTGATAATTCTGAGAGTAAAGGTAACAAAATAAACACAAATAATCAATTACATCATCAAATATTTGTTGACAACTGATGACCAGTGGTCAAAGCTCACCATCAGCATTGTCTACTCTCTATGAAATTTTCCTCCTTACACCATCAGAACTGTCTCAGTGTATGGGTGTAATGCGTTACAGTGTTAACTCATGACTTGCAGCCGACAATACTGGTAGATGTTTTAGGCAAAGCACAGGAAAAAGCAGAGGGTGTACCCTTAAATGCTCTACTTCTATTAATCATTGTGTCAAACAATACTTCGTTAGTTCATATTTGAGAAGTACAGCCAAAGAAACAAAAGTAACACAAACACATCTACAGACAAAGCCAAATATGGTGTCAATACCATGTACATGGTCACCAGCTGAATTACTACACCAAAATTATTTCTGTTTCCTGAATTTATCCTTCATCAACCAGATTAACTGTCAGATTTGTGTCTGTACAGTCTTGCACTTAGTTTAGATTCTGAAAATTCTGTTTTTTCTTCATTAGTTTGTCTTTCTGTTTTGTTGTTTCTGCTGCTGTAATCAATCTTTCTTTTGTCCTCTGATCCTACTGGTGACATGTAGACTGCAATGCAGCTTGTGTCTGCATTGCACTAATTCTGGACGATGGCCAGCCATCGTGCATATGTGTCAACATAGTTTACAGCAAATATATTCCAGCTTTTTAACACAAGGACAAATACAACTGGTATGACAAAAATGTAGTAGAGCTAAATTTCAAGGTATTATAGTGAACCTTTCAAACATTAATCTGGCAGTATCAAAGGTAATAATTTTATTGTTGATCAAAGACTATGCTATGTGCCAAAAATTTCTCCAGGTTGACATCTGCTTGGTCCTCACACTGGCGGAATTACTTTTTCCGGTAGTTTCTTGCCAGCTTACTTCAATGAATACAATTCAAGAAGATCAATCAAACTTCTGAAACAATCCCAGAAGACTTTGTTTGATGAAGAAAAAGCAAACAATCAGAAAATTAGGTCAAGTTATATACAAAGTGCAGAAAAGCTGGATGGATGCCATTCATTTACTTAAACAAGATTGAAAGTAAAATTGCTATAAATTTAATAAGTTTAGCTTATTGTGCTAAGCACAAAGCTGCACGACCCAATAAGCGCCTTTAAGAGCTGGAAAAAGTAGGAGCTAGCAGGAAATGACTGTTCATACAGAGATTAGCATTGATGCTTACAACTTTAGTAGCAGTTCTATCAGATCTGGACCCCATTTATTTGTTAAATGAAAAACATAACAGCAACAAATGTGATTGATGGAATGATTGCCCAATAATCTGCCTTTCAAACATTTATCTAGCAGGAGATAGGCGGGCGCTAATGCCTCTGCAGTGTTATTGATTTTCATTCAAATAACACCGAAACGTGAGGAGTGCCATGTGGAAGCACTTTGGCGCCACTGTGTGTCGATTATGTGTAAAGTAACTGGCCCACAATGACAAATCCAAGGGCCCATTTGTTGGCCTTTCACCCGCTGCTGTCTAGCAGTGCCTTGTGAAGTGCTCAGCCCAGTGACACGAGTCCTCCTCTGCAGGCGCCTCCGCCAGAGGCCTGGAAAAAGGCCATCACAGAAGATTGTAAGCTTAATATGGAAGGACATGTGGCCTCAGGAGAGGTCAATATTAAAACGATCTTGTTGCAGTGCCTTCTTTGTGTTGCGGCCAGGGGGATACATGCTCAAAAACCGATCACATTTGATTTTTGAGAAAAGTGACAGGTCTATCCAGCAGGTGATTGAACCATCGTTCCGTTCATCACAGGCCAATCAAAAAATATAGTACTGCTGCTGTGTAAAGCTAAAAAATGGAGCATTGTAGAACAAACTCTTTCAAAAAATGACAGAAGTGGAGCAAAAATATCCTTTCTATCCATAGATTCTTTCACTGTCATTTGTTTTTCACTTTTTAAAGAAATGCGGTCCAGATCTAATGAAACTGCTACTGAAGCTGTTAGCGTCTATGCTAATGTCTGTACAAGCAGCCTCCTGCTGTAGTCTCGCTCTTATCTCCCACCAGTTGATGCTCCAAAAAACGTTGATTGGGCCATGCCACTTCGGGCCAAGCATAATCTATGTAGAACAGGGCTTAACAAGATTAATCTGTCTGATGATGGAGACTGAATCCAGTTGATCCAACTGATGTGCAAGGTGAAATGTCACAGCCAGCTCAAAAATACTCACATAATCTTCATGTACAGAAACTATGTTCTTGAATTCCTGGCTTCCCCCCCCCCCATTAATAGGAGGAGAAAAGTTATCCAACAAAACAAGTATAGAGGAAGATGAAAGGTAAAACATCAGAAAAATTCAAATCAAAAGTGTCATGAGTGGATTGTTATTCCAGTGCACTAAGCTTGAGGTCTTTTCTAATGCATATCAATGCGTGTTGTTCAAATTCTTCTAACAACCAATGAGCCTTTCACTTCCTCAAACATCAAAAATTACTGTACAGCAGTGAGACGCTCGGGTGCCCTCCCTCTGCTTCGCTGCGATGATTCAGCAGTGGGAGCTGACAGATTGGTGGAATAATGAACAGCGGCATACTGGGGGGAAGGCGGGTGTATGCTCTTCAAATCTCTGTTTGCCAGCCAAAGCAGTGACAGTCTGTTCTTCTCACTAGGACTGGGGGATGTGGACCAGAAATCACATCCCAGTAATTTGGGGATTCACATAAGTGTGGGCATTAAAAACTGACACCTTTGTAGCTCTATTACCAACACATCTGATATCTGTAGAGCTGAATCAGACAGATTTCAGTGATTTATTCTGTAACATTCAGCAGAAGTCAGAGCCAAAGTTGCTGAGCCTTTTCTATATTCTCTGCATAATAGTCAAGGATCGTGCCTTTTTGATTTTTGGATTTAATGTATGTCCAACTTCTTATAAACGAAATATCATAAGAACACTTAAAGGAATAATCTTAAGACTTCAGAGAAATGTCAATGTCTACTAAGAAAGGAGGATGAAGTACTAGTTTTGGAGCTTATGTAATATTCATCTAAGGCTTTTGAAAACAATATCTCACTGATGCCTTGAAGAATCTTCTGCAAACATTGCCAAAATAATCTCTCTTCATAAAGAACTGACTGATAGCAGGCCATAAGTCAAAGGTCTTGGTTGTGAAGCCAAATATTTATCTTTTTACTTTTTAATTTAATCTTATAATCACAAAATTTCTAGGATGCTTTGAAGGATTGTCTTCAGATTTTCCACAAATTTCCATTGTGATGTAAAGGAATATTTCAGTATATTCGAAGTTGGGTTGTATGAGGAACTTAAAAATATTCAGTGAAGTCAATGAAAGGGCTCCAGGCAGCGCTGTACCTTAAAGGAGAGCATGCACATACTACCATTGAGGTCACTTCTGTTGGTGGGTACAATAATTTTTGAAAATTTTCAAGACACTTTGTTTTTTCCTCCAGGAAGTCTCTGTGTCTGGCATTATTTAACGAGACAGCAAATGGCTCTTTTCCTCTGCTTGTGAGCATTGATTCCGCCTGCTGAATCCTGTTCTGAAGATTTTTTTCTTCTGTTTACTCCAATTCATAAAAGTGACCCTGTGCACCCACAGTAAAATAACGTCATCATCACTTGAGTCAAAATCACTCATGTTTACTTCAGTATTAGCTTCCTCTTCTGTTGTTGTGTCTTTCTGAGTCCATAGAGCAAAACAGAAGATTGGCGGAAGGTCATAATTCAAAGGTCAAGACCACTGGGCCTCATTTTCCTTCTTATATTGTGAACGCAATATCTTAAGAATGCTTGGAAGGAAATAACCACACTAAAGACCCATGGACTTTGGAGGTCAGAGGTGCCATGCATCCCCTACATCAAATAAGTGTGTAGGATGTACACGTTGTCCAGAAGAACGAGATCTGCAGCCTACACATGACTGGTCAGATCAGGGTAGAGGCAGTGGAGATGTGAAAGAGTCAACACAAATCTTTTTTAACATTGTTTTGGAACAATGTTAAAAAGCATTTCCAATAAAGTATTAAAGAGAGTACACTCTGTTTTCCCGGATGCTCTGACATCTATTAACACAGTCGGCTGCAAGTCATCAGTTAACACTCATTAAACCATTACACAGAGACAGTTATGACAGTGCACTGAGGAAATTATCGTAGAAACTGAGTGCAAACACTGCTGATGACGAGATCTTACCACTGGTCATTAGTTACCAACACTCTGATGATTACATGGATTATTGCTGTTTAGTTTGCCTACTTTTACTCTCATAACTACCGTAATCATCGCCATATTTACAGTTCATTTCCATACAACAGATAGCTGCACACAGCCTTAGTGTGGGCCATCTAAAGAAGTGGTTTTCAAACCTTTTTTAGCCCAAGGCACACCTAAAACCAAGCCAAAATCTCAAGGCACGCCTTGTTCATTTTCTCATAAGACAGCCTTGACGTATGTTTTAATATCTTGTTAGTCTTACATATTTTTTTGCGAATAATTTATGGCAGTGAAATTTGACAAATAACAATCAAGCCTTTCAAAAATATTACTTGGGATGCACATTATTGGATTTTTTGCCAATATGCCAGAATAAAACTATAAACTTTAAACTGTTTTAGCCCACACTGATATTGATAATGTACATAAATAAAACCTTTTTTTCTACATCTACATTAAACGCAAAATGTATTCTTCACACAACCAGAAAAATCAAGCCCAATTTGCAATTTTAACAGCTGGAAGAAAAAAAAAATCTTTCTAAGATCTACTGACAAAATGAGCCCTTTACTGGAGCTTTTACTTTGAAACTAAAATCAATATGCAAAAAAAATTACAAACTTAAGGTTCCATGTCCTGTAAAATCAATTGTCTTTGCTTGTAATGTTGTCTGAAGGGTCTTGGGGTACTGAAGAACATTACATCGTTTACCAAACTCTCTGTTCACAGGGAAATGTGCTACACCTCTTTAAAGAGAATGCTCAGTTTTTTACTTCCTGGGGTTTATTATGTCATAGATATACATCCTCCACCTACATGTCTGCTTGTCACAGGCAGACGTCATGACTGTTTGAAAGTCCATCACTCTGCAGCCTATACCCCCCCCCCCCCCCCCCCCCCCCCCCCCAGCATTCAAATCCCACAGATTTGAGTGTTTCCAAAGAGGAGGGAGAAAGAGCAGCATCTGATCCATTACAGAAAAGAAAAATTTCAGTATTTCATTCAAGTTGAATCAAATCCTTCCTAATAGGCACCCAAGACATGATATAAATGGTCAAACACCAGGACATGGGACCTTTACCTTGTATTGTTAAAATATTGGCGTTAAATATTATGATATTTAGTTTTTGAAGCAATTATCTTCCAACACCAATATTATACCAAAAATATTTTGCATCCCTAAAAATATTCAAAAATGTATCTTAAATGAAGTAAAATTTCAAAACTTTTGCAAACTCTTTGAAATGCTAACTTCTTGAATTAGATGAATAAATTATGTGTTCCCTTGAATTTTCAGACATTTTTGTTTTAGGTAAAAAGTGTTTTCAGCTGTATGTGGAAAAAAAAAATCACCTATCCTCGGCTGAATTAAAACTCATCCAACTGTTGCTGCTGTGATGATAAATTATCTTGCACTACTTTCCAAGGCACACAGAGACAGATTCAGATTCAATTTTATTAGTGTCCCAGAGGGCACATTGGGTTGTAGCGAGGAGCATAAAAAGTTACAGTACAAACATATAGCATGCACACAGATAGATGTCACTGAGCAATATGCTAGTACAAGCAAGTCATTGTTAAAATAATGCTAAAATAGTACTAAAATGCAGGGTCTGGGCACACAGTGACCAATAAAGTGCACAAATTGATATCGAGACACACAGTATCTGGTAAGTGAAGTCCCTTGAAGAGCGATAAATAAAGTGCCTTGAGAGCACACCATTTGAGAAACACTTCTCTCGATGAATCCTGAAATGACATGCTTGGTGTACAGGCATGTATATAGACAAAAATGCTCATGACACAAGCATATGCTATTATATCTTTTGCCTAAGCCTCCAGTGCTCAACAAAAAACGTATTGATCTAAACTATATTGTCTAGCCCTTTGTCTCCTCTGGAAATATACTAATATATCTTTTAAACTCCATCTGTTTCCTTGCCCTACTCTCCGCATCTGTCTTGCCTCTGCCCCTGATGCTCTTGATGTGGTGAGACGCTCTTTGCACGAATACCCTCCAAAAACAAACAGGTTGGAATAGTTCTCCCGCTCCCTCAGGAGGCCCCAGGTGACTTCACAGCCTCTGTGCGATTGGGCGTCTTTTCTTCTCCTGTCACACATTTCTTTACTTATTAATCCATCTCTGTCTCGCAGCCGCTTTGATGCAGCTGACGGTGGAGCTGTCCTGATTCTGTCACCAAAGACACTCTAAAGGTGGGGTACAGATACGCAGACAGGGGCGGGGGGTGGTTAACATGGGCTTTGGAGAGCACCAGCTGTTAGATGAGAGGATATTAAACAGCTGAGTAGACACGAAGGCTGATTTCTTAGGTAGAGTTTTAAAGGCATCACTGAAACAAAGATGAGCTGCATTAACAGACAGTTTGTCAGCTAATGTACAGTGGAGGTCTGTGGGGATTCTCTGTGCTATAGGGAACATTTGGAAACACTCACTCAAGACAGGCAATAAAAAGTGACAAAATCTAAAGAAATAAAAAATGCGAAAAGGGATTTTTTATTGATTAAGACTAAAACAACAAAAGGATTTGCCAAAAAATAGCCAACTGAAACCATATTGTGTGTTAAGGAAGAGTTAAAGATGTAAGGTGCTTACAGTTAAACCCATTTTAATGGCAATTCAGCTAGATGCTGTTGAACTAATAAACATCTCCAAAAGAAATTCATTGTAGATTTTAATATTAATATTAGATTGATCTCTCTATCCATGATTGTTATTGATTATCCATCCATAGTAACCATCTTTACAACCATACAGACATGAGGTCCCTCTAAAAAATGAGGTGCAACATCTCAAGGGACCTACCTAAATCATATGGGCATCAAATATCCAAGGGTATGTAGTTGATGCTAATCTTGCAGAGCAGGTGGACCTACCTGATTCATTATCTGAAATCCTGCATGTCCATCTAGGTAACTTAACAAAAAGTGTAACTAAATCAGATTACCAGCTGCCTTCAAGTTGATGCTGTGTTACAATGAATATTTTTAAAGACAGGTCTCGTTTCTTCATAAAGTTATTTCAGATATACAAATAAAAGATAAACCAACTTGCACTGCAAAATTTAAAATGTAAACAATTTTTTTTTTCAGGATATAACAACTGAGATAAATGAAGAAATCATAGAAAACCAATACAGACTAATTCACAGAATAACAGAATAACCTCGACTGTCTGCAAAATGAGAGGATTTAAAACAGCTGAGAGAACAGTTTGCAAATCTTGAAAGCATCACTGCAACACGGACAAGCTTTACTAACAGATAGGGTACAGCAGAGCTCAAACTATTCAGAGCTGCAAAAAAATTCTGAGATGTGAAAGAGAAACGCTGGAGCAGCTTTTTAAAGTCACAGCGAGGGACATTAGTGCATTAGACTCTTCTCCTCAGCACGAAACCTCTCAGTAATCCTCCCCTGTGGATAGATCAGGGTCTGCATCTGTGATTCCTTTAGAAGAAAGCAAGATGGAAAGCTGGTGGGATGGAGAGCATGTAAGGAGCAGGATTGTAGCCAGAGGAAGCATGTTTCAGAATGGGACATAACGCACCCTCAGGCTGGATTAGCAAACACAGATACTCACAGCTAGCGGCGGGTGGCCTGTCAGCGCTCCCAGGTGTGCGCTACTGAAGCGGGTCCAGTGTTGACACAGTGTCTTCACGTCTGAGTGCCTTATTGGACCGAACATGGAAATAATTGATGAGTACAAGGAGTAAATAATTAATGGGGGATTATTTGCTTTGTTTTGTTGACAGACGACTCGCCCCTCTGGCTGTGGGTATGTGTGCCGCTCCCTCCTCCAAAACTAACCGAGAGGCTATTTCAGAGATGGCCGCCATCCCAGTTGTAAATTACTTTGGAGAAGAGTCAAGGGTGAATCTGTCAGTGTGTTTGTGTGAGTTTGAAGGGGAGGGCTGACTAGGAGCAATGTCTACCCATCACAGCTCTACCATGAGGTCAAAAACAGGGACATGGAGATGGCTTCACTGGGGTAGTGGCTCAAATTCACAAAAGAGCATGTAAATATATGCCAAAAGAGACACATTTTCTGATGTTCCTGATTTTTTTCTGCATTTGTTTTTAATACCTTTATTCTAAAGAGCCCACATTATGTTTCCTGAGTTTTAAGCACTCTTAAGCATGTTTAACATGTCACTTTTGTGTGATAGAGCAATAATATGAACAAGAAAAGTCTGCTGCATTGAGATCTCTCCCTGTCCCCCTTAACGCTCACCTGTAGCAAGCTAAACATCTTGTATTCCTGGCCTTCCTGAATACAAATACCAGTGTGATGTCATACCATTGTTTCACTGTAACTTTAAGCCCATTGGCTCGATGTAAAGCAAGCAGAGTGTATGTGAGAATGAATTGTTGAGTCCTAACTGAATGCAAGCGTCGGATGTTGTTTCACATCGGGCAACATCACATGCCAGCTGTCCAGACTGCATCAGCTAAAAATGTTATTTCATGCCCTGTGTGTTCCCATTTGTTAACAGTACATAAAGTGTTCTTACTGCACAGATAGAGAAACGATGAAGTGCTTTGTATTGACAAAGGGACAGGCTAAAAGGCACCTCAATTCTCTGCTCTTTTCAAGCCAAACACAGCTTCTCCCTCTATGTTGAAAGTGAAAGTAAATCATTTCAATAAACAAAAAACAAGAATGCTTCACCATCCCAGCCATGTAAAACAGATGAACAAACTCTGCTGAGGGAGAGGAACCAGAGAAAACCAAGAAACTCCCTCTCTTTCCTCACTCCTCATCTGTGTTGATGTGTGTGTCAGAGGGAAAAATAGAGACGGGACACTGAAGCAAAAATGTTGCACCGCATCGCACAGCATTGTGATACGTTAACTTAGGGTACAGTGAAAGACTTTGGCAATTTAAATACAATCTGAGGTGCTGTGAAAGTGTTCAAAGTGGCTAAAACTTACAGTTCTCTGTTGTTCTGCAAGTGGTCATGGGATGTAAACATGGCATTTTATTCTTATCTTTAAAGAGATGGAAAAATAAAAGCTGGCACCACAGCTCCTTGAGTCTAAATTCCACATAAAGCGAACGTGCCACAAACTGGCCGTGAATCATACTCCCTCTCTATTCTATCAGAGCATTTCCACAGCCAACGCCCCAGTCTGGTAGCGGCATATACCAGGAGCAGCACTGTGCTCCACATCGCTCGAGATACGCTGCAGGTCTATTTTCAGTGTGGCCGCTACCAAACCTTGTTGTCGTTCAGAAAGCACCAGAAAAGGAAGTCAAATATCTGGAGTATCCGGTACTTTCAAAATTAAACACAATGCACAGATTCCAGAATGTAAGTTTTCTCATTAGATTGTCAATACTTCACAGTCGGTCAAAGGGTGCCAGAGGCAACATGACGCCATGGACTAAGAAAAAACTAATCGTGGAGGTGGAGAAATATAACATTATATACGACACCAAACATCCTTTCTACAAGGATATAGACAGATAGAAGTTTTGTAAATCATGGTGCTATATGGTTTGAAGCAGCAAAGCAACTTTAGAGAAGCAAAGTGATATGTTGTTTATTTCTTTTCTCAGTTTATCACATGTTTTGTTATCTTGCGATATCGCTATTCACATGAGAGCTTGTGGCTCTCCAGAGATCTTGTGCCATCCCCCTTTGGCGTGGCACTTCCAGGGGGCGATCTCACTAGCCTTTCAGTCAGAGCAAAACCGTGGCGCTTCAGTGCGTGGCGCGTTCGCTCTATACAGAAATCCAGGGTTGTTCTTCCCTTCTTTTGAAAGACTTCAAGATGCCCACTACCACAAAACTACCTCAATCCTTCTTATTGACCTGTTGATGTACCATCACTGTCCAGTTGCTTTCACAGCTGCATACATTGCAGTGGCACTGAATCGCTTCTGGTGGTAGGTCTAGTTTGTCTTTGTGCATGTGCTGGTTAACAAATGAGAAAAATTGTCAAAAAAACAATGATGACACGAAGGGAAAGAACTGCAGAGTGTGTGGGAGAATAATTTGTTGTAAACAGTAACAGCTGTTTGTCTCTATTTACCTCCAGTTATGCAGATGAGTGAAAAACAAGTAATTTGATATGATAATTGAGACTTAATGCATTTGATTTCCATTTAAGTACCTTCTCCTCTGCCATCTTTCAGTCCTTACTTAGTCTTAGAGGTGTACACTTGAAAGCCTCCTACAGAGATTTTAGCATCAAATTAGGGTAAACACAAGCTGTTCGGGCCCATGAACTTCAGAGATCTGAACATTTTGTCACGACAGGAAATCCTTTTTGATAATTAGGTTTATGGAAACACTTGAAGAGGGAGCAAGATGGATCACAAAGTCATTCAATATTGATGCAGGGATGTAAATGTTATCCAGACAAGGAAATTGGCCCAGCTAATTGGAGATCACACATTTACCAAGGAGCGACATATGCAAAGTGAGAGTCACTCAGATCGATGGGAGGTGAACTTCTGAGGGTGTCTGGTCCAGACACTTCTGAGGATGTCTGGTGTCAAAATGTCAGGAGTAATGGTCTTCTGCTGTCTTGATACAACACATTAACAAGAGCTCAATCATGTTACTTACCTTTCTCTTGGTGCAAGTCCTTATAAACTTAGTCTAACACATATTCAAACCAAAAAAAGACTACCAAAAAATAGTTGGTGTTAAGGCTGGTTTTGATCCAAACAGATCCAACAGTGATTCTTCATTTCCTTTGGTGAGGGATGAACAAAGCCTACACATGAGGCAAAGTTTTTTAAAAGGCCTTGCACATTTTTAATGGCTGCCATATCAGAAAGAGAAAACTGAAGCAGAAAAATCATAATCATTTCTCTCAGTAATGAAGTCCGTCACACGTTGAAGCTCCTGTGAGGCACTGACCACCTGCTTCTTCTTGTTTTTGCACCATGATCTGGTTTCATGTAAGACGTTGTTATCTTTTGGGGGTCAATATTTGATAAATCAATACATATCACAAAAATGCATCAATTAGGGCCATGGGCTTTGTTTTCATAACAACTGCAATCAAATTTATTTTAATTGTGATCACATGTAACTTTTGACCATTGGCAGTTACAGTGGTAGTTTTGTTCTAATATTATTATAAACTATTGATGGTTAGTGCGTCAGTTCTGATCACATTTACTACTGATAATAAATGATTTTAATGATAGTTTTCATCAGATTTTCCTATTGATTAAAAATAGCTATCATGTTATTTTAAGCTCATTTAACTATTTATTATTGATGGTCCTTATATTAGTTTTGATATATTTTTTCCCACTAAGTATTAATGGTAATTATTGCCATACTAGTTCTGCCAAATGTTTAAGTTTGGGTTTGGCTAAAACAGTTAGTAATAAATGGCTCTGGATTGATGCCATGGTGGCCCCTAGTTGATGTTTTATATTAATTATTTTAGTTTAGATTAGATTTTTCTAATTGATTAAAAAGGTTATATTACTATCAATGATCTGATGTTCTAATTGTTGAATTATTTAATTCCCATTTCAAAGCAATTTTTCTGCTTGTTAATAAAGGTTTTAATGCTAAATTTTAGATGCTTTTCCTTTAGATGAAATAAGGTTTTCAGTTTGGTTCTGATGAGATTCAACTACTGATCATTGGTGGTAATTATGTAAATTTTGATCTTATTTTCCAATTTATTGTTGATGGTTACACTGGTATGCCAGTATGTTCTAATTCTATTATTGACTGTTAACATTTTTTATCAGTTCAGATCAGATTTTACTTTTGATTATTGATGGTTCTAATGCTGAGTCTGTTTTGATATTCTGCTTGTTGCTCATGGTTATTACTGGTATGCTGGTTCTGATCTGCTTTTACCACTGATTATTAATGTTTCTATGCCATCTCTGATCATAATTTACTGTTGATTATTGATGGTTATTACTTGTATGTTAGGTCTGTTCAGATTTAAGTATGGATTATTAATAATTATTACATTATTACATAACTTTAATTTTTGTCATTCAGAGTTATGTTTTGACCTGATTTTATTATTGATAATTGATGGTTAGAGGGTCAGTTCTGATAAAATGTCACCATTGACAGATGATGCTTATTAAGTTCTGATTTTATCTTATTATTGATTATTAATGTGTATTTGTTTTACTTCTGTCTGAATGGCATTACTGATTATTGTGTAGCCGCTGATGTTTAGTCCCACAAAAGTTTGAGATTGGTATTGCTTGCAGAGTTTGTCATTGAGTGAGAATTATGAAATTGTGCCATGCATTCATGCAGCCTGACAAGAACCTGTAAGCAGATTTCTCTTTGTGCGTGCTCAGAGTTTGAGTCGTGAATCTGCACAGTTTTGTGCGTCTTGCCCCAAGTGTGTTGAAAAGCTGTTGAAGATCTTTGTCAGGAAGAGTGAGAGTGATCTGTGGCTCAATGTCATGGATGTGAAGCGCCCTGCAGATGACAGTCTCTCCTCATGACTCACACACAAGATGAAGAAAAAAAAACAAAACTGACTGCTATCAAACTTGCGTAGGATGAGGGATTGGCATTCAAAAGAAAAGGAAGAAGGAAAATTACCTCTTTTCTTTGGGAGATCGAGGCAGCTGCGACAAGTTCGACAGCTCTGGTAGCTCAAGATGATTCAGATTATGTATCTCTTGTTTTTTCCCCCAATCTGAGAGACACCGGCTTTAATTTACCTTTAGCTGCTGAAGCTTCACTGCCTGCCAACTCCAATGCGGCCTCATCTCTGCCTGCCACCAATAATGAGTTTACTCCTGCTGTGAACATTTTTAGCTCCATGCTACTCTCACTGATCCAGACCCCATGACTTCTTTGCTTGCTCTGCCAGGGGTGCAATGACTCTCCATGGCATCTTTTCCCCTCTTATTCATCGCTCCATCATTACAGACATGGAGTCTCTCTCTGCTGTCAAGGCTTCACTATCGTATTTCCACAGTGACTCACCCTCCTGGGTCTGGATTCTCTGCTGTCATCGCCCTGGTTCATGGCTTTCCTCTGACTTCAGTGCAGATGAGCATTTCTTGGAGCAAGGTGAAAGCAGGTTTCAGGTGCCATGGATCCAAGCAGCCAGTGTCTCTTAATTTCTTTGGAGAGGGATGAAAAAAGGCAGAAGATGAGTCAAATTTCCCCTAAGAAGACATTTGTTTGATTTAAAATGGCTGCCTTACAGACAGAGGAGACTGAAGGAGAAAACGTTTGCTGCATGATAGGTTGTGTCATGCATGCAGGGGCGCTTCAAAGAGCTTTGGGCTCCAGGAAAGGGTAACACCTTGGGCTCCACCACAACGGCCCAACTCAGGTCATAGTGACACCTCTGTTTTTTCAAAAAAAAATAAAAATAAAAATAAAAAGCAAACTTTTCATGCTGTGTTACACTGAAATGTCTGTAAACACAAAAGGGAAACTAAAAAGCACTCAGAGAGCACAAACTTCCGCCAAGGTAGCTCCCATATTGCTGTTACATCTATAAGCAATAGTTCCATGAAAAAGTTACCATCATAAAATGATTCCTTGACCCTAAAAACCCACACCTAGTTCTTAGAATCATGTTGATATCATTATAAGTTAGACAGTTATTGAGCAAAAACGATTGTTTGTTAATGGGGATTATCTGGGTCACCACCAAATTCTAATCATTTCTAAGTTGGGTCATTACCAACATCTCCTGAAAATTTAAGCAAAATCCGTCCTGTAGTTTTTGCGTAACCATGCTTACAAACCAACAAACAGACAAACAAACATACACCGACAAAAACACAACCTCCTTGGCGGAGGTACATATTATTCCATGGTGTCCATATTTTCCACACTGGCTTTAACATACAATATGAGCAGTATGCTATGAAGAAGTACATGCTCTATGCTGCTTTGTCCCGATTTGGTAGAAAAAAATGACGAATCAATTCATGTTCACAGTTGACTTTTGTAGGGAAACAGGATCCAGCTCTGTAACATTTACTACACATACAGTAGCAATTATTGACCATAAATGCATTGACCATAATAAACAAGACGAACGTGTTCAAATCCATAATCGGACAACAACACGTTATAATTTATTTTTTGTTCACCGTTTGGTTTTTAACCATTTCACTGGATCCCTCTGTTGTACAACCTTGCACAGCAGATGGACCTGCCTGATTTATTGTCTGAAATAATGCAAGTCCATCTTGCCAAGCTCCAATCCTCTTCAACTTCACTTGGCTAAAAGCTGAACGACCCAATGAGGGGAAAGAGGTGAGAGCTGCAGATGTGACGATAGCGGGAAGCGATTGCATGTTTGAAAATGGTGGCAGCGTGTGAAACGGTCTCCGTGGATGCAGCAATATCTGTGGAAATTGACTCAAATTCTTCTATAAAAGAGGAAGCTTTTCTTACGGGAAATCATGTTTTTGCTCTTCTCCCAACTGCGGATCACTGCTGGGAAACTGGGAGAGATGAGATGCACAAATGCTGCGAGAACGATGCCTGTTGTATGGTAGCACGGAGTCGTGGTTACTCAACGACACCTGGCGAAATATGCTCTCCTCAGAAGTTTACCGGGAGAACTTGGTGGAGATTGTCTTTGACGAGGTTCATGTCACATATAAGCGGTAAATGATAAATCTGTGTGGTATAATTTAATGTAAGACGATAGTCTAAGGACTGAAACATAGTTTAAGCTAATGGCTAACAACAGGGTGGAGCTGCTACGTCAGACTGTGGCTTGATGTAGATTGGTCTGTGATGAGTGAGACTGGCAGAACGATCGTCCAATCACCAGCTGCAGTTGCTTTGGAAGGTTCTGCCCCTGAAAACATTCTTGAACAGCTCTTTTTTATTTATTTAACCTGTATTTAACCAGGTAAAAGACCCATTGAGGTCAAGACCTCTTTCACAAGGGTGACCTGGCCAAGAGAGGCAGCAGCACATGTCACAGTAGACAAAACAGACAGAGTACAGCAACAGACATTAAAATACAATCAATAAAATGCAGGAGTTATTTTAAGAAACAATTTAGTCCTAGATGGACTCGTGAAATATTTCTGTGACGGATATATGGAACTGTCTGTCTGGCATGTCAGGTTGTCTGTTGTAAGTCTTAAAAACATACAATTGACAATACTCACCTCAGTGTTATTATTGTTATTATTATTTTAATCGGTTAAAATACAAGAAAAAGGCCGACAATTGTTCCCTGCTGATAGATTTATTTTAATGTCTCTGTTTTATCAAAAATACCTCCTCCTTCACACTCTTCTGAACAAAGCTCATGTAGTTTTCCAAATTGCCAACTCATAATTTCATTGCCACACTGAGGATATGAAAGCATTTTTGATTTAATGTCTGTACTTTCATGTTTGAAAGAAATCACTTCCTCAGGTTCCCTTTGCCGAAACTGATTTTTACATCGCTAAAGATATTTTCAGGCATTAAAACATCATTCATGTATTTTCCATATGATGCCACACTATGAAGAAAAGGCAGGGTGACAGCTGGCTAACAAGAAGTAAATCTGAGGATTGTGTTTAACTTTTTTGTTTTTGTCCTTTGATGCAGTTAAAATCTGTCAACAGACCGGTGACTGTAACAAAACAAAGATGTGGGTGAGTGTTTTTCAGAACAAAGGACAGGCTGTGGTTTTATAACACATCATTACCTTGTGCTTTCTATTTTCAACCACTGGTAATTTCCTACAGTCAGTACCTGCGTGGTTTGATTTTAATAAACTTTTACGACCTGCAGCCTTTCACATTTACATTAACATGCATTGTCATCTCAATGACAAGACTTTAGTTTATTTTTTACCCTCAGGGTCAAGTCTAATATTAGTCCCACTCATACAAAGAGGACACAAATGTACTTTTAAAAAACAAGATTGACTGATATCTCTTTCTGATTTCCAATACCAATTCTGCAACTTTGAGAATCTGCCGACTGATACAATTGCCAAAAGCATGTGTCAAGTAAAACAGCAGAACTGTTGCATACATGCCTACACCTGTGGTAGTTGACTTTCCTCCACTATGGCGAAGATGCTCGGAGTTTGCTTTTGCTTGCAGCCTCCATCCCTGGAGTCTTCTTTGCCGGCACTGAGGTTGTTGAGGTCCCCTCTGCTGACTCTGAGGCTCCACTGGTCCTCCTCATCACGTCGCTTGGGTGGGACATTTAGCTCCACTTACATGTCCTCTAAAAGTGATGCGCCAGTGGCTAGTGCTTAAAGTGGTCCACAGTTTTCTGCAATGATCACTGCATCACTCACGCCCCGCTATGACAGGAGCCCCTAGTTCACAGTAAGCTGCAATGTGTGTGCAAAGCATCCAAACGGGGAACTTCAAGGTGCATCATTAGATTTATTACGTTACTGGCATTGTCTTGTTACATGACATGGACTTGGCTCTTCTTAGTTTTTCCATGAATGTGACATCTCGATGACTGTCAAGAGCGTCTCCAGTGTATGAGCCACGAAACGGCTTAACCTGTAGCACTGCTTTCTGCAAAATAAAGTTTGAATCTACTGTGCTTTCAGACTTCATAAAGACACTGGGCATCGTTATCAGCTTTGCTTTGTGATCAAATATCAACCTTTAAAAAAACCCCAAAAAAGTCATAATTCTGCAACATCAATCCAGCACAGTTCTCTGTCCATTTTTTATTAGTAAATACACATAAACATGGGTAAGACAACTTGCATGAATATGAACATGCTGTTGCTTGAGATTTTGGCTTGGTCTTTAGTGTGCCTCGGGCAAAAGTAGTTTAAAAAACACTGCCCCAGTTTGTTGCTAAACTTTGCTCTGTATTGATGTGTAAACTTATGGATGCTGCACAAAATGGTTTGACGTGTCTGATTCGTCTCCAGAGTCACATGACATGAATCTTGACTCTATAATGGCACTTCTGGAGAGAGAAAGACTGAAAACAGTCTGGAGAAGTACCGTAATTTCTCGATTTTAACACACACTTTTTTGACTTTTAAATAAGCTCTAATTTTTCAGGTTTGTATTATTCACGAGTACAAGCAAAACATTTAAAATATTTCGCCAACATCGCGATTGCAACACATCTGATAAGAACAGGCCGAAATATTATCTTTCTCTGCGAAACATTCCCGCCAAACTTGCCTAATTCTTGTCAAACTGACTGTTCTAATCAAATATTTTGGGTCTTAATTAATTTAACTTTGTGTAATCACCACTCAGCGGCAAACACAGGGCGCTTCTATCTTGTGAGCAAGGGGACGCAAAACAGCTGCGCTGTGATTGGTCGAAGACATCGACATGTTGATAGCTGCTCTCTGATTGGTTGGTACGCTACGACTGAGCATGCTTGGGCAGAAATCAAGTAATCGCGTGTGTGTGAAGCAAAAGGTGTTTCCGCATCCATTTGAAAGAGAAGTATTGTGTATTTATTATGAAAATACTGAAATTTCATTGATTAAAACTGAGTTGTCCGAGAGAGTCAGGTTTGGGCAAAATTTGGATGCGTGTTATATTTGAGTACAGACTTTTTCCAAGCAAAAATTGTGAAAATATGGGGTGCGTGTTAAAATTGAGAAATTACAGTACTCATTTTGTATCTATGTTTTACTGAAATACTTGATACCAAAAGAGCACTTATCAAAGTACTGGTACTAATACCCAGTATCAAAACTCCCATCCCTACTTGCGGACATCAATTTCAAGAATTTGTGATAAAAAATTAAATAAAAAAACTGCATAACACAGGAAAATAAAAGTGGTCTGAAAGCAGTTCCTCACTCCTGTGGTCTCTGTACAGAAAACCAAGTTGCTCCATTTCAGCAGAAAGGTCAGCGCCTGTGTGTGGGGGTTAGATAAGCTGTGTACATTGTCAACATATGATGGAAGATGATAGGTAAGAATGAGTGTGCTTCCTCTGTGATATAGTGGGTGAAAAAGGGTTATGGTCTGTTATCTTATAACATCTTTATTGGTTTTTGGCTTTGTGTACAATCATTCTGCTGGAGCAGGAGAGCACTAAGCGGCTTGAAGCAAAGGTTCAGAGAGGAAGATAAGACGAACATGGAGCTTAAAATGTAGAAAATATAGGACTGTCTCTTCAATCTAAGGTCATCTTTGCCTGCATATATCAAACAGAAAATGATAAACAGAAAGTGGCAGTTTATGGTTAGTTTTGAACAGTGGGGGATCAAAGTACATTTTTCCTACATTTGATCAGTAAGCATGTGTCCTTCTCATCATTCCCCCCAAAAACAAACAAACAAAGAAACATTGATTGGACCAAAAATACAAGTATGGTGTAGAAGAGGTGTAATAATTCCAGAAGCTCATAAAGTGCTCTGTACCTTTGTTTTTGGGTCATGGTTCAGCCTGTTTTTTTGTTCAATGGAAAACAGAAAAATAGTTGAAGATGCATATTATCTAAGTCTCCCTCATTGAATTGAACTGGCCGTAGTCTGCACATGCTCAGTAGGATTCTTTCCCTACTCACTGAACGTGTTACATCCTTGACTGGACACCAGCTGCTCACATGTAGAGACTGAAAAATGGTCACACTCAAACCTAAGGGGAAGTTAGAGTCACCAGTTAACCTAACGAACATGTTTTTGGTCTGTGGGGGGAGGCCAAAGTACCCAGAGAAAACCCATGCATGCACAGGAAGCACATGTAAACCCCACTCCTTGACTGACACAGGGAGTCGAACTAACAACCGTCTTGTTGTGAGGCATTAGGACTGACTTGCTGCACTACTGCACTGCCTAAAATCACACCACTATAACAGATTAAATATTAAGAAATGTCTTTACACAGGCCCTCCGTGTTGTCTGTGATTCAATATTTTTCTCTTACTGTCCAAAATTAATTTTGTTCAATAAAAATAGGCCTTCTTTGTGGAAGCCACGTTGAAACTTTGATTTATTCCCTTAATTCATTAAAGTGATCTTTCTCTAGAAAAAAAATATCAACATAGTTTTACTTGTTAGTGTACATGTTTGTGTTTCTCATACTGAAGGAAGATGGGTTTATTTCAAATTATTTTTTATTTGTTATTTTAACCCTTTAAAGGACAGAATGTCTACATAACTCCACTGTTTTTAATTGGAAAGTAATAATAACTTTCCATCATACATTTTAGTTAGAAGCTGATTATTATTATTACACCCTGAGATGGGTCAATGATTGGCAGCAACATTAATTTTGATGCATTTTTTTTCTTGCACTCCTGCAGAAAACGGGAAAGAAGATTAAATTTTGTGTCATGCTTTGAATGGGAAAAAAATATCGCTATCTGGTGGACAAACATAAATAAAAAACTGGAAGCCAGATGTCCAAAATGAAACCTTGACATAAAGGTATGCATTAGTTTCTGTCAAGATAAATGAGTGGAGTTTTCAGTGGATTTCAATCGGGCATTTTTTGTTATTAGGAACAAATGAGCCAGTTTTTGTGTAGCTTAGCCATTTTAGGCTAATTTAAGAAACTAAGACTACAATTGTAACATTTGTAGAGAATAAATATTCATTCAACACATCCGAAATGGCTTGAAAATAAAAAACTGAACAGCACGAAATGTCCCTAGGATCTCTTAAGGGTTAATTTTCATTTAATTGACTAATAAAAGAAAACACTTAAGCTCCATTTGTATGTTGTTGTATGTTTGCTTGTTTGTGCATGCTTGGTGTATCTATGTTTGTATTAACGTTCATATGTCTACCTGTCCTTTCTCTGTGATTTCATTCATGTTATCTCCCTCCTTTGAAATTGTGGGTTTTACAAATGTTGTAAAAACATGTCCTTACCCAGCAAGGTCAAGTTTGTGATGTTGGGCAGATGTGGCTCTTTCATTTTGCTGAATCTTCCTTTAAAAGGCCAAAATTCAACCACAAAATGTGCCCTGAACAGTCAGTCATGAAGTTGTGTTTGGGTCCTTTGAGGCTGGCATCCACAGAATGAGCCCATCAAGCTAATCTAAAGGGGAAGGCCGTGCCCAAGATCCTCAGCCCCGGGAATGATGCTGGATTTAACTGGGATCATTCATTGTTTCTGTCCAAGAGCTAAATCAGATGGAGTACCGGTATCAGTCCTTTTGCCAGAGGCACCAACATCATTGACTTGGAGGCAGAATTTTGCAAAAACAAAAGCCAATAGCCTAAGGGGAGGCTCCCTGTTCAGTTGTACTACAGTGCAGCCTGAACAACATGTGTTCATTGTTAATTAATGGCGCCAGCACTAATTGGAAAGTTTAATCACACTAAAATCAAAGCAGCAATGCTCCCTTGTCTCTGATTTGGTTTGTAATTTCTAAAGAGGTAAGTAATGAGTATTTGTAGTTAGGGGGTTAACAGACGCTCAGCACAGTGTCATCTGCTTATGATTTGATCCAAGTCCTTTTAGATTAGAGAGTACTTTATCAATCCCCTTGGAAAAACTCCCTCAGGGAAAATGAGAAACATTAACATCACATTAACATCTTCAAAACAAGACATTAAACGTGAATACAATTAGATGGTGAGGCACATGGCCTTCACACTGCTGTCACGTGACATAGTCCTGATCAGTAAAATGGGCACTGCAAACACAATGTTCTGTTTCTACAGAAGGGAGAGTTTGGATGTCCGTATTTAAAACAACAAGCCAAATGTAGCTAATTTTATCGGTTTGTGCTCCAGTGACTACTACCTGACACCCTGCTGCAGCAATCTAACCTGATCTAATGAGGGGAGCAGCTGGTGGAAGGATACGTAGCCTTTTGTTGCATCACAATATAGTTCCAAACACAGGGGCTTCGTTGAGGAAAAGTTAAACACTGTAAAGAATCTTACTGTAGTGTATTGTCGAGCCAACATAGTTTTGAGTAGTTTTAACCTGTAAGTGGGTTAATTACGAGGCTTTTGGTGGTAACGCTCACAAGCCCCTTTATTGGCATATCATATTATCATATTTACTAGTGCCCTGGGCCTCTTGTAACCTCACTACAAAAACACCCTGAACTAACCCTTTATTAACCGTGAAGATAACTTCAACTTCTTCAACTTCAACTTCACTTTATTGTCCCCTAAGGGAAATTTGCTTTGCAGGCAGGTATAAACATGAAACATAAAAGCACAATCACACAAATCCACATACAGCACTGAGATGGATAAAACACAAGTACCTAAAGGGACAGCTGAAACAGAACCATCTCTGCAATGTTTAGAAATAAGATGCATCGTGACTGTTCATTTTTAAAATTTAAATTAAGTTGTGTAATGGCTTGTGATATGAATGAATCTTTCATCCTGTTAGATTTGGCCTTTGGCAATCTAAATCTCCTGCTAGAGGGTAAGAGCTCAAACTCGGTAAGGAGAGGATGCACAGGACACTGTATGATTTCCTGGGTCTTTGAGTTTACCCTCCTGCAGAAGGTTGTAGGCAGATCAGACAATGTAACACCAATAATGTTGCCTGCTACTCTGACAATGTGTTCCAACCTCTTTTGTCTCCTAAAGAGAGGCTGCTAAACCAGGAGATGATGGCAAATGTCAGGACAGATTTGACCACTGAGTGATAAAACACTATCATTAGTTCGCTGCACACCCCATACTGGTTAAGCACCCGGAGGAAGTGCAGTCACTGCTCTGATTGTTTGTATGCAATATCTGTGTATTTGTTAAAAGACAGCTTATTGTCGATGACAACACCAAGGTACTGAAAACTGGCAACACGCTCCACAGTCTCCCCCTTAATTGTTGTTAAAACAGGTGAGTTTGTGTTCCTTCTAAAATCTATGCACATGTACTTAGTTTTTTTTCACTTTTAGGTTTAAAAAGGAATCATCACATCAGTGAATAAAATCATCCACCACTGGTCCAGGAGCTGTGTCCTCCCCCTGTAGCAGACTCACTATGACTGTGTCATCAGCAAACTTCAGTACGTCTTCCTGAATGTGAACTTCTGCAGTCGTCAGTGTACAGAATATATAAAATGGTGAGAGGACACAGCCCAGTGGAGAACCAGTGGAGAAGGGGAGGACATCAGTCAGGACACAGGTGCGCTGGTGTGCTTGTTTAGAACATTTAGATCAGGTTTCTGTTATAATCTGGAGATGATGCACCAAAATCACTCACATTTTGGATCTTCTAAAATCCTGGTCACGACCCTGGTGAGGCAAGAGTTAATCTAGATCTGCATCAGACCCGCAGTGCACCTGAACAGCACTTAATAAAGACGAGAGACAGCCACACACGTCTTTCACATGACATTATTTTTTATTAGGATTCATGAATTCAAACTAGAAGGCAAAAGGGTTCCTGAATATGTATGAAATGTTAGTATTCTGGTATCATCTCTTCTCAGGGCTGGGAATACCCTGAACATGCACATAAGAGGTTATAAACCTGGACTGGCACCATGTCAGTACACTGGTCTGCTCTTATAAAAATCCATGGACCCAATGTAGCAAGACAAACCACAGTGATGACTATATTTGATTCAGCTCTTTCATAGGACAATAGCACATTGATGTAGAGTTCTGAGTGTCCTTTAGCTCAATCGCACACAAACAGCGCATCAATGTAACAATCAAATCCCTTCAGAAAAAATCAAACTGCACTTGAGAAATTCGCCTTAATTATTTGGCCTTGTTCATTTATTGCTTGTAAGCATGGCTAAAATCACATATTAAATCCATCAAACTACTGCAACAGAAACACCTCTTGAAAATTAGCAACACAATATCAGTTTCTAAAGGATGATTATATCATGAAATGTGATGAATAGAAGAAAAAAAATAACTAGAAAGCACTCAGAGAGCGCAAACCTCCACATGGATAGCTCATATGTTGCTGTTACATCTATAAGCAATAGGTCCATGATAAAGTTACCATCATAATATGATTTGTTGACCCTGAAAACCCACACCTAGCACTCAGAATCATGTTTATATCATTATTAGTTAGACAGTTATTGAGGCAAAAACAATCGTTCCCTAATGTGGTTATCTGGGTCACCACCAAAATCTAAGCATTTTTAAGTTGGGCCATTAACAACATCTCCTGAAAATTTCAGTAAAATTTGTCCACTATTTTTTGCGTAATCTTGCTAACAAACAAACAAATGAACAAACAAACATATGCTGACAAAACCATAACCTCCTTGGCAGAGGTAATAATCCGACATGACATTTGTGACTTAATAAATTTAAGGGGGCGCAGCAGGTTAGTGCACGTGCCGCACAGCAAGAACATTGCTAGTTTGACTCCCCATGCCGACCAGGGTCTTCCTGCATGGAGTTTGCATGTTCTCACTGTGCCTGTCTGGGTTTTCTCCGGGCACTCTGTTTTCCTCCCACAGACCAAAAACATGCTTGTTAGGTTAAGTGGTGACTCTAATTTGCCCTTAGGTATGAGTGTTAGCATGAATGGTTGTCTGTCTCTCTATGTGGCCCTGTGATCGGCTGGTGACCAGTTCAGGGTGTACCCTGCCTCTTGCCAAATGTCAGTTGGAAAACGGCTCCATCCCCCTGCAACCCCAAAAGGGAGGAGTAGTATGATGGATGATGGATAGATGGATGGGTCAGTATAGCTGACAGCAATGCAGCAAAATCAGTCACATGTTCCTATGTCATGATGCAGTTCAAAATAATAATCAAATCTGTGTCTGCCTTTTTGATCTCAGTTTGTTTTCTATAGTGACTGTACTTCCCTAATCCCTAATCATCTAGCAAACACTTATGTGTTCGTTATAGTCAGTGGCCTGCAGCCTGCCTTTGTGTAAGACAATGTGGGGTTTGGGGACAACTAACACAAACGTTGTTCATAGGATAACTCGTCATTACGCAGTATCAGAGAAGACATGGACTTGACTCTAAAACTCAATCAAGAGACATTCATGAGGACACCCAGTGCTTTTTTCCAGCTGCTTGACAATTAACCCCTTGTTGGCTCTCCGATTGGTTCACTGACCAGCTAATCGAGTCAGAGAGCCGTACTTTAAAGCAGCTGTTGCTGGAGTACCCCAGTCAGACAACTTCAGAGCTGGCAGAGTCTATTTTAATGGATTGTGATATTTGGTTCTCAGCACAGGTGACAGATTTCATTAGCACAGGGTGGAACAGTGAGTTTGTCTCAGGTTGTACTTTTCTGTTCATCACATTGGTGACAGAGACAGAGAGCCTGAGTGTAGTCTGCACAGTTGAGCTAAAAAAAAATTCAAGGATCTGGTGGTCCTTTCAAAATGAAACACTCTTCAGTCTTGATTATTAAAAAAAAGGGTCATGAAATGTATTGTATTTTTTTCTTTAAAGCCAATCAAGCGTTGGGCACCTCTGATCTCAATAATACTTGTGTTTATTAATGGTTACTTTGGCAGTGTGTTGCTATTTTGCCTAAACTTGTACAACACATTACGAGTTATAAAATGAGCAAATTTTATTTAAGTCATAACAAAACATTAAACATGAAATGAAAAATCAACAGATAAATGAATAAATACCATACCGCCAGGATTTCCCTCGCAGCATTCATTTTAACACAAGTGTGAAACGCTTCAGTCATTATTCAGGGCGACTCTTTGGGGCCTTTTTGATGCTAAAGTGTCTCCTTTCAAAATCCAGATGTTGCTTTTCTGACTGAATTTGCAACCAGAGGCTCAGAGGCAAAGGAGGAGCGAGGAGAAGAAGGAGAAAAAAGGAACAGGCTCTTCATTAAAGGTATCACATAGAGAGACTCATCTACAAACTGAACACAGACAAGCTCCTGCATCTAATGCCCAAAGAGAGAGAAGAGAAGAGAGGAGAGGAGGAAAAAAGGGAGCAGGACAAGAAGGGAAAATGGATTTGAGGGGGGTTAAAAGAGAGCGACTGCCCACTTCCCTGGCAGCTCTCCTCCTCTGATCTGCCATACACTGGTTCGTGTTCTGGGCAGCCATTCACACAGAGCGATGTGCCAACCTGCTTTCTGCTCTGCATCTGTGCCCTTTCACACTCAGTTACGCCTGCAGCTGATGTATTTATACATGTGAGCACACATGTACTCATTGGATGCCAGGTCTCTTCAATTTGAGGCAAAATATGATTTATAGAAAAACAGAATCAGAGAAAACTAGATGCTCTTCCTGCAGGATGTGTCATTACCCAAGGCATACAAATTGTCAGACAGTGAAAGTATACTAGTGGCAGAGATGGGCACAAGTCACTTAGTGCAAGTCCCAGTCAAGTCTTAAGTTTTTGAGGGGCAGCCACAGGTCTGTAAAGTGTCTTGATAAGTTAACAATATTGGTGTTGTTGGCTTACGTTTTGCATGGTACAGTTTTGAATGGCACTTGTAGATGTAGCGACAAAATCTGACAATGGTTTCCGAAGTGTTCCTGAACTCTTGTGGTGATATTCTTTACTAACCTGACACACCAAATGGACTGTTCAATATATTTCATTAGTCCATAGAAAGCGTTTGAGAATCACCTGCCGGATATCCAAAAGCATGTCCAACCGGAGACTGAACTACCATTCTGTCCATCTCATTCATTACAGGCCAATCAGAAAAAGGAGAAGGTGCAACACAACCCATTCGACCAGTGCTCTCTTGACCTGAACAACAGCTGCATTTTGTCTGCTGGAAACCAACAGAAGAAGAAGACACTGGAGGAAATTATGGTCCGGCAAAGCCATTCCGAGCGGGTAATAACAACACTGAAACATGTGAAGAGCGCTGTGTGGAAGCTGCTGGCCCACTATGACAAATCTGTGGTCCCATTTGTTGGACATTTACCCACTGCAGACCAGCGGTGCCTTGTCAAGTGCACCATCCTGTGCTTCCACATCCTCCTCCGCAGCCCCTGATTACATATCAGGCAGATCCATCTGCACTGAAGTGTTAATCCTCTACAGGCTGGCTGCAGGATAGGTGATAGGGACTGATCTCACTTTTCAAGGCTAAGAAATGGGAGATGCAATTTAAAATTCCAAACACTACACTACAAATAGTAGAAACAGACCAAATATCATTATTATATATATATTTACTATTATACCCATCATTATTTTTTATCTGGCCCTCATGTGTATCATAAAAAAGGCACTCATATTTATTAAGTGGATGATCCCTGTTTTTAGTGACTCAGAATTGTGGAAAAAAGCTATAGCACAAGGTTTCAGTTCAGAATTTAAATAAGGTCTCAAAAATACATAAACACATGCAGCAGCAGTGACTTTACAGTGATTAATCTTTATAAACATTTTGTCCCCACTTTTTCCTCAATTAAGTGAATCCCCCTTGGCCTTTCTTCCTACTCTCCATCTGTCCCTGCCAGTGGGTAAAACATTGATAATTGCATTTTTTTTCTCTCAGTTTTGCTTTCTCTTAACCAAAATTAAATGCATACTCAGTCACTGACGTGCCATCGCCTGTAGGGTTCAGGAACCCATTTTCTAATTTCTTAAATATATTGGGGTATAAATGGGAAATTAGTTTTTTTTTTCTCCACCCCTGAATAATACACTTTCTGCTGATATGATTTTGTCTACTTTTAATTCTGTTCGATGTGAGGGCCGGCTGGTTATTGATATGAGCTATGAGCAGGTACAGTGGCTGGGTTAATGAGGGTCAGAGCAGCTGCTGGCTGTCAGAAATACAAGGCAGGGAGGATTTGGTACATATTAACACAGCTAATTGTGGCTGTAATGCTACATAACCTCAGGCTGCCCCCATCTTGTTTAAGACATGAACCGTATCAATGGGTCTGTCTCTGAGACCATCTATGAGCGCTGGACCAGAATTTAAGTTGACAAAACACTGTTCTGAGGTGAGTTAAGAGATCAGCAGTGAGATGGAATTGTCAGGTGATACTCATAGGCTGTTTTAATGGAAAGATATTCTTCCAAGAACTACTGCCTCCAAGTAAGCTGAATCTAAAAGCAACACAAAAACACATCAAATGAACTTTTTTATCTCAGGATGGAAAAGCCTGAGTAGAGCTTTCTGTTGCACTAATATATGGCAGCATGCAACCACACAACACTGATGTTTGGATTTATCTGCTGCTGAAACAGTGATAGGCAATCACCAGCCACTGTTGCCGCCCCCACCCTCTGGAACGCACTACCATCACACATCTGAATCTGTCCGAACCTGTCCACATTTAAAACCCTCACCAAAACCCACCTTTTTAGAATTGCTTTTAATGTATGACTGCTTTTACATGTACTTTATGTTCCTTTTCTTTTCTTTTTAATCATGTTTTTTATTATTGTGTTGTTTTCTATGATGTTCTTAACCTCTGTACAGCGTCTTTGAGTGCCTAGAAAAGCGCTTTATAAATAAAATTTATTATTATAATTATTTATTAGGTACACCTGTTCAACTGCTAGTGTACACAAATTGCTAATTGACCAATCACATGGCAGAAATTTGAGCATTTAGGTGTTTAGATATGGACAAGACGACCTATTGAAGTTCAAACTGAGCATCAGCATGGGGAAGAAAAGGTGATTTAGTGGTGTTGTATAGCAGAGTGTCAAGAGCAGGACCACACCTCAACCACTCCTCGTCCTGTGTTCCTATACATTCAAACCTGACCATTTCCTTCCTTTGTTTGGTTCACACAACGCAACCCTCCCTCCCACCCCTTTTTAAAAATGCCTTCTTTCCTTCTTTCGTTAGGGCCTTATAAAGGGGGTTTGTTGTGCCAGGGAGCTACAGCAGGCTCTCCAAGATGTTTCCCAAATCATAATCCACTTCATTTATCTGCTATGGTGCTCAATATCTGCTACACGTAATAAATAATTGTCAAATTCACCCTGTTGACGGTGAGATCCTTGCTAGTGAAAAGGATTTTAGACATGGCACAGTTGTTAATGCCAGTTTGGCTGGTCTAAGTTTTTCACAAACTGGACTGGGTCAGGGCATGGGAGGTTGTAGAATTCTTAAAAAAACAACTCAATCACTATGACGATTAGTAGCTGAAGTGGTTACAAATGATGGTGCCATGATTGGTTCCTGAAATGCTCAGTCGTTCACAATCAAACATGGAGCAAGGTTCTCCAATTTATAAAGACTGTGTGTTATAATAGTCTATTTGTAACAGCTTGCAAATATATTCCTCTGTCTCCACTTGTGAGGATTTCACCATCTATGGTCTATAACAGGGTTGGGCAACTTTGGCCCTGAAGTGGGCCAGCTATAGACTATTCTCTTTGCCAGAGAGCCAGATTGTTCAACATTGAAGCAAATGTTATAGTCACCCTCTACAGGCCAAGCCTCTCACCCCTTAAAAAGGTCTTCTGTAGTCTGGCATCTGTTACCTTGATTTCCTGATGAAGGCTTTATGCTGAAAGTTGTCAAAGTTCATTTTTAAGGTCTGCGTGACCAGGCTGTAACGAAGGCATTTTAATTGTTTCAAAAGAGTGTCCTGGAGTCTTTTCTTTATGTTATATCCATTGTTTGTGTCTGTGTGACTTCAAGCAAGGGTGGGAATAGCAGCAACTTGCATCATAATGCAACCCAGCATTAAATAGTAGAAATGCCATGTGTCTAACATGCAGATTAACTATCATTTTGCTGAAAATCCACAGGAATCAGTGAGGGTATGGGTGGCAAATCAGATTGATAAGCAGATTCCATAATGGTATTGGCATCAATGAACTCACACCAATTCCCATGCCTACTCCTGTCCCAACTTCTTTGGAATATGTTGCAGTCAATTCAGAATGTGTGTATCAATGTTTGTGAACAATAAGGTATGTTAGCTTTAACACTGTATATCTTGTCAATGGGCCATATCAATTGAATACAGGTTTGAAATGATTTTACAATTACTGTATTCTGTTTTTATTCACACCTACACAATGTCCCAACTGTTTTTGGAATTGGTGTTTGGATAGATCGCATGTTTACTGTGAGTCATCGTGTTTGTTACAGAAATTTTTAATATGTTTATTACCTCCGCCAAGGAGGTTATGTTTTTTGCCGGCGTTTATCTGTCTGTTTGTTTGTCTGTTTGTCCGTGTTCAAAATAACTTGAAAAGTTCTGAACAGAAAGTTATATATGGAACTAGAAAAGCACTCAGAGAGCGCAGACCTCCGCCAAGGTGATCCGGATCAGTCCCAAAATTTAATCAGTTCTTCCATATCCCATTTCTGACAATTCCTGAAAATTTCATCCAAATCCGTTCAGAACTTTTCAAGTTATTTTGAACACAGACAAACAAACAGACAAACAAACAGACAGATAAATGCCGGCAAAAACATAACCTCCTTGGTGGAGGTAATAACACAGAAACAATGGGTGTAATTTGCTTTTCTTCTCATCTTTTTTCAACCAGGTGGCTGCAATCAGATAGAATCGAGGACCAGTGGGCAGAACTGATTGTTTATGCATATCAGCCTCTTCCAAAGTGGCACAATGGAGTGGGGATGTGGTCCTTGACCCAGTTAATGAAAATACTGGTGCATATGTACCACAATAATGTCTTTGAAGTTTAACACAACAGTGCTTTTCTTATTCCCAGATTAGCTTTCCTGTTCTCACTGGTTTGATTTAATTTACCCAAGGACTATGGAATTAGTGAGAGTCTGCAACATCCTGTCATCACAGCACATTCAGCAGACCTGTAGATAAACAGAATAGCTGTAATTAAGGACAGACTGAGATTTTTAATTAACCCTTCTGTCTGTTTGACTGTTCCTCATTTGGTCAAGAATGCCTGTTGATATGTTTTCCTGGAGGAAAGCATCAGTGTGCAATCAAAAGAAGAGCACATGTTAAAGAAACATAGCTTAGGCTGATATTTGAGAGGAATGTATATATTCTGTTTCTGGTGATTATACTGCCATATGAAACAAATATAGGTTATGAAATAGGCTACCAGAAAATGTTAATAATTGATGGTGCCATTGTGAATCAAAGCACCTCATTGGGTTATTTTTTTGGTATAATAACAGAAGATTAAGGCTTGACACACATTGGTTAGCCACAAGTTGTACAGTCGTGGTGTTTCTTTTTAATAGATGTTTCACATAGGAGTTATTTGAACTAGAAGTGCTGTCCTGTGGTTTATGGCTCTGCAGGATATACACTTGCCCAATAATGAGAGTACAATGGTTGGTTAAAAAAAAGAAGTTGTGTTTTTTGTGGTGCAGTGATTTATGAAAATCTAACAGGGAAAGAATTAGACTTAGTGATATGTCTGGCCCTTGACCTTTTACCTCCCAAATGTGATCAGCTTATCATGGAGTCAGAGAGGGCAGCTGTTAAGGCTCAGTTAAGCTTTTCGAATGGACAGACCAGTGGTCACAAACTGCTGCAGCATCAGATGGAGAAACTTTCAAAGTATTTATGCTCAGTGCAGCTCTCACATTGCCACAAACAGATATTCTCCTGTACTGTAGGGGGCATTGTGCTTAAAAAGTTGCATCTATATATAGCATGGTTTAAAGGAAGTCATTGAAGAAGAAATTTGATGTTACGGCTTATGCAAAAGAAGAAAAAGAAGAAGAAAGCTTGTTGTCAAAATGGAGAGCCACAGTGAGGATGCAGTGGGAATATGGGTTGTTTCAGAGACTCATTACTTAACACCTGTAGTGCCTGGATGTTATGGACTTGTCAAAATAAAAATTGGATTTCAGAAACTACTCTGGCTCCTGTCCTTGATGTAATCCCTGCTGCACAGTTAACACATGCTGCGAAAACGATTAAGGGACAAGAATAAACAATGGTGAAATTTAACCACTAAGTTGCTGCACTTCATGTGTTTTCATTCAATAACTACAAATAATAACCATAGTTCCTCTACAACACATATTAGAGGCATTGTTGTTGCTTTAAGAGTTTTACTTAACTTTATCTCTGTTTCAAAGCTCTCAAGGCATCAACTTCAGTCTGTTTACATAAGTCATTGTTGCACATACAGAGCTCCCAGTGCTCTGATTGGTCAATGTCTCTGATGTGAAGAAACAAATCGTAGGAGGCAGGACAAAAATCAAACCTGCTAGACTTTCTGTCATGGAATCGTGAGGCAACCCAGACTGATTAGTTGTCATCAGTCACTATCACACACTTCAGACAGAACAACTGATTTTCGTGGCCAACGGGTCCCAAAATCCTACGACTGTTGGGTTGGGCAATAACGGAGGGTAAATCATGTAGTCTGACCTTAAAATTACTCTTCATTAGAGGAGTTTTGAGCTCTCATTTTCCTCTTCCACCAACTAAACCAACTGATGGATGCACCACTCTTCACCACTCAGGGGCAAAAAGGGTGAGAAGGATGACAATTCGCCAATCTAACTAACTGCATCCTGCATTGTTTAATGGAAGTTTGGTATTTCATAGGATGGGTGGCAACCCTGCAGTGAACAAATTAGTAATAACAAGATATAAATATTGCCCGTTACTAAGCTAACTAACTTCCTGTCCATTTCCAGCACAGCACAATGAGCCATCACAAATATTCATTGATATTACTGGCCTTTCTCTCCATGTCTGCTCCTAGTAACCTTAAAAGTATCATATTGTGCAAAAATACACTTTTCAAGGTGTTTAAACAAAAATTTGTCTCCATGGCCTGTCTACTCCCCCTGTCCCAACAAAAAGAAAAGCCACCCTCTTTCTCTTTTCTTGCACCACCTCAATAAATGTGCAATGAAACAGTTTGTTTAGTCTCTCTAATGATGTCATTAGGGCATATACCACCTGACTTGGATGGGAGACATGGCTTTAGCAAGGTGTTTGTTTGACCTATAGGCAGCTTTAGTTTGAGAGAACATGTCTATGCATGTCTTTGTAGCCATAGATAACATTAGAGCACAGCATTGACATGAAAAATTCTTTTCCTAAGAGGGGCATAATCAGAGACAGCTCATGAGGATTTACACCAAGACAGTCTGTTTAGAGCAGGGCTGAAACAGAGGGTTTATTGGGAAGACAAAATCAGGAATCAAGTGGCTTTTTAGGCCCTACACATAAAAAAATGAACATAATAATAATAAAAAAAAAAAAATCAAGGGACATCTGAGATAACGTGTTTTAAACAAATGAATGTTGGGACCTCTAAATATGTTTGGGTTTTTTTTGTTAATTTTATCTGTATTAACTATTAAGGTGAGCTTTGCAAATAAGCCCTCATAGGGTTTCTACCTCACCTGCATATGTGACTTAATCTTATTCACTGTTTTATTTGACTTCTCTTTTAACTATGTGCAAATAAATAAATGAATAATAAAATAAATTAAATATCATGAGTGGAACATAGCCTCTGTAGCATGATAAGTCTACATGAATCTTTAAAGTTTGAACATAATCCACCTCTTGCGTCACAATAATATGAGCTGTTTTTGTCTTCAAAAACTGCCACAGGAAACATGCAATGTTTTTATACTGCCTTCAGCACAAAAGCTGCAGAGCAAAAATGATGACATTTAGGTGTAAAGATTCTTCAATGCAATCATCACTGTTTGTCTACCCTGCACAAGGATGCCAAAGCCACAGCAGAGCATCTATCAGGAAGTCCTTTGTCTGTTAAATTATTGGGAGTGCTATTGTATGACAGTAGAGAGTCAACATGTCCAAAGTATGACGGAATAAAGAGAGAGTAGAAGTTGAAGCCAGGTGACAGGATCGAGTCTGGGTGCAGATTGATTGTTTTGTGACAGACAGGAGCCAGCCCTCCACCTCTCTTCTTTACAGATAAATAATAGGAGAGAGCAATGAGCAAAGACAGCCAGAAGGGATTGAATCTCTGTGAGCCGCTACTCAAAGTGCAACGTCATTTATCAGTGTCAGCTGCAGACAATCCATGTAAGCCAAACACACGGCAAACACACTTAGAGCTCACACACACACACACACCCCCACACACCCACACACACACACACACACACGCACAATATGACCGCAGGCAGTAGACAAGGACATAGAGTCCCTGTAAGAGAATTCGATTCTGGCTTTAAGCAATTTTCTACAAGAAACACACAGGCTCCAGACTAGTTTAAACTGATTTTTTATGTCCCAATTCACCAGAGATTATCCAAATTTCATGCTGGCATAAAAACTTTAAATATCAAAGAAAAGAACTATTTCTTCCTGGAATAAGCTCCATGAAAACTATTGGCTGGGAAAAAAAAAATAAAATAGGAAGTTAAATTCTCATAGTTCAGTCCTTTGGGTTTCAAAACTCAGTAATAAGTTTAACTACATAGTGGTATTATGGAATTTGATTCACAAAACTATTTAAACAACTTCCTCTTCTTTATCAGGAAAATGATGTTGGAACTTGTTTGTTCCATTTTTGTGTCAGCCCAAGAGATCTGCGGGTAACAGCACAATAAAAAACCACACACTCATATCACCCCTCTTAGAGGAAGTGAAGTTGTTACAAACAAATGTTGGCATGGACCAATCATGGGCAAATTGCAGCCTGTGGGCCAGGAACAGCCTGTGAACCATCTCAATCTGAACCATGGTTTTCTCAAAAATACAAGTGCATAATTGAATCAATGTGTGATTCAGTGGGGCCTATTCAGACAACATGCTGCCATGGATGCCATGGATGCTGCCATACTTAACTCCAGCTCAGCCTTCTCACACATGTAGAGGCTGCATTAAGGCAGGACTTCAGATCAGTGGGATATCTGTGCAGACTTGTCACTATGTCAATCATGTCCCTAATTTTCAAAACAAGAACTCCTTAATAAAATAGAGTTGGATGTGACATAAAAACAAAAAAGATCACCAAAGTGGAGTGAGAGTACTTTGATGTATTGTAAGTTTTAGACCAAATTTGTTTTTGAACCAGGCTGTAAATATGTTTATTCAGGCCACAAAAGCTGCACATTTCCTGCACACAGTCATGTAACCAGGGCTACTGCAGCTTAACCTTCCAGTGATCAGCTGTGGAGACCCAGACCTCCACTCTGCTCGGCTCAAACCATTTCAAGATGACCAAAAGGGATCTGAAGAAGTTCTCAAGCCAGTCCAATGCTTCCAAGGAGCTAGTGGACAGGCACAGAGCCATGATGGAGGAGTATTGGAAGAAGCACTGCAGACTTACCAAGAGCTCAGAGAAGGAGTGGACACTGATGAGCTGGACAGCAACGTGGACGACTGGGAGGAAGAGACCATTGAGTTTTATCAACAAAAAAATAATGTCCCCTGGAGATAAGCCTGATTCATTGTCTGTAATCAGGCAGATCCATCTTGCTAAGCTTCAATCTACAGCGACTGTGAGCATCCCAATGCGGCACAGTGCAATCAGAGTCCTTTGTAGCAGGAAGAGGTGAGAGCTACAAGCCAGACAGCAACAGGATGTGACTGTGTGAACAGAGATTAGCATAAATTCTAACAGCTTCAGCAGCAGCTTTACCAGATCTGGACAGCATTTCTTTATTAAATCTGAATAATATATTAAAACATCTTTAAATCTATGATGGTGAATGTTTAAAAACTGTCTACAAATAGTCAGGGGGCCTTCAGGAAACATCATACTCCACCAGCACGTTTCTCTTTTCAACAGAGATATGTCCACCTGCATTAAACAGAAAAAAAATGATTTCTCAACATTGGTCAAAGTCAGCTAATCTATGCTGATGTGTGAATGGGCTTTATGGTAGTGGGGAGAGGGAGCAATCATGCCTAGACTCGTTTTATACCTCAAAAAACTCCTGCTGATTCTTTGATATCCAAACCTTTGCACATTTAGCAGAGTGTAACTTACTTGCACTGTAAGATATTCATATAATCACATCCAGAAATTTGAATAACTGCATTTATCCTTTTCTTATTTTATAAACAGGGCCAAGCAGTATAAAGAGAACTGCTGAGCCTTTCGCACACGCATTCAATTTGCAGAGCCTGTGCAGCACACATGAATACCAAACGATGAAAGCGCACGTCCAATATCACACAACATTAAACAAACATACTGCAGGCCGGGCTGTAAAACCCCCGGTGCAAAAATGTCCCCTCTTTCATGGCAATATGATAAAAAAAAATCGCCCGTATCCCACATACAATAATCACTTGTGCATAAAATTCAGCAACTATTATTCCAAGCATTCATATTTGAATGTAAATGAGCCCGCTGTTTGCAACCTCTTGCTCAGAGTACAGTGCCTGATGACGGAAGTCTTTCTTCAATACGTTTGACAGCTCAATCCTGCGTGACACACTCCTATCTCGTCTTTATAGGACGACCTCCCCGGGCAAGACTCTGACAGCTCAGCAGCAGCTACAATAAAGTGCAGCAGCCCACCTCTGCCACACCAGAGCTCCAGACACCCCGAACTCTGTGACTCAAACAAAAGCAGAGAGGAAGATTGAGAGGCAGTGAGAGGTGGAGACAGGAATTTAAAGCAGTAGTTTGTTCAAACATTTTCCACTTGATTGTTCAAGGGGAGGTATGTTCTCTCAGCTTTTGGTAGCAGCTCACACAGTTTCTTTTCAAGTTCTAATCTGAGATATCTCAGAGAGGTGTGCTCCCTAAACTCCAGGAGATTAGGGAGCTCCAGGAGAAGGAACATGTCTGTGCAGCCAGAGTAAACATTAGAGCACAACACTGGAAAGCTTAAAGGCAGGGTTGGTAATAAGATTTAGATACACTTTTTGTTATGCTGGTTAAAATGATCGTTATGTCCTGATGGCAATCAATGCATGACGTGTTCTTAAAAGACAGTGAAAAATGGCTGCTGTCTACAGCTGGAGTAAAGCAGGAAAAACACCAACCAATCACAGAGATTTGGACTGAATTTATTAAACCAGTCAAATCCTGTACTGCCGTTCTGCCCACCTTCTGCACGTACAATTTGCTGGCGTGCACAGACCCTGATTCAGTGTGCATAGCTGAGCTGAGAGGGATCCAAGTACGCTGGAGAATGCATACCTGTCAAGTTTTGGCTTTGAAAATAAGGGAAACCCCAACCAAGCTCCAGTATGACTTACATTTTAAGACAGGTGTACAAGAAATCTAAAATAACCACTTTGTTTTTCTTGGTTTGTTCCCGCTGTGGGCACTAACCTCGTGACAACTGCCACCCAGGCTACTGCAGGTGGCAGTTCTTGCGAGGCTTTTTCTTCTTCTTCGGTTTTGGCATCCATCATTTTGGTGCATTACCGCCCCATTCGGCTGGTGACAGAGCTCAGTTTGGAGAGGCAGAGGAATGTTTTTTTATTATTATATCATAACACGGGAGATTTATGGGAGAATACTAATATGAGCGGATGGTGGGAAAGTGGGGTAAAATACGGTAGTTTCACGGCCAAAAAGGGAGACTTGACAGCTATGTGAAGAATGGCAGAGAAACTACCAATACCTCGATTACTGGTAACAGCTTCTCCTGCTAAACAGAGCAAGAAAAGAAAGACGACAGCAGAGAACGAGAGTCGACATCCGGTTTTGAGGACTAACTAGCTTGCCATGTTTGTTTGTTTGTTTTTTTAACTGTACTATGATAATGTTTTGGTGTTTTCTTACTGCTGAGTGAGACATGACTTGGCGTAGTGCAAAACAAAAACGATGTGCTAAAGACCAGTTTTGAGTCGGTGGTCATATGGTCGCGAATCAGCGGCACTCGTACATGTGAGAGGGGGCGTCGTTTTGGAGGAGCTAAAAAAAGCACTAAAACATCCTGTTCTAAGCAGGGTTGAAACAGTGGAGTTTAAAGGCACGCCAGAATGTAATATCTGATTGTTTTGGTTTGTTTGTCACCTGACACATTTTATCTGGACAGAATGGACTTTGATTTGCTTTTCTGGTAAGTACATTTGATTTAAGGTGATGTGAATGCAAAAAATATCTCTGGTGATGACCAAAGAACAAAACTCTGGTCCCCTTGAAAACAGGGGGTCTTGGTTTGGTACGCTGTGGGAGTGGAAGCAATCAGAACCCAACAAGAGGAGTGAAACAAAAAGTGATGCATTGTGGATTGATGTTGGCCCAATACAATACAATTCAGTAATGAATGCAATGAAAAGAAAAAAAAAATATTAAGCAAAACAGGGCTAATGTTAGCACTATTAGCACCGTCAGCATTGCCAGCCTCCATTAACCTTGCACTGAGGAGAGACAGCTGGCTTGTGACACGAGGCAATATATAGCAGTCAATAGTACCACCTAAAACCTCAAAATTGACCAACTTTTGAGTAAAAAACTAAACAAAATACAAAAGAGGCTCAAATAGATGCTACAGTTAGAATTACTTTACTTTTCCCTGACAAAGCCTCTGTGTTTGGAGGTGTTCTGTGATGAAATGTACTGTATGGGCTATGTGTCCGTCTACCAGGAACTGTTTAGTTAGAGTGCTGCAGCCAATGGAGCACAAACTGATATAAATCTAACTCCCAAGTCATTATTTCATTTCAGAGATTCAACAGGGTATTTTGGGGTCTCTGTCAAAAAGAGTTTGCATTCAAATCACAAATTCACTGTTTTCAATGGCTGTTTTTTCTCATTACATTGCACTTCTCAAATGCTTGAGCATGGCCTGCATGTGTAGTAAGTCTAGGGTCTTGTTGTAGGTCATACAGCATGTTTGCTGAAATAGGACAGAAGAATCAGTTTTGAGGATCTCATAGAAATGTTCAAAGCCTGTTGATCAATCAGGAATCAAACATCAAAAACAAGCAAAACATACAGTTGGAAGAAGAGAGATAAATGAAGCAACCTCCATGACATTTGAGCAAAAGCAGAGATTGAAGGATCAATTGAAGTACAACTTTGTGTCCTCTCTGGTAATTAACAAGTAAAGCCGACTGTTTGATTGACTTTTTGATTTGTGTACAGCTGAATATTAAATAAGAACCCCTGACAAGCTCTGCTTTAATGAAGAGACCTTTCTTTTAATGACTGATAAGCTGACAACTCTGGATAAAAGAAGCTCAGAACACTGTTGATTAGCTTCTAGTCGATACAAAAGCACATTTCTTTAGTCAGTGAGATCTTTTCATGTACATATAATAACATTAGAACTCATTTTTTGTACCGATTACTCCTCTCAAAGTTCTGTGATCAACACATCCCATAGGTTTTTGGAGAGTGTTTTTGTATGAGCACCAAAACATCCTTAAATTCTTAACACAAACTGACCTGTCGCTTATAGCAGAGCAATGTTTTGTTGTTTAAGCCTTGGGTAGAAATCGTCTGTGACGGCACCATTAAAACCAGCTTCTACAGCCACACAACAAGCTACTGTGTAATGAGACCTTGCTGCAGAGTGATTCGACTCACTTCTGAGGCAATTACAAAGACAAAATATTTTTTAATCAGTTCATCTGTTGTCTATTCATCCATATCAATTAGCTTTAATCTTCTGCCCTTGTTACTCTTTGACTGTTCAATTTGTCTGTGTTTATTAAGATGAGTTTCAGGAGTGTTTTTACTCACTTTGGAAATTAGTTTTATAGCCCATTTGTATGTCCACCCATCTTCAATGTCCCCCCCACCTTACAAGAGTGTTTGGCCATAGATAAAAATGAGTAAAGCTGGTACAAGAGGCAGCTAAAACACAAAACTCAACTCAATTCAACTCTGCTTAATAAAAATAAATGAACAAAAAACAATAAAAACACGCAGACAAAATGATAAAATAATAAAATATGAAATAAAATCAGTTTGGTTGAAGCATTACAATACTGTGAAACAATGAAACAAAATAAAAATCTGTTAAAGGTATAAAAGTTTAAATAAATACCACAAAATGAAACAACTGTATTGACCATTTGCAGATAATTTCACACCTCATTCCAACTGGAGATGGGGATAATAGGGGTGAACTCAGCCCCCGCCCAAATTCTGTCTGGGCAATTTTCCCCACGGAGGTGACACAGGAGCTTAAATAATACAGCTTGAAACAATAATAAAAGTACAAATAACTCATCTGTGATTATTTTACACACCAGTGACGTAACGCCCAGTGAGCTCACATCTGATCCGTGAAAGCCCTAAGACTGCTGATGCCATTTTCATTTTATTCCCTCCACCAAGGAGGTTATCTTTTTGCTGGCGTATGTTTGTTTGACTGTCTGTTTGTTAGCAAGATTACGCAAAAACTACTGGACAGATTTTCAGGAGATGTTGGGAATGACCCAACTTAGAAATGATTAGATTTTGGTGGTGATCCAGAAAACTACCATTAGTGAAGAATCGTTTTTGCTCATTAACTGTTATCAGGGTCAAGGAATCATATATGATGGTGACTTTACCATGAAACTATTGGTTATAGATGGTTTGCGCTTTCCGAGTGCTTTCTAGTTTATCAAAAATGAATGGAGAAAAAGAGGTAAAAAAAAATCACAGTACAAATAATGACAGGAAATGAAGCTAAATTCAGTCCTTTATAAATAGGTGAACACTGACTTCCTGTTGCTCAAGCGCAGTAAGTAGACCCATGCTGTGTCTGAAGCACTCAGTTTGAATGAAATGATGCTTATACATTTATACACTTCTACATGTACTTATACACAACAGGCATAATGAGGCAAAAGCATCGACATCATTATGTATTTAGAAAAATAAATTACACTCTTTCCTGCCTTTTCACCAAGCAGAAAAGTCCACAGAAGTCTCTGAAAGCAAAAAGCAGCTTCTCTGAATCAGAAGTCGAGTCTCTGTCTGCAGTAACAGCATGGTGCGTCTTTGATTGAAGAGAATGTTAGAACAAGGCCTCACCTCCACTTCGGTAGGGGACTAATAAGGATGCGAGGGCCAGACGGGCCTTGTAGGAAACGTCCTCTCCTCTAACACAAATGAATTTATCGGCAGGTTGCTGTCGTTCAGCAGGAGGGAGAGCGCTTTAAACACACTGCTGCGGGGTTACCCTGGTGTCACAGTCACTCACAATCTGATTCTTGGGTCTCGCTTCAATGTCCAATTGGGAATCACTTATGAAGTGTCTGCAGATAACAAGAGAGGCTTTGGCTTCTATCAGGAGCAGACTGATTCAGGCTTGTAGTTGCAGTTGTATTGCAAAGCCCCTCACTGCTTAGAGGGGCCAAGCTAACAGAAGGGAAGATCATTAAGGGTTCCCATAGTGTGACAGAGAAAGGAAAAGACAGGAAATCATTTAGAGGGAGGATTTAAACCATTGACAAGAAGAGAAATAGATCAGTACAGGGAGAACATCTTTGCAGGCTCAATGCATGATCTGATACAAGAAGATATAATGGACAAAAATACTGTTTTTTGATTTAATAAAATACTCACAAAACCACAATTAATGTCTGATTTCTTAGTTGCGTAATTTCTTGCATAATGTCAAAACATTAGAAATGATCGTGCCATTAAATTAAAGGTCCTGTAATTAGTTTATAGCTGCTATGAAATAAGACTGACGTTTATGCTGGTGCCTTAAAACCAAATGAGACCATCAGAGACCAGATGGAGAATATCTCCATAATTATCTTGATGCCTTTAACCACTGAATCAGGGTAGGTGTCAGGCAATTGAGTTTTTTGTCCTTCAGAAAACACGGTGAACACAAAATGAACAGAGAAAATAGACTTTGTCCCTAGGGAGCACTAGGATTGACCTGTTTTAAAGCTTATCCTGACTGTGCACCAAGTTTTCATTTGTCAAGACCCACTTTGTTACTGAAATTGATTACTATGTATTGTTACCATATTCTGCACCATAAAATACAGATAAAGCTGCATTTAGGCTGCATCGGGGGACACTTGCATTTTAACTGAAGCAATGCTCAAACATATTCCAAATTTGTGGACATTGACCTATAAAGAGGACTGGAGGCTGGTAGTGTTAGCAATGCTAACGTTAGCCACTCTCTGCTATAAATTGTCAGTGAATGCTATGATAGCTTTGTTGTTGAGATCTTTTGGCCAAATCCAAGCCCCAATTTAGTCTTTTTGTTTGCTTGCCTTGTTTGGCTCAAATTACTCTCACACCCACCGCAAACCGGTCTCCAAACCGCTTGAAAGCAAGCTGATTCTTGAGTTGATTCCTGAGTCTGCACCAGAGTTAGCGTGAGTTTTAACACCAGCCCAAACAAACCCAACTTTCAAAAAAGGCAAACCAGAGTTTGTTTGGCCCTGAGAAAACATATTAGGTGTTAACAGTAAAAGGTGCAGATTTTGGAATGAGCCCGTCCATCACTAAGCAACAAAAGCTGGTGAAGACCAAAAAGGATCGAGAACAGGGTATCATTTACAACAGTTACAAACACCGCACCATCTTCTTCTCTTGTAATACCCACTCTCTCTCTTCTTCTTAGCATGCTATCCAGGTAGATTTCAAGACCAGTGGCCGGACTCGTATTCAAAATATGGCGGGTATTACAAAACAACATGGTGGATCGTTATGTCAGCCTCCACAAAGGTGAGACCCGGGGTACATAAATCTAAAAAGCTTTTTCTAACTTCGTAAAAAGCAAACGAAAGGTTTATGGGGATGATTGTACACCTATTTCAACGGACTTTACATACAAATAGAAACATTATATCCTATATTCACTGTTTCTGTTCGGCGAAATGCTACCAACTTCTACACACTACACCTTTAAAAGGTTCCTTATTTAAAGTAATAAACTGCATAAATTGGCAAAAGCCTTGTCCCAGTATTCACACTTTGCTGAAAGTGCACTGAAATGTGTGAAGTGCACAATGGGACAAAACTGTCAAGGGCAGAAATGGGACACTTTTGCAAATGTTGTGTATTGCGTCATTTCACTTTGCGTTGAAGAGACGATTGTCAAGAAAAAATAAAAGTAATACAACAAAACGAGGCTCAATGAAGGCCATGCTGATCACTCTGTAAACAGTTCTGCTGCTGAAATTGCTCAGAAATCACCAAAGTACATAATTCACACTGCTGCGCCAACAGCTACGTGTCCAGCAGCCACCGGTCAGCTGCTGGAAACATTGCAACACAGCAAGGAATTCTGGGTAATAGTCTTCAGTGAAGGGCATATTAATGGCAAAAGAGGGACGCCCTCAGACAACAACAAGTAAGAAATGGGACACCCCATGGTCTTGCACACATTAGTGGAAACACACATTTGGAGTGTACATGGGAAAAGTGAAGGTATTGGGACAGGACAATAGGGTATATTTGATTTTTGAGGTACATCACTCGTTGCTGTTGTGAACAAACCTCTTAATTTTTTTTTTTTAAATAAAAACAGTGCTTTTCATCACCGCCCATGTCAGTGAGTGGGATTCATTAATTTTTAAACAAATAAAAGTACAAAAAACTAATTTGCAATCATAAAAATGTGATATTCAGTTAATCAGTAGTATAGTGATTTTTATTCAGTTCCTAAAAAGTAGCAATTTTGGAGATAAGAATTTTGTGCCTGACAGCAATGATATTACATCTTTATATTGTTGTGTGCTTAACTCAGCCTAACCTTACACACACGCTCTTCAGTGAAAACAGTAATAACACCTCAAGCTGTTCCGACAGTCTTCATCCCACTTAAGCAGAGACATATGTGTGTGGGTTGTTTTACGGCCCCTGTTGAAACAGCTGACATTGTGTCTCTCCTCAGAAAGTCGTTTTTGTTCTTGAGAAGACAAAGTCACTTGATCTGAGGTGGGCGCTCACCTGTGATTGCTTTGTAGCCTGAGACATCATACTTTTCTCACGTGCAAGTCTCTCACATCTGAGGGTGTATTTTTTCAGAGCTCAATTTTTGGATAGGTGAAGGTTTTTTATTTCATGCAGCCGTGTGTGGGTTTATGCCTTGAAGAAAGTGGATGATAGATCTTGGCTTGTAATTCGACTTGAAAAGCAATCTTTTCTTGGAAAAGGCTGCTGAATACTGATCTGCAGTATGTTTCTGTGTAGGTAAAATCTGTCGTTTTGTCTGGTTTTTGGCTTGTTTAAGTTTTTACTTCAGTGATTTGTTTTCAAGGACAGAGTTCTCATTTTTTAAACTTTTAAATACTTTAAAAATGCTGCAATAACTTCTAAAGGTTTTGTAAGCACTATTCATAGTGTGGAAATATTCAAAGACATTTCCTCACAGTATGCAATTATTAACATTTATTTTGAGAAATCATTCCTATAAGTGGTCATGAAAGTGTCTGATAAAGGTTTCCTGTTAACATTCAACAACAACTACCTTCAAGTCCAAATGTTATTCTATCTACATTTTACACCAGGCTTGAACCTTCTGCAGTGACACCACCCCTGACAACTTCATCATGATATCATAGCTGCACTGAAGGTCATCATTGCACAGGATACTCATATATTCACTCAGAGGCAAGTAAAGGCTACATTTACACTGAAGCTGCTTTGTCATTTGTAAAGGACTTGGGATGGAAATTGATAACGTAATACACCAGATGGACCGGTCAATATATTTCACTACTCCATCTGTGCAACAGCCCATAGAAAGTGTTTGGGAGTGGGCAGAACCTTACAAAGCATATCCTGCAGGGGACTGGACAATTATTCTGTCAATCACATTCATTACAGGCCAGTCAGAAAATGCAGTAGGCAGGCAACTGGCATGGTCGAAAGGACAGAACACAAGCCACTACATAGAACAAACCCTCAACAAAGCAAGTGGGAAGTGAAGTGAAAATATCACTTTTATAAAAATTATGTAGTGTTTTTTGGTTCTTAGTTGAGAAAGAAATGTGGTTCAGCTCTGATAAGAATGCTACTGAAGGTGTTAGCATCAATGCTAATCTCTGTACAAGCAGTCACTTTCTGCTGTCTCACTCGTAGCTCCCATTTCGTCCTGCTTTAAAGGACACTGATTGGGCCGTCCTGCTTTGGCTCTCTTACAATCATTGTAGATCAGAGCTTGGCAAGATGGATCTGTCTGATTAAAGACTTTAAGTCAGGCTGATCCATCTGCACTGCAAGGTCAGAAAATTGATTAATTTTGCAAGCTTGTGCCATTGATTCTGTTTATCCATCAGATTCTTTATCAGTTCTCCTTACAGGCTCCTGTGGATTTTTTGTGTAGGGTTTTCATGGCAACAACATACCACAACATTTCTAACATACCACTTATCTGATAGTCATCACCATGATGCATAGACAAAATGCAAGTTGCAGCTGTTTACATCCTGATCTGAAATCACACAGTCATGAACACTGGATTTAATTAGCTTCATTTTATGTAAAATTACACCACGGTTTTGACCGCTTTTGTCTCTCATCAGCCATGTCTGCATGTTTGACTAATTTGTTATCATTTCTGCTGGCTGCCTTGATTTGCAAGGAATACAGAACCAAGTGGGAGAAGTGAAAAGGGTATTGTTCAGCATATAGCCTAACAATATTGATTCTTTACACTAGTTGCTATTGATTCTGGAACTGTTCTTCAATTCCCATCCCTACGATGGGCTGACAGGTCCAGTTAAGGCTGACAGGTCCACAACATGTTTGTATCTAAGCATATCTGACTCCAGGACATCATATACATTACAGTTAAGGATTTTTTAACATCACAAGACCAGGCAATGTCAGAAATGCCTTGGTGGAGGCTCTTGTAGCAGCTACTTAACATGCCTATTGTTCCACACTGATGTGAAGTGAGGATGTCTTTACCCGTTTTTTCAGGTAAAAAAAAAACTCAAAAAGTGAAAGATATTTTGTCTAGTGTATATTAAACGGTCTATCTGGTCTGTTAGGTTAGGATCAAACAGTGTATTTGACAGAATAAGACCTCTGATGCTGCCTCCTACATCTAATCTAGTATTTGAAATCACATTTATGTTGCATCAAATCACCAATTATACAAAGAAAAAAAAGTTTTAAAAAAAGTATTTTTTAATGTTAAAGTAGTCAACAAAGTGTTTTCTTTTCTGTTCAATTCTAATTTTCTTTTTAAATCCCAAAGTTAGCAACATATAATACATTTATTTGCATTCAGCTGATTTATGTATCAATAAAGCTAATTTATTATTGGCTATAAAAGACTTGGCCAGTACATTTATATTCTGTGCAATGCACAGTGCGACACCTTCCTATCTCTTAAACTCAATCTGTTTTTTTTGTTTCCATTTAAACCTGCATGTTGTGCATCCAAGCTTTTTCTCTAATTTTGTGTATAGCAGTACAATGTAAATAATTATTTCTGCCTCTTTTTCTACAATATTATGATGTGATCAACACCAATACACACTAGAAGGCTCTAGCCTGTCGGAGAATATGCTAATAAAATTAAACTTAATGAGGACTTTTGGTCAAACACCATGACAATCTTTACTTGCTCTGACAGCAGTGGGATCACTTGAGATTATGAAGGCCTGTGGCAGATTGTTTGACCCATAGACAACACAAGGACATATGATAGGATGAAAGCGGTATATAAAACACAAGCTGAATGAGGATGAGATTAACTGAGAAAGGAATTGATTTAAAAATCAAGATTAAAAAAATGATGGCATGAAATATGTAAAAAATGTACATTATGATGAATATGTGTCTGGCTGCCTACCATTACATTTGCCATACACTTCCTTTCATTCACACTTCCTCATGAAAGATATGTTTAATGACCATATGTCTGCCTGACCTGAATTTACCATTTAGTAGCTCACCAACTGAGCCGTGGAAGGAACAGGACAAGGAGTGGCAAATACGTCAACGAACAGGAGACTCAGAGTGAGGGGGAGATGTGACTGAATTGTTGATACGCGCACATCACTTAGAGAGACAGATGTAAAGAAAAGAGAGAAAGAGAGAGGGAAGGGAGGGGGTCGGTGATGCGAGGAGACATGCCAGTCTTAGAAAGTCTTGCATCACAGCTGGAATTCCATCAGAGCAAAACAGATGAGGCGGTTTTTTGAAAGCTCCCGAGGGAGACCACTGAGGACGGAGGAGGGAGGAAAGATGAGTTGTAAGATGAGGTGAGGTCAAGAGGATGAGCATGACAGGAATGAGCAAAGAAGTAAAGTTGTGTTTGGAATCCTCCAGAGCTGTTTAGTCAGCTCTTACTGCAGCGTTTATCCAAAAACTGTCATTGCAGGAGAAGATACGAGCTCAAAGAGAACTCTAGACACCACAAACTCTCCTCACCAAAGAGATTTTCTGGTGGAAAAGCTACACTTTCAGTCCTTTGCCTGCTTACTCGAGCACTCAAATGTGAGTTCAAACTGTACAGAGACAGCATCCAATACTTTTTTGAGAGCAAAAACAAGCACAAGTGGTCTTAACACTACTGAAAGCAACTTATCCTGACTCTGCGCCACACTAAGCCTTGTCAAGCACCTCTAGTCCTCGTCTGAGTGTCTCCGGGGCCGAGATTGGAGTGTCAGGCCGAAGCAAAGCACAGCAGAGCACCCAGTAAAGGGGCTATCTGGTGCTTCATTTGGGAGCACTTAAGGGTCTCCCTGCGCTAATTACGTGGCTCTAATTAGCTTACGGGTAGTATCCAGTGAATGCCTAATTGTCTATTGACATTATGCAATGAGCTGCAACAAAACCCTCCATCTTAGTTAGCGTATCGCCACGGCAGCAAAAAATACAGGCTGCTGGAGAAAGAGGGGCTGTCACAGAGGTTTGTAGTGCAGTGGCGAACTCAGCCGGGCACGCAGCAGAGAGTGAGAATATTCATATTCCAATCATGACTTTTCAAAGTCAGAGGAAGATGTGAAAGACTCGAGTCTGTCAGAGTTTGGTGGAACAGTCTCAGTGTCTTTTTCTGGCTTCCTCTGTCTCTGTGTTTCTGTACTTTATCAAATACAAATTAAATGAGCTCCACTTGGCTAAATACTTCAGTTGGAGCAGCAGAGACAACAATATCAAGTTAATGGATGATATTTAATCATCAGAGCCAACGAGCAAAGACTGTTAAAACATCAGGGAAAGAGAAGGAAACTATATGTGGCCTCCTGAGGTTCTTAAAGACATACTCGTATAATTAGCACTGGAAATTAGGTATAAGTCTGAAATTAATTCAAATGATTAAGACTTTTGTTTTTAATTATTATTATTATTTATTTTTGGAGCATTTCCAAGCGGACACTGGGCAAGAGGAGGGTACAGTGAGACAATCACTCACTCACTCACCAACAACTAAAGGCCAATTAGAGTCACCAATTAGATTCATTGGCAGTAAGTGCTCCTGTCCGTGTGCTTTTCTAAAGACATTTTCATGTGCATTGTGTTTCTATACCTGTGTGTAAATAAATAAGATAAAATAAAATCATTTAACCTGAAAAGCATGATTTTTTGGTCTGTTGGAGGAAGATGGTGTGCCCACCAGTGTTAATTTTGACAGCACTTTTTAATTTAGTTTTAGTCTTTTGCCTAAAATATCTTTTAGTTTTCGTCATAATTTAGTAATCTAAATGGTTTTAATTTTAGTCTAGTTTTAGTTGATGAAATTTCACAACATTTTAGTCGGCGAAATCTACTGTAAATTTAGTTGACTAAAACATGAAGTGTAAAATGTAAGACATTTTTTATGTTTCTGAAGTCACAAAGTCATGTTTTACACTTGGATGCCACCACCATGAAGCTAAGGTAGCTGTGACTGGACGTCCCTCTTAACTCATCCAACCTCTCCGTACAACCAAAGTAGCTGTGATTCCTAACCTATACTGTCTACATGACGAAATTAGGTCTGATTGGATTTAGTCTCTGTAAAACATTTTAGTCCAGTTTTTATTTGTTGACAAAAATGTCAGTTAATTTAGTTTTAGTTTTGTCCATGTGCACTTGTCGACAAAATTAACACTGGTGCCCACACAGGGCCCATGCAGGCACGGGGAGAACATGCAAACTCCACAGAGAAAGGTCTTGACAGGCAAGGGGTTCAAACCAGCAACCTCCTTACTGTGAGACATGCACACTGCCTGCTGTACCACAACCAGCTAAACAAAATCTCTTACCAAAAAAAAGCAATACTGCAAGAATTTCTCCTGACACTGGCTTAATTGCACAAACAGGTAAGCAAACTTTGAACAAGTGACTCAAAAAAGCCAAGTTCCTTGCACACCGTCCAAGCAAAAATAAGCAACAGTGGGTGGAACTTTGCCCTTCGCGCCAGCTCAACTCACTTTCTTTAAATGTTTGAAATATGTTTCTGCAATTTCATCACAAACTAAAGCAAATTAATTTTGAAAAATAGAAAATTGCTTAATAAAAACAACAAGCAACAAGTATTTCCTCAGCTGCTGTTATTTTTATGCATCTTCTGTTTATAGCCTATATATTTATACATTCCTCAGTCTGCTCCTCTTGGAACACTGTCAAATCCATGCTGGATATAAAAATGAAAAAAAAAAAACAACCTGAAGGAATCTTACATTCACTACTCTGGTTTAACAGCTTTAATCTGCACTCACCTGTTTAACAATAATTTGCACTGTCCATAAATTTTCCACAATGGTACATACTTCAATCCAATGCTCTGATCTTTATAATGTTAGACAGGTTATTTGTATGTGTGCATTTATACGTCTATTCTGTTTCAAGCTAATTTGCATCTGCACTGACTTTGTTCTCTATTTGCACTTAATTACTTACTGCTACATTGCACTAAATCTCAATTCTACAACTCGAACATTTCAAAGTAGCCTACCTCATTGTCCATAAAAATTCTTGTGTTATGTAAATATTACTTATTCTGTTCTAAGCGTCTTGAGCCAGGAGCAATTTTGTTTGACTGTGTACTGTTGGTATACTGTATAGCTGAATGACAATAAAGAAATCTTGAATCTTGAATTGTCCTGGTACTTTTAAAAAATTGCTCAAATACAATGGCAATGTTTGGACAAGGACCAAGAGATCTCTTCTCGTTTCATCCACTTCTCCACAACATTGCGAAGGAATTTGAGCAATTTAGACAGCGTGAAATTGTGACAAAAGATCATTACGTTTTCACACTTTTGAACCTCACATGATATTTTGTTCCCATGCCTCTATTACCTTTTGTTAAACAGGAAGGTGGCCTAATAATTATTTTGCCTGAGGCCCCAAAAGACCTAAAACCACCCCTAACAACAATGCATAAAAATATCAATACTCGCTCTACATTTCTTCAGCTTTCCAAGTCCCTGTAGATCCCATGAATATTTCCAGGGACCTCAAAAACATTTTCTGCACTGACATAAAGTTTGATGAATGGATGTAAGCTTCGGCACTACCTGGTTCTTGAGCTCTGGGACCAGACACACATATTCACTAACTCTGTGTGTGTATGTATACTTGCATTCATTTTCAAGGCTTCGGTTTAAATAAGAATTAACACGCCTTCAGCGTTAATTGAGGCATGTTATTTATGCTTTTAATCCAGCGCCTTTGCTTCGCAGGTGGAACATTTGAAGTATCAGCAGCAGCAGCGCCGGTCAGCCTTTAAAGTAAAAACTCCCAAATTAGCTTCACTTTTGTCCTGCTTTGACTCAAACAATCCGAGGACAAAGCAGATGCATTGGTTTGATGGTGTACTTGAAGCTTTTAGCGTGCCTTTGAGAGGAAAACATCTTTGAGAGCTTTTTTTCCGTACTGTATATAGTGGAACATTTCTCTCAGGTGAAATTAATACTCAGTTAGGGAATACATCCTATTCAAGCCGACTTCTTCAAGGTCCTTTTATAACATTAAGATCTTCAAGTAACATGACTAACTTGATAAAAGTCTACACTTACGTTTGTCTCTGTAAAAATAAAAAAAAGGAAGGACACAAACATCCTTTGAGAACCACCTTTGGGCGCTTGAAAGCCTCTTCCAGGCATGGATGTGCCAGACACTTAAGTGCAGTGGTGGGTCACACATAAAGGGCTGGGGGTGTGTTTTGTGGTAGTGGGATTAGCAGAAGTCATATCTCTAATGGTGCAGGAGAATGTTCTGTAACAAGATTGAAGGCCACAGTGACCTTTGACCATGTACCTCCAAAACGCATTGACTTTAATCTCATCACAGAGGACATTTGTGCAAAGTTTGAAGATGATCCCTGATCCCTGAAGTTTGAGTGAAGACTCAAGACAAAATCCAATAAAAGTTAACCAGACTATTTAACTGTAAGTTAAGCAAAATGTGCATAGACAAAGTAACACAAACAGAGTTAAAATGAACAATTCTTAAGAGTGTATATGGGTGTAATTTTCACTCTTTTTGGAGATTTTGTAATTTTAACCTTTTAAGTATAATTGTTGACTCTTTTTGGAGTTAAAATCAAAACATTTTCACACTTAACAATTTGACTTTTGATCAATTCTCTCATGTGGTGTTAGGAATGCACTCACAGAGCACCTTTTTTAGCAACTTCAGTGACAACTTTATATTAACACTGCAAAGTGTAAACATTGATGTATTCATTTACAATATATTAATGGTTAAAATCAGCTGAGTGTACTGTAAGAGTGTAAAGTTCAGAGTTAAAGATCCTACAGTGACCCCTATGGATATGATGTACATATTTAAATCTGTCTTGCACAGAGAGCATAAAAAACACAAACTACATAGGATATCAACAACCATACAAGACAGTAACTAAAAAAAAGGATCACTAAGTGGTCTTAAAAGTGCAGTGTGCCAAGTTCATGTGAGATCAGAGTTTATTTAGCAGCTGGATGCTCCGTGGTCTAAAGGATGTGATGCCTCTTTTAGTCTTCAACAGGGCATCCTGAGTTTAGGACTTCAAATTTATTCTTGCTTTGCCACTAACTCTTTTTGAACTAAGGGTAAGTTTTCAGGGATTTGACTCCATCAGAGTAAAATTAACTCTATACTTGCTAAAACCTTGCCAATACCAAGATCTGAACTCTTCTCAATTTGCTGTGTACGGTGCTTTCACACCGAACATGTTTGGTCTCTACCAAACTGGGTACATCAATCTCACTTTGAAAAACACAAAATAACACAGATACAGAGTTAAAATGGTCTCTACCAATCTTCATCCTATTACTCAGGCTAATAAATGCTGCATCTTGAATGACACTTCATGACTCCAAAAGATTATTTAGTCTTCTTGAAACATAAATCAGACTAGAATCTAAATTTTCCATTATGAACATAATTAAAAATAATCAGGCTTACTGAAAATGATTTAAAACACAAAACTTTCAAGGTAAATTAAAACATTTCACTGTTTCTTACTACTGAAATCATAACTGAATTTTGTTCTCTGCCACTCAGTGAGTTGAACTGTCAATCAGTCGCAAAAATTGTGATTTAAATACAATAGCCACTATGCTATAAGGTTTTGAAAACTGTCTTCTTCTTTGACAGTGGTGAGATACTGACAGAATATAAGTTTGAACCACAGTGCATGTTATGTTACAAAAATGTACAGTCATGTTTTATTAAATATCTTAGACTTTTGCCTCCTGATATTGTTACTAAAATATTTAAGGAACATATGCCGAGCATGTGCTGACTAGCTTTGGGTTGTAGCTCAGATACTTGTGGAAATATACTGTGTTGTTAAAACTGCAGTTGCATTCTGGGCAGCTGTTGTCTCTCCAGTTGATGTTATTTTTCCCAATAGCAGAAGCAGCTTCTGAATCAAATTCAGAGAGTCACAGAGGAGCAGATTCAGGCATTAAAGTGCTGAGTCGACTGTTAGCAGAGAGATGCTAACTTTAGCCCATAAACCTGTATTTTCACACTGTTTTCTGTCAGACAGGCTGCAGTTTGATACAACCCTCCTGGTACACTAGTTTTCTGTCTTTTGGGACCTAACTGGCAGAATCCGACAAAAGTGTAGAAAAATAACAGACTGTACAAAACTACAGAGCAAAAAAACTTCTGATGCTGTTGTTATTTCAGTTCCCTGACATATGGTTGTGTTTACTGTTTCTGAGCTAAATTGAGGAAAGATATTTCAGTCCACTCCTTACAGAATAACCCCAAGGACATTACACTTAAAGACTCAGTTGTCCTTTTTGTCAAGGTCATAATTGAATATAAGTTCAAAAAGCAACAACCTTTGGTGTTGAATAATCAAGCAAACATGTAGTTTGCTTTCACTAAAGCTCAAGAATCTTCATTTGGTTAGTTATTAATAAAATCCGTTTTAAAGTAGTAACTCTCACCAAACAAACTTAAAAGTTTGGTGCCAGAAGTACATTTCTCCTAGTGTTATAATTGAACATGGGATAAATATCTTTGTAGTTTTACTGTTTTATTGTAAAGGTGCTATATCATGCAAAATACCCTTTAATGGTTCTTATACAAACAAATGTCTTAATGGCCTGGCTACAAATCCTCAGACGTGAGAAAAACACCCCTCTCCCTCCATTTCTGGCTTCACCTTCCAGAAAATGTGTCCTAAAACATTTCCTTAAATAAAAATAAACCCCCTAATGATGTCATTTGGGAATATATCACCTCCCCTAAATGCAGACACTCCTTTGGCCAGGTATTGGTTCAGCCCACAGCCAGCTCCAGTGAAGTAGCAGGTCTGGACATGTCTGTGTAGCCAGGGTAAAAATTAGAGCCTAACACTGGAAAGCTGAAGCCATGTCCACTTCATGAGAGAGGCATGGTCAGGAACAACTCAAGAGGATCTACACAGAACTAGCATGTTCTCAGCAGGACTGAAAAGGGGGGATTTCTGAGAATGCCAAAATCAAATATCTGGATCTATCAGCAAGAATAATCCAAATTTGTTCTGAGGTCATCTGGAACCTGAGTGCCTTTTGAGAATGTGTAAAATATAAGAGCTTTAAAGGTCCTGTGTTCTAGTGTGTGGGTGTTAACATCAACTCTTGGTTGCCTATTAAGGATTTGATTTAAGTTTTAGTTTTTCCAGAACCTGTCTGTCTTAGTGTTGATTCACCGTTGACCCGTCTGGAGCCTAACATTTTAATCTAAATGTCTAAGAGAACAATCAGCTTGGCATTGAATTTGGACTTCCTTTGTCCTGCTTTATTCATCCTTGGTGATGATGGTGTTTTCAATGCACTGACTGCTGTTTAGTCACAGGAACATATTGAAAGATCCAAGTTTCTTCGCATGTAATCACTCTTTCTAAAAAATGTTGGTTTCCTTCAGTTTGTTCAACCTCGGTGCCCAGGTTGTTCTTCCCTGCCTTCACAAAATCTTTAGTGCCATTTAAACACACGTGCCTCATACACCTCAGTTAACGTACAGTTTATTCTGACTTCACTCTCTGATCATACAGGACATAAACTTTATTAACTTTAATCCATGTTATAGTTTGGTTCATCTGAACATTGGAAACCACAGCTGCAGTATAACAGAGCAGGCTGGTCTGCTGATACTAAACTAATATACTTTGATGGTTTAATATCAAATTTAAATTAGACTTTTAATTATGAATGACATTAAAAAGTGCAGATTCAGCCATAATCAAAAAAGGCCTCTGGGCTGAATATTGATCAAATGGAAGTTATAAAACAACTAACAGAATTCAGATCATAAAAACCTTTTGCATGTTTATTAAAAGTTTTAAACTTATCAAAGTGGGAATGGCTTAATGATAATGAGCTGAATGATTTTCATGAGGATAAATTCTAACTGATTTTACATTTAACGACTAAATAAGTCAATCTTCATTGCTAAACTTATATAACCACAGATTAAAAGTTAAGATCAAAAGTGAACTTCTATATCCCAGCATGGCTTGTGTACCAAAGCAAAAAGCTTTGAGAAAATACTGATGGAAGTTTAAGTGATCACCTCTTGAGATTCAGCTTTTTCTTTAGATGTTTTTTTTATGTTCCTCATCCTTTTTTGCTCCCTGAGCACTTCTTCACTTAAGGTCATCGCTGGGGCTCAGATTTCTCTTTGTGTTACATTGACAAGAGTCTCACAAAGGATCTAAATGCTTAAAAACACTTATTTTAAGATAGTGAAGAATCATTCAAAAGCCTTCCTTAAAAATTCTATAACCACACTTGGGTAAACAAGCCAAATCAACACAACACTGATCCAGAAAAAAGCAACCTCTTATGTTCAACATTAATCAAAGCTCTTGTTAGCAAGTTTATCAAGGCTTTTAAAAAGTTTTTTCTTGAATGGAGTCTTGGCCTCCATGCATTCACATCAAAATGTCAGAGTGTAAGTGGAGGAGGTTTTCAAAGTCTGAAGACCAAACTTGATAGACTGGAATGAACCTATGCTGCAGAAAGAAGAATCTTAACCTTCATCATAGGCCGCAGGTGTCCGGTGAGCGCAGCAGAGCTGAAGCGACGGGGAGTGCGAGTGGAAGGACTTTGGCCAGAGCATGGAGCATTTTTTCTAAAAAGCTGGAGCGTCGCCTTATCTTTTGCTCCTTCCAGCTCCACTTTCCCTCCGGTACAGCTCACACCATGCGTCTGAAGCTGGTGGAAGTTTTAGTGGAAGGTGGAAGGATATTTAGGGGGTGGGCTCCTCTGAGGATGAGCGGGCGCATGAACAGCTCTGTGCGCGATGATCTGGCACTGTCCACGTTGTAACATGAGATATGTACACACATATATGTTACACAGACAGATTTTTTAACCCTAAATTAAATTCGATGTGACGAGGCTAGATGTAATGTAAAAGTACTTTAAATTAGACGCATCACAGGGTTCAAAGCGTGGGAAAAAGTAGCGGCTTATAGTCCGGAAATTAAGGTAAACACATCAAATAACCTCATTGCTCTGTTAGAGTGATTGGTTTAGTCTGAGATTTCGGCCTTTGAAAGGCAAACTTTGTCCCACCATTTCTCATCAAGGGCTCACTGATGTTTGAAGCTGTTGGGTCGTACTGGGTGAAAAGTGCCAAAATGGCTGTATGGTAAAGCACTGAGATAATACCCTTTATGAGCACTGCATAAAAAGATCAAATTGCCTTGTCTTGATAGGCTAATACAGTCATTTAAAGTGGAACTGTACCCATGAGAAACATTTATTTTTCACTTAGAAATCCTTTCACTCATTATTAATTCAATCAGTCACAAATTATGCAGAAGCCTGGTACCTGTCTCAAAGGAAGTGTCATCATGCAGCCTTGAATGTAGATCCTGTTAACATGGATCCTAAAAGACAGACAGCAGAAAGAAAGTTACCCATTATCTGACTTTGAAATGAATGTAAAGAACTTTTTTCTCTCTAAAGGACTTCAAGTCAAGCTGCCCTGATAAATCTTTAACACTTCTCTGAAAGACTATCATCCACTGACTTTTAAAAGTCAGTCGACACCCAGCTTTCACATCTCAGTGAGCTTTCAAAAAGCACTCTTAGACTAACACAATGGGTATCAATATGAAGTTAGACCTCACTTTGAAAATAATGACAGCTAAGAAAACTCTCTGTAAGATGTTGAGGTGTGGGTGGTGAATTTGTACTCTTTAAAATGTGCTTTTGTGACGTCAGGTGCTGTGTAGGGCTTGTTCTGGACTGTTCCCAGGGAGATGTGGAGGACTAAAAAGAACAACTTTTCTGCTATGATGACCTTCCACTGGGACTGAGGCAAACTATACCTTTGACGATTTTATATCTAAACCACTTTTAAGAACTATGGAGCCTAAAGACGTAGACAGCTAAATAAACTGGGGTGTTGTGGTGGGCTATGTAAGCAACCCGAACCAGACTAGGATCAAACAAGGCAAGTGAACTAAAAGGGAGTGAACTGTGGCTTGGATTTGCCTAAATGTCAAAACAGGAAAGCTAGCAAAGCGTTCAATGACAATATCAAGCTGAGTGAGGCTAATAGTAATTGGCATTGCTAGCACAGGTAGCCTCCCGCTCCCTTAACAGGTTAACGTCTCCATGTGGAATATGTTTATACATCGCTCCCGTCAATATGCAAGTGCCACCTGATGTCACCTCAATGCAGTTTTTCTGTATCTGTAACTGCATCAAGCTAAAAGAATGTTAAGCCAACTGTGTATTTTTGGCCAACAATGCATCAATGTGGTGGGAGGCTCGGATTTATTATTTTTGACAGGCTTTGCTCTGCCTCACTTCATGCAACCAGCCATCCATTTTCTATACTGCTTATCCCTTTCAGGGTTGAGGTGGGCTGGAGCCAATCACAGCTGATATTGGGCAAGAGGCTGTCTACAGCCTGAACCAGTTGCTAGTCGATAGCAGGGCCACATAGAGAGACAGACAATCATCCATGCTCACACTCACATCTAAGGGAAATTTGGAGTCACCAGTCAACCTGATGAGCATTATTCCCAACTAAGAGAATAATGTTGCAATCTGACCCCCAAACCAAACCGAGTCCAAAGAATTTCATGAATAAAAGTGAACTTAACGCGCTTTGAGCGGTCAGAGAAACTGGAAAAGTGTGATAAAACCAAGAGTCTAATTTCTATTAACCACAATAATGTTAAAAGTTTCCTTTAATAACACAGTGACTGTCACTGTTGATCAGTTTAAAGAAGAAATGAAAATGAATATTGAGCTCCTGAGGGCATTCTTTCTGAAATTAAGCATATTTGCATAATCAAATCAACACATTTTGTTGTCTTTTTATATTAAGGTACCTAAAACATCAAAGACAGATGCAAAACAAGCTGCAAAATCAGGCATTTCTTGCCACAGCAATCATAAAAATGTGCAAAAGCCTGAAGGGTCTGATGTCTTGATAGTATCAGTATCAGATGTCACATTTAATTGGTATTTACAAGCAGTTTAAAAGATCAAAAACGAGATATTCTGATCAAGTTAACCAAAAAATGTGTGTTAGGATTAGGTATAGGAATTGACAAGATTTTATTGATAACAGTTCAATTTTTTGATTCAATTTATCGTTCAAATTCTTTATTTATTTTTTTATCAATTCATGTGGATTTTCTATGTCTTAAATTGGTTTTCAACAGCAACAATGTCAAACACATGGCTCCTGATATCTAATGCTGTGCTGCACGTGTCTCTGGTGTTTCTATCCACCAAATGTTGAGCAGTGAGAACCTTTTTGTTGAAAATAAAGCCACAACTTTGACCAATTCTGTCTCCTGTGCGACATGACTTTTGACTTCATTTTTGCTGATTCACAAGGCATGCAGCAAAGAGTGGGAGGAGCTGATAAGAGACTTGTTCAGCAAAAAGTGTAATGATATTGATTCCTTGAGGGAGTTGTTATTGATTGTCAACTGGAATTGTTCTTTGGTTTCTATCATAGTTAGGATTAGGAGATGTCTGTTTAACCCTGTCGACCTACAGACACAGCACATTGCCTGACTGCATTAATCAACTATCTACCCCTCTCAGGGTTTTTCTCTCTGACATGGGGAATCAACATGAGTAGATAAGGGAGTTCTTTATATCTTTGTGATGTCACATAAACGCTATCAATAGAAAAGCAAGTACGATGATTTCTTGATTAATAAAACACTCATTGAGACAAGAAAAATTAACAAAAAAGTAGAGTAATTTCTTTAGTTCCCTTCGTTAAATTAAACTGTATTTACAAATAATGACCCCTGCTGACTGCCGACCCCTGCTGCTAAATTAAAGAAAAGGTTCACCCTCACATTAGTAGAGAAGCAGATTGAGAAGTAGAGAAGAAAAGTCACATTCACGCATCAGATTTCACCTGTAAAATCATACATAGTTTCTTGGAAAAGACTGTTTTATCCACTCCTCCATCTGTCGTTCCCTCCTTCGTGTGCCATCAAAGGTTATTTAAATGAGAAAGATGTAAATCTGGAAGTTCAGAGGCTCTAAAACAGAAGAACTAATTAGCACTAATTAACTTACATAAGAAATAAGACAAAGGACTTCATGGACGTAAACACACAGCTACTCTTACAGCGCTGCTTTACATGTTCCTCTTGTTCCTGCTCTGCCTCATGGGAGCTTTGAGCTGTTTCATGCAGTATACAGGGCAGGCACTGAGGAAAATGTGTTGCTCTCTCGCCTCAGACCCTTTTCTAGTTTGTTTTCAGTCTTTCCTAGACTCAGATTATTCACAGTGGTAACAAACTTAAAGAAGACTTTTGTCTGGAATTACTGACATTTCAATTCAACTTGTCTGCTTTGCCTGAGGGTGAAGAACGATAAAAGGACGAGTTACTTTACTCACTGCTCTGCATGAATAACTAACCTGTGTGAAGAGGCAGGGTGGTGTCATGTGGAGAGTTTAGCCTGAAATCAGAGGTGTGAGAGGAGAGGTTCTTCTGACGGCGCCATTATTAATTCATATGTGTGTTTGTGAACCCATTTTAGCACTCAAAAGCTCCTTCAGTGTTGGATTCTTTTAACTGTCCGTGTGTGTGGGTGGTTCACTGAAATCTCTTGGGGCTGAAAACAACACCTCTGCTAAAATACAAACACAGCGACTCAGCAGAACCCAGAGGAGAGTGACACTGCTGCAGGTTATTTTTAAGGCGTTGACACCCTGCTGAGTGCTTTTAAGTTAAAGTGGGTGCTTGTTTGTTTACATGCTTGTTTGTGTGTAAACTTGTGCAAGTAGAAGTTATCTTATATGTGCGGCATTTTACATCAACATCTCAGCCAGCTTGACGTGGTTTGCCTGCAGTGTGTGTGTTTGTGTGCAGTTGTGTGCATTCTGCATAGCAGAAATATCTAGGGTCATCATTTAGCTGTTGCTTCTCAGGTATTCAATAAATCTTTTTTCAAAAGTTCATCCATGTTGTCGTGCCTGAACTTACTGATGTGCTAAAAGCAGGAAAACTGGATAAGTGTAAGGATTTAAGTGAGTTTAACAAGGGCCAAAGTGAGATGACAGGGTCAGAGTATCTCCAAAACTGATTGAAAGTTATACCTGATCTGCGTAAAGGCCTGTACATATACAGTCCTTAAAAAATTAATAGACCACCTGTCATACAATAGAGAAAACAAACATGTTTTAGAAATCTTAATCTTTAAAACTCAAAATGTACTGCACTTCTCTAAGAAGACAGAAATTAATCAAGCAGAACATTTAACCACAAAAATATATTTATATATATATATATGTATATATCAATCAAGCTTTATTTGTATAGCGCCAATTCATAACAAGTGTTATCTCAAGACACTTTACAATAGAGCACAAAGCTCTTCATATTATGGATACACATATATGCATAGATACATATATACATATAAAAATACACAAATACATATATATACAAATATATGCATCCAACATCCAACATGAATCCATATAGCCAATCATGAATCCCTCCATCATGGCTGCAAGAAAAAAACCTTCTGTTAAGCAGCAGGAAATCTTGACTGTGGACCCCAGTCTCATGATGAACAGCAAATCTACACAATGCTGTGTTGGGTGTGTGGGCAAAGGGAGGGAGGTAAGTGGAGACAAGTGGACTAAAGTAAGAACTAAAGCTAGTGACAGATCAATGGACCAATCATAGACCTGTCGTCATCAAGTTTGTTTATGCTGAAAAAAATATATTAGAGGTTAGCCTCTTGAGATGCTACATCTTGTTTTCAGGAGGGTCCTCGTGTCTGTATGGTTGTGGTGATAATTTTATAGAAGTATAATCAATGAAAGTCTTACATTTTTCAAGACTGCAGCATTTTTTGAAAAAAGTATAAAAAATGTAAATAAATTCTCACTTCACGTAAAGGTCTGTACTTAAAAACTACAGCTCTTGAAGAGGCCATATAAATAATGATTATTTCTAAAAAAAAAAAAAAAAAAAATTGAAACAGGTATTGTCTGGTTCCCCTTTTCTGTTTATCAATTTTGTAAAGACAACATATTTCAAAACAATCTTAGCTCATAATAAAATCTGAAGCTTGAACAGCTGCTTCTTATTTTCTCTCAGTCTCACATTGTCTCTTGTTTAATCAGGGAAATGATTCTTAGACCTGTCAGAATACTATTGAGCTCATCAGACACCCCTGCATCATTTATAATTAATATATTAATTACAGACAAAGGGCGTTGAGGAATATTGTTGGGACATTGTTGGTCAATAGTTAATAATGATTCAGGATTATTGATAAATCTATCACATTGAATTCACAACTAATCAATTTTCTTTGAGATTCAAGCTGGTATAACTCCTGTGAAGAGGTGTGATTGGTCTCATACTACCACATTTCATCATCTCCAGGTAATGAAACAGGTGAAGCCTTTTAATTTGACCTGCTGATGAGAAAAATACATGTGAAAGTCCATCTTGTTTCTATTAAACACTCATTTCCTTGATATTCTTTATCTGTTTAAACCACCAGAGTGTCTGTTTTCTCCATCTTCTCTTTGTTTCTCCTGCTGTGATTTTGACGCTCCCCTGTGTTAGCTATCTTTTCAGTCACTCAGCCTTCTCGCTTGCCTAGAATAACTTGATTGACTGATTGGCTGGGAAGCACCATGTGTTTCAAAATCATTGGTCGGTCAGAGTTGCAATGTTATATGAAGCTGAATAGCACTGCAAGCAGTGCACATCAGACATATTTCAAGTCAGCCTGAGTCCTGATTAGAAGGCTATGCAGTCTTGACCAGGACCAGAGTCCACTATTTAGTAAGCTAGGCATAAAATTGTCTGTATAAGTCTGTAGTTCCAGGTTTCTGAGTCTCAGGTGTTTAGTCACCATTTGTTGAACCTGCACAAATGTCATCCACCCTCAGGCAGTACCAACTGGTCACCTGCTGGTCTCCTTAGTGCTGAGAACCAAAACTCTGAGGATTTCTGCTGGGTTTGTTGGGTTCAGACACCTGCCCTGGAGCCTTACCTTCTCCTGATACACCCTCAAAAGCACATATCCGTATCCACCAGGGCCCCTCTGTTTAAAGTATGATAATAAGTCAAAGTAATTACCACAGAGAGGTGTCGGAAAAACTCCCTTTAAAAAAGCTTTTTCTGCCAAACAACAGCTTACAGACATAATTACTCCCCAGCACTCAAGGTACATTAATAGAAGCAGACTGGAAAGATTCTCACACATGCAGCTCATGAATATGTATCCAATAAACATGATTTTTGGGTTAAATAAATGACAGTGTGTGTCTTTCTCAGAGGGACACAAGTTGAGCGTGTAAGTAAAGCTCCTATATTGGCAGCAGGTATGGCAGCTGCATGTCAAAGGGGTTTCCATAGTGACTGGGCATCGCCAGCTTAGCCCCCTCCTCTCTTCGTCTCTGTGAGTCTCTCTCCCACTTCAAACCCTTTCACTCACTGTTTCCCTTCTGGACATTCTGTCTCATACAAGTGGACAGCTATATGGGACTGCCGGTAAAAGCAAAACATACTTAGACCAAGACAGAGCACAATCATTGCCGTACGATGCTATAAAATTTCAGTCAATTTTCAAGGGAGAGGAAAGCATAGCTTACTCTGGCATCACGCCCCCCCACCCCCACCCCCCCTACCTCCGGTCTTCATTGCTTTTTCTTTCAGAGCCCCATAATTTGAGGGGATAGAGGACCAGAGCGAGCCAAGAGCAGATAATCACATCCTGACAGGCGAAATTATCACGTTCGACAGCGAAACGGGGCAGTTGCGCGTCTCCGACACATAATGTCACACTGCTGTTCTGCTCCCGCGCCTTGCATTCAGCTCAGGTCATCAGGCGGTTCTGTGTTAATTGCTTTGCCATGGACTTTGTGACTCTGACACGGTGCAGCAGCCCTTTAAAGCCCCCCTGAGATCATAGCCAGCAGAGCTCAATATCCTTGGAGAGTTTAAAAAAGCCCACTGGTTTCCTGGTTCGACCTGGTCGCTGAATGTGAGCTGGCTTCCATCGGTTACATTCAGGTAAAGGCTGGTCACACTTGATAAGAAATACATCCCTCTAGGCATTGATAACGAATACCTAACTCATTGTTAAAGCATCATCATTTGGACTGCCAGTCAATGCAATGAAAGTCCTACTTTCATAAATTTAATCTAGTGGTGGAATGAATTACCCAACTCCATTTGATCTGCAGAGTCCCTACATATTTCAAAGAGAAAGATGAAGTCTCAACTGTAAAGGGAACACGTGCATTTAGTTGGACTCCTCTCCTCTGTAGTCCTCAGTGGTGGAATGAGTTAGAAGGTTTTAGATCCAGCTCTGTGTGCAACACTCAGCACTGAGTATGCTGATGTGTAATGACGTCAATATCATCGGCATGAGGACTTGATGATGATGATGAAGATGATAATGATACAGCGGGGACTTCACAAGGTTTTCTCAGGTTTTCCTTGGTTAGAAAAAAAGCAACTGCCTCCAGCACCACATGGCAGCACTTGATATAGTTTGTAGAACTTACTAATGTTGTTCCCTTTGGTTTAGGTTCTTGCTTGTGTTGTACTAAAGGTGCGTTACATTTACATTGGAACCAGGAAGAGGGGAGTGGGAATTACGTCACATCCCAGCTAGACGTGTTCCAGTTAGGAAAAGTTGGGCTAGCTGAAGACATCCAACTTTGAAGTGATAAGTTCCGACCAAAGGGGGCATTCCCATTGATGAAAGTTAATTTAATTTGCAACAAGGACTATCCCAGTTTCAAGAATAACTGTGCTAAATCCTGAAGGGCTTCCACAATATTGAACGTCTATAAATATGTACTGTCCCATCCAAAAAAAAAAAAAAAAAATTAGGAATAGATCCCGTGGCAGCCCCAAAGAAAAACTGTGATGTAATGTTGGCTGCTTTTACATTAAATTGATTTTACTTACTTTACTGCCTTAAATTTGAGATGTATCAAATGTGGCCCAGGCATCCTCCTAATATTCTAATACTGGCCCTTGGTGAAAAAAGACTGGACACCCTTGGCATAAATAAAGCATTTATAACTGTGTTTATGTTTGACATATTGGCTAAATCAATTTAATATGATTCGTAAATGACATGTGTTTCCTAATGCTTTACTGATGCCTGACAGTGTTTAATCATCTTAAAATGTTTCCCAAAGGCTTCTCTTTGCTTTTACTCCACTGTATTCACAGGCCTGTCATTAATGCATTTTGAGCATGGTCTTTAACCCGCTCGTTAACACAGTCGATTAACACAGAGAAGCTAGGACAGAAGAGGCGGTGGCAGAGCATAATGGGCAAATGTCAGCCATATTCTGTGTGCAGCATGCAGAGCGAGGCTGCTCTGGAAATAGGAGCTATTGCTTGTAATGAGAGTCGCATGCAGTGACTCAATGGGACCTTTGTCTTGCTGAGCTCCCATACAGGAGCACGCTGACATATTCACACACTCACACACAGGCGGACTAACATTTAGATAGAGAGACACATGCGGTGCACACGCAAAGCATTCATTTCCATTCAGTGCACTCACACAAAACGGAGATGACACACAGAAACACACCACACTGTACACAGACTTTGAGTGTATGAACCATATTACACACAGCTTCCTCTCAACGCAAATTAACCCAGCTCACATAATCTCTTTTTGGAGAGGAGAAGAGCCCAGCATGCTTAGTGAGGTCTTTCTTCTTTCTCAGATGACTCTGTGGCTCTCAGAGGAAGGCAGGGAGGAAGAGGAAGGTACAGAGAGAGACAGCTACTGAGAATATCTGGAATACTTTGTGCCACAGCCAGCCAGAATTTACCATCAATCCCATGTTGTGAGTGTCTTCTGATAAGCAGAGCAAGTTCCAAAAAATAGATCTCAGGGTGCGCAGGGATGTAATTTATGCCTTGAGGACTCAGTACATAAAATCGTTGGGAATGTGATATGATGAGTCCAAGCTCCAGAATCAAGCGACAGAATCAAAACCAGCCTCTTTGAGAGGCCGCCCAGAGGATGAACGTCAGATCTTGCAGAGTATGCCATCGCAGTGTCTACCAACACCCTGCAGTATTTTTAGCATCATTGGCCGACCACCCTCTATCCCAGCTGGACCCTCTGATAAATCGTGTGTGGCACAGCGTTTTCCACATCACTGGTTTTCAAAGTTTACATAATCTCAAGCTTAAAACATTTTTTGGCTTACAGCAAATAGTGAAAGATTTTAAGGCAAGAAAAAAAGAGTTGAACATGATTTTCAAGGTTGCTGTAAATATGTTGCAAATGTAGTCAACAAAGGTACAATGACTTCAACTCACGTTAAAGATAATTTTTCATGAATGGTTGTTTGTTGCGAGATTCAGATCTGGATATTCATTGACTGTTAACAAAAAGCACTGACTTTTAATGCTTCCAGATTATGTTTTTGTTTGTCTGCACATATGCGGCCATTTTTGTAAACACTCTATCACAGAAGTATTTTGAGGGATTACCTCCAAACTTTGCACGATTGCCCACCCTAAAAATATAGGAGGAACTGATGTGGGTTTGGAGGTCAAAGGCCAAAATTTATTGTGCCACATGCCTATCCCTTGAATGTGGGCATGAAATCTAAAGAAATTCAAGGACGGTTCCTTCAAATGTGCTTAAATGTATAATCTGACTAGAATATGATTTGAAGAGAATTACAGAGCCAGTATCATGCCTTTATTTATTTGCCGATATACATATATTTCCAGACTCATTATCCCCAATGCCAGTATCGATGTCAATATTTTGTGTCAAAAGTACCAAGTCATTAACCAAAATGGACCTGTTTCTTTCATGGATACAGCCCATGTATGAATATGTAAGAAACAGATGAGAAGATGGAATAAAAAAGTTCTCTATTTATGAAAGTGGACATTGAGTGATGATGAGAAAACCATCATAGTACAAGCCCCGTCCACACAGAGAAGAAAGTGTTCGAAATTGAAGAATTGAAAACGTTCTCTGTAAAGACCACATTGTTTCTAGAATTGTGTCCAAAGTGTACACATGCAGAGCCCCCAGTGCTTCTGATGGTCAATGTCTCTGATGTGGAGGGACAAATCATTGTTGGAAAGACAAAACTCAAACCTTCTAGACCTTCTGTCTTCACTAGTCTGTTGTTGTTGGGCATGATGACCCACCACATGAGACAGAGCAACCAATTTCATGGCTGATATGTCCCGAACCCCTCTGACCATCAATTCAGGCCATAATCATGCATAAATCGTGTCGTCTGACCCCAGCATTAGACACAGTAGTTGTAGAACTGGTAGTCTATTGGAGTTTTTAAAAGTTATTTTCCTTTAATTATGAATGTGCTTCTACCCCGATTAACTACAAATTTAACCTTTAATATCTAAATCCAAAGGAGAATAAGGCTATTTTTGATTAATATGACTTCTCCTCTCTTCAAGACTCCCGACTATTCCACCATCTTGACTGGTGGTGAGTAATCCAGGCACCAGCTTGCTTTCCTTGTTCCAGTCTGTGAAAGTCGGGCCTTTGTCCAACAGTCATGATCATGATTTGTTTGTTATCTGTGAGACAAGAACATTTGGAGACGCTGTTCTGTTTCTGTGTCCAATTTGGCGTGTTCCAAATACCAGTCTATTCATTCCTAAAAAGTTGATCTGTGAATGCATCCCATACGCCAACGAAGTTTGCGAGCTTCTGTGTTTTTGGGCTCAGAGCAGATCCACATTAATATCTGTCTTTGGCTGAGACCTTCCCACACATCTTGAGGACTGCTGAGATCCTCTGACGGGTTGGCTTAAACTTTTTAAAAGAGTGATCCCAGAGGGTTACAGGCTGAATTTTTTTTGCATACAGATTTTCTAGCCAACATTACTTTATATATGTGACTAAGAGCAGCAAGAGGGCAGTGAAACTGACTTGTTGGACTGCAGAAGAAATCAAATCTACTCTGTGTTAGATAGAGTGGTGATTCAACGCCAGTGGTGCCAGATATTGTTTGGATAAGAATGTTGGCTCCGTCTATTTGCCTCTAACCCAGACGGCCTATTCTCACCCACAAGTTGTTAAATAGCCCGGTCAGCAGCCAAACATGTCAGAGTATAACCATGTTAGGACCCTCTGATGGCATTTCTGATAGCTGAATTTTGGCTTTGTCTTGTTGAAGCCAGCTAACTTATTAATAAAAGTACAGTTATGAAAGTTAGGTGCGGTGAGGGGCAATGGATATGGGTCAAAATAATTTCAATGCTGCTCTTGATTATGGGTAGATGGACTGTATTAAGCTCTTTTCTATTCTTATGACCAGTTATTATGTTTTTACATTTTAAAGGTGCAGTGTGTAGAAATTGGCATTTTAGTGACATCTAGTGTTCAGATTTTGGAATGAGCCCGTTGGTTACTAAAACATCACATCACTGAGCGATGAGAGCCGGTGAAGACCAAAAAGGATCGTGAACAGGGCATCATTTACAACAGTTACGAGATGAGGGTTTTTTTCATTCATATTTGTAACTATTATTTCTATAGATTATAGGTCAGTAAAGATGATGATTATAGGTTTTGTAAACTTTTAGTGACACAAGCAAACATTAGCAAATTAATGTTAATCAGGTCTTGGCTCTGTAACGTTTCTTAAGTTGTGCTGCAGCTTCATCAAAATAAGGTAAAGTAATACCCGCTCTCTCTCTTCTTCGCATGCCATCCAGGTAGATTTCAGGACCGGCGGCCAGACTCGCATTCAAAATTGCGTTTTGCTCTTTTTTCCCCAAAACCCACCAGTAGACAACACGGCGGATCATTATGTCAGCCTCCACAAAGGGGAGACCCGTGCTACAGAAATCTAAAAAGCTTTTTCTAACTTAATAAAAAGAAAAAAGTTTTTATGGGGATGATGGTACACCTATTTCAACAGACTCTACATACAAATAGAAACATTATATCCTATATTCACCGTTTCTGTTGGGCGAAATGCTGCCAACTTCTATACACTGCACCTTCCAATCACATTCACCAGTTCATATTCACACAATGATACAAAGATACAGACTATTAGAGACGTGGACTTGGTGTCCTCCAGTAACATGAGTCACATGCAGGCAAGTATATAAACAGAAACACTCCTGACACCAATAAATGACACATAGTAAGTATATCTCTGGCTTAAATGTACATGAATGGGACTTGCACAAACAAATGGGCACTTTACACAGTACCCGTCAACCTTTAGTGAGTGAATGGTTCAGTTTGACCCGTGGTGTGAAAAGCACCCGTGTTGTCCGATGACTGGAGATTCACAATTTTAGCCCTCCTTGATTATGTATTGCATTATTTCCATATTTTTGGTAGCATTTCATTGGATAAAGGGAAGCTTAAGAGCCATTGTGCCTATGAGCACTTCTGGTGATATTAGGGGTCATCTTTTGTGACTGTGCAACAATGTGAAGCATTTTAACCCCCTCAAAATGGCCCAATTGCACACAGACCCCTACAAACCAGCAGGTTTAAACGGCTGTCCACTTTTATTATGTACAGTACAGCCAGCATAACACTGTAAAATGTATTAAATCTATTTCTCAAGTGGTAAAAGTATATCATAGAGCTGAAACACTGAGCTGTGTACGGGAGACACTCAACAACACACCTCAGGCTAATCTGTCACTCACTGCTAAGGTTGTGTAAATTCTGGCATCTTTGCCACAGACAGAGTACACCTTTGACCTAAAAAACCCGACAGGCAGGTTTAATCAGCATCAATGTAGACAGCTTTAACGCCTGTGAGAATTTCTTCAAGCTTCAACCCCATCATGTTTGAGTTTCAACACCTCCCCCACAGTTATACCTGCGTGCTTGGCTGAGAATACTCATCTACGGACAGAGAACAGCTTCCAAATTCCCAGAACAGTTTGGAAACTTTCCAGCTCAACATGTTTGTCCAGGGGAGGCTTCCACACATGAGGAGAAATATGCCAGATTCATTGTACTGCTGTGGGCGGCCATGACAGGTAAGGGGGACTATGAGGCGGACAGATGAAAAACGAGAGGGAGTTGCAGGAAAGGATATGTCTTACACAGAATTTATGTAGTTGATATCCAGAATAATAACTGGGTTTCTTGGCCGCAACCCCTGGTTCATCCCTCTTTATGCTCAGAAGGATGCATTTTCAGGGATCAGCCGGCCCACCTGCTTGGAGAGCTGCCATGCTGGGAGAACATTAGGCAGCAACTTCCTCTCTCCTGGGGGCCTCTTCATCAGTCTACCTCCCATACTTGGATTTTTTATGCCTCCCACCGGCGACAGAGAGGGCTAGAATTGTTCTGTTTCTGGATTGTATGCCCATCCGTCTTCTCATCACTTAATATGTGCTATCTCAGGAGTGCTCTGTGTAACTTTGTTCAAACTTTGCACCAATGTCCATTGTAATTCAGGAATCAATCAATCCGTCTTTAGTTAAATAGTGCCAATTTGTAGCAAATGCTATCTCAAGACACTTAACAATAGAGCAGGCCAAAGGCACACTCCTCACTTCGTAGTAAGGCTTTCAGTTTTCCTCAAAGTCAAACTCGAACAGTTTTCAAACATACACGCTAATAACCGAAGATTATTATTCGATTATTTTGCCCCCCCCCCCCCCCCGTTAGTAGTCAGGGACAGAGACTCTTTTATCCGCCCCTTAGGCAAAGACCCTGCCGAAAAAAAACATAGTCACACGGAGTTGAACTCTTGATGAAGCGCCGCTGGACTTGGCTGTATAACTTGGATGAAAGCCGACGGTTGAGCCTGCTAATTTGATGTGGAGGACAAGTGAGTAAACTGCTTTTCACATAACTGACACACAGCCCAGTCTTTGATTTTAAGTTTGCCATCAACAGTGTAGAACCCAAAATACTACCACACTGTGCTCCTCAGATGATTCAGTGTTGATATTGTCCGCTCGGAGTGGCAACTCTTTGTTTACTGAGGTCAAAAGAGCAGCGTATGTGGCTGATGGCCAAGCTGCGCTGAGATCACCCTCTGTTGGATGAAACAGTCCACTGCTCCAGGTGCCCTGATGTGCTGCTAAACTCAATATTTTTCATTTGAATATTTATTTACTCGTCAGTTATTGATATTTATCCCCATGCTTGAACGGTTATTCGAATATCGAATATAAAGTGACAGCCCTACTTCATAGATATAGATATATTCATTAATACAGAATATAAAAATACACATAATATTTACACACACATACATCCAAGCCCAACATGAATCAACCATGAGCAAAGCACTGGGCCAACCTACAGTGCAGTGCACCTGTAGGGGGCTTACTGTAACAGTGGCACGGTGGTGGTAGATCATGTGCCTCACAGCAAGAGGTTGCTGGTTTGATCCCAGTGTCAGTCAGGACCTTTCTGTGTGGAGTTTGCATGTTCTCCACCTGCATGCATGGGTTCTCTCCTGGCACTCTGGCTTCCTTCCACAGAGCAAAAAACATGCTTATTGCATTTATTGGTGACTCCAAATTCCCCTTAGGTATGAATGTGAGCGTAAATGGTTGTCTGTCTCTCTATGTGGCCCTGTGATCAACTGGTTCAGCGTGTACCCCCGTCTCTCACCCAATGCCAGCCGGGATAGGCTTGAGCCTTCCATGACCCGGAAAGGGATAAGTGGAATAGATAATGGATGGATGGATGGATGAAATATTTCTAACCATAAATAATAGTATTTAATATATAACCAAACTGTGCATTAAACCCCAACAGGTTAAAAGGTTTGACAACCATGTATTAAACAATGAAGCATACATATCAGCTCCTGACTTCTGCTTCCTTTTCCTGTGCCAGACTGTGTGCTGCAACTTTAAGCAGCCTTTGATTGTCAGATGGGTTTGATAAGACTTCCGCCTCCCTAGCAGCTGTCAATCACGGTAGAGTCTCGGTGCCACAAGGAGTATGAGAAGCCACACTGCCAGAAGGAAAATGACACACGCTCACACAGAATATGAGCCAGAAACACACACATTCTCAAACAGAAGTACAAGCCCACTCTGGAGCCATCACAAGTCCAGCAGGCAGAGCGGTGGTTGAACTAAATCAAAGTCTGCTTTAGAATTTTTGATCATTAAACTAAAGCTCAGAGTTAGGAATAGAACTGCATCCCCCCTGTTGTCTCCGTTAATCTATTAGCGTTTATTGACTGGTCCTGTTTCCTGCTTGGAGATAATCATGTTTGCCTATTTACTCTTCCTTCCTTTGCTGATTTGACAGAGATGCTTGGAGCTCAGAAAGGCTAGCATGCACAAAGCATCACAGAGTGTGCATTCACGCTCTGCTGGGGCCGGGCTTGTGTCCTCCACATATTGTAGTCCTAATACCACTGATGAGCGTGGGCACTGAGGCCTGTCTGAGCTGCTTAGCCAAAAATGATTTAACAAGAACAGCGAGTTATAATGAAGAGGGGTGAAAAGGTTATCCAAATGTGTGGAAACAAAGAACAAATGAGCAATTACTTTTGTACTTTTTCTTACAAGCTCTTCCATTAGATATAAAGGATTGTACAACTTGCAAAAATCTACTTAAGCTTGAATTCCCTTGAGCTGTAAGAGGCATTATTGCTTTTTTAAGCATTTTTTGGTTGTTTTTACCCTCAACAGGAGAGTTTGAGTCCAGCACTACTACTCCCACCAGTTTAACATTTAGAAAACAAAAGCATCTACAGTCAGAGAGCAACAGAAACACTGTTTTCAGAAGAGGCAGAGGTCATCCTGCTGTTATATTACTCTGTGGCTGCAGCCTATTATTAAACCTTTCTAGGTTTGACAACATAACATAGACTTGAGTAAAACTTTCTCAACCTCCCAACACTATAGTGTCGCCAGTGCCCCCAAGTGGTAACACTTACATCGTTTACTATTATTTCAACAACGATATACGAAAGATATCTGTACGAGGGCAGCTGTGCCTTGAAGCTCTTTCTTTCATCAACGCCAGAAAAGACCTTCAGGTCAAATATATCCACACCAAAAGTTTTTCTAATTCAGCATTTAAGTGTGTTTTTCGTGTTTGTGGATCCAAAGCACATAATGAGTGATTCTCCCTCTCATGCTTTCTAGATAAAAATGTAGCAGCAATGTCATTGGACCAAAGTTTTGACCTTTGAGAAAGTGACAACTTGCTCACACATACATTACTACAAAAAATTCAAGGTAAGGCTAAAGAGTATATTTTGTAGAAGGAGGCAATCATACCAGTGAGATCCAGACCTCAGTGCTTTTTAAAATGTATTAAACAGTACAAATAGTTATTTCCATGCATTATTTTTGCACATGTTGCTTGTAGTGATTTTAATCTGCAGCTCTCTGCCTCTCAAATGTCCAACCTCACCTGCAAAGTAAAGGTGTCTTAAACAGAACTCATCTTCCTAGTGTGACAAAAAGCCTTAGACAAGAAGCCAGCTTTATTATTGGCTTGATGTTTTCATCAGCCCCAGTCTGCACTAGAGTGGAACAATCAGGGTCGAAAATTAAATTTTCAATAAAAAATCTCTAGCCAATGATAAATTGTGCTATTTATGTATTTTTGGATGATAGGAACAAATCTGGCTTAAATCATAGTGTACTTTACCAACATTAATGTATTTAAACTCAAATTCAAATAGAAATGCTTGATTTCATCTTTAAAACACAATATTGAAACTACTTTTCAGAGCAGAAAACAATGTTTAATTGCTTTTCAGATATATTTTATTTAACAGATAGTTCATATCATTTTTCTTACACATACTTTTGGTGAAGTTCCTTAAAGGTTTTCAAGAAAAAGCTGATTACATCTACTGTCTTCAAAAAATCATTTTAACATATTCCAAAAATTAAAGAAATATATAGTTAACATTTTATTGTTTCATTTAATTGAATAATTCTATCTTTATTAACTTAATAGTTACAGTATGGATATGTTTAATGAATTTATGGCTGACAATAAGTGAAAAAGGGGCCCTAAAGCCACAGGTTTTCCAACCCTAATCAGGCAGATGTGTCTCTGGCTGCTGCTGCATTTGTGTTGAAGAAATGAAACAAGAAGTGTGCATATAACATCCTTATATCTTCAGTGTAACAGAGGATATTTCCAGGCTGTGTCTGAAGTTACTGACTGTATAAATATAGACCTGTTGACTGAGCACTGAAAAGTCATGTCAATATAACGTCATGTTCGCTCTGGACATGATAAGGGCTGGGTTATGCTCTCCACACTTATGGTTGCACGAACCCAAACTGAACTGTATGGGTCTCAGATAATGTGTTTGGTTGCAACATGGTAAGCAGCGGCTCGTAGTGGCTCCTGTTTGTGTGTCAGCGCATGTTGTTGTGTGACTGACAGCGTGGCTCAGCAACTCTGACAGGCAGACAACAGAGGAAAACGTTGAAGCAATAACTGCAGAGTTCAAAACTCAGTATAATTTTGCCTGTGACTGTAAAGACACAAAATTTACTTGCCAAACAGGAAATCGTCCCACCTTTTGTGTTAGGCGGGTGTTCATTAGTGACCCTGGGCACAACCAAAGTTTACTGTAATGGTTAACGAAACTGTGAGGAGTCAAGTCAAGTTGAGCCAGCACCAGCAAACCAGCTATAGAGACCAAAGTCCACATTTTCAACTGGACTGTCAACATGTTTGTAAGAGCTACAAAAGTTTAAACATCAGTGTAAAGGGGACATCCACAGCACCCTCAAGGACATGCATTCTTCCTCACAGTGGCTTTACTTATCAACACAGGAAGTCGCCACTGCAACCAAGTACAGTGCTTTATCTTAATGGGTGGTATCTGTCTCCTAAAATGGAGCCAAAGTTTGAGTGCAAACACCAAATGTGTTTATACCAGACTGGATTATGATTGCACAGTCTACTAAAGTTTTAAATGTTTTAAAAGAAACAAATGAGACGTAAAAGCAATGCTGAGCAGAATTAATGGATTCGCTTGCAGGGGAAAATGGGAACTGACTCCGAACACTTGACAAAGCTAACCTCTTAGGCAGTGAAGCTAAGTGGACAATCCAGAACGGAGGAAGTGGTCATATTAGCTCCCACCATCCCATTTTATGTAACCCTCCTCTGCAGACTAAAAGGTAATGCCAGGAGAATATCACTGCTCCAATCTATTTTACTACATTTGGATCGAGCCACTGCAAAGCCTGCACACAGTACCCCCACAGTGCTGGGCCACTTTTACTCTGCGATTCAACAATAAAGGGAATATTTTCTGACAATTATCCTATCAATATCTTTAAAGAATAGAGGCCTTGAATCTGTTTTTCTAGGAAATAAGCAGCTTTCTTGACGAGAGATTAATGAATCCTTTTACAGGCGACCCTACCTGCCAGCACCAATTTTGAACAGGATGCTTTTTCTTCCTGCAGAAGCGCCGGCGGTGGGTGATTTCAGCAAATTAATGGTTGCACGCTGCCTTCGTGCCTCCTGCCCCCTTCGTCTAAATCTAATGGCAGGATTGTGAAAAAGCCAGACAGGATTATGCCAACAAAGAGTGGAGGCGTGATGAGATGCCAAAACTCCCACTCGTAATTATGTATACCTTTATAAATGCATGGAAATTAAATTTATGCTCATTGTGGCATTTTTATTGATGTCTATGTCTCTTGCTGGAGAGCATTTGAAGGTGTCAGTGCATGTTGGAGAATGCACACGCCCTCTCTTTATGTGCATGTGTGTGTTGGACAGTAATAAATGTAGAGAGAGGGAGTTGGCAGCAGAGAGTGATGGATCGTTGGCGTGCTGCAGGCTGAGTCTCTCGGGAGGGACGATGCTACATCCTACCAGGGAGGGACAACTTAGAGTAATTGGGTCACTGGTACTGGGAGGAGAGTTTCCACCCAGCCATGCTTTTTAAGTGAGAGAGTGGCACCCAAGGTAAGGCGACAAGAAGAAGAGGATGAGGATGAGCAGGGGGATAAATAATGAGCACGTGGTCCATGTTGGGGAGGCAGAGAAGCCAAGGCTGAGAAATAGAAACGGGAGCAATAAAACCAAGGAAAAGTAGCACAGTTGGCAAGAAGTAAGCGGCTATTTTGCTTTTTATACCTCACAGAATAGCTGCAGTGATTAGGGGCTGCCATTGAGCCTGGAATCAGGGCTTCTTTTGCCATTTTTCCCTTGCAAACCAGCTGCAGCATGGATTTCAGTCCAATCAGGACGTGCACAGAGCTCAAATTTAGCTAATTTTTCATGTCCATCCATTTATCCATTATCTATACTGCTTATCCCTTTCACAGTCATGGGGGGGATGGGGAGGTTGGAGCATTTCCCAGCTGACATTGGGCGAGAGGTGGGGAATACTCTGAACCAGTCGCCAGGCAATCCCATGACCACACAGAGAGACAGAAAACCGTTCACACTCACACTTATACCTAAGCAAAAATTTGGTGTCACCAGTCGACCTAATGAGCATGTTTTTAGTCTGAGGGAGGAAGCCAGGGTGCCAGGAGAGAACCAACACATACACAGGAAGAACATGCAAACTCCACACAGAAAGGCGAACTGGCAACCCTCTCGCTGTGAGGCATGTGCACTACCTGCTGCGCCACCGTGCCGCCTGATTTTACATGTGCCCTGTTTTATGGGTTATCCGGTCCATACTCTTAAATGTGATTGATCATACAGTTTTAATTTTTTCAACTTATTATTTTCAACATAGTTTTCATCAACAACCTTTTTTTCCCCTGATGAAAACTAGACTAAAAAAAAAAGTGCACATGAACAAAAACTAAAACTAAATTAACTGAGATTTTCGTCAACAAATAAAAACTGGACTAAAATGTTTGACAGAGACTAAATCCAAACAGACCTAATTTCGTCATGTAGAAAATAAGGACAAGTTAGGAATCACAGCTACTTTGGTTGTGTGGAGAGGTTGGATGAGTTAAGAGGGACATCCAACCACAACTGCTTTAGCTTCATGGTGGTTGAATCCAAGTATCAAACCTGACTTCAGAAATTCAAGAAAACATCAAAAATGCCTTACACTTTAAACTTTATATTTTAATCGACTAAATTTACAGTAGATTTCGTCGACTAAAATGTTGTGAAATTTCATCAACTAAAACTAGACTAAAATTAAAACAATTTAGATGACTAAATTATGACTAAAACTAAAAGATATTTTAGGCAAAAGACTAAAACTAAACTAGAAAAGCACTCAGAGAGTGCAGACCTCCACCAAGCAGCTTCGGTCCGCTTTGGCGAAAATGGTCCAATCTGGCAATGTTAAAGAATCCTTTAAAAAATTCCTGGATCCAGACGGTGATCCGGATCACCCCCAAAATTTAATCAGTTCTTCCATATCCCATTTCCGACAATTCCTGAAAATTTCATCCAAAGCCGTTCAGAACTTTTCAAGTTATTTTGAACACAAACAAACAAACAGACAGACAGACAGATAAACGCCGGCAAAAGCATAACCACCTTGGCGGAGGTAATTAAAAAGTGCTGTCAAAATTACCACTGCTAACATAAGACTACTCTGAGGGGGGAAAAGTTCTGTAGAGTTTGCATTAATGTCCACTCTGACTCAAAGATAAGATTTTGCGATTGTTAGAAGCCACATTGTTAGATTGTCTGGGAGGCCAGATTCCTTGTCTGTAATCAGCAGTGTAGGGTGGTAACACCTTACAAAGTCCCTTTTTGCCATATTTTTTTAATGTTGCCCCTGATCACGTCGATCAGCCTGCGCCTTGATCTGTTCGTGAAATGTGCCAGCAGTGCGCAAGATTATTGGAATTGCAGCAACCCTTTTTTCCCAGTATGAGCTACTTTAACTCCGCATCAATCCCACTCAAACAGAACAACCCAACATGGGAAAACAAGTGCTCAGAGTTCCAGGTTGTTTTGAAATAGTGGGAATAGTGGAAATAATATTGATACATACAGCAAATCAACATCAGGCAGGAAATATAACCTGTTATCTACATGCTGCCCTATCCATTACCTTGTAAACTCATCATGAGCTGGTGAAGTTGTGGTTTTCTTGTGATCTTTATGATCCTGTGTTTTAAGCTTCCAGGGCTGCACTCCACACGTGAGGGCGAGGATACACAACATTGTTCACAGCAAATCTGCCGCACTGACGTGATGCTTCATAGGCGGACGATGTGAAATTATGGATTAAGGTCCTCAGATTACTTTTTTGGTGAAATAAGTTCCATAATTAATTAGTTTTTTGCAGTAACCTGTCCTTAGTTTCTTTTCTCTTTTTTAATAAAAAAAAGTAACCAAGCAAATATAAAAACCTCATATCACTTACCCTTTTGTCACTGTGGAATGAAGCAGCACTGTTTTGTTTCTTTATACCTGCTGGCATTTCGGCACAGATCAGTGAGTAGGTGGAAGATAACAAAAGTGCATTAGTGTGTGCGCACGGGTAGCAAATTCAGCTTATGAGATGACAGATGATTGGTAAACGATGTGGAAATGTCCCTTTTATGCTGGACTTTAGGACAAGTGCTTTGAGGCTCTCTGTCAAACTTTACACAAATACACTTACCCACTCAAGGATTTACTGATTAGATTAAAATATTACATTCCAGTTCAAGGCCATGGAGCCCAGTGGAGCACAGTTGAGTTTTTCCTTTAACTTAGCAAATGCTCACTCAAACTCAAGTATGGGAGGATTTGATTTTAGAGGTCAAAGGGCAAGATCACCTCAAATCTTGTGAGCACATTACTTATCAAAAAATCAGAGTAAAGGACACTGGGCCTCATGTTCTACCCCTGCTTGTGAGTGCAGTGCCTCTAGGAGGCTTTGTGGAATTTTATTTAAACTTTGCACAAATGTCCACTCTGACTCAACAAAGAGGTGTTCAGAGTTAATGGGCCATAGGTCATAGGTCAAGGTACTTGAGCCTCATGTTCATTCCCTACCTGTTATTTCATTGGCTGGATAAAATTGAGTATTGCTCTTTAAACTCTGCACAGATTACCACCCTGACTAAAAGATGTATTGATTAGATTTATCTGGGTCAAAGGCCAAGGGTCAAGGTCATTAAGTCTTAGGTTTTCTCCTTGAATGTGATGTCTTACAGCCATTAGACTTTGTGGGTCATAAGTACTTTATTACTTGTTTGACAAGGCAATATCTTTGAAGCACTTTTGAGGCTTTCATGTCCACCCTGACTTCAAGGTCCAGTGTCCGGCAAAATCCATTTTCCCTGCTTTTAATGTTGTTAAAGGGGCTCGGGGAGCAGAAGAACACGACACCTTTTACAAAACTTTAAGTTCACAGAGAAATGCACAATGCCTCTTTAAAGAATACGCCTCTTAAAACACTCTGTTTTTTACTTCCTGGGATTTATGACATCATAGCAATACAACCTCCACTTACATGTGTGTTTTTCTGCTCATCACAGGCAGACAGCATGACTGGCCTGTAAAACCTTCTCCACCCTCCCATCAGGAATTGTTTGGGCCGCCTCCACAGATCTGAGTGTTTCCAAAGGGGCAGGGAAAAAGAGCTGCATCTGATCCTCTAAGATAAAAAAATATCTTGTGTATAATTTAACTTACAGAAAATTCTTGCATAATAAAAAACCCAAGACATGATGTATATGGCCATACATCATGTCGAATAGGTCAAATGTCAAGACTGTGTGCCTCATGTTCATTCTTAATCTGTGAATGCAACACTGAATCACATTTTTAGAAATCATTTCTTTATCTTGCACAGATGGCCCATCTGACTAAGGGATGCACCGATAATCTTTTGGAGGCCATGGGTCAAAGGTCAAGATAGTTGTGGTCCATGCTCGTCTCTTGCTTTTTAAAGTGACAGCTGAAGAATATTTTTGGGAGTTTTCTTTAAACATTGTATAAAGTCGACTCTGACTAATTGATAAAGTGATTCTAAAATGTAACTGTATACAAGAATTTTGGAGAAGGATAATTAACACAGTCTCCAATATTTTAGAAAAAGAATTACTGATGTGCTCGGAGATCCTGGGAATTATTCCAGAAATTTTGACCCTCAGAACTCATGAGATTAAGATGTTAAACCTCAGTCTCAAACATATAAAGCATCTTATTGCTACACATTGGAAAATTGTTCATCGCTCTTCGATGAACCTATGGTTTACCAAACTCTCCTCCTGTATAGCCACTGAAAGGCTCACATACACAATTAAAAGAAAAAGTTATGTCTTCCATAAGATATGGAATTCATTCCTCAAAACTTTAGAGTCAAGAACTGATATCTAACAAAATTAAAATTAAGCTGTAACAGTTACAAAGTGAGACCATACTGATACCGATATATAGATACGTATCATACACCAACCCACATGGATGTAGACAAATAATCTACTGTCATCACTGATAGTACCATTTGTCGACAATTATTGTTTTGCTATTGATCGTCAATGATGTCTGAAAATTCATAGGTGGCTGGGAGGAGGGAGGGAGGGTTATGTTGTTCAAGGGAGATCTACATTGTTACCAATCTATGCTGTAAAAAGATTTAATGTATTAAACAGTTAAAATCAATAAAGTTATGGGCTAAAAAATAATAGTAAAGTGATTCTATTTTGAACTTTAAAGGCTGAGTTTCAGGGAGCAAATACTCATCCCGGCTTATATGACTGCTATAAACCTCTCTATCATAAAAACCATCTCAGCACGTCTTCATAACCAATGACTACGATCACCGTCTGGCACTTGGACCCTTGGAGGAGGCACAAACCCACCAGGCAGTACCTCTAGTTCTGCTCGTTATACAGTGGTTAAATCAGATCAAACTCTCCTTTAATGAACACAAAGTGGTGCAACAGGCTGCTTATAGCGTCTGAAAGAGAGACTAATGAGGGCAGGGGAAGAGGGAGAGATGGAAGAAGGAAAGCGAGAGAGAGAAATGTGGGCGTCCTCTGCTGCTTTGGCAAGACTGAAAGGTCAGAGATTGAGTATTGTGTAAATCTATCACTGCAACGCCGGAAGGCTGATACACTGGAGCTGGCTGCCACCCTGCTGTTTCTGGCCTCGGCTTCAATACTTTAAAGAAGAGACAGTCGACCAGGTCGGGCTAAAGTTTATGGAGATTCATGGCACATGTAAATCTCCTTTTCTTGTTGAATTAGCATCTTTTAGAGCAGGTGCACATGTTTTATCTCAGGCTGCAGCGGTCTGCCTCACAGTTTCAAACAAGCTGCTCAGTTTGACTCTGTTTCACAAAATGAAAGAATCCAGAGCCCAGTGCATGATGGGATATAATACATTTCAGTATGACCCAGATAAAGCTGTATTAAAATGAGCTTTTATGTTATGTTTCAGAAAGAGTAAATAACAAACAGACAGTTGTTTTTTTTTTATGTGCCAGAAGCTAAGAATGTGCCATAAATGAAAGGTTGGTCAGTGAAATAATAACAGGTACGGCTGTGGAGGCCTCTTCATTCTTACTTCTGAAAGGCTAATTAGTCATGCAATACAGGGGGCAAAAGTCCAGCTGGGGTAACCGTGAAGGGCAATGACTGGGTCTAAAATATCATCATTGAAAGAATAAAAGATTGTAGTTTGTAAAAAAGAATAACATGAAATAATTGATGATAACCCACATTTAATTCTACATTTATTGAAAATTTTGTTCATGCATATGGCATGAGTCTTGGTAAGATTGTGCATTTTTATATGATCTTTTCATTTCCAACTCAGCTCCAACAGTCAGTCTGGGCTTTTGCCTTGGAATTGATCATTTGTACTGCTCTCCACCCGGTGGCACCTTTTTAATCATGAAAATGATTACAATTGTTAATGAGTAATAATGCATAAATATCAAGGTATTTCTAATCATTGATATACCCCTGGATGTAATAATCTAGCACACAAAAAATCTACTTGGTATGTATGATGATGAATATAATCTCTTTTTTGTTTGTTTATTTTTCATCTATAACCTGGTGCATTTAAAGGGGTAAAATATTAGACATTCATACATATTTGATGTGTGTGTTAGGACTGATGATGGTTGAACAAATCAAGCAAAAAAAAAGTTGAAATAACATCAATGTGTAATATATTTTTAAGGCTAGTTTATGAAAAGTGATTTTTTTGTGCTGAGCAGTATGAATTTGACACTGCACAAAAACTGATGATGCATAATTATTGACATATCCAAGGCAGCAATAATTCAAAACAAAAAAATCGACTTTGCGTGTACAACAATAAAATATTCTTTTTTTATGTAACATGGCGGCATCAAGGCAAAGACCAGATGATGGTGGAAAAGGTCAAGCTAAAACAACTGGAAATAATATCTATGTTTATAAAGGTTTATAAAAAGCATATTTTTTGCACTGAGCAGTGTCAGAGTATCTAATATTAGAACAGGCTGAATCAACTGTCCTATAAGAGGAGTTTTGTCACCAACTTTGCTCTCTTTCCATTGTTGACCACAAGCGAGCTTTACGTTAGACTATTTTCTGAATTCTGCATCACACAACTGTGTTTGTGAGACTCTAACTATGAACTGCGTCTTTACTAGCGGTGGAGCAGGACGCAGATATTCAGTGACCTGCTCAGATCAGCCCCTACAGTTCAGACCACACGTGATCCTCTGAGTAATAACTTTATTTTTTAAGCACCTTGTGTGCATTCCCACAAATTTATTTACCAGCAAATTTCAACTCAGGTCTAATTTAGTTTTTATTTCTTCAGATGATATGCAAGTTATACATCATTTACTTAGGGTTAAATAGTGTTAAGGGAGGAAATAATAATGCCTTCTGTTGCAATTTAATTAAAGGTATTCTGATATTTGAAGGTTACATTTGATTTCAATGTTTGAGTTCATTGCTCCAAATATTTAGATGTCTGTTCTTTTAAAGTTGTCCAGCTTTGTGGGGTTTATCCGAGTTACAGTGTGATTTATGCAGCAATAATGCATGCTCCCTCTCTCTCTCTTTTCTCTTACTTTCTGTGATGAGTATGTGCTCATGGAAATCTAAAATTAAGGTTTCCCTCACGGTTGAATGGCTCTTGCGTGTACATTAAAATTTCATCATGGTGGCGCCCCTGATATTGTGTTTTGTTGATCCAGCTCTTGAAAGAAACCCCAAGCTGGAGGAATATTTCATTATTACTTATTTTGTGCACAAAAATCTGCACTTGCAGCATTTTGTCCAGACAAACAGACAATACAGTCTGAATCATTCTATACAGTGCATTAACTAATGATGCATGTGCATTATGGATTAGTCTGCAGATTATTCTTGATCAATATATCTAATGGTCCGTGTTTAAATGTCTGAAAGAGCAGATCATAATTCTCCAAAGTGAGATGCCAGAAAAGTTGGCATTTATCTTTTGGGGAAAAAGGAAAAGAAAATTATAAATATTGGATATTTTCTTTGGACATAACACTAAATAGAAATCATCAGTTCAGTTGGCACTAATCTGTACTAACCACAGAACACCACAGTTCGATAAATCTTTGACGTGTCTGGATGGAGGACGGTTTCATTTTCACTAAAACCTGTGGAGAATATGAGTAATTTACATTATTCATATTGCTAGAGATAAATTCAAGTCGACTAATTTGCATTTTTATAGGTTACCTGCAAATTATTCATGATGAGGAGTCAAAATTTAACAATTTGAAAGTTTTCGAGCTGAGCAGGCATTTTTAGTGTACTGAAAGACTCCAGTCGTGTTGTACCCCTTGAGCAGTTTAGGATGTATGCAATTACATTTTGCTAATTGTGTGGCAATCAATCAGGGAACAAAGTGCCAAACTAAAGCGTTGTAAATGTTTAAAATAAAATGTTCATTTAAATGATCAAAATTATGTGAAGCACACAGGCCCTCTCTGCATGGTCTCTTCTCCCAAGTGCCACAATGACCTCAATTTCCTGAGGCTAAACTTCCTACAAAAGATGAAAACCTCATACAACCCCCTTTATACATACTATAATAAAATGCTAGGGCTCTTTCTGGATATCTGAAACACATCTGCTGCTCTCCAGAATGAGGCTGATTTGTGGTGGGAACTATCAGACTTGAATTATGGTACATGTGAGTGCATCTTATGACCCACAACTATGTTATCAACTTCTGCACCCATTTAAGCTGTTGAAGTATTTGTGTTTGCAGCTTGTCCATCTATTAGTCTGCCTGTCCATCCAGGCCATTCACATAAACATAACGTATCAAGAATGTTTTGAGTGATTTTCTTTATGATTTGTACAAGAGTCAAATCAAACTCCAAACTGATGAGTTTAAGGGTCAGTGGACAAGACCAATCTTTTATCATGTTCAACCTTTTCTTGTAAACTTGATATTGGGGGAATGAGCTGTTTCAGGCAGCTACTGCCACTGTAAACAGAAAGAGAGGGAGTAGTCCAAATGTTGCAGACTTTTTGTCTTGTGCACACTAGGACCCTGTCACATGAAGGAGACATGAAAACACACTTAGGGGCATATAAAACTCAACAAACATCAGAGGGGTAACCTGACACACAAGATGGACTGTTAAATACACTGCCTGGCCAAAAAAAAAGTCACCACCTGGATTTAACTAAGGAAATAGGTACGAGCCTCTTATTGGATAATTACTGCACGTGTGATTATCTTTCAGCTGTTAACAAGTTATTTAACCCCAGCTGATGCAATGAGTACCTTCTCATTTCTTAAACAACCATGTGGAAAGACACATCCTGTGGTCATGGAAAAGATGTTAGTCTGTTTAAGAAGGGTCAAATCATTGGCATGCATCAAGCAGAGAAAAACATCCAAGGAGATTGCAGAAACTACTAAACTTGGGTTAAGAACTGTCCAACGCATTTTTAAAAACTGGATAGCGGGGAGGCATCGTCTTCAAGAAAGAAATGTGGTCGAAAAAAATCCTGCATGATCATGATCGGTGATCACTTAAACGTTTGACCAAATCAAATAGAAGAAAAACAACAGTAGAACTCAGGGGTATGTTTAATAGTGAAAGTAAGAGCATTTCCACACACACAATGTGAAGGGAACTCAAGGGATTGGGACTGAACAGCTGTGTAGCCTTAAGAAAACCACTAAACAGTAAGGCTTACTGGAAAAAAAGGCTTCAGTTTGCTAGGGAGCATAAAGATTGGACTCTGGAGGACTGGAAGAAGGTCATGTGGTCTGATGAGTCCAGGTTTACCCTGTTCCAGAGTGATGGGCGCATCAGGGTAAGAAGAGAGGCAGGTGAAGTGATGCACCCATCATGCTTAGTGCCTACTGTACAAGCCTGTGGGGGCAGTGCTGTGATCTGTGACAGATCTTGTGACATTGCAGAAGCTTATTGAAACAATGCCACAGCAAATTTGTGTTGTAATCAAAGCTAAAGGCAGTTCAATGAAATATTAGAGTGTGTGACCCTGTTTTTTGGTGGAGACTTTTTTTGGGCCGGACAGTGTATGTTTCACCAGTCCAGCTGGGAAAGAGCCCATAGAAAGCGTTTGGGGAGGACAGAATCTTTCAGAAGCAAATCCAGCAGGGGACTAAACGATCATTCCATCAGTCACACTCATTACAAGGCAATCAGATTATATAGTAGGTGGGTGTTACTGCCCTGCCGTAAAGTACAAAATGGTAGCCACTTCATAGCACAAACTCTCACCAAAATATGTTGGAGGTGGGGCGAAAATATCATTTTTATCTACGAGTGCTTTAAGTGTTATTTGTTTTTCATTTAATAGGCTCATTAAGGACACAATTATTAGATTTAAGATTCCAAAGATCATAGTTATCTTGCTCAGGCGTTTTTTCTCCCCAGTATATGCCATTCCTCAGGAGCGTTTTGAGGGATTTCTTTTTAATCTTGCACAAATATCCGTTCTTACTGTAGAATAAAGTGATTGCATTTAGTAGTTTTAAGGTCAAGTTCACTCAAATCTTGTTGCAACAGTGGATTTCTATTTTAAGAAATAAAGGATTTCGGTTGAAATTCTGATAAAGCTCTATTCAGATTTAAGAGTGAGGTTGTTCCCTTTTGGAGGGTAAAGGTCGGTCCAAGCTAACCACCCCTGCCCTTTCTCGAGGCCCATAGTCGTCTGTGGCAGAAGCACATAACCCTCAGATTATGGCACTTTTTCTTCCACATACTTGTTTATTCCATCCTTATTTCGATTTCTTGTGTCTGCGCCTAACATTTTTTTGTGTTCTGTTTTCATTAAGTGAAATATCTGTAAAAACACAATTCAGCCAAAGATTTGATTGAAAAAGTGGTTAAATCCCTCGCTGTATTATGAAGTTAAGATTTTCTACCAAACTATTTCTACAGCAGGTACCTCATGTAAAACTTAGAGACTTCTGGGGCTTTGAGGCAGCTTCAACACCCCTCCAGAAACTTCACCAGTGAAAAATAGTAAAATGTAAATTCTGCACACAGTAAAAAGTGATATCTGACAACAGCAGAGGGAAAGTACCACCGCAGCAAAGATGGAGCAGACACTAAAGAATTTTCTGCCCCACTACTTTATAAAGATGCATGAATCCCTGATATGTCACGTCAGTGTTGACTTTGATTTCTACATTTCAGGCGTTGTTGCTCCGATACCTGGAGTAACCCTCTGTGAAAAATGCAGCAGAGAGGAGACATGACATAAAGGTCAGAATCCTGATTCAGACCAATGATGAAGCAAATATAACACAAAATACACTTTTACTCTCACAGCGCTGCCCTATATCTCTCATTTCCTCATTTTTCCACCTTATCTCTCTTCTACGCCCTTCACCTCTTCTTCTGCCTTTATCTCCTCCTCACATCTCTGCTCCTCTTCTCTCCCTCCTCTAATTATTTCACCTGCACTCCTCCTCCTCAAACTATCCATCATCCATTAAATCCCCCATCAGACCTTTTGCACATTTTAAACCTCAACATTTATTATCCAGAGCCTGTTTTTCTTCATCTAATCCAGTTATTGAATTTACATAATGAGGAGGAAACGCTAAGACGTAAAAACACATATTGCTCTGATGAGCTGTTGTGATTTAAACACACATTAATTCAGCTTTTAAACCACAAATTAGATTGAGCACAAGGATTTATAAGGCAAACAAGCAGGGGAGGATTCAGTTATTTGGAGGCCCGGGGAAAAGACCAACACAAGGACCTACATGTGGTTGCTACAAGCTGTTAGTGTGTGAAAAAAACAAAACATTCTGAGGCTTTTGGAGGGGCTTCTGCTGCACAGATATTCAACATTATTTAACTTACTGTAAGACAGATGGAGAAAGACAGAGGGGAAGGGTGGGAGTGAGAGGCTTGGGATAAAAATTTTTTAAAAAAAGGACAAAACATAAATTTTATGGAAAACTGGAGAAACAACCTTAAAACAAAGCAAAGTAAAATGTTTTAAAACAGAAAATGCAAATTGGAGATTAAAAACTTCTGAGGATATGCATGAATTAGTCTTCGTGTTGACAGCCCCTCAGTAATAACAAAATGGCCATAGAGATTGGTCGTCACTAAAAGAGCAGATTCCCATTGTAGGACAGACTCTGCCCCCACTGTGACATCCAAGTAGTAGAGACAGAGCTCCACTTCCTCAAATCCTGCACAAGAAACCAAGCTATACGAGAGGAATAACGTCCCAAAATAACACAATTGCACACCCAGAGTTTAAATATACAACTGATAATCAGAAAATCCCACATCCAATCAGAGAAAAGAGTCAGATAATCATGGTCATATATATTGAAGTATGCGAGGACCTGTGCACAAGTAGTCAATCTTGAACACACAATCAAAGACAGGCAAACACATTTTTGTGTTTCTTTTTAGTTTTGATTAAACTACTTATGACTTCCCTTATATTTATTAGATTATAACAATTAATCCTTCCATTATCTAGACTACTTTATCTTCTTCAGGGTTGCAACAGGGCTGGAGCCTATCCCAGCTGACATTGGGCGAGAGGCAAGGCGAACCCTGGACTACTACAGTGCTGACAGTGCTTTGAGTGATTCCATATAAGAGTTGCACTTATGTCGACTCAAACTCAAAGACAAACTGAGGGGATTAAAGATCATAGACCCCCAGGTGTAGCAAGAAGCCCTTGTTTGTTTGCTATTCAAACAATATGGGTGTTGTAGGTTAAAAAGATACCTGTCCTGCTGTGTGGACCTAAGTGGGGTACACACAACAGGACAATCAGGACGACTTTCAGCTCGTATCTTCACTTCTGATCAAACTCAGCAAAGGCCCAGTTATCTGGTGGTCCTAAAAATGATCTTACCTGATGATCCTGGGGTGTGAGGTGTGTTAAGGGTTATTTTATCCTCTCAAAAGAGGATCGAGGCCGCCCAGACTCGAAATTGTAAATACTAAACTTGTTTAATATTTACGACAAAACGTCCTGATGTGTCTGGAGTGCACCAAGAACAGCTGTGCATGTCGTCTGTGCTTAGTCACATGGACCAGAGCAAAGCCAATGAGGGAGCACGCTGTCTGGAGCAGGAAGCAAACTTAGCCATGGCAATGAGAGTAAAGGCCAAGTATGAAGTAAGACAAATGTCAAACTGGAGGTCCACCTCATTGATTTTTTAAAAAAACACAAGCGTCTAAACAGCAGACAAATGTAAATTATGTACAAACTGATATGAGAGGAACTGGACGGCAATCAAAACCACCAAGGACGTTATAGGAAGCTAACTGCTCGCCGCATTTAGCCTCCTGAAGCTGAAGTGATCACATGACATCACAAGCTGCAAGAGCAGAGGCACTGCCTTCTTGGTAGTCGAATGGGTTGGTTTGTGGTGTCCTATGTCTCTTTCCTTGTGGGACACCACACAGCACAGGAACAAAACTTATAATAGGATATTATCTGTCTTTCTGTGTGGCTCTCTCACGGTTTCAAAATTGGTTATGATTTAAAAAAATTGTATGTGTGTATCAGGCCTTCGGTGGAAAATAAAAAAGACACCTGCAGTGCAAGCTAAAACGCTGCCCGGCATGAAATAAAGTCCTCTAGCTTTTAGCGCATTGGTAAAATCACCCATGAACAAAAGATACACATTGAAAGAGGGCTGAGAGCCAGAAAACTAACTAACAAAACTAACAAAAACAAACATATTCTAAAGTGACTGTCTGTTATTCTTCATCTGCAAATACTCTGAGTATTAAAAAAGCAAACAAAGTGTCATTTAGCTCTTTTTGCTGCTGCAAAAATGAAAGATTTATCTGAGCTCCTTCATCGATAAAACTCATTAACCCGACTTCAAGACATGGATTGACTTTGTGTCTAGAATTAAAACTGTCTGTCAAATTTAAAAGGCCCCCACTGTTGAGAATATTCACAAATGAAGGAAGAAACAATATAAAAACACATTCATTAGCCTGTTATTTTCCTTCAGAGAGGAGTCAGTCTCTGATGATTTGCCTTTTTAATTTTACGGCTATTGCAAAATCCCAATACAAGGAAGCATCAAAACTAGACGCCATTTGAAGTTTAATCCCCAACAGAAAATATCCATAATTAAGGAACATACTGCAAGGCTTGTCTCTGTGTTACATTTTTAAATTTCAGACAAGAGCTATGAATAATAAACTCTGACTCTGAAAGAGTTTGGGGACTAAATTTGATTACAAAACTGGGAGCTGACCGATCACCTGAGAATCAATCACTGTGAAGCAAAAGTTCAGATCTCTCAGTCATTATTCTCCTCCATTACTGGTGCTGGAATTTAAATTCAGAGCGGCGATTGAACTGTGGGTTTAAAAGTTCACTTCTTATCTCTTCCTCCTCTAAATTTCACTCTCTGATAATAACCCAGTCCGTCAGCAGCCGGCAGAGCTCCTTTTTTAGAGACTCAGCTCATGTAGCTCTCAAGCTGTTTGGGGAAATTTGATGGCTCTTTATGCTGTTTTGAAAATGATGCTTACTGTCATTTAAAGTGTTGAAGAGCAGGCAGAGACGGAGCTGAGACATTGTGCGTATGGTTTTCAGACACTCCAGTGGCATCACTGCAGGAATAGCAATGACAGCTAGTCAGACGGAGCACCACTTCAGTCTTGACAGGAATATCTCATCACCAGTGGACGAAATGGCATGACAATTTTGCTCTCACATTCATGAGTCCCAGAGGAAGAAAGCCCATCATCTGTGTTTACCTTTACTTCTAATTCTTCTCACAAAACTACTGTATGAATCTTAAATTGTCAAAATTATCATAAGCACATATTATTATACTACCTACCATGAGATAGATGTGAGGACATTTTGTGAGCTATAATCATGCCTAATCTTCAAAAAAAAAAAATCCATACTGACGAACCCTCAGCTTACTTCTGGGGGGGAAGGGCACAGTTTTATGGGTGCTACCCACATGTTTATCTGTGTTGCTCATTCCACAAACGCACAATCCTTACAGTTTTTCAAGCATGACTTAGTCAAGATTAAAGCAGCACTATGTAGTTTTTCCACCTTTATATGATATTTCTAGAGTCACTGTGATGGTACATCACCTTACAACAGGTTGAATGACACCACTGTCATGGTCTGAGGGGGTCTGTATCGCCTTCACTGGCACTATGTAATTTCAAGGTGGATGGTAGGAACCCTTCCACACTAAAAAACTACAAATTTACTGCTTTGACTGCTTTACAGCATACGTCACTTCCCCCTCCTTCTCGATTCGTTTAAAAGACGGAAGTCGAGGCGAAAGCTAAAGTATGCGCTGACTAATCAGTGCATACTTTAGCTTTGGGAGTCCTGTGGAGGGCAGCAATATGCCTTAGCTGCGTCTAGTCTCCCTGAAATTAAAAGAAGAAGAAGAAAGCTAAACGTAGAGTTGTTATAATGGCGGAAGCAGAGAAAAACCCAAGGAAAAGAAAAATTTTATCGGAGGAGACAAAAAAAAGAAAGCGGGACAGTAAAAAGCTAAATGCCCAGACAAGGATAAACATTGGTCTGGCGTTCACTCGCTGGCGTGAGCTGAAAGACGAGGAGGGATGTCCGACCGATGCTGATTTGGCCCTGACTTGTAAGTACATGTTGCTGACAGCTGAAGCTTGAAAAGTGATTTATTCGGAAAGAAACATGATCAGACTGTACCTTATCAGTCCACATGGTTTATTTGTCTCTCGGGACATCCTGTCAGCTCACTTCTCCTCCCTCTGCATGTCAACAAACGCATGTTGGTGTGAGGCACTCTGTTTTACGGCAGTGCAGTTACACTCAACATCCACAGAGGCCCCTAGAGAGCAGAAAGCCGGAATCTTACATAGTGGGGCTTTAAGTTAAAATTAAGAAAATCCTAATACCAAAAATAATGCCTTAAACCTGTCAGATAAATCCCAGTGACATCTTTCCTAATCCATTGTCTGTTTTGAACTTTACACCGTAGCAGCACTACATTATCTGATGGACATAGGATGAACATGATCAACAGAATGGTTGTTTAATCACCTCCCAGATAGGGCTATCACTTTTCCCAAAAATCAAATGCAATCGGTTTTCGAGCATATGCCCCAGTGGCCGCAACACACACAAGGCTCCGCCACAAGATCATTTTAATATTTACCTCTCCTGAGGCCATATTTCCTTGCATATGAAGCTTGCAATCTTGTCTGTTATGGCCTTTTTCCATGCCTCTGGCTCCTGAGGAGGACTCTGCATCACTGGACTGAGTACTTGACAAGGCACCACTGGACAGCAGTGAGTGAAAGGCCAGTGGGCCCTTGGATTTGTCATAGTGGGTCAGTTATTTTACACATAATCGACACACAGACAAGCCTAAAGTGCTTCCACATGGCGCTCCTCACATCATTGTTCATTCAGAGGGCCTTTGCCTGTCCTTCAATTTCCTCAAGGTGTCTTCTTCAACTGTTTGTTTCCGGCAGACTAGATTCAGCTATTGTTGAATTCAAGAGCATTGGCTGATCAGGTTGTGCTGGGAGAAGCTGGATCAGGTGGTTCACTGCTTCAGGTGCTCTAATGTGCTGTTGAGCTGTTTATTTTATTTTCAAATGTTTATTTACAGTTCAAGTCAATATTTTTACCCAGTGCATGAACGGATATTTGAATATTGAGAAAAAGTACTGCCAGCGCAGCTATAAAGCAGGGATAAGCAAAATGCCGCCCGAGGGCCAAATGCTTACCATCAAGTCACTCGATGCATCCCACAAGGTAATAGAAATACCAACAAATTGTAAACACAAAGAAAAAAGACTAAAAACTACCATGGAAATATTAAAATAAAACTAGAGGGCACTTGGAGAGCCCAAACCTCCACCAAGGTAGCTCACATATAGCTGTTACATCTAAAAGCAATCGTTCCATGATAAAGTCACCACCATAATGTGATTCCTTGACCCTGAAAAACCTACACCTAGCACTCAGAATCATGTTGATATCATTATTAGTAAGCTAGTTACTGAGCAAAAACAATTATTTGCTCATGGTGGTTATCTGGATCACCATGAAAAATCTTATCATTTCTTAACTTCAGAAATCTTTTTATTAATTTTCCCACAATGAATATAAAAATCAACAGCGGTACATCGAAAATGTACATTACAGTCATAACAACCCAAAGAAGTCGCCAGGGTTTGGCAGGTACAAGTATAGAAGGCACAGTTAAATGACCCACCATCCCATACAACTCACAGAAATACACCAAAACCAAAAAACCAAAACTGTGGGGAAAAAAGGGACAAAAACACGGTAAAATCCAATCATTTCTAAGTTGGGCCATTACTAACATGTCATGAAAATTTCAGCAAAATCTGTCTGGAAAAAAATAACCCCCTTGACGGAGGTAAAAATCCAAAATAATGTTTTGTTATTGGAATATTTAAATTATTTGCAGGAAATTAGCTATGTGATTGATGTACTGTTTCTTTAAAATGTTGTTTATGCATCACAAATGTCTATGTTAAGACCTGTAAGTAAAATATATGGGGGGGGGGATTATTACATTAATTTTTCTGTTTTTAAATTGGCTTGAATTCTACGTTCAGCTCATTTACTACAGTCTTAGTACTTGCATTTTAAATGAAAATTTGAATGTGTTCTTGTTAATCTTAAAAAAAAAAAAAACATGGGTTGCTTTTGTTTAATTATTAAACATAAATTGTAAATCATAGGTATCTTGCATCACTGCGGCCCCTAGTTGGCCTAAGTTGCCCTGTCCTGCCATCGAGGTTTGGTTGAAATTGTTGATGTTTGTACCAACAACAACATATCACACAGTTAATGGCAGATTTTCCCATCAATTCCTGTTTTTAAAGGCAGCAGAAAACTGTTACTCCTCTCAAGCCTGAAGAGCAACCTGTTGCATTCTTAAAACAATGCGGGGTTTAGCACCGAGCTGGAGAGTCCCTTTGCAGTCATAACCGAGAACACACTAATTACATCCAGACACAAGCTATTAATCAGTCGTTTCTACCTCCGGGCAGCACTGCAATCTGAAAGTGTCAATCTAAGGCAATGGCATCAATCCAGCTGAGATGAAAGCCTGCTGGAAAGCTAATTAATCTTAGTAATGGTGGGAGAACTGTGTTTTTGAGGTGTGTTGCACAGGATTTCATCAGTGTGCAGATATCATAGTCTTATTCCAAGAGGGACAATCATATCAGGGTCTCTAGCCGCCTTCTGCTCCGGCTGGTCGTAGCTGGCTGCACCTTCACGCTGCTGGAGGCCGATCAAACAGGTGGTGTGGGACAGTGTGTGGAGCGCCAGAGAATACAAAGTAAAGGAATCCCATTAGAGAGACAGACGCACAATCTTCCAGATGCTTCTTGATATGGAGTGTACATTGATTTGTTGTTTTCAATGCTATAAAGTCACTTTGATCCAAACCAAAGTGAATATAAAATATATGTTTTGAGGTTTGCAGCTATGAATAATGTAAAATCTGTCTTTAACATGGTTTTATCTGGTGTACTTGTGTGAATCCAAAGCAATGTAAGAAGGGATTCAGTGCTCACAGGAGTCCAGACCAAGTTTACATGGACTAAGGAGAAGACTTGAAGAATGAGAAGTGGAAGACGAAGAAGAAGAACAAGAAGACGACCAAGACGAAGAAGAAGATGAAGAAGCCATACCTTATTAATCCCTCACAGGAAATTCAATTCTTTACACTCTCTTGTTTGAAACACGCTACACACACATAGGCTGAAATACACATGCACAAACAGGTCCAACAATCATGCATTAATGGAGAGATGTCAGAGTGATGGCTTGCTGCTCCTGAAAAAGCGCTTCTGAGCAGTTTTGGAGTTAAGTGCCTTGCTCAAGGGCACCTCAGCAGTGCCCAAGAAGTCAGCTGGCACCTCTCCAGCTACCAAACCAACTTCCAAAGATGGTTCAGTCAGGACTTATAGCGGCCACCCAACCCCAACCCAAGTCCTTCCAGACTAAGCTAATGACGACTTGACTCTGATGCACAGTGTGATGCGTTTTTGCAACATTTCTTATCTTAAGTGTGGGTCTTAGATTTCTTCACATGGACAGGACAAAAGATAGAGTTAGAAACTGGAGAAAAGAGTAAAAACATACCTGTGGGAAAGCACCCATAGACTGTATTTTTGCTTAAGCCATCCTCTACAAGGACATGAGGCTCTGTACATGTTCAAAACTTGTGGTCCAGAACCCAAAAGACGGTTGTACCAACTCGTTTGGTGAGTCTTGGGTGGGCGTTGGTACCAAAAACCAGTTCCAAGAATTATGAATTTGAAAAGACATGTGAGTTTTAGTTCCTCTTTTTGGTTCATATGTTACATCAATCTTCCTGGAGAAAACTTAAAGTTTATTATATCTCTGGGGACCTGCTGTGTCCCCATAGCAAAATGTTATTTTGGCACAGCATGTAAATAAGGTTATGAGAAGAGGATCACGGAGGACCACAGCAGCTGAAAGTTTGTACGCACTGCACTGAGAAGAAAATGACAGCCTGGGGTGCAGCTATAAATGTTGGACCCCATGGAAATATATCTGCTGATGATATTATAGACCACAGACAATGAAATCCCTAACTTCCTTGCAGTTGTAGGTTGAGAAACGTTCTTAAACTATTGGACTATTTGCTCATGCAGTTGTTCACCCTTGCTTGTAAACCATTATTTAACCATTGCAGCTCCAGGCTCTTTTTTTTTTTTTTTTTTGTTACTTTCAGTCCGCCTGAATACATTTAAAACCTCAACCCTCTCAAGCAGAATCAAGTTAAAGTTATCATTTTTATTTAGGAAAACATCAGCTATTAGAATATTTAAAATATGATATCAGATTGGCGTGATATAAGTTATAATGACTATAGAGACAAAACAAAAAAATCAAAACAAAATTTAAATCTCAGAATATTCCAGATCAATGATAAACAAACCTTATCATATCTCAAAATGGTTCTGTCAAGCTTTTGCTGTCAGAGGAACAAAATTTAAGTAAGCAAAGAAACTTAGAGCAAAAGCGATCAACATATTCACACTTCATTCTCCGTTTATTTATTCTTTTTCCATTGAGTAAATTGTGCCACTTTTGGCTGCAATCTTTGTCTCAAATCTTATTAAAGGCCACATAACATTAAACACACTTCATTTTTTATTCTTTTCTCTTGCTTCTGTTGTCTTTTGTTGATCTTAAACTGCTCCTTATTGGAAACAATTGTCATGAAAAGAAGAAAAAAAAGACACTAGGCACAATTCATTGGTCAAATAGGATGGGTCTTAAGACATCACTGCTATGTTTTCATATTGAAAAAATCACAAATTACAGATTCATCAATGTCGATACACAAATACAAAATTTCTGAAAAATCACTGCACTTCACGATTGGATTAGAACAAAATCTGTGAGGGATATATTTGACCTTTATCAGACTCTTCCATTGACAAATAAGTGAGCTTCCAAACAGTTATCAAAAAATGCATGTGACTGACGAATAGCAGAGATATTCTCAACTATGCTTGCGTGGAATCTGGTTGTTTTAGTCAAGATTAAGTTTTATAAATTCCAAGTTTATTCACATTGATTCCCATAAATTCTTGTTAATTCCCATGGAAAGTTTCAAACTTCAAAAAAATGTCAAACAATTCTTGGAATTTCCCAACCCTAGACATTCCCAATAACTTCCTGATATGAAGGACATTTGTGTTTCAGCTTTACGGTTTAAAGGAGGAATTGAGCTTTTTAAGAGAGTCAAAGCTGAACGGGAACATTGGTCACAGAATCAAACTAACCCTCAGGGATTAGATAAAAATACAACAACACGCAGACGAGGTCAACGCTGCTAATTGGCATGTAGCAAAACAGCCTCTTTACTCGTGTACTTGTTATAAAAAAGCTCTTTGTTTAAGATTCTCAGATAAGAGTTAAAACTTAGTATAACAGCCCCTCTGAGAACACAGAAAATAACAATAATTCCCACTAACAAGCAGCCAGACCCTGATCCAACACCAGTCCTCCTCTGTGGCATGGATGTCTTTGGTCCAAAAACTCTTCAAAACATATCAGCGAGCCAAAACACTGCACATGTTCCTCCACTACAGCAAACATGGACACTCAGGTTTAATTTAGGTCCAGCTCTGAAACACTGCCTCTGTGCAGGAAATGCTCAGAGGTGTTTAATACAGGGGCTGAAAATAGTCACCAACAAGAACACCGATGACTCCCTGAGAAATGCTTGGAAACATTACAGTGTCGAAGAGCACCACTGCCCTGCACCTTAAAAAATGAAAAGGACCAGTCACTTTTCCTATCAACCCCTTTGGCCAAAACTGTCTTCACCTTGTTACTTTACCTGCATGATTGAGTTTCAGAGCAGAATGATGCTCACGGTGATCGTGTTCATCTCCTGAAGCTTTTCTCTCAAATGTTAGTTTAAAATATGAAAATGTGGGTCAAAATCTGCGATGCTAAAATGGTTGGACTTATATTGTTCTTTTAACTTTTTTTCTGATTTATTAGAAAGTAGGACGCTGGACCATTATGCTTCTAAAAGGAAGAATATAAATGGCTCTACTGTTAGTGAATCTGTAAATGCTGAAGAAGAAAAGATGGTGTCCTTATTTATCTGATGTTTTGATGCTTTGGATGTTTTAGGGACATCAAATGTTTATACTCTCTGTGTTTAAATCAAGGAGGAAAAAGCATTCGAACATTTACCACATTGTGTAGTTTTGGGGTATTTTGTACTGCACAGCAAGACCTTTAATATATTGCATTGGGAAAATGTTGCCTGGTCTTATGAGTCTTGATTTCTACTGCAGCATTCAGATGGAAGGGTCAGAATTTGGTAAATAACACAAAGGCAAAGGCCTGCCTTGCATACACACTTCAGGTTGCTGCTGGTGATAAAAAGAAGTGTGTGGGATGGGGGGATATATTATTTCCAAAGTGTGCCAAGAAAATATCCCCCAAACCATTAGACTAACACTACCAGCCTGAAGTGTTGATACAAGCCAGGATGGAGCCATATTACCATGTTGTTTGCACCAAATTCTGACCCTACCATCTGAGTGCTGCAGCAGAAATTGACTCATCAGACCAGGCATCATTTTGCCAATCCTTTGCTGTCCAATTATGGTGAGCCTGTGTGAACTATTGCCTCGGTTTCCTTTTCTCAGCTGCACCAGCACTGATATTTGTGTGTTCAGAAATGATCTTCTGCATACTTTGATTGGACCAATTAGTTAATTCAGTCACTACTGCCTTTCTATCGTCTATCATCTAACATCTGAACACAATGTTTAACAGAAACATCACTTTAAAGGTGCCTTTTACCTCTAAGTTACTGCACCTCCTATATAAAGCTCCTTTTTAATGAAGCATTGTGTCAGTTCTGGCAGGTCATGGAGTCAAGTTGCTATCATGCCAGTATTCCATTGTTAAACAGCTGATCCAAAGCTAGCCCGCCACTGCTGAAAACCTGCTGGTTTGCCACAAAGCAGCCATTGGCTAAATGCACTTACTTAAGCTGCTCTATTCTGCTGACTCTTCACTGGTCCTGCTGCAAGCTGCTTTGCAACCCTCCTCCATCCCAGCTCCTCCTAATTCAAGATGAGATTGAGGCTTGCTTTGGGAGGATTTTGAAGCTTCTTTCTCTGGCCTCATGGTTTCCTTAGCCCAACTCATAGTGCCTTTGCAGAAAAGCGCCGCAACAAGGGTCTGCTATATTTACACCTCAAGACATTCACATTACCGTAATTTCTCGGTTATAACAAACACTTTTTTGCTTTAATATAAGCTTTAATTTTTTGGGTGCCTATTTTACACAAGTACAAGCAAAATGCTTACCATATTTCTTCTCGACAACATCACAATTACAACACATCTGATACAAAAAGCCGAAATATTCTCTTTCTCTGCGAAAACACATGCAAACACAGAGCACTGCCATCTTGTGAGCAACGGGGTGCAAAAAAGCTGTGCTGTGATTGGTCGAAGACATTGGCATGTTGATAGCTGCTCTCTGATTGGTTGGTACACCACGACTGAGCGTGCCTGGACAGAAATTGAGTAATTGCGCATGAGTGAAGCATGTGTGTTTTTCCAGGCAAAAATCCTGAAAATATGAGGTCCAAATATGAGCTCCAATATCTGTGTCAATTCGGCGCGTCACCCACATACACACAAAGGCAGAGATGCTCATTCACAGTGCTCATGAGTCAGTGAGCCTGCCTTTCTCCAATATCCCGCCTCTGTTACTATTCCATCTCCAGGATGTTCACAGTGGAGGGCTTCCACAATCAGCACATGGGCAGGGGGGCTGGGGGGGGGGAAGAGCCACCACTAGAGCCATACCACTATAATGAAATATAAGTTAATGAACCTTTACATAAAAAATTGCAGTAAACTAAATTTAAATAACTGCTCTGGTGTCTTTTCCTGACAAAGTGGTCCTGACTGAACATTTATGTGTATTAATTTGATTCACAAATCAAGAAACTGATTTAAATGGTTTCAAATTATCAAAATACTGTTTTTAAATTCAAAATAACACTGTTATTAAGCCCACTGAAGTACTGACATTCATTGATTATTTCTGATTTAGAATATTCAAATCATTCAACAGCCCAAATTGCAACGTAATTTTAGTTGATTTGACCAAAAATCAATAAAAAGTCTTGTAAAGCTGTTCAGATCTGGGAATAAAGTCAAATCAGAGCTCTTTTCACTCTGCAAAGATCTCACACTGCGCGTAAATACTCCACTTCTCCACAACTCAGTCATTTTCATCCACCCTCCTCTTCCTCCTTCCCCTTCCATCAACATCCATCATCAGCTGTCCAATCAGCAGCCACTCCCTCTCCTCAGCAGCTTGTTTCCGAACATGCTGATCCATGCACAGGTAATGAGCCACAAACGGACAACAGGTCACTGTGGCGACGGAGCTGTGGGAGGTGAAACAAGCAGAAAAAAAGCCTGCAGAGTCAAACAACGTGTCACCCAGATTGACCTTGTGGCCTGATGTGTTATAATCTCAGAGAGCTCACCTCGCGGCTCACCTGGCAGAGCAATACTCTTTTCTCTTTCACTCTGCCCTCCGCTAATCCCTCTATCCTCCCCTCCCTCCTATCCAACCCCCCTCTAATCTCACTCCCTCCTTTTTCCCTCGTTCTCATCCTACACAGCCGCTCATTTCATCCTCGCAATTCAATTTCATTTGCTATAGAAGTACAGGACAGGAAATGCTTATCTCGCCAGAACATGTATATAAGAAATAAATGAGAAACATAAAACAACAGGGCATAAATATGAGACAGGACTTAACTTGGTAAGCCGGCAGTTTCATTCAGCCAGTATGTAGGGTTTGGGACAAAGAAGGCGTATTTGTATGCAGGGGCGATCTTAGCAATTTGGTGGAACAAGGCAAAACCAATCTGAGGCTCCCCCTGCATAATTAGGTAAACAATCATATGTGCTAAACAAAGTATTCTGAGGCTTTTGAGGGGCTGATAGTACAGAATCCTTACGATCTTCAGTCATGTCCTTAATGCATCTTTCTTCACTGACAAAATCCTGAGCATAAGACAGACACAGCTCAAACAAACTCTGGTGGAAACCAAAGAACCAAACCCTGGGCCACCAAGAGAAGGCAAGCAAACCAAAAGGGAGGGAGTCCTGGGTTGGATTTGGCAGAACATAACAGCAGAAAAGCTAATGTAGCATTCACTGACAATATAAAGCAGAGGGTGGCTAATGTTAGCAGTCAACTTCAGTCCTCTTTACAGACTTACGTCTTTAAATCTGGGTGGAATATGTTTGCACGTCACTCCTGTCAATATGCAACTAAATGCATTCCCAAACCCTTTCCATGAGCTGTTACCCGGATGAACAGGTGAATCCATTTGGTGTCAGGTTAGAAGTGCTGCAGGAATTTGCCTTTAGACATCAATATAATACAATCAAATAAAGTACAGTTTGACAGGACAAATGGATTAATTACATTAATTGACAACAAAATATTCAAAAAAAGATTGATTCACTTCAACCATTACTGAAAATTGCAAGTAATTCTCCTAAAGCTGTAAAATTCTTAAGATAATTTGCCAAGTTTGATCAATACACAATCACTAGTTCCTTTTCTCCTTTCAAGCTTGAAATTGACGTAACCAAACTTTATTTGCAACTAAGACAGTGTTCATGAATTTGTTTGCAATATTTTTGACCAACCGACAAAGGGACTGAAGTCTACACGGCACAAATAGTCCGACATTGTTCAAAAAGATTTGGGAAACAGCCGAAGTTTCCTTAATAGTTACTAGGGCTGTCACCATATATCTGATATTCAAATATCCATTCCAGCATGGGGGAAAAATTCATACTTGAACTGTAAATAAACATTCAAATATAAAATAAACAGCTCAACAGCACATGACGGCACCTGGAGCAGTGAACCCCTTGATCCAGCAGAGGACACTCTCCATTCAACCTGTTAGGTCAGTGCTCTTTGACCTCAACAACAGCTACATCGAGTCTGCTGGAAACAAACAGATGATGAAGAAGCACAGGAAAAGGCCCTCTAAATGGACAATAATAACAACATGTGGAAGCACTTTGGGCTCCACTATGTGTCGATAATGTGTAAAGTAACAGGCCCACTATGACAAATCTGTGGACCCAATTGTTGGACTTTTACCCACTGCTGTCCAGCGGTGCCTTGTTAAGTGCTCAGCCCAGTGCTTTTGCATCCTCCTCAGCAGCGCCCCCACAATAGAGGCCTGGAAAATGGTCATCGCAGACTAGATTACAACATTCATATGAGAGGACAATAATAAACAGTGCAAACATATTTGTGCAATTTAGACCATGTCTGGAGTTTTAATGGAATCATTTAATACTTTTGTAGGGATGAACTTACATTTTCTCTTCATTAATTGGCTTTCAACAAAAATAAAACAGCACAAATATAAATCTATACTTTGAACTATTATACTTTTCCAATATATACCAACTGAATCATTTTAACCTGAGGAGAAAGAGTACTATCTGAATTGAACAAATATATTGGCAACATGTAATATAAGAAGGAAAAGTATTATCTAACAGCAACATTGCAGCTAAAAAAATCCCAAACAATTCTCCTGATACTGGCCAAACTATCCACATATAAGTTGGCATCATTTGAACTACCTAATGGTGTAGTTTAGACTGTCTGCAGTAGATTTTACACACATCTTTTAAAGGGAGTAGTTTTAGTCGTACACCTTATATTTGATGCTCCCCTATAATAACTATGGTATCTTGGGGGCATCTCAGAGCACGAGGCCCTTGGTAATGGTACAACTGCTTATGCTCATTTGTGCGGTGATAGCTTAATACGAGTCCTTTGGCTGTATTAAACAATGAGACTCTCTCCATCCAGTTTTATCAGACACACGGTGGATATGCAAATGACTTCTTTTAAAGGAGCTTATTCTGCCAAAAAATTCAACATGCTGATCTAAGTCTAGTTTTAATCTTGGAGCAGGTCTCCCCGTCTCTCATGAGACAGTGCCAGGCAGCCTTTTAAATGCACTTCGACGCCCACACTCACACACAATATGCTTCAAAGCCCCCCCCCCCCGAGCCTGCTACCAAATGCCAAATGGTGTCTTAATAAATACAAACACAAGTGCATTAACACACACGTAATTACATGCAGCCCACTTCCGTTGAATATTTTGCTGGAGTCCTCCCACGTTTACGCATTCATTGACTATAAAGCAAGCCAGAGATACATGTGTCAGACTGCACTCTGCCAGATCAGACTTATTGTTAACCTACTGTGCTGTGTGGAGAATAATCCTGAACACTCTTTCACTTCGACAGTCTCTGAGCTTCTTTCTTCAGCTCTATATACTCACAAATATCCCTTACTGCAGAGGCGAAAAATGCCTGAAACGGCCTGAAAGATTTAGATTTTTCTGTTTGGGCCGAAAGCTAACGATGTACCTCCCTTTAGATATTCTGCAGTAAATCTATACTGATCATCATTTACTAATTTTTGTGAGTTTAACTGTGGGTAAGACACACATGGGCTCCTTTATTAGGCACACCTGTTATACTGCTCATTAATGCAAATAGCTAATCAGCCTGGCACATGGAAGCAACTCAGTGCATTTAGGAACGTAGATATCATAAAGACAACCTGCTGAATTCAAACCAAGCATCAGATTGGGGATGAGAGATGATCAGGTGGCATTGACCATGGCATGGGCTTGTCTGCAGATTTGACAAACTGCTGATCATCTTCTTTTAAAGTTCAAATTAAAGGGTTTGTAGGAGGCATGGTGGTGCAGCAGGTAGTGCACACAACTCACAGCAAGATGGTGACTGATTCAAACCCCGTGCTGGTCAGGGCCTTTCTGAGTTTGTATGTTCTCCTCGTGCATGTGTGGGTTCTTTGGGTACTCTGGCATCCCCCTGAAGACCTAAAAAATGATGGTTAGGTTAATTGGTGACTCCAAGTTGCCCTTAGGTATAAGTGTGAATGGTTGTCTGTCTCTCTATGTGGCCCTGTGATTGTCTGGCAAACAGTTAGGGGTGTACCCTGCCTCTCGCCCTCAGCTGGGGTAGAATCCACTCCCCTGTGACCCCAAAAGGGATAAGAAGTACAGATAAGATAATGGATGGATGGATTTAAAGTTTGTATCATCTCGGGTTTAGAAAATTGGAAAATGCTTGAACAAGGTCATCTTAGAAAATTAATAACCCAGTGTATTCTGGTAGATACTACAGACTGTAATCTGTGACTAAATGTCATTCTTTCAAAATCTCTCAATTTATAAAATTGTCTGGCTGGATACTTAAGAAAAAAAGAGTAAATTAGTTTACCCAAAAACATTCATACTTGTCTGCACATTTGAGGATTTAGTGAACTGACTGACATTGTTGCATGCCCATGAATAAGGGCCTGAGTCCATACACAGAGCTTTCCGTGTTAGCTTTTGTCATGCTTTGTCATTACACTCACAGCGCTTTCAGCAGTTTCACTATACAGTGGTGCAGGGGGGATGTATTTTTGTTGGCCTGCCAGGAGGTTAGCATCGCGCTGGTTCCCTAAACTAAAAGTCTATGGGATTTTTCACCATGGGACCATTGCTGATACTGAGGTCAGCGGCGAACAAACATTTCTGAAACTTACATGTGTTTTTTCATCACGATAATCCTCACAAAGAAACCTAACTTTCACAGGTTTTCAGGATTAAATGTAATCAGCAAGAGCAAAAAGCTATCATTAAGCAAAAATGGAACAACAGCATGGTGGTTTGTCTTAGAAGCAGCTACCAGGCTTCCATCATGTGATGCCATGTTGTTACTTCTTTTTTGAAAATTTCCTCCTATTCTAATGACCTGATCAAGTCGGTGCTCATGTCTGTGGGAATATGAATTATGGTTTATTAAAAACAATAAGAAATGACTACATCAAGGTATTATGCCATTTTGTATACCTTGTTAGCAGTTAAAACTCAAAAGTGGGGTGATATCCCATGCATTTTATGTTGCAAAATAAAATGTTAACAACTTGAATGCATGTGTTCAACACGGCTCTTATTTGAGGCATTTATCCGGAAAGCTCTGTGAAAATTCCATTCACTTTCAGACTTGGGAACTGTAAATGCTAAAATGCTAATTTATTTTCATGTTATTGGACTCATTCCTGCACCACTTTACTGGAACAGCACCATGCTCTTCAGAGTCATTTCCGCTTAATGATCAGTCAAAATCAAGGGGAAGACATCTTGATTTTGGTGGAGAAGATGGTTATCTGATTCATCCCTTTGGGTGAACAATTTCCAAGTCTACAGGTGATTTTAGTGTTAGGACGTGATTTCTTCTTGACTTTTTTTATGTGTTCTAGGCGTTATTTACATGAATGAAGGCATATATCGGGCACAAAGAGCTATTCAAAATGACTTTACCATTTAAAGAGGTGGAAGTTAAATTTTGTAACATGGCAACTTAAACACTGGTAATAAGCACACCAAAACTGAAGTTATAAGTGCTACTAGAACAGATAACAGCACCTATACAGCCAAGCATTTCCAGCTTGGGAGATGCAAGTTGACTAACTGGGGCACTGCCACTTGCTATGGCAGTTGATAACGCAGCTGAAGGGGTTGGCATCATAAGGTTTTCACCCTTGTGCCCGTAAACTTTATGTAAGGTAGTTAACATTGCTGGTGGTGCAGACAAGTTGTTGGGACTGATGAAGGGCAAAGTGCCGACCTGGCATGTGCACCCATACCTGACCTGACCTGCACCCTTGCAGCAAATATCCCCTCATTTTTAGGTTTTTAAGTCGCAAAGCTAACAGTGCTCCCGATATAAAACTGTTAAGGTTTTAGTCCAGCCCAGATTCATCAGTATTACTTCTTCTTCACTGGCCAATCACAACAAGAAGAGGAAAGGTCAGCGATTAGTGCTGTTACCAAAAACATCTGCAAATGACAAACTGGTATGATTTGTCTTTCTGAGGAAAAAGTTTGCCGAGAATGCACACAAATGTTTGGTTGAAGTTCTATCCTTAGGTGAAGCAAAAACATGAAGCACAAAGAGCATATCAAAACACATCATAAAGTCACCACTTACAGACCTTGGTCACCTGGTAACAGTAGACAGCAGTAGGAGGTGCTCTTAAAATGCAAAACTGTGGGCACAGGCCTTCAATGATTAAAAAAAATCTATTTGCTTGTGGTATTTCTGATTTTTGCCACTGATTTTTGTTCAGTTTTGTTACACAGGCAAAATAAAAGCCTTACAAGTTTTTTCAACACACTGTCTGGTAAAACAAACTAGAATTTAGAGCTACAACAAAAGTGCTTCAGGCCTTTAGGGGCACAACTTTTGTTCTTTTTCTTGTATTTACATCATCACTAATTTTGCAACACTTTTATCTCTTTAATTTTTTTAGGCAAGTGCAATTTGTTTGCCATGCTGGATATTAAAATTCCCAACACCTGCCCTCTACACTCCAGTCCTGCCGTTCTTCCGGATGTATCACCCACCCAACCCTCGACCCCTCCCCTTGCCCGCGGCCCATCCTGCATCTAATGCTAATGGGAGGCCAGAGAGACAGAGAGAAAAGGAGCAGGAACCCCAGGTATGAGCTTTGAAATGGTAAGAAGGTCTGGTTATAGTGCAGGGCAGATGAAAGTGAGTCAAGAGGAGATCCACATGCTGAAGGGGGAGATATGGGAGGAAGGAGGACATGAAGACGGCGGATCAGATGAGGGGAGCTGGTTTGTTTTTGTGGTCAACACCTTCACTTTGACTGTGTGCCACCATGACATGAATAGATCCTCTCCCTTTCTCTGTCTGCCTCCTTCCCCTTATCTCATGTTCTCTACCACTACCACCGCTTTGATAGAGGACAAAAACACAAGAGAGGTTCATGTAGAGGTCAGAATAAAGGGTTGGAAATGTGTGGACATTCATGCAGGAATCTATTTTTGCACTCTTATGCAGGTTTTTATGTGCACCATATATCATTTGGAGCAAGACATAAAGCCCACATCTTTACTAACACTGCATTGCTACATTTTGAAACTCTCACCTTCCAAACCCCTCATGGGAATGATGCAGGTTTTATCTTGTTGTTCCTCATTAGGTTTCTAAAACCACATAATTTTATAAGGATGTTTGGCTTATATATTGATTTAAGGTAGGACTTGTGGTTTTAAATATCGCATATGTCTCTGCTCTAAAGGTGTACACCCAATTAATGACCAAGAGCACAAGTTGCCTGTGGGACCTTTGTGGTTCAGTGAACAAATTGTTTGTCCTTCAAGCAGAAAGTGGAGGTCAAACCCCAGCTCCTAGTCAGATGTCAGAGTGTCCTTGGGCAAGAAACTTAACCCAAAGCTTGACAGCACAACAAAAGCAGTGACCACATAGTTTGCCTCTGATACCTGTTATTGCATTTAAAAGAATTTAAAAATAACAGAAGCCTGAGGCCATTAAGAGATCATTTTCTGCCTGAACTCGGGTTCATCTATTTTCGATGACTGCTGGAGTACATCCACAATGCTATTAAATACATCTTCTTCATTTGTCCACTTGAGAAATGGCTGGTTAATAAATCAGCTGCCAAATCAATTTAAAGCAAACCTGACACCACAAATTCACCCAAATATGGCCCAGAGTTTACATCTAGGACTGTCAGGGTGGGCAGGCCCTGTCAGGGGCTTGTCAGGGACCAGCCAAGACCCCATAAGGGAAAACAGGGGCATTTTAAGTGGCTGCATCTGTAGCCTACTGAAAACTGCAGGGGTACATGCATTGTACATTCCTTTATCACACATAGTGAAGTTGAAATTGATTGTTCAATAAAATAATTAAAAATTCATAAAGTTCTACTTACAAAGCTGTTGAAATAATGTTTTTATTTGTATTATTTTGTATGGATGTCTGTCAAAATGTTTTTTGTTTCTTCTTGGATATGGCACAGTTCATTTAAGTAATAATATAATAAGTGTGTGTGTATGCATATATATGTATGTGTGTGTGTATGTGTGTATGTATATACATATATCTTTTGTCAGTCATTTTCTGTCTTGATGTAAAGCACATTGAGCTGCAATTTTATTTGTATGAACTGTGCTATATAAATAAATTTTGATTGATTGATTGATTGAAATAACCCCTAATTTCCAGTTTATTCCCACAAATTCCCATACATTTCAATAATCCCCACAGCTCCAATGGAAAGTTTCAAATCTGAAATATTTCTAAATTTCCCCATCTTAACTTTCCAACCTTTGCAACCCTTTTCACAAGTATGAATGCTCATCAATTTGTGGGTACAGCGTAGCTTTGACATAGGAGTATAAACCAGGCTTTCAACTATGCTTATGTTGCAGTTATGCTTTAATTTGGATTAAAAAGTCAAAAGATCATCAGCGTAAAACACATTTTTATCATTCATTTGATTTCCAAATTTTAAAAACAGTGAAAACTGCTTTAATTTGTAAATTTGCTCTTGATTCTCTCGTAAAAAACAAACAAACTACTAAATGTAAAAATCTGAGATTGAAATGCAATCAGTCTTGAGTAAAGATCAAAAGTTTGATGAACTGATAGTCCTAATATATGCTTTGTATATAGGGTGGCTTCATGCTTTGTATCTCTGATGAAAGGTTGGTTAATGGTAAATCAAAATTTTAACTTCCTTATGATGAATTCCCTTCTGTCACGCCAGCAGCTTTATGATACTTGAGGCTTTTGTCAAGCCAGTGGTTTTGTCACACCAGAGTTTTTGTCCTGCTACGGGCTGTTGTCATGCCAGGGGATTTTGTCATGCAAGGAAATGCTGTCACGCCTGAAGCTTGCTCCCCAGGGCTGCAGCTGGAAAGTACAGCTCTATGTGGCTAAAGTCAGGGAGGATTTCAGTTTCATGTGTATGTTGAGCGTGGAGAGTATTTAAGTTAAAATGAGCCAAAGTTCTTAAAATTGTTATTAAGAAACTCAGAATAAATCCCCGCTCACCTGGTGGAGACAGCTGGGCCGGGCTGCAGCGTTACATCAAAGAGGCGCTCACAGCAAACACAGAAGGGAAGCTAGGGGGAAAATAAAAGCTTAACATGAGGGAGGGGAGCGGGAGAAAAAAGCTTAAAAGAGAAGAAGAAGCAAGTTGGGTGTAGAAAACATGAATAATAGATCGCTAGTACAAAAATCATGCAGATGAGGACAAATAGTAGATGCCCGTCAGCTGCATTAAAACAGACGATACTCAGGAAAACAAAAGAGGATATTAGCAAATGTGTCGGCACGTGCGCTTGCTTTAATGCACTCAGAAAGTGAGGAAGCGCCTACTGATGTGTCTGACAGTAATGAGGCAGAGTGCTGGATTTGAGATGTTGCTTTGCCTGCGAGCATCAGACAGGCGAGCGGAGCATGTCAAATCAGCCTTATGTGGGACAAAATCATTATGTCACCACACACTAATCTGGCAGACACAAACAACGCTCAGTCTTTGGCAAAACTTGGGTCAGTGGCAGATGGGGGGTGAAGGCTGGATGCTTGGGAGAAGCTGCAGGCCACACAAACAGACTATCTGAAGCGCTAACCTCATTTAGAACCAGTTTCTGTCAGGCTCCCCAAGGGTGCAACCCGAGTTCTGAGCGTGAGTAAATCCAGGCCAGGCCGGGGGAGACCCAAAGCCTCTGCGAGTGTGGTCACTGGAGGGGATGTGATCTGCAGCCGTCGCATCAAGCGTTAAAGATACACAATTTTCAGCAGAAATCAAGAATACTGAAATATTGTAAGAGCACATGGAAATAAAAGCACAGCCTGCAGCTCTGAGACAGCTCCTTTGGTGCAGAGACTGAGACGGAGGAAAAGAAAACATCCCGAAGGCGAAATCCTGCTGCACAAGAAGGCTCGCTCTTGTTCTCTGCTTCTGCTCAAGTTGTCATAATCTTTTAAAATATTTCGCCCAATGAACTTTGCAATTCTTCAAGTACTTAGATGCTCTCCTCCTGTTGGAATTCTCTGACAGACGGAAAAAGCTGTGGTGAGTCATAACAAATGTTACACTTCAGAACAAGATGAATGCTGAGTAAAAACAGATTTTAAGAAGAAACTTGTTGTCTCAATTTTGTAATGAGTGATGAAGTGAGACTTAAGTGGCTTTTGTTTGAAGAAAAAGATTCCCATCTGCTTCTGAAATACTCAGATGCAAAGTAAACTTATCAATTTATTTCTCTTCTGGTTCGTTTTAGTTCACATTGAGTACCTTTCTGTGTGCTGCAGATTTAATGAAAGAGCAATTCAGCAGAAAATAAATGGAAAACTAGAATCGATGTGTGTTTTCCAGTTTGGGTCTGCATGACTGAGCTCCAGTTTCTCAACTTAAGAATGAAAAAGGGTAAACTTGATATTGGGCTTTTTAAAGAAAGACTTTGTAAATGCAACATCCTAAGAATGCATCAGGGGAACTGTGCACCCTCACTGAGAGCTGATCTGGCTAGTTTTTAGGGGTCACAGGTCAAGGTAATTGGAACAACATGCTTTTCAATTTACCTGTTATGCAATATCTCGAGACAAACACAAACATTTACACAAATGTCCACTTCAGGACAAGGCTAAATAGAGTGGTGCAGGGAAGATGAATTTTTGTTGGCCAACATGGGAGCAAGTATTGGGCTAGTTCCCTCAAGTGCGAGCCCTCTAAAAGCCTATGGGACTTTTCACTGTGTTTTGGATCATTGCTGATAATAAGGATTGTAGCGTGAGGGCGCCAACATGCCAGTGAGCACCTCTGTCAATGAACTGACTATTCATTTAGTGTCTCTGGGTCACTTTTGTCTGCTGTTTGTCTCTAAATCAATGTATTATCTGGGTAGACTGTAGAAATTGGACTGCCAATTGGAATTGACCATTTGTACATGATGTCATCAAAAATGATGCCGTCCAGCATGTTTCTTAATGGATATCTATGCTAAATAATTAGAAATGTCCCCTAGCGAACGTTAACTTACACATCTTATCATAATCATTTACTGCTTTGTAGAGGACTATTCTAACCACGTATTAAATGTCAGTTTCGTATTTCTGCAAGTCATTTTAGAAGCTTAAACTATTATTTGCAACGGAAGTCATCGCGATTGTCAAGTAAACTTATCCTTTAAAAAACAGCTGTGCCTTCATCCAATAAAGAATCAGTATAGGCTGAATATTGACTTCACAGTTAACCTTTCATTTGGCCCTTCAGGGTTATCTTTTTTTTTTTTTCTTTTCAAAAAATTTGGTTGTTAGCGTTTATGCTCATTAACTTTATTTTCCATGCTTCCAGTGGGGGGGCTGCCGAGGAGGACTCAGATGCACTGGGCTGAGCACTTGACAAGGTACGGCTGGACAGTAGTGGGTAAAAGTCCAACAATTGGGTCCACAGAATTGTCATAGTGGGCCCGTTGCTTTGCACATTATGGACACACAGTGGAGCCCAAAGTGCTTCCATATGGCGCTGCTCAGATGTTTCAGTGTTGTTATATTCCACTCAGAGTTGCTTTACCAGTCCTCCATTACCTCAAAGTGTCTTCATCATCTGTTTGTTTCCATCAGACTAGATGCAGCTGTTGTTGAGGTCAAGAGGTCACTGGCCAAACGGGTTGTGCTGGGAACACCCTCTGCTGGATCAGGTGGGTTCCTGCTCCAGCAGTTCAACTGTTTATTTAACATTTGATTATTTATGTATTTTTACCCCCGTGCTCTCACAGACATTTAAATATCGAGTGTAAGGGGACAGCCCTACTGTACAAGTATGGATAAATGCTCATTACAGCAAGGAGGATCTGCATGACAAGTGCTGCAGGCTGTAGATTTACACACATCAACAGCTGATATCCTCTGACTCTGAAACATCCTGAAGAGTTTTTGTTAAGTCACACTGGTTTTTCACCAAATTTGACAACATGTGCTCCCAGTTTGTACTCCTAGTTTGTACTCCTGCATCAATAGGTAATGTGGGTTTCTCATGTCCTCCTCCAAGTTTCCGCCATTTACCGTTCAACCCTCTAAGTCTCTATCATCAGTGTATAGCATAATCCTCATTTGACAAAAATAAACAGCGGTCTTAAACCCTGAAGCATTGTCAGTTTATGTTACTGGGCAGCGGTTGTTTTTCATCTTTTAGAAGCGTGCAGAGCCTCCCTGTAAACAGCAGATTGATGTGTAGGTTATTTCAGCTCAGGATCCTTTTTTTGTTTCTGGATGTTATTGAGATGTCCCAACTCTTTTGACAGCTCCAGTGACATTTTTGTTCCTGTAATTAATTATACTTTATGTTATGTTTGTGGCTCAAGAAGGCATCTCTGCATAACAATTGGCTAAAATGCATTATAGTCTATTGACAACAGCGGCACTCCACAGAACTAAGTGAAGTCATGTTAGTCATGTGTCTGCAAATGGTTAATAAATCAAGTTTTGGGGATTTGATTATAATATTGAATTGTAATGAAGCTGCTTCATTATATTTTCTGCTTATTAATACGTTTTTAGATTCCATGTATGTAGCACTGATTGGCATCATTGTCTTTTGTATTGTCTGTTGTTTGTCTTCCATCTTACACATCCTCTTTGAGTCATGGCTCCTGTCCTCCATACAAACAGGAACATAACATCCCTCTGTTAAGAGTGCATGGTCAAGGTAACTCAGCAGACAGCCTGAAACTTTGTGAAAAGTGTTCAATCTTAACTCTCCCTCTTTAAGACCCTGGACATGTTGTTTACTTAAGTCTGAAAGGAGAGAAGTGAACGTAAACCCAGCCAAGGACAACAATTTACTGAAGTATAGAGCCCATTCATTTTTATTTACCCAAACACTAAGACACTTTGTAATCAGTAAATAACGAAGATGCTTTCAAAGTGTGTTTACCTTGTTGTGCATTAAATCTTAATCATGTTTGTGGAATGAAATAGAGTATAATTACACATTTATGTTAGTAAGAGGCAATTATAAGGCTTTTTTCACTGTTTCATTTAGTTTCAGTTCAGACTTATTAACTATTTAGTTTTCAGAAGGTTGGATTTGGCTTTTTGCTGTGTTTGTTTACCATTCTGGCTTTACAGATTCAAATATAATATGAAATACACATCAAAAGTGTAAAGTTTATCATCCTAATTAAAGCTCTGATCACTAACCAGTTCATGAAATACAGTGAGTAACACTGGTATAAACTGAATGATGTAGTGTATGTACAAGATGATCCCCTGAAGTTTAGTGATTCCTGTGGCTGAGCAGTATATATGTTTTTCACACATTTATAGTTATTTTTACTGTGTATGCAACTCATTTATGGCCCTTTTCCATCAGCACATCTTAGCCCTACTCTACTCGGCTCGGCTTTCCCTGACTCTACCTGGCTCTACTCTACCACCAGCCCGGTTCCCTGCCCAGCGGGGGCAGGGTGGCCATAAAACAGCTGGGCGACACTGCGTTCATGTCATTTTGAGCGCGACACAACAATCAAAACAATGGAGGACTTCGAGGCAATAATATACTTGCTGCTCGATCTTTTGCTTTTTGTCACAAACCAAATGAAAGAGGAAAACAGAAGAAGGCTGCAGGTGGCGAGAAGAGATATCGAGGACGAGAGCAATCAAGCTGCAAAGAAAAGACGTATGAGGGTAAGCTAATGGTAGCTACCGCTAGCATGTTAGCTAGCTCGTCGCACTCATGACTCATCTGCGATGACATTCTCTGACCAATCAATAGCCGGCAGTTGGTCAACATCACCTTTTAGTATCGACTCAGCTTACTTAGAACCAGAACAGAGTAGCGGCCAAAAACTGGTTTGTTTTAGGAGGTACCGTGCCGGTGGAAACGCAACGCAAACCGGATAGAGCCGAGTAGAGTAGAGTAGAGTAGAGTAGGGCTAAGGCGTACTGGTGGAAAAGGGCTATTAGAGTTGAAAAGCATTTCCGGCAAGAAACTGTGCTCTGTCCTTCTTGGATAAAAAACTGTCTAAATTTTGACAGAAAATGTAGAATATGTTGTGCAACTAAATTTGTTAAACCAAATGAAAAAGGGGACTTTTAATGATTAAAAATGTAATTGCTAATGATAGAAGGCATGGTTTAAAGATGATTGTTTGATTCAGGGACTATCATGTCTCATCTTTTCAATAAACTGCCAAGGAATCTACAAAAGTAACATGAGACTTTCAAAGAAGCAGTGATGTCTAAATAAAGTATTTCTGATTCTGATGTCCCATTGTTATGCTACTGTCAAAGTATGACGATGCATAGGTGAGTAGCATGCTGCTGCTGCTCCACTGAGGAAGTGTTACTATGGTCGTTTTGGGCCTTGCTGAACCTGACAAACCAGATGGACTTTTCAAAATATTTCACTGGTCAGTCTAGGAAAGAGCCCATAGGAAGAGTTTGGGAATGGGCAGAACCTTTCACAATCATATCTGGCAGATGATTGGATGAAGTTCTGTCAATCGCATTCATTGTAGGCCAGCACTATTGTTGCAAAGTATAGAACAAAATGTGAGCTACTTCATAGAAAACCACCATCAAAACATGTCAGACGTGGAGCAACCTTCCTTGGAGAAATGCTTCCAGTGTTTTTTTATTTTCCTTTTAATAAAGAAATGTGGTCCAAATTGAAGAAAATCCTTCAATCTGTCTTGGAGATATTGCATCCACAAGTATTTACATATATGCATACAGATGGATTTATGGGTGGTCAATCTAACAAAGCTCATGCTCCAACCTCGCCTGTTTCCAGTGCAGAGGTGTAAAAAGCAAAGAGAAACAAGGAAGATAGCAAAAATATAACAAAAACTTTGGGATAAGATTGAGAAATTAACTAAAGAACATCAATCAAACACTAAATCCAACAGCTTGGAACACAGCAACATATTAGAGGTTAATAAATGGAGAAGAAAAATGACAGACTTTGACAGTCACAATAAAATGCTGCAGATTTGTGTTTCTGGTTGACAAAGTCTTTCTTCACCAGCACAGTAAATGTTCAGTCTATTGTAAGTGATAAGGGTGAAACAAGCTTTAAGAGGGCTACAGAGCTTAACGCTGCTCTAGACGCTGCTTTGGGAACCATTCTGATGCAGCACTGCTCACAGTTTACAATCAATCAGATTTTCCCTTGCTCTTTTTTTTTTATTCTGACGTCAACCAACCCATCTTAAGCAGTTAAAAGCTCCACCTTGTTCCCCAGCCTGTCAGTCTATGTTTTTTTGATGAGAAGTTGTCAAATGCAGCTGAAATAAACACTCCTACAGCAGACTGGTTGAACCCAAACAGAGGGCTTAAAAGGCTTAACTATCAGTTTATAATTCATATAAAGCTCTTTAGCACAAAAGGGAGCGACAGATTTGTGTGGTTAATTCCCAGGTGGTTTATTGTTTTGAGTGACAAGCTTCACAGTGTGGCACTTGGGTTCACAGTTGTATCTAATAACTTGTGCGAAAGACGTATTAAAGCAGCTCTAAGTAAGATTCCAGCTTTTTTTTTTTCTAAGTAAGATTCCAGACAGGACGTCCCAAGAGACAAATAATCCATGTGGACTGATAAGGTACAGTCTGATCATGTTTTTTTTAGTTTGTAGTTTTTTAGTGTGGAAGTGTTCATACTGTGCACATCAAAGTTACAGAGTGCCAGGGAAGGTGATACAGACCCCCTCAGACTATGACAGAAGTGTCATTCAACCTGTTGTCAGGTGATGTACCATCACCATCTAGAAATATTATATTAGGGTGGAAAAACTACGTAGTGCTGGTTTAAAGCTGAAATGCTCAGTAAGCAAAGGGGTCCTGATTTCTGATTTCTAACCAAAGGCAAAAAGGGAAATGATGTAAAACAAACTCAAAGCGTGGAGCAAATCTCTGCCTCAAGTGAGTTCAAGTATCACAGGGTTTTTGTTCACTTGTGAGGGTGGACTGAGAGATTGGTAAGTGGATTGGATCGGCATCTGAAGTGTTGCACACGCTGAACTGGATTGTTGTGGTAAAGAAGGAACTCATCCACAAGGTGAAGCTCTCAATTACTACTCCATCTTCATTCCAGTCCTCAGCTATGGTCACAAGCTCTGGGTGATGACCGAAAGAGTGAGATCAAGGATACATGTGGTTGAAATGAGATCCTCAGGAGAGTGACTGCAATCAGCCTTAGAGACAGGGCAAGGAGCACAAACATCTGGAGGGATCTCTAAGTAGAGCTGCTGCTCCTCCTCACCAAAAGGAGTCCATTGAGGTGGTCCGGGCATCTGATAGACTGACTCCTGGTCACCTCCTGTGGAGGTCTTCTGGGCACGCCCAACGGGGAGGAGACCCTGAGGCAGACCCAGAACCCTCTTGAGGGATTACGCACCCTTTCTGGCCTGGGAACACTTTGGGGTCACCCAGGAGGAACTTACAAGTGTGGCAGCGGGAAAGTGACGTCTGGGCTGACCTGCTTGGCCTGCTGCCTGAAAAACCCAAGCCGAAGGGAATGGGTGGATGTAGAGTATTTTGGGAGTATTTTGGGATCAAGAGAGTTGTCTGCACTGTTAAGAGATGAAAAAAACATCACTGCTGCTAGAAATATATCTGATGTGACTTGAACAAAGACTCTGTTTATGCTTTGGTGAATGTGGAATGGTTGATTTGAGCAACATTTTCTAAGGTTGTGTCCTTCTTCTCCGCATAAAATGGCCTCAAGGAAGTTGTACGTGAAATGCAACTTTAGATTTTGTAATTTCAATCAGTTTTAGATAATGCATCTGCTTGGGCACTTCAGGATCATCAAGTAGAAGAGGGATGTAGAGGGTTCATCACAAGCTCAACTGTCTCAGAATGTAAAAACAATTAGCTTTTCATGTTTCCTCTGATCTCACATTTGCTCACTTTAAATTTGTTAAAACGTTGTTTAGAAATTTAGTAGTCATTTCCAAGTAACTTAGTAGTTTTGTGCATCTTATGGTTAAGTGTGACTAAAAAAAATCACCTTGACATTGTGAGCCAATAAAGATATTAGACATTGATACTTGTGGAGGGGGAAAAATCGTTACTCCATAGTTTTGAGATATTTGGCATGGCAATAGTAGATCAATTTGTAGCTGCCAAGAGTCAATTTTTTATGTCTATCATCAACATTTAACAAAGCTATTGGTTCTATAGATGTAATATCAATTGCTTTTTTTTCTCTTTCCTCTCTCTTCAATTGCTTTTTAATTGTTAAGTCATTTGCAGGTGAAGTTGGCAGAGGTGACGTTCTATGCCGGCGAGTTAGTAAATCAAACATGGCAGCACAGGAGAGATAAAAGGAATACATTGCTGGCATTAAAATCCATTGTGTGGACTTATTTTGGATTTTTAAAGGGATGTATGAAATGAACATGACACACAGGGTTTATAAAGAGTGATGCATGACAATAAACTACTGCGGAAATCACATCATTTGGTACCACCTGAGGAAAGCAAAAGCCAATGACAGCAAAATTCATGCTAAGCTACCACTGCTGTAAAACCAGCCAACACTTGACATGCTTAGCTTGTCACAGCTGCCTCCCAATTATGCAGGAGCTAAGAAAATAGCACAATCCATTACTTACTTCATGTGCAAAGACTCAAAGCCCATGTTGTGGTAAACAAGAGTTTTTGTTACATGCTGGTTGGGGCCCAGGTTTGTGCCTTCGTCTCAGCAATTTTTCACTGAAACAGCAGTATCAAAGCTCTACAGAGCAGTGAAGTTAAAAATCGGAGAGAGGTTGAGCGCAGCAGAGCAGGTTGTAGTAACTTGCAACATTAGGACATCAGTCTGTGAGTTTAACTCCTGTTTTTAAGGAAACTGAAAGAAGTATTGTGAACGTACTGAGATACGTTTCCTATTACATTTCATAGGATCAGCTCGTTTCTTCCCTCTGGATGTAAATGCAGCCAAGAAAAGGTTATGATATATTATAAAATTAAGTATTGCAATATTTAGCATATCTTGAAATATTAAGAATCACAATAAAATGGAATCAGGGTTCAAGTATTGTGATAATATTGTTTCAGGAAGCCACTGGTGATTCCCATCCATAATTGATACCAACTTTGTATTTTTAACCAGGTTGTAACTTATTTAATTTTGATTTTATAATGGGCACTTAATATTGAACATAATGACGGTGCCATGGCTTTTTAAGTTGACCTCAAGTGGTCACTCGGGGACCCACGGCAGTTTCCAAGTTATGTTGTGATTTTATTTTCATCAAAAAGGCCTGCTTAGTTTGTGAGCACAAAGTTGTATTGCAATGGCACTGCAATACATCTGCTGCATTCCTTTCTGAATTTTCAGAAAATAAGTCTCCCTTTTTTGATTTTCTCAAACACTTTAAATTCTGCTCGAGTCCCAGAAGTAGCCACCATAGCCTGTTGTTCCTCCCTCTCTATATGATGAAAGCACGCATCAAACAGTCAACTTCCCCTCCTCGGCAGCCAGCAGACAATCTTTCCCACACCCTGGAAACACTGAGAAAAATCATTACATAACTCAGACGTCGAGATCTAACAGCTGAGCGGGGGATGGTGAGGGGGATTCTCAATATTTAACTGGTCTCATCTTCAATTCAGTTTGACTCAGGCCGAGGAATAACCTTCTGATCTTGTCCATCAAAGCTCTATCAGACAGTCACCTCACATCTCCCTCCATCACCCGAGTCTAATGGCTGCTGATTGGCTTATGAAAACCCTAATCATTGAGAATTGCTTTTAACGTGATGACGGTATGTGTGTCTTTTGAATAACTTGAAATGACGAGCGGCTGCACTAGGGTTTTTCCATGCCTACTCGATTTGAAGGAGCCGAGCGCAGTCACTTCATATAGATGTGGTTTGAAAGCTAATGAGAGTAAGCAGCCTCTTCTCCTCTCCTCTACAGGGGAAGAGGACATCCAAATCCCCATTGAAAATCACTTTAATATTCCCATTGTAACCCTATAGGGACATAGAATGTCCGTGCTGAGGATGGTCCTTCAGCTGTGGCTGTACAGTATCTTAAAAATGTGGTTTTCAGTCATGTAATATGTAACAGTCCTATTCTGACCTATACATTCACTTTATGTATGCTATGAATCACTGACCTTTTCGTACTGTGTCATCTCACATTTTTATTCTATAGTCATATGATAACCACTTAAAATGCATCCATGCAACTCAACCATGACCTTATGACTTCTCCTGACACGATGGGATTTTAATGTCTTTTAATGGCAGGCAAAATTGATCATAATACTACCATCCTCTGCTCTTCTCTGCAGCTTAATTGCTGGCAGAAGTAATTCATGGTATTTCCTGTCACCCTTATATCATCAGTTCTTGGATGAAAAGTCAGTGAGTTGGACAGTTTTGGCTGTGAGAATAATTTGATTAGTTGCTTTTTTATTTATAAAAATTAATGGCCCCAGAGAATAAATCCCAAGGACTTTGTTGATCTTTAGGGGAGAGCTTTATATCAACATTCAGGACTGCCATATGATTTCTACCAGTACTCACAACCCCTATATCTTGTGCTGGCAGCAGCAGTGATTTTTACACCAATAGCAAGATTGCTCTGTTCCAATTAAGTAAAATAAATAAATAAATACCTAAGCACATTTGCATATTTCCTTTCTTCAGTTTCATTTTTGAAGTGTACTAAATCACATAATAGGCAGGGATGGCACACAGGATGCATTATGGGAACTAAGTTAGCAGGCTAAGCTATCTTTGAAACGAGTCATTGTTTCATCGAAGAGGTTAATGTCTTTTGAACCATTATACAGCCTCAGGATGAAAATGTTAACCAAACTCGGTGAACAAAGATCAAAGGCTTTAGAGAGACCACTGTCTACAGGTGACCACAGAGGGCGCCAGATAGCATGGTAATGTATTACACTGTAAAACCTGTAGAAGTGTCCCGGAGAAACTGTCAGTGACATGGAAAAGTAGACTTTAGCTGGACTTCATTCTGGGAACTATCTAAGCATTTCAATTCAGTTGATGTTGAGTGAATAATGTTAACCGGTTGCTATTTTCATGGTGTGCTGTGCCTGTACATGAATCTGTTGGATCAAAACCATTATTATCAAGCAATACTTTTTATCAGCCTTGCTGCCAAGTAGCCACAATGCAATAGTTATTGCTGCTACTGTTTGTTATAGTACTACAGCAGTGTGATGAGTTAACTCGTCACCCTGTTTGTGCTGGTGGCTAGGTTGATTGTGTCCTTACTGCGAATGAACCGCTCCAGGGGTCAATTCGAAGTGTGCAGAGACCAGCTCATTCAGGCGAGCTCAGCATGGTTGTTTGTACAGAAATGAGCATTGTCTGCTGTGTTCATATATGTGCAGATCAACAAAAGTTGTGAAACAGGGAAAGCCCACATGTATCGGAACAACTTCCCCAAATGATCCAAGTATGAATACTGCCTCAGTATCTCAGAACTTTCAAAGATCAGGTTTTACAGAAGATTCAGTACTTAAGTACTCAAGTAGCCCTATAAACAAGCCCTGGGGTACTCATTCATCATATTCTTACCTTTAACAAAATATCTCAAGCATGGACCTGCCAGTAGCTCACAGCACTGTGCAAAAGTTTTAGGCAAGCATGAAAAATGACCTGAAATACAAATTCTATTTTGTTATTCAATAATTAGGCTCAATCTGAAATAAAATCATTTCACTATTTCTAAAGTCTGACAATCTGATGATTGTCTTTTCTATCACAGTATCCTTCAGTTTTAACTAACTGAAACTATAGAAAACAGGACCTTCATTTGAGGAAATGTTTTGGAGCTGGACCCAGTTAAATTATGGTTGATGACCACTAATCTAGAGATTAGAAGGCTTGCCCAGTTTTATTGCGTCATGTGCTTCTCTCAGCCAAAATAAACAGAAAAAGGATCAGATGAGAGCCACACACCTCATTTTAGCAGATACACTATTAACACAGATTTTTGTGGATAGTAAATGTAGTCCATGCAAATTGTTCAAATAATGCTGAAAGAAAATAAGGCAGAAGAAGAACTTAATAAACTTAATTTAGAAGAGGTTTTTTTTTTGTCTGCATTGCCTTGTATTGAAAAGTAGTGATGGCAACATAATAAGGCAGAATAAATCCTCCCAAAATTCACTTAAGAAGATCCAGCCAGGAACATTACGTTTGCACAAAGTGTAATTATCAGTCTTTTTCAAGGCCAGTGTCGCAACCGTGGGTGAAAGTGAAATGCTCCATCAGGATCCTATCATGGATTTCGTTGTGTCTAATTTAGAAATAAAATGTGAACACATTTATTTTCCAGATATACCACAAGAATAGTCAACTATAATCAATAAATTTCACTTTTAGCCCAAGTGAGTTAATGGTTTACTTTCCTGAATTCAAGATTCAAGATTCAAAGAGTTTATTGTCATTTGCACATTGAGAAACGTGTTTCCCTGCACAATGAAATTCCTACTCTGCTGAATGCCAAACAAAATAACAACAGACAAGAATAACAATAGGTTCAAATAGCAGCACAAAATAATACTAAATAATACTAATAATAGCAGCAAAAAGAGAAATACTGTCAAGATAACATCAAGACGAAGATGGATTCCAGTATGTACATGTATGAAGATGTTATCACTATTAAGAAATAAACTATTAAGCTACTGATACATTTCTGTACATTTCTGTAAACGTGTTATATTGTGTAAGATCTGTCATAAAGTGCAAGAAAGTTTTACATGTGCAAATTGAGCTCTTTGGTTGAGGTAAATTTCAGACTCCTGTCAGCTGTTCATGAGCCTGATGGCAGTGGGAAAGAAAGAGTTTTTCATCCTCGAGGTCCTGCATTTCACACTCCTGTACCTGAGGGTAGGAGTGTGAACAGTCCATGTTGGGGGTGGGTGGGGTCTCTGAGGATGGAGGCAGCTCTCCTGTGGACTCTGCGGTGGTTATGAATATGAGCAAGTCAGCATCTGCTGGTTCACTGCAACAATTATCTGGTTCGGTAAAGCTCTTCTTGTTTTGTCTCAGTTTTATCTAAAGTGATAAAAGCTCAGCCCTTTGTTTGTTTAAACTGCATAAGCATGGTCATACTAAAACCTAAGTTAGCATTTGTTTGTGTTTATTTTTTATTTGCGCATCTACACTCTTTTTTTGGTCAAAGTTTGTGCTTAAATTTCTTGCCCTTCATGTATCAAGAGATTAACTTTTAGTAAAGTAAGTGACTGGATCAATACAGCCTATCTGGAGGGAAACAATTTTGGGGGTAAAGCTAAGTTTTGTCAAGAAATTGAACAAATAAAGTATTTTGGTCAGTTAGTGTTATATATTTTTTTCCCATTATTTCTTTATTACTTTAAACACTTTTTATGAAATATAACAATACAGCCCCGGTCACATGGCAATGTGTCCTTGGGCAAGACACTCAAGCCCAAATTGTTGCCACTGCTGCGTCAGTGGCGTGTAAACGGTATGAAAGGGCATGAACATGTCACCTGATACTAATGGATAACTTTCACAAACACTGTGAATGGGTAGATGTGATCTGCAGTGTCAAGCTGCTTTGAACAGTCAGAGAAAAGAAAAGCTTACAAGCTCAAGTCCATTTATAGTCCTACATTTTTAATGAAGTTTCATTCATAACCATTGAGTGGATTTTACAGAATATCATAAGCAAATTATGCCATTATGAAAATTGAGGTATTTTTGCTTCACTTTTGCACGATGGAATGGTAAAGAGATGCTCCATCCACACTGACAATGCTTCCTCAAGCTTTATATGAAATACTAAACCTCAACTCTGAGTTGAAATCTCCTGACTAAGAACTGCCAACATATACCATGAGAGTTGGTAAAAATCCAGCCCTCCATTGTGTTATTTAATCTCCCACCAATTCTTATAAGTACCCTTTAGAGACTATCACAGTATTTTACTGCTTATCATTTGCCACAACATATTCGCTGTAACTTTTGCTCTAAGAAAACAAAAGGCAGTCAGAGAGGAAATAACAAAGGGGCAGTAGGTGCCTGAAACAGATGGCTGTTCACTCTACAGAAGTAAATCAACCATAAATTCAATCTTTCTCCCGTGCATATCCTTGTGTGAGTGTAAGTGAGTGCTGGAGAGAGAGAAAATGTACCTCTTTGTTTGGTGTGTAGCTTATAAAAAGTAGAGACATCATCATTTTTTGGCACAGTTTCATCAAATAAAGTCAAATTGAATTTTCTTTATCACATCACTGACAATGAAGCTAATGCCACGTAGTTCCTGTTTATTAGCTAATGTTTGATTGAAGCTTACTTGACTCAGGGGCGATACGTTTGCCTTCTGTTCTTTATTCGTGGGTTGGACCAAAAAGTGGGCCTATAGGAGCTCCTGTCAGTGGGCTGCAAATGTGTGCCTGAAACAGAACTGTGTCAGAAATGTCTGTGAACTACGGAAGCCTTAGGAGCCCATATGATGCTTTTTTCAAGTTTTAAACGCCCTTCAGGGTGTTTTATACATCTCTGCGTTATAGCATACTTCTATGCACAAGTCTGCAGCATCTAGACTTCTCCCTCTCCCCCTCTTTACAGCACCAGTAACTGCCTGACACATCTGTGATGTGCGACCATTGTTTTGTCAGTTGTTTAAGCCCATCGGCTCAAAGTGTCAAGCCAATGCAGAGAACAGAGTGAAAGCAAAACCATCGATAACATGGCACCGAGGAGTGCAGAACTGACCAATTACCACAGAGCAGACTGGTCAATCAATCAGAACAGACTGGGTCCACGAGGGGATTGGGACCTTAAACTGAGCTCTGCTCAGACAGACTAAGAATACAGCTGGATCAGGGGTGCTCAGTATGGAAACTTGAAGGTTTTTGAACATTAGGAATTGTGAACATACTCTAGCAGTCATCAGAATCAAATATCTGAACCTCATTTAAGCTATTATTGAGTTTTATATGCCCATAACTGGGTTTAACAGGTCTCCTCCGCATGATACAGTACTTTAATGCACAAGGCAAAGAGTCTGCGGCATCTTGATCTCACCCCCTCCCTCCAGTAGATGCCCAGAAATGGCTTGTTTCTCCAACCTCTGAATAAACCATTAAAGTGTGAGGTTCTACCATTTTTTCGTCTGCAGTGAAAGCTCTGAACAATTACTTAAAAGCACACCAATTGACTAATCAGAGCAGTCTGGGTCCACATGAAGAAGGGGTCCTTAAAAAGAAATCTGGTTTGCTAGGAAGCAAATCGAGACCCCTGTTTTTTGGATTTTAGTTCTTTGGTCTACACCAGAGTTCGTGTGAGCATTCACACCAGCCCAAATGAACCAAACTTTCTACAAACAAGAACCAGAGCTTGTTTGGTTTGGACCAAACATGGTAGGTGTGAAAGCACCCTAAGACTGACAAAATAATTAGAAGAACATACAAATTTTGGCATTTGTTCTGATCAAATTTGAAAAGCTGTTGTAGACAATTGTATATTGACAACAGTGTGGTTAATCTTTATACATTTTAATCACTCTTTTGATTAATTAATTGGCATTAATTAGTTCTTTCAACATAACAAGTTTGTTTACAAATATTTTTGTAAATATATATATTTTTTCTGAAATGTCCAATATTCTCAATTTTGTTCTCATCACAAAGCAAACCATGATTACTTACATACAGTCAAGTCCAAAATTGTTGATACCCCTGGCAAATTTTGACTTAAATTTGCTTTTATTCAACCAGCAATTTTTTTTTGACCGAAAATGACGCATGTATCTCCTAAAAGATAATAAAATAATGTACAAGAGGCACTATTGTGGAAAAAAATATTTCACAGCTTTTATTTACATTTGAACAAAAAGTGGCATGTCCAAAATTATTTATACCCTTCTCAATAATCAATAGAAAAGACTTTATTGGCATTACAGCAATCAAATTCTTCCTATAATCGCTGACCAGCTTTCTGTCTTCACTGGTATTTATGTCCATTCATCTTTTGCGATGAGCTCCAACTTTTTCAGTTTGGAGGGTCTTCTCGCCATCACCCTGTTCTTTAGCTCCCTCCACAGATTCTCAATTGGATTCAAGTCAGGACTCTGGCTGGGCCACTGCAAAATGTTAATGTGTTTGTCCGCTAACCATTTCTTCACCACTTTTTCTGTGTTTTGGGTCGTTGTCATTCTGAAATGTCCACTGGTGCCCAAGGCCAAGTTTCTCTGCAGACTGCCTGATGTCGTTGTTGAGAATCTTGATGTATTCTTCATTTTTCGTGGTGTCGTTTACTGTGACTAGGTTTCCTGGTCCATTGGCTGAAAATCACCCCCAAAGCATTCGGTCCCAGGGATGATGTTCTTCTCTTTTTTTACGCCAAATGTAGAATAATCATTGTAGCCAAAAAATTATTTTTTAGTCATCTGACCATAAAACAGAAGACCAGAAGTCCTCCTCTTTGTCCAGATGAGCATTTGCAAAGGCCAAGCGGGCTTTTAGGTGCCTTATCTGGAGAAGAGGTCTGCGTCTGCTGAACCCAGCAGTGTTCAGTGTCCGTTGGACTGTCTGCCTTGAGACGGCACCACCAGCAGAGCCCAGATTCACCAGGATGGCCTTAGTGGTGACTCTTTTTTTTCCCCTCTCTCACTATCCACCTGGCCAGCACAGGTGTCCCTTTTGGCTTCCGGAACATCTTGTATTTTTTAATACTTTGCACTGGAGCCACTGGAACTTAATAACATTTAGATATGGCCTTATAGCCCTGTCCTGACTCGTGAGCAGCCACAATACCTAGCCGCAGGCGCTCAGCAAGCTCCTTTGTCTTAGCCATGAGTGTTGTGTTGTTTTTCACCTGTTGTGTCGATAAAAACACCTGTTCCCAACGAATCAGGATAATTAAGATGCTTTAGAACAGCTCAGACTATTTGGAATGGTATAGAGTTTTGGATTTTCCCTAGACTGTGACAGTTTGCAAAGGATATGAATAATTTTGGACATGCCATTTTTTGTTCAAACGTAAATAAAAGCTGAGAAATACTTTTTTTTTCATCATCAATGATGTCTCTTGTACATCATCTTATTATCTTTTAGGGAGGCATGTGTCATTTCTCGAAGCTTCAAGTCAAAATTTGCCAGGGGTATGAATAATTTGGGGATTGACTGTAGATATTTTTAATGGTATTTTAATCTGTCAATTTACTCCTCTCTCTTGACTTGATTTTCAATTGATTATAGATAGATAGATAGAAAGTTCTGCTGTATCGACATAGGTATAGAAAAGCCCATTGAACTGAACTTGAATTAACTGCCCACATAGATCCTGAAGATTCAAAAGCAAGGCAACTGGACTGTGTAGAGTTTGTTGGGAAATGCCTCTATGCCCACATAGAGAAAGTAACGCTCAAGTACTTTACAAATAAAATAGGCTGAGTGACTTATGTTAGCACATCTGCAAAAGTGATTTCAGAGTCCATAAACAGATAAGGTTTCCCTCCCCTTTAAACAGGAAAATAATAAAATAAGAAAGACCTTTAGGGGGTTGTTGGTAGTTCCTTTGGCTAGGCTATTTGAGAGCCTCTGCTCCAACATATTTGAATTGAATTGTGACTGATAGAGCGAGGATAGAGAGGCAGAGAAAGAGGGAGAGAGAGAGAGAGAGAGAGAGAGTCGAGCTGATCCAAGAGGAAGAAGCAACTAGCAAAAGAAGCCTCAGCAGATGCCCAAGCGGCTCCGCACACAGCCGGCAGGCTCACACTCCTGAAGATTTATATTTCCGTCATCATTTTGAATTACGTTTTCATATTCAGCCGTTGACGCTCAGTCTCGCGCGCGCTGCCTGTGCCGCACGTTGGGCACGCGGCTCTGGATTTGCTCTGTAATGTAAGTTGACGGCAGCAGCAGCGGCGGCAGCAGCAGTTTGTTGGACCGGCGTTTCTTCTTTTCCCCTCTCGGTGCCTCCTCTCAGCGGATTTACAAAGCCTCCCTCGAAGCCCGCGATGATATTCAGCACCCTGGACAGAGACTAAGCGATTCAGCAGCAGTTTGACAGCATTTCGGCACCTTGGACAGCGACAGAAAAAGACTCCCATTACCGTGGAAGGAGCGTAAACGTGCATTAAAAGGTAAGACCGCAGCTCTTTTATATATATTATTTGAAATTAGCTTGGAAAAAATGTGGATATTATTACTTTGGTTGGGAAATTGTTGAACGTGATACGACTTGTACTGAAAAAACACTATGACAAAGCAATCAAGACTTTTCAAACAATAATTTATCCAGCTATACGATTTTTATTTGTATGGGAACAAGTCTGGTGCCAAACAGTACAGCATTTATAATCCGATCTTATTTTCAAATTCACTATGTAGTCTTAATTCAGATTTAGTTTTGAGTTTCTTTTCATATTAGTTAAAGAAATACTTTCCCAAATGCCTCCACTTCACACTATTGCGACTGGTGCTAACCCGATGGCAAACTAAAATGTTTAGGACGTCTAACACAGAATTCGTCAAAGTAAAACCATCAAACATGCCTCTTTTCAGCCCTCAAATAGTTAATTCCAGTTGTCACATGCGGAAAATTAGACTTGACAACATATTTGGTTTGTTTTAATCGTTTTTGTCAACAATACCCGTGTGAAAAAGCTAGCTTAATGTCGCCCCTCGTCAGTTTAATTAACGGCAGCTGTTCTGAAGAGTCAGCGCGTGCCCAGGTATAGCTGCAGCGCGTGCGCTTGGTCTGCGCCGTAAAAAAATCAGCCCATACATGTCCAGAAGCCCCCTACCACCAACAGCCAACACACTACAACACACACACACACTGTAAAACACACACTCTGACGCCCACACCACCCCCACGGCACGCAGCCAGCAGTCACTAAAAGAAAATATATAACCCTCGCGACCCCCCTCGTGCTCCTTCAACGCACCCATTTTTTTCAGACAGACTATCTGATAATGAGCACGGGACGGTTTCTCCCTCCGTTTTAACCCCTACATTTACATTATGTAACCTTTTTTTTTCTATTAGCCCAGTGAGATTTACTATGAGTGTGCAGACTGTTGGATCAGCTTTTATTGCTCAATGGCACTTAAGCAGGAAACATGGCTGCTCTCTGAACCCCCTTAATGGGGTTTTTATGGCATGTGCCACATGTGTTTAACCAAAGTTGATATAGGCTGGTGGTTTCACCCAATAAACTGTGTATTCCGTTAGAATATGGGTTTGATACTGATTTATGGGTACTTGTTCAGGTTGTCATCACCCACATTCTTCATGGCATATTTAGGGTGGGTGGGCCAGTGGTAAAATGGGACACTTGGTTAATCATTCCAACAAGCTATATATATATATATTTTTTTTTTTTATTTTTTTTTTGTTGACAATTGTAATCTCTTTTTCTGAAATAAAGCTAAAGAAGAACAAATTAAAAAAAAAGATATAACAGAGAATAAGTGAGTTGATCTAAAATGAGAAATGTCCTGAGTGCTACCGGCAGAAACTGGAGATCTTTATTGTCAAAATAGGATACCTAATGTTCTGTATTTTAAAAAACACTAAGAAATATGAAAAGAGGGTTTAAAAAACACACAAATAACCATTAAATGTAAATATAAAAATATGATGATGTAATAAAAAAACAGATATAAAACCTCATGTTAAAATCCCAGTAGTTTTCTTGTTTGTTGTACAATTAGCTAACCCAATATGCAAATTATGTAACAAGTTCAATATAGATTAACTTAAGTAAAGTTATTTTTGTCTTTTGTCTGTAAAGAAAGAAAGAAAATGGCTTTTGAAACCATTCTTGATGAAAATATCCTCAAATTAAAGAGATAGGCTAATGTATAAATCTTCCCGCGGTAGCCAATACGTTGAGCATAAGGCACAAAACATCAGGCTTTAAGATTATTGAAATGTGTATGAGGGTCACATTTCTGATGACAAGGAAAATCTCTTAGAACATGGGAGCATAGGAGCTTCTGTTGAAGCTGAAATAAATTCCAAGTATCTAGCTAGCTACTTGGAATTTGTCCAGATAAGGTGTGTAAGAAAATATTTACACACCAATAAACCACAGTATTTTGCCTCAAAGTACTGTGTCAATATTTTTAGTGCAATACAAGGATATTTTATTCTTTAATAATTTATCAGCATTCAGGAAATTTGAATTGCATTGTAGTTTAACCTCTGGCCTTTGGTTGGCAGCTAGCATTCATCCATTTATTCCAATTTTATTGCTTTTATTCCTGTCATTTAGACAGTCAGGTTTGTAAATGCTGCAAGAACCATAATTTCTATGGATAACACTGATTGGAACTGTGTTTTCATGCATATAGTTTTGTGGGTTCTTAATGCCATAAAAAAAAAAAAATAATAATAATACAAATGGATTCTTACACAGCCGTAGCACACACATGGGCTGATGCTTGGATTCAGCATTATTATCATCATCTCATGTATTTCTTGAAACAATATTGATCTCAAGTGCCCAATTTTACCAATACTCATGCTGCCATAGCAGATGCTAATCATCAGACTAATGACTCACAAAATTAACTGGCTATTATGCTAAAAGAGGAACTGTTGAAGTGCTAGTCTATGTATTTGCCTTTATATTGACCTTTTATTGACCACAAAAGCACACACAGAAAATACTGGATGATATATGCTAATACTCAGGTTTAAGTGCTGTTTCTTACTGAAGTATCCATAGCATAAGAAACTACCACAAAGATGAGTCAGTCATTCTGCCATAAGGTAAAACTGAACCCTCATTAAACATTCAAATCTCCAGTTAAACTGCAGGATCAGACAGATTTATCCTTTTAAGACCTGTTTACTGCACATCAAATACCTGTGGGCTTTAAACAATTCCTTTTCTCAAATTCTCTGCAGGAATTTTTGTCTTTGTTCGCTATTGTGAGGGTAAAACACACTGGGCATCCTATTTTATTATCTGTGAGCATAATTATGTGTGGGATTCATCAGTGTGTCTACAAATATTAGAACTGTAGCTCCATGTTAAATCCTGTTTGTGTGTTTTTCTTGTTTCTGGGAGTTGTGTGAATGTTGAACATCACAGAAGGAGTGCTGCAAAAATGGCACACTGTCTCTCAGCTCTCTTTCCTGTTGTGAACTTCAGACTGAATATTTTGACAGATATTACAGTTGAGGTGTGCTGCTGTGCACCCCATGTGAGTGAAACAAGCTCAGTAGAGTGTGTGTTGTGATCTTGCATATGTGTGCCAATCTCTCTAATGTGTTCTTAAATTGCAGAAACACTTGGTGCCATAGACTTCAGACCAGATTTTAGGAGGTTTAAAGTGCAGCCAATTTATGTATCCACAAGTTAGGAACACACCAGCTTGGCACGTAACCACTCCTCATTTTCAGACAAAAACACTGGACACATGATAGGGCTCTAAATGTTTGTGTTTATTTACTTATCAATCTTAACTAGTCTGGTTACCACTTGGACCAAGCTTTAGATAACCATGATTTAGAAAAACACAGACCTACACAGTGATCTTAACCGTTTTGGGATGTTAACGTTTCGCTGGATTTTATCAAAGGACTATCAAGCCTGCTTAATAATAATTAAAATAATTACTGGTCAGGATGGCAAGTACTATCACAAACAAAAAAATCTCATTTTTAGAAAGTATGCACTTTGAAAGAGTTTTATATTTCATTCACCTTATGATAATGGATTAATCAAGGAACTAACCAGCAATAACTGATTGCTCATGTGGTGGTTGGGGCCAAAGTCCTACCCTAATGTTTGAAGTGTTGGTAAATGCTGTCACATTCAGGGAAGGGAATCATGAACTGGTTCTGGTTGAAAATCACCTCTAACTGATTTAAAGACTCAGTATTTGTTTTGTTTTTTTTGTTGTACACCCTTAATTCCACCTGCCTTGCAAAATGATGTCACACTCTTCCAAGACACAGCCAGCATGTATGACAACAAAATTGCAAAAGTTATCATGGCAGACAGGAGGCAGAAGCTGTCTTGAGCGTGGCTTAATTTTATATAAAATCACACTTACAATCATCATGCCATGTATGCCTATAATGTGTGTTTTTAATATGAACACAGCAGCCACATGCTAAAACATTCGTAGATGCAGCAAGTCACTGAATATCAGGGGTGCCGTGTGTTTGACATTGCTGACGTATAAGACGTGCTTTTATTGAACACAGATAACCCACAGGAATGAATCAGGGAATCACTAAAGAGTATGATAGAAAAGCAGGATTGAGAATAGCATTAGTCCTTGGCCTGCTCAATATAAGAGACAAATAAAAGGTGTACTAACATTGTTCAAAACTGAAATAAAAATGAATTGTGATACATTAACAAGTAATAAAGAGTGCATAGTACTCCCCTATATACTATTCTCCTTTTTTATCACACATACTCTTCTGAATCTAATATAGAATCCAATATACTTTTTCCTCCACTACATTGACACAACAAATGTAAAAGTAGTTTACAACCAATATGAATTTCATCTATCTGCATCAAAAAGGCAGGTTCAGCTCTCCTCCATAAACATTGTTTGACCATATCATATTTTAAATTGTAATGAATTTAGGCTGTCCCAATATGTTCGCTTGTAATTTCTTGTACTGGTATAACAATAAAATTGTGATTACTTGCACCTAAGTAGTATCAATTAAATCTTATCAATTCCCATATCTTCACACATTGAAAGACTTATAGGGAACTTTCAAAGGAACTGCTAGCCCACTAATTTAATGATACTTGAGTAACCTGATGCTAACTAATTAATCATCACTATTCAGTATGCTGAATGTTATTGACACTACTCATTTTTGGCAAAAGCCATACCACTAAATTGTATGTCTTTATTAATTTTTTTTGTTGGGGGGGGGGGGGGTATTTAATTTCTCCTTGTTGTCTCCTTTTTATGATTTACCCTTTACTACCATCTGTGGAATAATTAAGAATTACATTTGCATGCAGAGTACTAACAAAAATAATTACTGACTGAGGTCAAAGTCATAGCCTGACGTGTAGGTAAAAGGTGTCAGATTCAAGTACTCTTCTAATTTTCAAAAGCATTTAATATATATCCACTACTTTTGGACATTTAATTAACCTTGTGATTAATCACGAAACTTATCAGCATGTTATAGCCAATGAAACTAATCACTGGCTAGGGCCACAGTCATAACTCTAATGCTTCAAGTGTTGGTAAATACTGTCACATTCAAGGATTCATTTATTTTTACATCCTTGTAATCCACACAGCACATTAGCTGCAGCTGGGATTAAACGTGTGACCTTTTGGCTCGCAGAGAGGGGAACTTGAAATTGATGTGGCCACCCAGCCTCTGTGTTCCTGTACGCTTGCTCGCTTGTTCACTCGGCCCCCATGCTGCAGTCCTTTTTTTTTTTTTTTTTTTTGCATGGAGGAATTAACTCTCAGAATGTAACCAAAGAAAAATGCTCATGTCAGTGCTACTTTGGATAGGAGGTGACCCCTGTGCCTTTTTTTTTTGTTTTGCCTCTGGCACTCTAACAGACTCTGATAGCCCCAAACACACTGATACACGCTCGGTTACACACATCCTGACTGTGTAAACCCTTAGTGATGTAGCTTTTTTTCCCTTTCCCCCCTTGATTCTTAATGATGTTCATTAGGATTTTGATTACAGTGAATGTGTGATAACTCTTGCCTCTGTGTTAAGTGTTTCTGATACATCAGCTCCGACTGAGAGTGACAAGAATTAACGAAGGAAGAAGCCAGAAGTGTGAATTACAGCAGTGAGACTAGCACAGGGCTCTGCTCCAGTGTCCTTAAAGAAAGGAAACACATTTTCATAAGCCAGTTTTGCCTCTGGGTTATTAAGCTCTGGCCCCTACTGTAAAGAAATTGCGGCTCTATATCATGGGAGTGATGAAATAAATGCAAATTAATCTTTCATGCTCAATTTATTATCCAATAAACAGACTGAGGATTTGAATTTGAATAGTCGCCCTGCAGAGGGCAGGCCACACAATCGCTGGTTACCTCTTCTCTCTAAACAGCCTTTGTCTTGTTAGAAATGAAATCCCAGGGTGTGGAGGGGATGTAAGACATTGAATTCTCTGCTTTTATTGTGAAGCAGTGCTCGTACCATAAAAGCAAAGCTGGTTTAACAGTCGTTTCCCACCCTGGGGGGTTCCAGATTAACTAGTCCCTCAGTCTCAAAGTGAGCCTCATTGACACGCACGGCACAGCATGGTGGACAACTTCAGGGACAGCAGTTAGGAGCCCTTGTTGCCATGCAGAACGACAGGTTTAAGTATTTAGACAATCCAGGTAAAGAGCAATATGAGGTCTCTAATGCTTTGCTTATAGGTGCCACACTGCACTTCTTTTAAACCCTTCAACACAGTCCACTGTGAAATAAATATTGGTGCCATACAAAACATGAATCAATCAATGGAAGAGGGTTTTGATCCTGTATAAACAAACACTAAAAAGCCTCTCTCAGGGCATGTGGTTTTGTGGTGTGTCTCTTCAGAGCTGTGGGTGGAGATCTGTGGGTGGAGATATCCATTAAGGCGTGAGTATTATAATTGCACAATGAGCCTGACAGACTGTTAGATTAGACATGGACAGACCTCAAACAATGGACTGGGCTTGCTTTTTTCACATTTTGTAGGTTTCGTTGGAGACGGCAGAAAACCATAGACTATAAATGCAAAAAAAATCATAAAATTGTTTTTTTTTTGCATGACATATTCCCTTTAAAGTAATCAGAGTTGCGAAAAAAATTACTTGAGGCATTTTTTGCAAGGAAAACAGAGCTTTTACAACCTCAGAATAAGGATGCACGATGTTGGAATTTTGCAGATACCTGATATGTTAATATCTCTAAGCTTATTATTGCCAATGCAAAAATCAATACAGATCTTTTTGCCAAGAGCACAAAGGCTTTAATTTACTAAATTTGACCTGTTTCTTTTAATGGTTACAGTCCATTTGGAAATGGATTTTAAGCAAGAAAAACATTTTATTCATTAAGAAAAACCATCATTGTACATTTTGTCAATATTTTAGCCAATATACGGAATGTTTATGGCCAGCTTGTAAGGTCAGAATATTGCCTATAAATATCTGCAAACATTTTCATATCTGGCGATATGGATGATTAACTTTTTAGGCAAATATCTGCTGATACTGATATTGCTCCGATAATATTGTGCATCCCTCCCTTAGAACATACCAAAATATGAGCAATAATCTTTAATAAGTAACAATACTGCAGTTTCCAGCCACACGTTTATGCTCCTTTCCAGTTACCAAATAAGAACTTAAGTGGAAATGCTGAATGTTGAAAATAAATAAAGAAACCCAAAATATCACAAAAAAATATGCTTGGAGGAGGTTGGAAAGTCTGCCTATTAAGGAAAAAAGATGACATGGAGTAAATAAGCACAGTCTCTTGACTAATGCAGTAAAGTTTGGCATGCCAGGCTGTTTAGAGCTCCTCCAAGAGCAAGTACATTTGGTAAATACATAATCCAAACTTTCCATTACTGCAGCTAAAATACTCTTTTTGTTTGGTCAAAACTTCCTGGTTTCTAAGACCAAAGGCAACCACAGTGAAAGTCTTTTTTTTTTTAAGTTTCATTTTCCTATGGAGAGCAACTCCTTCTGCTCAACTTGTTCAATGAATTAAAACAAACACATCTCCATTTTTTCTGCCAGATGCATAAAAAATGTTTGAAATGGTAATACTTTTAATTAGAAACCAAATAACTGTAAATCATTGTCTCACATCTCAGTATTCCAAATGTCTCAAAGAACAATTTTGATCAGTTTTAAAAATAAGTCTTTTTACTTAAGTATACTTTAAAAATTGTACTCCTCTACATTTTAAATATCAGCCACTACCCAGCTAACAAAATCTGATTAGGAGTAAAAGGCAAGCCAAGCTTTCAGTATACTGCAAGAACTTAACAGTATGGCAACCATATGATAATTACAATGACAATCCATATTATATGCAAACTTTTCTGTTGCATTGAACTTCATTATAAAGGTGGGCCTTCAACTAAACAATTTGGTTGGAGATTTGTAGTAAATATATTCAGTATGGATTCTCTCTCTTGGGTTATTTTACAGATCAGCAGCCTGTTGCAATGGCTATGTGGAAAAATGCCTTAAGTTCTGGAGTGAAGTTGCCACTAACCCTATGTTGAAATTATGGGGTTGTAGCTCAAGTTAGGGTTCATCTTATCTAGTGAAGTGTAACGTCCACCATCTGTTGCCTATCAGTGAAAAGTATTTTCATGCAGCTTCCTTTACAGTGCAAACTTTCAAACTGGATTGTCTCCGCACACATTATGTGACAGATATAACTCCTGTTAACTGCTACTAATCAGTTAACAGTGACAATGTCAAAATATTATGATTAGGTGATAGCTTACAACATCAATCTACAGACAGTCCTAGATAACAAAAAAACATATCAAGCAGTGAAAGCATAACAGGAGATCATTTGATGATACTTAATTGTTGCCTGACTGAACTAACTTTCTCTCACAGAAAACATAAGCAGAAGGAAGAAAGTCTTCATTCACTGGGGAGGGATGTAATCCATAGAAAACAAACTGGTCACATCATAGGGCAGACAAAATTTATCACACCTTTTAAAGCAATGCCCCATCATTATCGTATTTCACAGAGAACTACACACCTACATTTTCTTTTAATATGTTTGAGTTATGTGGTGGTGGGAAGTTGCAAAATAGGAGTTTCATTGCCTATTAATGACCACTGTGTTTTAGTGTGTATATGACAATAAACATCTTGAAACTTGAATCTTGAATCTACAAGAAGATAGGCAGTATTTGAGTTCAACCTTAAGCCTGAATTCAGACTATCTCAGCTGGTGCAACCCCTTAAGTACAGTATTAGTAGAGCAAAACTCTGACATAAGACTAGGCTATGTTGTAACTTACCCAAAGCTGATGCAACCCTGTAGCAGTCATTTTACTTTTACTGAGGTAGATTTTAATCAAAGTAGTTGTATTTTTATTTATGGATAAGATTCAAGAACTAGTTCCAATTGAAAATCAGCTTCAAGTGGTTTGAAGAATTGACATCATCTTGTTTTTACCTAACAATTCTCATGTAAATTCTTTCCAGTCAAGACCATACAGTTTGCAATAATAATTATGTAACACTGCGCTCTGACGGGATGCAGCCGGCATGCTCAACAACTAAGGAGTTGAGGCAGTGATCATGACAGACAGGATTCTGACATTGTCGACCCAGAAAACCAGCAAGGGCCAACATTTTTCACACAAAAAACTTGCAAGAATCAAATAAGTTATTAATAAAGAACTGGATCAATAAGCGTATTATAGTCATGGTCTCAATATAACTGTATCAATTCCAGTCCCACTTTTACCCAAGCACAGATTATTGTGTTAACTATAAGTAGTTGAGTAGTTTTCTGATGAAGTTTTCATTACGCCTTCAGGCCTCTTGCTGTAAGAGGTTCCTGGAAATCGCCGACCTTTGCCGAATGATTGCACCTCCTGTGCATCCAGGACACAGCAGCTCAATAGACTCTGCTTTGGAGTTTTAGCACCGCACAGACTACACATAGGGGGCTGCCTTTTCATGAGTGTGCACTCCACGTGCTCACTGCATGCATGTCTGGAATTCCATTTATTGGTCTCTTAAAATTCATAAACCCCCGCTAGAAAGACAATTAAATTCAATATTGCCCTAACTACATAACAGGCCTGTGTGAAAGCCAGAGAGTACGCCCACTCACCCTCCTCAACCCACCCCCACTTTCCCAATCAGCCTCTGAGAGCTCCTCCCCCACCCCCCTGCTGCAGAGTGAATTGTGGTCAATTTAAATGATCAACTGAAGACAATCTTGGAGCCAATGGCTGTCACACAGAATATCAGGCTGCAATGAGCTGCACCAATAAAAAACCCTGTGAGTGCAAGATAGTCGATGGGATTCTTCATTCCCGTTTGCCTCTGTCGTTCCCTGTGGCACCCAGAAACCACAGAAATTAAAGTGTTCTGTCTTTGCTTTGCCAGGCTCCACACTGGGCAAGGTTGTTCCCTGCTAGGCTAAGCTAAACGGCTCTGTTCGGCTCCGTGCTGTGCTTGGCTCTCTGTCATTAGCTGCTGTTACATCTGATGCAGTATAAGCACTGAGCTCATCTCATCGGTTCTCGGCCACTGGTTTTCCACTCCAGAATGCTTCCGAGGGGGCTATAATCTCGCTGACATAATGGCGGTCCACTTGGATCGATAGCCAAATGGCAGAGGCGATCAATAGGTACCATACTGTAAAATAACGTGGCCTGAGAGCGGGGGGGCAGGAGGGAAAAGCCTGCAGCAATCATGTGTCTGAGACTGGAAACTCTTTGAAAATATACTCCTTAATTATGGATCAAAAATTCCAACCTTGTTAACGAGCCATGTATTATAGATTGCTGCATGATCTATGCTAATGTGGGCACAGCAGTTGGAGGAAAAAAAACTGGCAACTCTTTGCTTGCTCTCTTGCCTCTGATCATTGCACAGAGGAAAGGGAAAAGTGATGAAAAAGGTCTGAAAAGACCCTTTTCGAGGAGAAGTTCCTGGTCTGCTTCAGATCCAAAACTCCTCTTCAAGGGACCAAATCGCTCCCGAGGCCCACTCCTGTCTGCGTTTTCATAGTTTACTTAAGGTTAGTGAAAATTCTGCAAACCAGAACAACGACATGAAAAAGCAATAAACGTGATCTCTGGTTGAAGTACACTGAAGACTCACCTTTCCTGGTCTGGGTTTTTATTTGGAATGGTTTTATTGCCAAGTTCAGATCTTTATTAGTTAAGTTTTGTTTGTTTATTTACCAAAATGTTTCAGTAATTTATATTTTGTTTGATTATTGTTATTGATGTAGTTTCTGTCATTTATCGCATGTTTTAAAGTCTTTTAGGTTTTAACCTTCTGGTAGTCATTCCTTGTATGTCATTCTTCTGTGAGGCAGTTAAAGCAACAGTCATTTATGGCTAAATAGTTTTATATAATAAATCGATATTTCAAAAATCTAATCTAAGACCTTTCGAAGACCAAATGAAGTGAAATCAATATGATTTTTGTACTTGTGTCATGTGGCTCTCATTCTGGGCAAGTCATATTTCCAAAGTCCCATAAAGTTAACAAAACAGTGCAGATCTTATAGAGTATCTCAGTGTTTAAAATAACAGATCTATTACAAGTGAAACGTGACTTTTAAATGCTTCATTTGGCCTTTGCTATTTGTCAAATTATTTGAGACATTAAAAGACTTTTTAAGAATCCTCAGGAACCCTGTGAATAATGTTAATGTGAGTTAAACTTGAACCCGGGCATGAGTTCACAAACTTTTTAGTCCAAGATCCCCCATTCAACAGGACCAGTGACTGGCCAAAGCTAACGATGTTCCTCAGAGCTGCAAACATATTTTTTCATATATAGTCATTTACTGTTATTATTGGTAGACTAAAAGAAGTACTCATTGTTTCTGCCATGTTATAACATACATTTTTAGATATTTTAAATCTTACTTATTTTTAAGCATTTCTATTTCTTAACTATGACTTTATTCTAACATATTATAACACTTAAAAATATAAAAAGAATTCGATACATGCAATAATGGGGACTTTAACTCTTTTACATTGTTTCAAATGTTTCTTTAATTTTGAAAAGCATCTCGTGAGGACCCTGACCCCCACAAAACAGTGAAATACAAACTGCGTAAGTTAGAAAAATCCAAAGACTAAATAAAAGCTGCAGGAACACAACCAATCAAAAGAAACCCTGAACACTGCTCTTCATAGGGCCATTGGAAAGTAGGGACACATTTTATGTGGTAAATCATGTATCCCAGAACTGATTTTAGTCCGTGCTGGTAAAACACACTGGCCCCATTTATACATTGCATTAATACCTGATTTGGGCATTTGGAATCCAAGGGATAATCTGTAATGCTTTGTGTGCAGACTTTTCAATATAAATATGAAAACAGTTTGAAGTCTAACACCTCACACTCCATACAGAGGTGATCTTGAGGCCCTAATCTGGATTGGGTTAATTATATAGCAACCATTGAAATACCATCTTATCAGTTATATTATTATGCAGTAGCCCAATCAAGACATGTGATTTATTGCCTGTGGTGATGGAAAGTAATGAATTATTTGGCTCAGCTCAGTAATGATATGGCCAGTCTTTTGACTTTCAAATGGCTCTTATGTCTACGTTGTTTTTAAATCAAGAGTAATGATCAACAAAAACAGATATTGTCTGTGAAACAGGAGTTCCCGTCATTCCCGTCGCTCCCGTCATGGAGCTGACTCAGAAAAGAGTCAGCTCCAGAAAATACCAATTTGCAAACAACACATAACAACAATGCTCATCACTTATTTGTCTTGAATTGAGTTGTCATTTCAGTCTATCCAGTGCGCTACAAGGTTATTGGCTCAATTATTTCTCAGTGCTTTATGACAAAATGAGGGGAGAAAAGCTGTTAAAGAGTACAGCTAGCCACTTAGATTAAAACCATTACCCCTATTTATCTCACTCTACTGCAATAGCATACAGAATAGAAGGTGTCCCAATTGCAGGGCATCACTGAACATGTATTGATAATTTGTTGTGCAATAGCAACTTGTTATCCAGATCAGTAATTCCCAACCAGGGATATGTCTACCCCTATGGGTACGCGAGCACATTGCAGGGGGTAGGTGGAAAAGTTTAATAATTTATTTCCAACTTGGAAGTACTGAGAAAAGCCTGTCAAGAAAATGTTAAGTGTGCGCTACTACTAGTTTCCCTATGGAAAAACTAGTATTGTCTTTCACAGACACTTACCAAGTGTCTGGTGCTCTGGCGTCACTGTAAATGGGCTTTTTTCACTGAGTTATTTGCCAGGACTGCAAAAGTAGCACTGAGGCTGTGGTGGGTCTGCAGATGTCAAAGTGAATCCATATAAAGCAGGTTGATTACGTTCTACTTTTGAAGAATCATCAACACGCATGAGTGAGGGGGTACTCATAGTATGACAACAAAACTCAGGGGGTACACAAAACAAAAAAGGTTGGGAACCACTGATCCAGATGACCAATATGGATGTAAAACTCTGTCAAAGTATTCAATAAACAGGGCTACAGAGTGCCTTTAAAAGTTGCTAACAGTCTAAAGTTTGCAGGAATACTTTGTCAAAATAAAGTTTTCTGGTGTTTTGAAGTTGTGACTGCATTTTTAGAACGCATACCTTCTCTTGGCTTCATTAACCATAGTTCCCTAAAAAAGAACTGCTCACACATCTAACCCCTTTTATTATGAGTCTATTTACTTTACCTTGGGAGCCAGAAAATTCATTAATCAAGCTTTTATCCAAGCCAAGCCCAGAGAAGTCAGAGATAAAATACTCGTTCTATATGTATCAAGGCAGCCAGGGAAACTTTTCTGCTGTGTTATCTTGCAGAAAACAGCCAGAGTTTTTCACTTTCAACATAAAAGGCTCCTGAAATTATCCACCTGTTTGAAATGCTTTCTCTGCAGAGTCCAGAGAAGATGATAAAATTATGTGCCGCAAAACTGCATAATAGCATTTGGCAAAGAAAACAAACTGAAAGGTAAGTAGGTAAGGGTCACAGCTAGAGCCCAGCAACTGCTGCCATTTTCCAACAGAGAAGCAAATTACCCCAGATGGAAGATAAGAAGTTTATCTTTCTGTCAGGACAACATGGAAAGAGCTGATGCATGATTAGATACAGCCTTAAAAGAATCACTGCCACCCTCGATGGCATTTTTCCTGTTGGAGGGCAATTTGGCAAACTGCTCAGCATCTCATAAAGCGGAGATGCAATAGCTTGGCCGGACGTTCATAAATCAAAGGCTTCTGATCAGGGAGTATTGCTGGAGGACAGGAAAACTAAATTGTGGATTCTGACCAATCAGTGCCACTGTTTATTAAGACACAGGATCCATTATGTTGTCTTATAATCCTGCATGGAGGTTTCCGATTTCTCCCCATTGCTGTTTGACTGGGTCTATTTTTTAGCTTTTAGCTCAGCCAGTTTGTTACAGTGGAAGCCTGTTGACATGAAAAGTGAACAGTTGAAGCAGGTACAGAGGGCAAAGCTTCTTTCTGTATTATGTGTGACACATCTGGCATGTTATTACTGCTGGTGTCATCACACATATAGGTAACTGCACATACAAAAAAGCACACAACATCAGCAGCCTACACATCTTCCTACACACACTTCCTCACACTGAACACCATGCTTTAATGATCGCGTGGCTGTGCGGGTATATGGCGGTGAAATATTGGAGTCATTGCAGCCCTGCAGGCATGCAGTTATCAGGGATACAGAACTGATGGGAAATCAATCAGCTCAAGTGGAGTGGCCTGGCCTGTGGTAAGAAGACAAGTCTTGTCTCTTCCAGATGCTCACTTTGATGTCAGCAACTTCCTGATCTAAGCGGTGAGCTGAAACACATATCCAGTTACTAAACGGCTGTATGAACAAGATGTTCTTTATATATCCATTTGTCATACATACATACATGAAGTATGCTGAATTGTAAGAACCATCATATGAAAAATGTACATTTTCATGCAAGGACTTCTAATGGGAGAATTGCTGAAATTAATTTTTATGTCTGTTCATGAAAAAAAAAAAAGCTAACGAGACATCTCGAAAGAAGATTGACTATTTCGATGTTATTATTTTAATATGCTTGTCACTCCTGCTGTTGGGAGCTGTCAGACGAGTGATTAACAGCATGCTGCAAAGACAGCTTTTTATTTTCCACAGTTTCATTGTTAGAGTCTTATTAGACATGTTAAATGGAGAGTGTGCTTTTTTGACAGATAAAAAACAACTTGCTCGTGTACAGCACAAAATCAGCAAAAGATTATCTACCTTGCTTTGTCCGTAAGGGACGTCAGTATCAACACAGCTTAAGAGTCCCTCACTCGAGCGTCATCATGATGTGTGCTGTTTTCTGGAGACCAGCAGTCAAGTTAGGAGAGATGATCTTTTCCTGTGATGGATGTTGGGTTATTTTCTGAGTCTGTTCAGACACTGCAGCCCACATCCCATCTCTCCACTAAAGTCACTATACATCAATAAACCACAACTATAAGCGCTCTTCAACCCTAGCAGAGTATCTTTTAACAATGGCCAGACAGCTACAGACAGGATTTTAAAAGAAGTAAGGTCAAGTGTATAAGACCCTGCCCCAGCAAGAAAACATTTTAATAAAGAGTTTGTTGATTGCATTAATCCTTTGAATGTAATTATATGTGCTGATTAGGGCTGGGAATCACAAGGTAGGACATTAGTCAATTAGATATGTGAAACACAGTCCACAATATCAATAATAATATCACAATATAGAATACTGTGATAATAAATATAAATCAAGAGGTTAATATGTTATGCCAGATGAATATAAAATGCTCTAAGGTTTGTATTTTGTAATTTTACCCAAACTTAGATGAAACTATGATCAAGTTTTCATTTCTTAACCTAAATAACAACATTATACAAGTACAGCAACAAACTGGAGTTAAAACATATACTTACAATACAGAAAAATAAATACATCAACGTGTGATAGACATAAAAAAAACTCTTGCACGTAGACTTGTAAAAATAGCACCATATCTTACTGAATTAAATATCAAATTCTTGGAGCAAGTGACTCAGTAGATGGATTTTCCATGCCAGGTTGACCATATATATCATAATATCCCTTTACTGCCCCACTACTCGATATCACACTAATGTAATCCAAATGCATAAACATTTTCTCATAACAATGTGGCCTAAAAAAATCTAAATGCTGATATACAACACAGCCTGAGGTTTATGTTTTACCTGTTCAAATAAAAAAAACATACATTTTTTGATCATAAGTGTCCAAAAAGTTGATTATTTCATCAGACTGCTGTCCAGAGAGATACAAACAGCTTTTGCAGCATGACAAAGTAATTTATGCTTCATTTTTTTTTTTCAACTGGTTATGAAACAAAATGGAATAACAACAGTGACTTCTTTATGAGCCACAAAAGCAAACAAGACAATCAGCATAAAGACTGACTAATCCTACAAAGTAAATTATATCTCAAACTGCTGCCAGAGGGCTTGGTTTCTTGGCAAAGTGATTAACACCACGCTGTGGAACTTAAAATAAGAATCACTGAGTGATATGTTTGATTACTAAATGAAAGAACCCTACCTGTGCACATAACGGACAATATCACTAGAGTGATAAGAAGCTCAGTTTAGTCAGCTGGGGCACCAGAAGTTGTGGAGATGGCATGTTCTCCTTGTGCATGTGTGAGTTTCCCCTGGGTAATCCAGTTTCCCCCCACCGAGCAAAAGCCTGCTAGATATAAGTCTATCAATGGCACTAAATTGCCCTAATGTGCATGTGTGTGATTGGTTGTCTGTCAATGCATGTCAGCCCTGTAATTGGCTGGCAACCAGTCCAGACTGTACCCCATCATAGCCCAGTGACAGCATGGGCAGGCTCAAGTCTCCCATGATACCACAGAGATAAGCAGAGTGGAAAATGGATGGAAATTTGTTTTGATTTTTATTTCTAAGAGGTGCTTCTAACCAGATAAGTCTGTTATTAGGTTTTGAAAGTGTGTTGGCTCCCCTTGAATTATACTGCTGCAAAGAAACTAGACAGTTACGCCACTTCTTACCTCATCTATTAGTGAGCTGGGTCGTCTTCCTTCCTCATTGCGGTGGCTGATAGTTGGACAAGAAAGGATTCTAACGAGAAAGGAAACGTACAAAAACATGCATGAGCTTCTTAACCTGACAAAAGAAACCTCAAGTATGTACACAGAACTGAGAACAACAAACCTACAGGCAGTTTTACATCCCTTTTTTTAAGAAAGTCACTTAACAATATAATTAGTAACATCTTTGATATGTGCTACATTCATCTTTAGACTATTTCAACTTATAGTGTGCAGATCTGTCAGCGTAAAAGCATTTACTGCAGTGACATGAAGGCCCCAAATTGAAGCATTAAGATGATTTTTTACCGCAATTAATGCACATATTTTGCTATTAAGTTGCAAAATGGTTAGAGTTACCATACAACTATTTTTATTTGCTTAGGCTAATTACACTTAAAATCTTATTTAGTGTCCTCACTGCCTGTGAGTGACACTGCCTGATGTTGTGTAGTGCAGCGCAACATTTTTGTCTCACCACTCTGTCTCTATTTTCGTTAACGTCACTCCCACCATCGCGAACAAGGAGCAAGGAAGAGTGGATTTTGAAGAGATGTTGGAGGGTTTTTCTTTATTTTCTTTGATTTCTCACTCAGCAGAGCTTGTTTATTTGTTTAACAGCAGAGATAGTGGAGTATTCATCCATTTCTGGGAGTGAAATGATTTGCCCTCAACTTCAACTCGGAGGAAGAAAGTTTATTTGACTCAGAAAGTCTGTTTAAGTTGACCAGCCTTTGAGTGAACCACTCATTAATGCAAGCACTTCATGTCCTTTTCTCCAGCTGTACAGTAAAAGCTCCTGATTCACTGTCTACAAGTGGAAACATGGAGCATGGAATTCTATCTGTAATAGATGCCTTGTGGAAAGTTGGTATGTGAAGTGTCGAGATGCGATACACCTGACACTCGTGTTCTTATGTTCTTTCAAAATAGAGCAAGTCATGATCTTAATAGTAAGTGGTTAAGTGTTGTGTGTTGAAAAAGGAGTACTTATTATAAAGCAAAGCAAAGCAAAGAAGAAAAAAATCTGACCTTAATTGTTAATGCTAACTGAGTTACTTCCACTGAGAAAGCAACTGAACTGTAAATCCTGAAAGAGTTTAAAACTGTCACATTAGCAGGAAATATTAGACTTCAGTTACTCAGAGGCCCTTTGAAGCGGTGTCCTTACTAAAAGTAAATGAAGAAATAATTTATATATCTAGAAATCATCAAATCCATCTAGAAAGTGTTTGGGTATGGGCAGATCATTTCAAAAGCATAGCCAGCTGATGACTAGATTATTATTTTGTCAAACACTTTCAATACAGACCAATCAGAAAATGTAGTAGACAGGTTACTGCTGCAGTGTAAAATACAAAACGTTGAACAAACACTTATGAAAACATGTCAAGAGTGGAGTGAAAATATTCTTTCTGTCAGTGTTGTTATTTGTTTTTATTTGCAGTACAGATCTGATAAAGCTGCCACTGAAGCTGTTAGCATCTATGCTAATCTCTGTACAAGCAGTCACTTCCTGCTGTTGTCATGCTCATAGCTCCTACTTCCTCCTGTTTCTAAGGAGGCTGAATGGGCAGTGCTGCTTCGGACCAAACCCAACTGTTGTAGATTGGTCTGGAATGTAATGTCTGCAGGTCTTTGCAGTCACTGGATTCCAGAAACTGAGAAGAGATTCTTCATATTGCTAATATGGACATTTCAATATGCTTTATAATGCAAAATAACAGAAATTTCAGCAAGCTATAGAAAATGCAATCAATGAAAAGTAACTATCACCAGTAATTCAAGAAAAAGCCATCAAAAAAGTACACTATGGCAGCCCAAATACCTATCAGTGTTGAGTTTTCTCCATTTCAAGGAAAATATAGCACTGACGCACAGAAAGAAGAACTCACTGATACATTCATTTATGAATTTATCATGTTTTGGTGCAGTCTAAGTCTGCCCACTTACCTGCCTACAGCACCTATCTATCTGTATATCAGGTTTGTGTTTGCTCAGCTCGGTGTAAAGTGGGCGCTGCAGCAAGAACACAAACAGCAAACAGATCTGTTACATCTCTGAGTCAACCTCATCTCTAATTCATGCACATTATTATAGCTCACCAGCTGTGTATGTTCTGTATATTCTGGGAGGTGCAGTGGTAGCAGTGGAAGCTTTGGCCTGAGCTAAATCCCTGTCACAGAATCACAAACAGGGTAAAGGTAATGTGGTGTAGCTGGAGGCTGTGGAGGATTTAAGTGTCCATAAACATTACTGTACCACACTATCCCACAGAGACGGTTCCTTTATAATGATTCTAAGTAGGAATGTAAACCCATTTTCATGCAGAGTGCTCAATGGCTTCATCCTGACGGGAGACAGGGACGGTGTGTGTGTGTGTGTGTGTGTGTGTGTGTGGTGTGCATGCTCCATTTACATTTTCACATTTTACAGAAGCTGTTACAGAAAACAGCTTATACAACAAGCGTAACCTCGACGGCTTAAATGAGCGGGCTGTCAGCGTAACAAGCTTCCACATTAATCTATCAGTGTGTGTGTGTTTAGTTGTGGATTCATATCCATACAGTACGTGCTGCAATATGCATAGCAGGGTGTCATAGTGTGTCTGTTCTTGCAATTTAACAACATTAGACAAGAAATATGCTTGTTTTTGCTCCTATTTGCATGTGTATGTTTCTCTTTTCCATTTTCTATAATCATGACTGCAAGTGTGTGTACCTTTCCAGATGGTAATTCTGTGTTTTCAATGTATGGCTGCATCTGTAAGTACATGTACAGCCTTTATGGGTGTATTTCCTCTAATTTGGAACACTTAATCTGCATGATTTATCTCAGAAATAAACAGGATTTCAATTCATTCATGAGTGCAATTTGCTTTCAAAATGAGGGAAACTCTGTAGTTAGCACTTACTTGTGTATTCAGAGCAAACTGTTTTCTTGTATGCATTTATTTGCTTCATGATAATCTCAATTGCTGCAACAGCATCAGTTGCAGGGACATACAGTGTATAAAAACAGCTGCACTGGGGTAATGGGGAACATAAGCAAGTCCCACTGAACTTGGAAAAAGTTGTTTTAAAAAAGTATATTTATAAGACACCTTCACAATAGGCCTCGGCTATAGGACCATCTTATCATATCACAGTATTTGCTCTGTGTGGCCACAGTATTTGCTCTGTGTGGCCACAGTATTATGAAGAGATCCTGATGAGATCCAGATGATGCATTTAATTGCATTTTTGAGCATCTTAATCACTGATTTTCCCCTTAAATAAGCTAGTAGTGTGTGATGAACAACGCATGTCTGTACTTAAAAATAAGAGAAAGATATTTCATGAAGTTTCTGTGTGTTTATGTCATAAGCCTGTGTTGTGATTGACACATCTGCGAGGTTGCCAGTGACTGCATGTTCAGACATGCCTCTTTGCGTGGATCCCCTGCGTATTTTCACTTGGGCATGCACATCCCTAAAGGTTTAACAGACGCAGGGGTGTCCAAACTATGGCTCGGGGGCCAAATGCGTCCCGCTGCCCATTTCAAACTGGCCCCTGAAACAGTTGAATGAATAAAGACATTTTGATTACAGCAGCAAATACCATCAATCATGCACAGTTTCTGCCATATTTACTTTTTCACAAGGTCTCATTTACATGGTATATTGCAATATTTATCCTCAAGCACCAACATTCTTGCAGTTCACTCTTGTTCTGTGTCTGACAGTGAAGAGATAAGCCGTCAGTATTTCCCATCTCTGCTGCTCAGAAGGTCATTCTCGACCTGACTAGGTGTGAATCCAGTGATAGGCCAGGGTTACAAGGCCACTTGACAGGTGATAACCCACCCCCAAACCCTAAAACTTTAACTTAAATACACTAAAAGTGAGGTGCGGCAAGTGGCTCAGTCGTCCATGTATTCCTGTTTATGCGGCCCTCGATGTAAAAAGTTTGGACACACCTGATGTGAAGTATACCCCTGTAAAGTATACATGCTTTAACATATGCACATTATTTTGAAGCCAGAGAAGAACCATAGTACTTTAAGGAAATGTGTTTTTTATTTTGGTGAGAATCGTGCAGCCCTACAGTACAGTATATTTGACTGTGTGTGGGAGTCTAAAAAGTCAAAGCTTGTGCCTGCATATCTGTGAAGGCATACAGTATGTATATTTAAGTTTGTTTGCCTTCGATGCTCTTTTTTTAAGCTGAAAAGTATGTGCTTGTGCATTTCTGAGTGGGTATGAAACCCCATTCTGGTGACAGCTGTGCAGTAAATAACTTCTAATTTAACATCTACAAGGCGAGAAAAATCATCTGAGCATTTCAGAGGAAAAACTTTACAACATTTTCCACTTCTCTGCCTCTGAAGTTCTTTAAGTCCACAAGTGAGAGCTGCAGATGGTGGTGACAAATTAGCGAGAAAAAGTGAGAGTGAAACAAAACAGAGGCAGATGCTCCTATACAGCAAATCTGTGGTCACTGCACGCTATTTGAGTATGAAGATTATGTGGAAAGCTTTTGTAGGGGTCCTTTTTTAATACAATCAAAACTATTTTCAGATGGTTTGTTTGGAGAAGACAGTGGAAAATCTCCACAACCCACTTAATCCCACAGTTCTGAAAATGTCAAAATCACTCAAATTGGAACTACATGAAGCGAGACCGGCGAGTGAGTGATGGCAGCTGACTCGAGTCTGTCGCTCTCATTACATGGCTCACTCCGCTCACTGAAAAATATATCCAAAATGTAGCCGTTCAACCATAGAGCTGAACTTAAGCTGACAGAGCTCTGCCACAGTGCTCACCTGAAAGTTACCCCGTCACTATGTCAGGTTTTCCTGCTCAGACATCATTTTAAAATGCTTCCACGCAACCGAGCATCCACCTGTAGGCTTTGAAACTATTTTAAATGGAGAACGGGGGATGGTGGGTGTCAAATTATTCAGCTCTGTCATGGCAGTGCTGTAGACTGTGACAAGTTTAAGATTCAACATGAATTAATCATTAATGTTGGGGAGGTGGCTTTGCTTTGAAAACTCCCAAGAAATTATACCGAAAGGAGTTTAACTATAGCAAAGATACCTCAGGGAAAATCTGGGTGGAAGTTTAGAGCAGTGACTGATTGTCCAGTTAGAGGATAGATTAGACAAAAAATACACTGCCTGGCCAAAAAAAAAAAAAAAAAAGGTCACACGCTCCAATATTTCGTTGGACCGTCTTTAGCTTTGATTACAACACGCATTTGCTGTGGCATTGTTTCGATAAGCTTCTGCAATATCACAAGATCTGTCACAGATCATAGCACTGCCCCCACAGGCTTGTACAGTAGACACTAGACATGATGAGTGCATCACTTCACCTGCCTCTCTTCTTACCCTGATGCTCCCATCACTCTGGAACAGGGTAAATCTGGACTCATCAGACCACATGACCTTTTTCCAGTCCTCCAGAGTCCAATCTTTATGCTCCCTAGCAAACTGAAGCTTTTTTTCCAGTTAACCTCACTGACTAGTGGTTTTCTTAAGGCTACGCAGCTGTTCAGTCCCAATCCCTTGAGTCCCCTTCACATTGTGCGTGTGAAAATGCTCTTACTTTCACTATTAAACATACCCCTGAGTTCTACTGTTGTTTTTCTTTGATTTGATTTGGCCAAACATTTAAGTGATCGCCGATCATGATCATTCAGGATTTTTTTCCGACTACAATTCTTCTTCGAACACGATGGTTCCCCACAATCCTTCCAGTTTTTAATAATGCGTTGGACAGTTCTTAACCCCCTTAACCCTGTAATCTCCTTAGATGTTTTTCTCTGCTTGATGCATGCCAATGATTTGACCCTTCTTAAACAGACTAACATCTTTTCCACGACCACCGGATGTGTCTTTTGACATGGTTGTTTAAGAAATGAGAAGCTACTCATTGCATCAGCTGGGGTTAAATAACTTTGCCAGCTGAAACATAATCGCCCATGTAGTAATTATCCAATAGGAGGCTCATACCTATTTCCTTAGTTAAATCCAGGTCTCAACTTTTTTTTTAACCAGGCAGTGCATATTACATAAGCCAATATTCAGGGTCAGAACTCGAAAGAACGAAAGCCATCAAAAATGATCAAATGACTCAAGTTATGACATGTTCTCCTCTGCCATTTCCCCTGCTGCTCTGTTAGATTGTAAGTGACAGCTAAGTTCAAATCAGGATCCCCAAGAGACAGGAGGTTTGTGACCTTTTCATGACCCTGCCTGCTCGCTATGAAGCAAAACCAACAGGATAAACTTGCTGGACTGTAGGTCATCAGACATGTCTGAATGAAATAAATGGCATCAATAGCCTTTTGGTCTTCATGTTTATTGTGTCAATCAAGTGGGAGCAACAAGCATCCAGGGTCCCAAACAAACTTTTCAACTCACCAGCCAAGGTGGTGCGTAGGTACTGGCTGATAGCTTTAGAAAATTATTTTCTAAGCACATCTAATACCCACCAAAGTATCATTTGATATGCATCATTCAATAGATCAGGTACAAATGGAGTGAGAAGATATGTTTGCCCTTAATGTCTTTATGAATGACTATTGGTAGAAACTGTATAACTGCCATGTGGCACACAACCATATTACTTAGCTGCCAAATGGATGATGTATCTGCATTTGTTACTTGGCAGGTGATAATTTCAGACCATGGTGCTGGGCCACTCAGCATCACTTACTGCAGCCCACAGGTCAATTTCAAAGAAGAAGAAGATGTTTACATGGAGGAAACGAGGCAAATCTGTAGCATTAGATTTCTATTTAGTCTTAAACTATGGGAATGTTCTGCTTTTTTTCTTTTGCAACAAATAGACATAATAAGATGTAAATATCCCTTTTAAACCTTCATGAAGCAACCTTATAAATGCAACTGTTAAAAAAACAGACGTGTTTTTTATTTAACTGCACTGGCTAAATAAAGTTTAAATAAATAAAATAATCCATCGACTGCAAGGTGCTGTTGCCAAATGGAAGGGAATGAGAGAGTGTAAGGATGTATCTTATCCCTTGTGCCCCTGCCATGTTCATGTTGTTCTAGACTAGGGGTGGAAACACCTCTGTTGATTCTCTGGGGTTCATTTACTTTTGAAAAACTATAAGCAAAGTTGGGCAGTACAACTGTTACAGCTTTTGTGTCTGCAATTCACAGCAGTCCCCAGTGGCTCAAGGCTTGACTATCAGAATAAAGCAGAGGTACAAACTAAAATGGTAAGAGCAGATGGTACTAAAAGGGGGACACAGTTGCACAGTAGCTGCAGACTTTCGGGAATACAATGTAAATCATCACACAAGATGACATTTAAAACCCTGTTCCTTCTGGGTGAGTCCTAGAAGCAGACTTTGGCTTGTACTCCAGTGTGATCTGTGTTGTGGATTTTATGGTGTATTTGTTCCTTTTGTGAATTATAATTCACAAAGTTGAGTGTTTGATTAAGAGTGTCCTACAATTTGTGACAATTTGGCCTCTGGCAATGAGAATAAAATCAATGTGGCCCTCTTGGCAGTTAAAGTCGGCCCTCCCTGATGTACAGTGTGAGAATTAAGATGTCCTTTAAAGGCAGAGGGAGAGGGATCTGTGCAGCTGTGTTTCTGTACGTGTTTGAACACAATAATTTCTCGCCATATGTCCGTCTGCACAGCTGCAACAGCTCACACTGATTGCGACACGGTTGGGTAAATTAAATAACAATCTATGTGTGCACATATGTGACAATTTCAGTCCAGCTGGAGGACATAAAAGTATTATCCTAATAGCTGGAACATATTGTGCTGACCGTACCCCGATGTACTGTTTATCTATTTACTAATGGATAAAAAGCAGCAGCCAAAGTGAAGGTTACATGAGCTCAAGCAGTGTCCAAGCTGAATGCATGCAGGAGATAATAAGGGGACGTCATTGGGCTTGTCCTCTAAATATGATTATTAGAGCTGGTCGAGACTGTTTCTGTTGAAAAATGATTATTATGTTTGGACAACCTTTTTGAAAAGAACATCATTAATTCCAGCAGCCAATTTAAATTTAATCTGATGATGAAAATGTGGTGATACTTTAGTTTGAAAAGTCATGTATTCACCAGTTAGTAGTTACTTATTACCATGTGAGGTAGTCTCAGATTTGCTGATCATTAGTCATTTTTAAGAGCTTATGAGTACCTTATTCTACGTGAGCATATTCTGTAGCTAGAATGCAGTTAATATAGTTTCCCTCTAATATTCTAAATACTGCTAATCAATACTAAGTTTGATACTTGTATCTTGACCAGGATCTTCATTAGCTTTTCTTAGAATAGCCTCTTGAAGAACAGTAATTTTTCCATAATTAGGCTCAAAAAAATTGTTCTATTATCATGAAACAAAGCACAAAGCTCCTACACTCAGTCACGTGCAAGTAACTCATTATTAGACCTTTGTTAAGCAAAATGTTACCTATTTAAAAGCAGGTATTTTTCACAAATAATTCACCAGTAGTTTTAACACACTTTCTTATGCCTAAACTGAATAATTTTTAACAACTCCAAAACACTTAAGACAGATGAAGTCAGGTTTTGCAGCTCTTGTTGTGTCTACCTTTGTTTTTGTGTTATTTTCCTTTAATAGAATTAAGTAAGGGGGAAATGTGTTGCATCTTAAAGTTCCCCAAGCTCAAGTATGTAGTCTACTTTGGCATTCTTTAATACAGTTATAATGTTTTTTCTAGTTTTATTAGATTAGATTGAACTAGATTAGATTAGATTAGATTAGATTAGATTAGATTAGATTAGATTAGATTAGATTAGATTAGATACAACTTTATTCATCCCTTGGGAAGACTCCATCAGGGAAACTAAGGTTCCAGTAGCATTGTTGTAGGTATAAAAGAACACAAGATATCTAAAAGTAAAAAAGTAACAACAACTAGCAGATATAAATATATACATATACATACATTAATAAATCCAAATAATAAATAATAAAAATAAAATAAAATTTAAATAAAAATAAAATATAATATGGCTATTGGCTGGCTACTGCTACTACTACTGCTCCTTCCCATCCTCAGTCTTCCTGTTACTCCTCCTCCCCCTCAGTGAGGACTTGTACAGTCTGATGGCCTGAGAGTTCCTCAGTCTGTTGGTCCTGAACTTGTGAAGGAGCAGTCTTGGGCTGAACAGGCTCCTCTGGTTGCTGATGACGGGGTGCAGAGGGTGACTGACATTGTCCATGATGTCCAGCAGTTTGTCAAGTGTCCTCTTCTCTGCCACCGTCACCAGAGAGTCCAGCTTCATGCTGATCACAGAGCCGGCTTGCCTGATCAGTTTTTCCAGCCTGGATCTGTCCTTCTTGGATGTGCTGCCCCCCCAGCACACCACTGAGTAAAAGAGGACGCTTGCTACCACAGACTGATAAAACATCCGCAGGGGTTTTATGATAAATGATGTTATTGATACTCCTTCATGAATGCATTCCAACATAGTCTGAGTATGATTTGTTTAAATAGGCCTCGCAATCTACAAAACAATCTTTCACACATATTGGCCAGTGGCCAGTGAGTTGCTTTCGTCTTGTTTTTGACAATGGCGGACACACACAGTGTAGCACAGTTCACACTGAATATCAGGTCACTTTGGGTGAATCCCAGTTCCACCCCTTAGCCCTTCACCTTTATCTTACCCCTTTGTCTACCCCTTCCCCTTGCTCCTCTGTTTTGAGGGCCAAGGGGAAGGGGTGAAAACATGCTGCCAAGAACGAGACACCACTCTATTCCCGCTACGTCATCACCCAGAGCCCCTCACTGGCTGTGTCGTAGGCAGATGTGACAATAGCTATAGCTATAGCTGCGGAAGCTAGCTTGTTATAATGAGACATTTTAAAATATGACCAACAATTCAAAACATGATTAATATTTACTTGATGACTTAATAATTACTTATAATTATGCGCTTCCTTTGGTCTCTGCTCTTCCTTCTTGTCAGCAGGTGTGGTGTATTATGGAAAATTTCTCATACCCCTTCCTTTCAAATGAGGTCCCAGTCTGTCTTCATTTCAAGAGCTGTGCAGACCTTCGTCTTAGCCCTACGGAGAACTGGGACACCCCTTCACCAGACATGAATGCGCAAAACCAATGGCTAAGGGGTAGAATTGGGACGGACCCTTGCTCTCCAGGAGCGTTTTTTACTATCAACCAGACTATTTCAGCACAAAACACCCCAACATGATAACATGTTCTAGACTCCTGTACTGCCTGCTAGTCTGCAGTGGTGATTAATGTTTGCCTCCAATTTTGGAAAAAGGTTTGATAATGCATTTCCAACAGGGTTCCTAAACTTTTCTTATACCATTTCTTGGAGAAAAAAACATATTTCTCCACAAAACAATGAAAATATCAAAGTTTTTTAATGCCTTAAAGCCCACCCCTAACATTCAAGTCCCATTGTTTGGTTTTATTATCAAATATTCCTTTTTGAACTAGTTGTCATCACTTTCTGCCATACAGAAAAAGATCGAAAACAAACAGCTTGTGATATATTTCGAAGAATACTTTAACCCTGGAATAGAGCTTGCAGTTGTGTGCAGGTGTGGCTGTGTGTAATTACAGTATATGTGTTCACTTGTAATTAAGTCAAGGCCCACGGAGGCAGCGGCCGAGCTCGTCCAGGCTGTATGCGCAGTGCTCCCAAACACAGGCTCTCATGATTTAATTACCACACAAACACACACACAAACACACAGAACAGTAAGCCAACAGAGCATGTCTAACACTCTCTTGTATCGCTCTCTGTATTCCCTCTCTCGTTTGTCACTTTCCAGCCCTCCTCACATTCACTGGCTTTGTGCAGGAGGTGACCACCCCACCATGGCAGGGAATTAACCCCTCTATATAGGGCCATCTGACCCATCTGTAGGACATTACTGCCTGTGTGTTGTACGTTTCAGACCAGTGAGCACCGTGACTATTGCATCACCATCGATACAGATCAATCCTGACACAGTGGGGGGGAAGTCGGACTCCAACGGCCTGGACTGGTAGTTGTTGCTCGAGGGGGGTTAGCACTGGTTTGTCTGACTCTGCTCCTGGCTGTGATCAGCGGGAGCAAATGCTGCTGTGTCACTGCCCTGTAGCTGTGGAGGAAGGGGGGTGTTCAATACAGATTTCCCACCCCACGTGTCCCTTTTTAAACTTGATTTTACCAGGACTATTCCCACTGAGATACAAATCAAACGTAGATCTCTTTTTAAGTGAGATCTGACCAAGAAGGCAACATTAAAGAGTTTCACATGAAAGAAGAAACAACTGACCTACATAAAGCGAAATTAAATCAAATGATGAATAAGCAGCGCTCAGTAGCAAGGCCAGCTCATTTACTGGTCAAATAATTAAAGCTGATCTGATTCCAGTGGCAGAAATGCCTCTGAGGTATTGATTAGTACACTAATTTATACACTGATCTGATTATGAGCTTTCTAGGTTGCAAATACACTGGCATTTAGTGCTTAAAGCATAGAACTTGTGAACATGGAGAGTTTTTAAATCATACTCATGTATTTACTACCAGACAAATGGTATGATAGTTTTTCTTACTGATATTACTGAGTGCTCTGTTTAGGGACATTACATGATTTGTGATAACCAAATGATATTGATGCCTGGGGCCAACTGCAGCCTGTGCACCACTTTTCAGCGTCCTCAACAAACTCCAAAAGTTACAATTTAATACGGCCCCCATTACAACACTAAGCTTTTGCTTGACTGGTGAATAAAGACAAATGGATTATGGCTTAAATCATCTTCAGTAATCTTTAAACACCAACATCCCTACAAAATTTTGAAGCTTTGCCAGTTTTTGTCTGCGTGTGAAGGTAAGCTGTGAGCTTTTCTCTCTCTTTTTCTGACCAGGGGTCAATCTAATGGTTGCAAAGGTCAACCACGGACCACTGAGTTCTTATTGGCTACCAAAAAGTCCTCAATTTGATACACTGAAGTTAAGATACATATTTGCCCAGTATTTTTAGTATGTGGCCCACAGTGAAAAAGATTTGGTAGCCTCTGTTGGAAGGAAACAAAAAGCCACCTCACTTTTTTCCTTAAAAGTGAGGGGACCAGTTTGATATTTGCTGTGCAGCTGCTTTAGTGAAAGGGAAACAGAGGACCCCATGGATAATCCAGGTCCTGTTAGAGTCCTGGTCACTGAGTTAAGGAGGTATTTCAACCTTAAAACAAACTCAGCCATTCTTAGTGAGAGGTAGCTGGTTAAGCTACCCCATTAAAATCATGCTGTGCTAATTTCACACCTGACCTGTGTCATTATTCAGTCATTTGACAAACATCTTACTAGCTGGTGGTCTACTGAAAGAGACGTGTCGAGCAAATATGCTCCATACTGAATTTCTATTGATTTCTAATTGTAGGCATGTTCCTGTTTTTATCCAAAAAATATCACTGTAAATAACAGTCTAGTGAACATTTTCCTTGGCAGGCAATCATAACACCAGAAGCAAAAAAACTGCAGTAAAGTCGTGCTGGCCAAGCACTGGTTTTAGTTACGATTATGACCTCTCACATTTAAAGAAGAGATAAAGTGGTAAATGCTGTGCTCACCCTCTCACCGTGCAGCTCATGTGCTTTACAGAGTAAAGCCTATTGAGCATGCTGAATAAAAATGCTCAGATTTTTATTGATAGAAGAAAAATGTTCAATGTTAGCCATGGACAAGACGTGTGTGTGGTTAAAGAGACAGCGCAAGTTCAAGATTGTGTGAGTGTCAAGGCTCATTCAGCGCAGGCATGCTCCCTGCCTGTCAAAACGTTCAGGGCTTTAGTCTAAAGTGGTACTTAAGCCCAGTCTTTTTATTCAATGATGAGACTAAACGTGTTTCCACATGATGATTTTATTCTAACAGAGTTTCAATGTCACTTGCTCACTTACTGATGTGACTTTCAAAGTTAAGCGCTTTCACGTCCTCTCAGATAAACTTTCTTCACAACAAAACACAGGTTTTGAATTACAAAGGTCATTGTACTTGCAATTTAACAATGTGAAAAAAATTACAATAATGGTGATATTTAATTGGTTATCTCCCTCTCTACCTCCCTGTCTACCTTTCTTAGCATGCAGGATTTTTTGAGCCTCTTTGTCAGCGAGGTCCATGTTTTAAATGTCAATAAGATCATTTTATTACAGCAGAACTTTGAAAACATAAAAAAAAAAAATTAAATCACCTCAGTACAGATATGTCAAAAAAATCTTTCATTCATTTTAAAAGTGATTAACCATGTTTCACTTATCAATTATGGGTCAGTTTTAACACATTGCTCTTCAGCTTTTTCCTTTGTCAAATCAATTCTATTCTATTAAAAGTGGCAGAAATCTACAAAAAAGAAACATTTTAATCAGTTTTAATAGAATAACACAATTTGAAGAATGACTGTAATGAGCAGTTTAGTGAACAAATTTTGTGACCTGGGTTATAACAACACAAAATAATTTGAAGAATTTGTTACACAGCTGCGGCTGCTTCTCAATGCAATATGATTCACTTAAAGTTTGCTTTTAGTTTTTGCACAGATATCATAGAATCAAAGAGTAATTGTGTTTACTAATCATGACCTTAATAATATTTAAAAGAACTGTGATGATTTTTCTTCCTTTAATCGAGCAGTCCTGCAGTTAAGTGTGCACCTGTGATTGTGTTAAAATTAAGTTTAGTTTAATTTTGGTATTGGCATTGGTCTTCTTTATGTACTTATACAATTTTCGATCTTTAAAAATGTAGTATGAGGTGACCCTATAGCTCAGATAAGTTGATGGGGCAAAACCATACGGAGCTTTTTCTGTGGAGAAAGACAGAGCAGGTTCAAGAAACTACACAGACAATGATTCTGCATGACCAGAGGTGCAGTTTTTGAAAGTTTTACAAGTTAGAGGAAAAAAGAGGAAAGGTCATGTGTTTCGTCCTTTTACAGAGATGTTTCTTTATTCCTCTCTCATCTCTCTCTTTCTCTCTCTCTCTCTGGGCAGCACTTAAACACAAGCACCAACAGGCAGAAGATAACGCAAGGACACACACTCAGCCGGCAGTGATGTACTCTCACGTGTTCAGCTTCATTTGTGTGTGTGTGTGTGTGTGTGTGTGTGTGGGCTTTAATACAAAAGGCTTGTCCTTCTTATCTTCCTCTGTTGTCTTTTGCCTCTTTGTGTGAGTGTGCAGGAGAAAGAAGAAGAGAAGTCTCCCACATTCAGACGTGCGTGAATGCTTGTGGGTTTTTCTTGTTTCAGTGAAAAGCTGTTTCTTTTTTTTTCGGCTGGCCTGTCTCTCAACTCAGCACGGCTCTAATAGGCATTCTGCAAAGCTAGTCTGCTCTGCAATTAGCCGAAAACCGCTACAAAAACATTGATAAACAAAGATAAAACAATTCACACGTACCCTGCGCTGAGCCCTCTGTCGGAGTCAAATGCTATTATCATCCCCTAAATGCATTCAGGCAGGTGGAGGCCCAATCTGCCAAACAGACATTACTATGCCCTTGAAAGGCATCAAACAAAAACAGATGATGCAAGCGCCTGCCCGTTGAAACACTTATAAAAAGCCCATACAGGCCATTTATGTGGGTGTTGTTGTTGGAGCTGGAGCTAAAAGTGGAGGTGGGTGCTTCATCTTTGTCCACACAGTGCTCTGGCAGTGCAGACCCGGGGCTGCTGCCCGTAGTTTCATGTCAGAGCCAAAGAGAAAGCCTGCAGCCACCGCCGACCACAGCCGAGGAGCTCCATCTTCCAGCAAACACGCTCATCTTCCCAGAGCTGGCTGCAAAGTGAAAGAGATGACTCCAGGAATTAGAGGAAAAAAAACACACATAAATGTTTCTCTCTGCCTTTCTGTCTCTCACTCATCTACCCCTCATTTAAAGCTTCATTTTTTTTCCTAGAATAGATTAACATAGAATGAAAGTTGACTAGCACACTCCCTGAAGTGTGATGCCTTTGAATGTTATTCTTAGCCTCAGCAGATCAATATCATTGTGCTCCCCGTCCATCTGTTTGCAATTGCTGAAACTTTGTAGTAATGATTTTTTTAAAATCTCAATATCTCTCTGGAGTTGTTTGATGAAACCAGCAGAATCCCGGTGCCTCTGGAGGGTTTCCTCGTCTAAATGTTGTCAGGCAGAATAATACTCCTTTTCTCTCATATTTCTCTGGTAATCTCTTGATGATAATTGAACTGGAACAATAAGGACATTTCTCCATTTCTTTCAAGCAGGCAGTCAGTCACAGTGATGAAAATTGATGGAAAGTTGACATGCAGTGCAACACCATTTAAGGTCATTTACAAGTTATAGAAGATGGATGGCTCACCCACTGATTCAGGGTTTCTATGCACATTTAAAGTCAAGTATAAGAGCTTTGAAGACTCTTAAAACCAGAACTAAGAAAACTGAAAACATTACTTTGATGGGCTGATAGCCTTGTGAATTATGCCTAAGAACCCAATGAAAGGAGGCCTTCGCTTCAGTGCAGCTTTCAGCTTTTTTCCTGCATGTCTTTCCAACTCTCTCATCCCACTTTCAGACACTTAATAATATAATAATAATGTCTCTCTACATCAGTACAAGTCAAAAATAGCCAAAAAGATCTAGCAGCAGAGACATCACGTGTGGCATATATTATGCAACTCTCCTGCTCCATCAATGCAGCCTGTCAATCAATATAATATACAAAAAAAATGATTCAAAGGGAAAACAAAATCAAATCAACTAAGAATACTTTAAACATGAAAACTTTTTTCCTAGAGAAAAGAGCTGTAATCAGCTGTAGTTATTTCTTTATACCTTCATAAGCAATATATATATATAAATATATATATATATATATATATATATATATATATATATATATATAAATATATATATATATATATATATATATATATATATATATATATTCTCTTTTAAAAGGAACAATGTACTTCAGTTAGCTTCAAACACCAGAAACAATTTGGTTACATGAATTTAAGCTGAACATGGCCTGAATTCTGTGTTTTGCTTATTAACTTGATAATCACCATTCGCATTTGAGACTAAAAAAATGCAAATTTCCTGTAACTGCCACATTATGATCCTCTGGCAATCAGGTCAAAACTGTTGCGGCACTCAGAATAACCAAAGCTGCCCATTCCCATCATTGTCTAAAGCAGTGATTCTCAACTGGTGGGCCGTGACCCAAAAGTGGGTCGTGGATCCTTTTTCAGTGGGTCGTGAGCCTTTGTCTGGGCTAAAAATAATGTTCTGAAAAAAATCCTGTGCTGTGGGATTTTTGCCGTCTATGCACGCTCCTGAACAAAAGGGGGCGATAATACCCTGTAAAGTTAATTGCCACATGTTTTAACAGAAAAGTGTTTGTTATATATTCAGTAAGTAGGCACTCAGCTAAAGGTCATTTTAGTTTTTCATTAAACTTTCCTTTTGTGTTGTATACTTTGATATTCTGTTCAAAGTGCACAGTCTTTTTATCAAATAAATTAGAGAGGTTGAACATTTTCCTCGATTTGGGTCGCAGCTTGTCATCAAGGGGTGATGGTGGGTCCAGTTGAGAACCACTGGTTTAAAGCATCAGTTCCCTGCCCAGATCTATATCCACACATCCATTGGATAGTTTATACAAAGATTTTTGGTACAAATAAAGGGTTTAGGTCTTTCTACTGGAGTCCACAGAGGAAACAATTCAAATTTATTGAATCACAATAGGGGATCTCAAGTTTTTTAGATAAAAGTTGGGGTTCTGAGAATAACAGGTGGAGAAGCTCTGGTCTTAAGAGGCTAGAAGAGCACAGGGAATGATTCTGACACAGCAAAGTTTCACCAAACTTCTAGAAAGTGCTTTGAGGAGAAGTGTATTTGTGCAATATTGCTCTGCACAGAAAGCCATATACCGTAATTTCTCGTTTATAACATTTTTTTGCTCTTAAATAAGGTCTAATTTTCGAGTGCATATTAAACATAAGCACAAGCAAAATATGTAAAATATTTGTCTCCCAACATTGCAATTACAAGACATCTGATACAAAAAGCCAAAATATTCTCTCTCTCTGCAAAAAATTACCGCTAATTTTGTATAATTCTTATTAAACTGACTGTTAAACTGTTTTAATCCAATATTTTGGGTCTTAATTAGTTTACCTTTGTGTAATGATCTTGTAGTTCTCAAGTGTTACGGTACCACTCAGATGCAAACACAGGGCACTGTCATCTTGTGAGCAAGGGGACCAAAATAGCTGTGCTGTGATTGGTGGAAGACATCGGTATGTTGATAGCTGCCCTCTGATTGGTTGGTACACTATGACTGAGCATGCTCGGGCAGAAATTAAAAAATTGCGCATGCGTGAAGCAAACGGTGTTTCCACATCCGGTTGAGAGAGAAAATTGTGCACGGTATTTGTTGTGAAAATACTGAATTTCATGATTAAACTTTGAATAAAGGTAATTTTTGAGCTGTCTGATAGAATAAGGTTTGGGCAAAATGTGGGTGCGTGATATATAGGAGTACAGCGTTTTTCCTGGAAAAAAGAATGAAAAAATGGGGTGCGTGTTGTTAACGAGGGCATGTTATAATCGAGAAATTACAGTAATCTCTCATACTTTTGGAACTAAAAATTCCAAAAGCATCCAGTAATACACAAAAAAACAAAAAGTAAAGTTCAGTGTCTCAGTTAGATATATACACTGGAACCACTCTTATTGCCTGGAATATTTTTCTTAATTTTGACATGACATTACATAAAAAAGTGAGAGGCAAAATCATCCAGCAAGAACCAGATGGCCGTTGGTACCAGGGTGTAACATTTCAGTTTGCTTTAAATTTAGGCATTTTAACACTGATGTTCATTTGAGTTAGTTCATTTTTAGAGCCAGCCTCAAAGTGGCCGTTGGGGTAACTGCAGTTTAGAGGGCCTGTGCCTTGATTTTGTTTTATTTTTGAAAGTCCCGGAGGTTGCCATCGGTTGCATCACAGCCGCTGTCAGTCGGCATGTTTTTCTGGTCAAACAGACGCTCTGCTGGCTCTCTGTTTACAGGGGAGCAGGTCAACGAGAGTCAGGGAGGTGAACCGGAGGTTGACTGGCGCGCTGCTTCACTGGACAGACCGAGTTTAACAAGGACTCTGTCAATAGCTGTGACAAGCTACAAGCGACGTTTCTGCACTCCTGACTGCACCAGGAAAGCCATATACTGGAGCTCAATGGCCAGGGCATAACACTAACAATCCCCACAGGGCCTACAGGAGGTTACAGTATGTCATAAAATACAGACGTAAAAATAACAGGAAGGAAGTGAAGGAAAGAGATAAAAAGCTTCAATAAAGACAGATGAGGGAAAGGGAAATTCTCACAGCTGGAGACCTCTCTTGAATAAACAAACCAGAAGGCTGGTATGCTCACTGAAAATGATAAAAGTATGCATCAAATAGGATTTAAGTCATTTCAGCTGAAGCCCACATAACAAGATTCATCACTGTCACAAACCGGAGAAAAACAGCAGTAAGCTATTCTCTGCAAATGTGCCCATCCCCTGTGTTTGTGCTTACTGTGTAAAGATTGATGTGAGAAAATTGAATTTAAAATAATCAATATGCACTTTGGAGCTGAAACAATTAGTCAGTTAGTCCATTAGGGAGTACACAGGAGAAAAAAGTGACAAATATGTTGATCATTAATTAATCTTATACTCATTTTGTGAGCCAAGTGTCGCACATTCCCTGGTTATAGCTTCACAGATGTAACGGTTTGTCAATTATCTGTTTCTTATTCAAAACTTAATGGAATTTTTAATTGAAGAATTAATTGTACATATCTCCTAAACAAGCAGATCAAAATTATGATGAGTATTTAGGAATATTTTGAGACATTTTCATAGACTTTGAGGGGAAAACACTGAGAATAAAACAGCAGAACTTCTACTTACAAGTTTTTTTCAGTCGCTGCTTCAAATAAGAAACATGGTTTGAGCACCTTTTCAAAGGTCAGATTCAAGCACTTTCAAGGTCTCTCCAGCACCTTACAGCTGTGAAAAGTAACAAATTTATACTTGTACTGAAAGATATCATTTCATGTACTTATTGCTTAAAAACACATATGGTACAGATGACTAAACTGTTTAATAATAATGGTCTATAGTTGAGCAACCTGCATCCTCCAATGTGGCCAAACAGCCAACTTGTATTATTATTAGATTGTAAAATGAAGAAAACATGTGGAAATCTGCTACATAAACATTGAAAACGAAAAATATTTATGTATATATAATGATCATTGAGGCAGCAAGTGGTGGACGTGCCTAACAGCCAGAAGGTTGCTGGTTTGATCCCACTGGTAGACTTACAAACCTGGGTGTGAATCGATGCTATGTGCTATTTTAAAAGACACAAGTTCATAATCTATCAATCTGGTTTATAAAAACCTGATAAACAAATGATTCTACCCACAACAATGTCTGCTATTTTTGGAACCTACTGCTATCCATGTATCTCTGTGGCAGGCAACTTCTGAATTTAACAATGTTTTAGGTTGTGTTTAAGCTGCAAGTTTTTGTTTTTTCATAGAAACTATTTATTTGATGACTTCCATTGAAAACAACTTTTTATCGCCCTTCAAATGAGGGTTGATGAGGGAGATTTTGAATTCTATAAGCTATGACTTGGTGCTGTAAGTTCATACATATGCTGGTGAAACAGGCCTGAGTGAATGAATAAATGCACAGCTGCTCTAACAATTGCAATTTCCTGGGAAGGATTATTAAAGTATCTATCTATCTATCTATCTATCTAAAACAGGGATACTGTGATACCAATTGCATTTTACTTGCTCTAACTAACAGGTGTCAAACTGATCCAGTAAAGGGACACTGTGGCTGCAGGTTTTCATTCCAACCAAGCAAGAACACAGCTGATGCAAATTATTCAATCAACTGGATTGTCTTTACACAGTTGATTTGTTGGATCATGTTGGAATGAAAACCTGCAGCCACAGTGGCCCTTTACTGGATCAGTTTGACACCCCTGCTCTAACTGGTACCCCAAAATACCCCAAGGAAGTTATATTTTTGCCAGCGTTTCGTTTGTTTGTTTGTCTTTCTGTCTGTCTATCCATGTGTCTGTGAGCAAGATAACTTAAAAACTTCTCAGTGGATTTTTGATTCAGTTTTCAGGGAATGCTGGTCATGGCATAAGGGAGAAGTGATTGGATTCAGGAATCTTTTCAAGGATTAGTTAACATTGTAAGGGAGGGTAGCTTTCTACATATTTGTTAATAATTTTTCTAACAATGTCAGAAATGCCTTGGTGAAGAATTGTGCTTTCGGAGAACTTCTACTTGAAGTAATGAGTTGGGCTGATTAATTTATCAAGAATGAATAAGCTAAATAATTTAGGCCAATTCAACCATTAGATATTTTCATCACAGGAGGAAATTGGCAACGTTTGAACTTAAAACTAACATTGCACAACAGATGCACCAGAATCAGTGCTTTGGGTTGTCAATGATCTCCTCAAGAGGGCTAATAGTTGTAAAATAATACCATAACCTGTAAGTATGTTGAAAAAATGAATATGATTTTCTTTTAAACTGGCATTAAAAGGGTTCATTTCCACACCTATAAAAGCCTTTAATTGAATTAAAATGAATTTCATAAACACATAAGAGCAAAAAACCCTTAAGGAATACATCTAGAATTTTTTAAAAAGTGACAGATTTGGTTTTTTGACAATTTGATGGTTATAATAAATGATTAGGAAGTCTTTTCTTGAGGTGATACATGGGTCAAAATCACAGTGACGCCATTAGCAGAAAGGCAGAAATGGTAGCCCTCTGCAGTACACTTAAATGGACAAAACAAAAGTGGGATCACTGCAAGTAGACACATAAATGCATTACTTTTGGACTTCAGCTTTTGTATTAATGCAGACAGTCAGTTGGAAATCCTCAGACGTCTTCCTTTGTCTTTCCACATGTAGGATTAATGCCTAAAAATGTAGTTTGCAGTAGATAGTTCAACTTGTCAATTAAGGCTGCAACTGAGTGTGCATTTTGTGTAAATGTGTACTTCTTTATAAGATTATCTTTGGCATTTCTTGACAGTGAGGAGACAGTAGGAGATGGACTTGGAAAGGAGGGTAGAGAGTATGGGAAGACACACGGCAAATAAGCCTCAGGCTGGATTTTATCCTAGGGCTTCCCACACAAGGCTTGAGCCTCAGTATATGATACATACTCGGTTGCTACAACTCTGCCATACCAGCACAAGTAAATGTGTTTTTTTGCAATTGAAATGGCACACAGACAGTGGCAAGTGTTAAAGGCAAGTTGTCTGATCTAGTGGCCTTGGACTCTGTTAGTAATAAAAACAAGTTTTCTCAGCTGACCAGCCTATTCTTCATCTTATAGCAGCCTCATGATTCATGAGTACTGTCGAACAACAGCATTGGATTCTGTTCTTTCTCCCTCCGGCAATGTCTGTACAGCTGTGGTTTCTGCCTGATCAATGTATATTCTCAGCGACTCCATCTCTTTCTAATTAAGATATTTTACTGTGTTCTCCTCACGGATTCTACAGAAAGGTCACACTGACTGCTTTCTCATTTAGGTCTCGAGGCGTTCACAAAGAGCTTGTTTGTCACGACAACAAGAATGCGGGTCCAGTGTCTCTATTTTACATAAAATGTCAGCGAGTGATGACATTAGGGGTTTGGAGATTTTCTGATTTTGGTGTCTGCCGTGCTCCAGCCTCTCCAACTCCATCAGACTCACTTACTGGCCCTAATCACCTCATGTTTCATCAGAGCTTTCAGACGGGACAAATGATGGCTATAAAACACAGGGAAACAAATTAACCACTGGTGTCAGGGTTTTAATGATTCCAATTAGTCAACACTTTGGGGATTGTGCATTATTAAGAGCGATCGCATCCCACTTCCAATCGCTAAATTCCACCTAGTTTGAGGCAGTCAAAACTAATGCGTCAGACAGTTTTTACACCTGTCCTGCAGGTTAAACATCACTGTAAGAAGTGTTGATTAACATGATACATTATATGAGAGCCGGGTGTTTAGTCAGACCTTATTGCAGCACAAAAACAAACACCCACTCTCATCTCCTTTGCCAGCAAACCACAAAGGCTTTCCTGTTTGAATACCAAGAAGGATGGCAGCTTAAAACTCCAACAAATACTCATTTAAGTCAAACATATTTTCTTCCTCTTGGTTTTCCTCTTATGTGTTGCCCAATTGTAAGCAAACTCCCAGAAACAAGCCAACTGGAAGGCAACTATTCCAAACTTTATCTTTTTTAGTACTTTCGGTTTCCTCCAACTTGTTATCAGTACCAAGCGTTGTGATTTGAACGCACATCTTCCAGCAGCTTCTGACTGATTTGTTCCCAGATTACATCCTGTTGGAACGATGTTCTTTTGGCACGGTCTCTGTTTTCTGCAGTGGTCTGATTCCAGACGGAGACAGTAACCAAGCAGCCTCTCTTTGCAGTTTCTTGAAAAGGCAGAGCCAGCTAAAGCAGTCCTGTTTTCACTTACTGTAAGATAGAAACATCATTTTCTCCACACATTACACACAATGCTGTACTCAAGTAAAAGTACATGTAAGCACCTTTTTCTGGAGGGATTATTGTTTTTGTATTTACTTTTGTTTATTGCAGTTTACTGACTTATATTGAGAAGTAAGATTTAAGTCAGCTGTAAGTAATATCAATGGATATTCATGATGAATTAACATTGTATTTTGTTTTGAAGGTAAGCTGTCAAACTTCGTACTTTGTGCTGGACAGGAAATTATGTTTTTTGTTGTGAAATGTTTTAATGAAGTCAATAAATGAGTGACGGTGGTGGAGAAACATGCTTGTTGTACTGTACAGGTCGCAAGACATCTGACTTAATGTGTAAAACATTGTCACAACATCACTCAATAGTGGTTATGACAGTAGTATGTTTAAGAGACATAAGAATGAGTGAGAATGCAAGAGATAGCCACTACAGTTCATTTACTTTGATAAAACTTTTCTCAAGTTCAGTAATGTTTATTTTAAATGCAAAGCCCTCTTCAGTTCTAAAGAAGCCGCTTGGAAAGATGCGAAACATCTCAAGAATCTGAACCAGTCAAGTTGACACTTTAATCATTAGATATAATGTTTATCATCATTTATACTGAGGAGCAGCATAGGTCTAATTAGTGCCGAGTTATAACTTTTGAGTAAGAGATGTTATAGCTGCTCCTCTGACCATGAGTCACAGCCGCAGGATGCCTCTTTTTATCATCTTGGACAGAAAATAAGCAAGACATCAGTTTAATCACACATTCAGCAGGTAGACCTGTGGAACTATAGAGACAAATCCTTCTGTGTTATTCTCTAGTGACACTGAGTCAGGCTATTCCTTCTCATAGCCTGTAGTAAACATTTGATACTCCCCCTGAGAGGAGGAGGCAAAGCTCAGCAGTCCGGTTCTGCTTATGGATTGAAAGTAGAACAAACAGAAAACCAGGACTGAGATGAATTAGTTTTAGCCATGAGTCTCTCTTGTACATTACTTTTATTTATCCACTACTGTGGCTGGGTTGAGTAATTTTATCTGACACTATTAAAAAATACTTGTAATTGGCAGATGCTGAATATTAACTTTAAAGCCTGCTATCAGTAACCATCGATTTGCTGCTGAATGAAGGGAAAATATTTGGTTTGTGAGAGGGAATTCAAATAGAACACAAGTAGCGTGCCTTCAAATGAACCAATTAATGAGATAAAGATGAAAGTTTTAGAAGAAATTAAAAAGATAACCTGAAGGCAATCAGAAAATTAACAGCCAAAGTTGAATAAAACAGGCTTGGGGAAGAAGAAAACAGTAATGTGCGTTCACTTAATCTGGAAAATACAGCGAGGGGATTTTATTTGCGGAACAAATCCAGACAAAATAATTGTGAGGTCATTACTTCTGCTGAGACATTTTTGACACAGAACATAAAGAGTGAAAGCTGCAGATGTTTTGTGCCACAAGCAATCTGACTAAAGGCATTGAAACAAATACCTTGCACCACAAAAAGTCTTCCGAGAAATGGCAGGACAGATGGGTACCCGACTGAGCTCTCATTTTGATTGTTGGTAAACACATTCACTTCAATTTCTCTGGGCAAAATTTACCTTTCCCATCTGCCTCCTCCATCTTGTCCCTCCATCTTGTTCCTTTCACCTCTGAACGCACTAAGGCTCATGCAGTTTTTTCGCTGCATGCAAGAGGGGTCAAACAAGGATCATTCCTTCCCCCCGCCTCTGCTTGGTGCTTCTACTTGTATTCAAAGAAGAGGCTCGCCAGCTTCCTGGGATTTCTGAGGGCGAGGTGTCGCTCTACATCCTAAACTGACCCCCATCTTGAGCCCAGTCCAAGAACTCTTCCTTCTTAAGATTCCTTGGCTAAAATTCCTGAGGGTAATAAAGGAAGGGCAGAGGAGACAGTGTGGGAGCCTACAAAAGGACATAAAGGCTTGTTTTGTGTGTTATATGTGCTGACATGTTGGCATCCTAGCTCTAGACATTGTAGGTCAGATTTAAGTAAAACTGCAGAGAGATAAAAGCAGAGGGAGAGACTCAAAGCCCTGCAGACGCCGGTGCTGCTGCTGCTGAAGGTGTTCGTCTGTGTGTGAATGATAGAGCGCTTGTGTCGCTCATCGTCTTTCTGCTCACGGCTGCGGTTAATTATTCACCGGGGTTGTGCTGCAGAGATGAACTGAGGGGCTCTGGGATAAAGGCACTGGAGAAGGAAGATGAAATTATAAAATCCTAATGACGGAACTCTGGCTGAATGGTAATTTCTTAAATTGATTTTGAAGAGGTGCCCAGACAGAAGAGGCTCAGGGAGACATCGAGACGGGCCATGGGAGAGGATTCCTCTCTCTCTGGACTTGTTCCAGACCTTTTCACCTCTAGCCTGATCGTATTTTTGGTGTCACGCCTAAACTTCCTGGCCCCACGTCTGTCCTTTAGTTTCAGTCTCATCTACTTAACCTCATCTTCATACCTCTCCTTATCTACATTTTCTGTTCATTTACCTCAGTGAAAAGATTATCTTCAACGATTATCCCATTTTCCTCTAAAATTGTTTATGTAAGGGGTCCTTAAGGTTACAGAGGAAATGGTTTAGTTAAAGTTAGAATATAAATTGAGCAAATTACGTAAATTAAGTGAAAAGGTTTCAGTGAAAGGAAATAGAAGTTGACATCTGATGGCTAATAGATGAAAACCAAGGACAGATTTGGAGTGGATAAAGCATTGTACCTCTTAGGAAACCATTATATAGACTCTGAAGTACCATGTATTGTATTTATAGTCAGGAAAATACATACAGATATCATATGTCTTTTTAACCCCAATAATGATGTTTCTGGGACACTACAGGTTTTTAATAGAAGAGAAAAGTAATAGTCAGTAATATATAGGGCTGGAGGACAGGGACCAAATATCCTATCGCACTTTTTAGCTATATCAAGAAGTATATAGATTTTTTTTTTTTTAACTCAGTAAGAAATAGCAAATAGTTCATGCAATACTGAAATCATGAACAGCTTTAGTATCTAACAGGTATTAAAATTATGTAATATTATCAATGTAAAAAATCAAACGATGTTAAAACACGTTCACTGTCAAGTCAACAAAACTGGAAGTCCTAAACTTCCAACATTTTGTACATTTCAGTTGGAAAATTTTCTGTACTCTTATTACCATGAAAAAAAATCTATCTTTAATGATAGGTAGTATACTGCATCATCTTCAAGACATCCTCTTAACCAAGACAAAAAACACAGTCTAAATTGCATGAATACTTTGGCAGAATAAAGAGCTCTTTATCAATGTTAAACAATTGTTCAAACGTTTTTAATGTAATTGTGCAAAATAGACGTCGGTAAGAGTTGCAATTTTGTTGCCTGCAATTTTACTAACAATAAAACTGCTCCTTGAATTAAGTAGATTAATCCAACTAGAAGAGCTCAGAGTTATTAGCAAAAATTTGCGAAAATTTCCTCTGGTGCAACAGTAACAAACCCTGTGGATCAACAACAAATCACCACCAAAATCGAATAACTTTCTCTTAGTGCCGTAAACAACATTCCCTGAAAATTTCATCACAGTCCGATGGGAAGTTAAAAATGCAGCAAAAGCACACTTTAGACCTCATTGTTGGAGGTAAATGATGGTTCTTCAACTGGCCAGATTATTTCAAAAAGATCATCTTGTGGCCAGTTAGTACATGACTATGAAATTACCAGGATTCAAACACATTTTACTACAACCAGAGAAACTGCTTGAAATTTTACAGATACTTCTTTGATTTTAAAATTCATCAGACAAGAGAGCACTGATATCATTTCCATATTCAAATAATCTCTTGACCTCGGAATAGCTCCAACACAAGAGTAGCCCTCAAGCCAGACCATTTCCATATTCACACCAGATGTTTTTGTTTTTTTAGCTTACACCTATTTCAAGCTGAAGGTAAAACAAACACTAGAATCTTGTGCAAAGTAGATTTCTTTCTGTTTTTCATCTAAAGCATTTGACTGAGCTGAAACAAATTGTGTTTAACTCAAGGACACTTATGGCCCAATGTGGTGAGACTGTGGTCTTTGGATCATTCAGCCTGTGATTGAATACAGTATCTCTCTTTCGCTTACATCAGACTTTATATTGTCTTGTTTCTCACAAAATGTATACTCAAAAGCACTCAAAATAACAAAAAAAGAGTATTACTGCATCACCTTACAGGCAGCCACCTTGTTCAAAATGGTAGCCTCAAAAAGAGGGTGCAGCGTATGAATCCCTCAAAGCTGGAAATGGGAGGATGTGTCTAAATGAGCAGATCTTTAAATGTGCCCTCCAAATAATGCAGTCCCTTTAATGGTCCACAGCTAATACCAGAGTTGTTGTAGTGTAGGCAGGGATTATTTTTAAAGTAAGTAAGATCTATGCTATGATAACCCCTCACACCTAGCTGCCATTGAACACAGAACAGTTTTAAGGAAATGCTGTAGTCATTCTCAGAGTGGGTCCAACTTTGAACAGCTTAAAACACGCACTTTACTAAATAAATAAAAAGGAAATGTGGAAACCCACTGCGCTTGTGTTTTCAAACAGAGAACAAATTCTCTGCTTTAAAAAATTAATGTCCAACATGCTTGTTTGAAACAAGTTCCAGTTTTAACTAGTTTTTCCAATACTTCATCCTGTTTTTCTTATATTTTTTCTCATAAACTGGATAAATGCTATACCACATTAGTATGCTGCAGTACAATAGCAAATGTAAACCAGCTCTTTTTCTGTTTGGTTACACCAGTGGATTCAAAGGTTGCATTAAACATGCCTCTGTTCAGACGCCGCTCGAAAAAGCTTGCATGCATCCCTGCATACCAATGCACTCCAGTTTCTCTCCCTTTCTTACTTCCCCATACATTCAACTTTTTATCATTTCAGTTTAGAGCGTTGGCCTCAAGGGTAAATGTGCAGTCTAGCCATCAATAGAATTAGCCGGAAAAATGTTGAAAGGAGAGTTCAATGCAAAGTATTCTCCTCTGACTGAAAAGCTACTGTTATGTTACCATCGAGCGGAGCACTTAACCTTCAGCTGCTCCAGCGGAGAGGAGATCAGTGTGACTGTATCAGAGGAAGACAAGTTTAGTTTGAACCAAATAGTTTCACACCTCACTGACTCTACCTGTATAAGGACTGCACACTTACAGGTTTTACAAAATCACAAACATGAACACTGAGGCTTACACACAATTATATTTTTAGATGTGATTGATCAAAACATTTTCTGAGGTTGTCATTATCAATCAAAGTTTTACTGCATGCTTTAATATATATTTTTTCTTTTCAAAGCATGAGGCAGTTCTATTCACTGTCTTGGACTGGTTGAAATAATGCAAAGAGATTTACTAATGGTTGTTAAAATTCCCCTTAACTTCGGTTTATATATATTTAATTTTGATGAATGCTAGAGTATGTCCATAATTGCTAATACCCCCACAAAACTCCTATAGTGAGTACCCCTGATCCTCCTCCATTTTCAGTCTGTCTTACATACTCTGTTGGGACTTCTGCCACTTCAAAGCCCCCTTCCCCACATGGGTCGCGTCTGCTGTGTTTGGTTGACTGGTTTCTACAAATTTGTAATCGGTCAGTTCAGTCCCATGTTTTCAACAGCTCCAAGTTCTTTTGACAGTCTATGCTTTTCACTGGGCTTGCCAACCTGAGCTAATGGACTTGAACTACTGACAAAACAGTGGTAAGAAGTGACAGTAGTAGGTCTATTCGGGGGGCCAGGGGAATCAGCCATTTCAGGCAGGTAGAGCTGTTTAAAAGAGGAAAAAGAGAGATTCTGCAAACTTTGTTGTCTTAAGGTGCGTTCACACTGAATGTGACTTGGGCATCTGAGACTGCGTCGCCCACCCAAGTCACTTTGCCTGTCCATAGCTCATTTTGTCACTGTTGTGTCACTCAGTGACGTCACGCCCACTTGAGTTTCACCGCAATCATATCATATCATATAACAGGATGTATTAGCTGACATTATTCCAACTGTATCCTTTTCACTCACCTACCAACCACAAAATGATGGTCCTGCAGCAGCATCGTCTGTCAACTGCACCTGGAATAGGGAGCTCTCTGCGGTCCCATCTAGGCAGAACTAATGTACTCGTAGAGCTGGGCAATTAATCGAAAAATAATCGAAACCGATGTTTAGACCCTCTAATCGAAGTAATTTTACTCATGTCTATTATTTTGATTATTTTCCCTGTGTAAGTCACGTGACCGCGCCCCCTCCATACAGTCTGTGTTCACTTTCGCCAAGAGTGAAGGACGCGCTGCCAACATGGAGGAGACAAGCGCCAATCTATCAGAGGACCTTGTAGCCAAGAAAAATGCCGTCTCCATTGTTTGGGTACATTTTGGATTCTGTGCAGAGGACATCGAGCAGAAAGAAGTTAAGTGTAAATACTGCAGGACGACTGTTTCAATGACCGTTGGTAACACCCCCAATTTGTTCCAGCATAGCATAAAATAATCATTCATTAATCGTAATCAAGGTAAGAACTTCAATTAATCATGATACTGAGATTAGGCAATATAGCCCAGCCCTATGTACTCGCTAACTAATGTTCCAACTTGCACATTGATTGTCACTCTGTGAGCCGGAATAAAAACAGTCTGTCAAGAGTGTTGTCACATGTCCACACGTTGATTGGCACAGCCACACGTGACACCACCTGAAAATTTCAAATTTTTCAACTTTGGTGACCGAGCAGCGCGACATGGTCACACATCCAAAGCGACCCCAAGGGTACCCGTCTGCAGGGACAAAGGCACCGCCATAAGTTTCCCAAGAGGCAAACAAGTCGCTTGGATTGCGTCCGTCCCATCGCGTGAGATCTGGCCGCTCCTTGTGGCGCCTGATTTTGGCCGTACATTGACTTTGCATGGAGAGTTGTTTCCTAGGTGTGAATGCGGCTTCACATACTCAGATATAGGGAGGAGACATATTAAACACACCAGGGGCAAATAGGTAAATAAAACTTGCAAAAGCATATGACCTCTTGAATGATACCTCATGACATAAAGATTGCACTTAGGTTGCTACATAATTTGCTTACTGCAGTGATATTTAGCCAAATTCAACCCACAATGCCCTGCTTTTTGGAGCGTGTTCCCTGATTGGCCTTTTTTTGGTTCGGTTGGCTTTCATACATGCAGAAAACCTGACTCTGATATGTTTAGTAGCGAACCGAGACCCCTGTTTTTAGTCAGAGTGCAGTTTTCTTCTTTGTTTCATACCAGAGTTCATGTAAGCTTTTGCACCAAGCTAAATGAACAGAAGTTTCCAAAAAAGTTAACTGGAGTTTGTTTGGTCTGGATCAAATCCATCTCGCCCAGCTCCAGTCTAAAACAAAAATTTGGCTGGCCATAGACTGTAAAAGAATTGGACGAAGCCATGCCATAGGAGCATTTGGAATGTTGTTGATGCTCTCTCATGAATGCTGTCGTACTTCGCATGTTATACCAACTGAAATTTAGCTCCATCTGTTCACGCACAGATAGGCTGTCTGACTAATATCAATGACACATTTCCAAAACTGGAAATCCTCAATTAATCCTCCATAAAAGGAAAACAGGTGCAATTTGGAGTCACCATTTAACCTAATGCACATGTTTTTGGTCTGTGGGAGGAAGATGGAGTGCCCAGAGAGAACCAACGCATGCAGGGGAAGGACATGAAACCTCCACACAGAAAGGCCCGACCCAGGGATCAAACCGGCGTCCTTCTTACTGTGAGGCCCGTGCACTACCTGCTGCCACACCGTGCAGCCCTGGCATTACTACAGTCAAAGAAAAATGAATACATTCATTTGCAACCCTGATCTAACAACATGTTATTGCTGATAGCCCTGATGAAGGCAATTTTAACACTCTCTGTTCTTCTCCCAGAATGTTTTTTCTCTCTTTCTGGTCATTTCTCTTTCTTGTCCTCACCACTTACATCACGACCCCACCTGTCACCCTGTTATCGTGAGGAGAGTGAACAGCTCTGTGATTGACAAAGATAAGACCTCTAATTAGAAGCAGTGATTGGGGGCTCTGGAGGGGGCTTAGCTTCCTGGCACACAGAGACAGAGACAGAGACGTATCCAGGCCGCCTTTCCCCTCAACAATTAGACACACATCTGCTATCAGCGATCAGCTCTGTGTCGGGGAGAAGACATTCTTGCGGCATGTTGCCTGTCAATGTCATTCATTGTCCCCTTTTCCCTCCCTCATACAACCCGCCGCCGCCCAAACCCCTGATGGGGCAGAGAGATACAGAGAGTGCCACGCTGGCATAGTGTGAAAACGAAAGTGTGAGATTGGTCTGGCTACATGCAGACACAAACACACACACATGAAATCTGATGAATATTCATTCAGAGTGTCAGGCAGGCTTGCAGGAGGACAGAGTGAGACAGATGAACAGTCATGCATGTAATGTCTGTAGTGCACACACATGTTCAGTCATGGATGGATACACGGAGAGGTTAGATCCATCCTAAGATCAGCATAGGCAAAAATGCAAATACACATGCAAAAGATGAGCTTAAGTGGATGGAATAAATGGTAAATGCAAATAAGACATGACAAATACACACAGGGGTGAATCAGGGGGAAAATCAGCTCTGAGCTAAATATGATCAGATACCCTCGGGGAAACTTCCAAATCCGAAACTATGATTGGCTTTTTGTCCTGTTAGTGGAAGGATTTATGTCGGTTACTTAGTGTGTAAGTAACCGAAAAAATAACTGATTCACTTCACAGATTACTTCAAAAAGACACGCTGTATAGAGGTCTCTGTAGATTTTACAGTAACAAGGTGCCAGTAAGATAATGTTTTTGAAACTATTTTCAAAAACAGTACGACTTATCATTCCTGTATTTCAGTTTACATCAAACTTACTTTATTTACAAAAACAGCATGATTACTCATGATCATTACTGTTTCCCTCAACTCTGCATCTTAGGGTTTCAAAGGGGTGGAAAAATTCCGGTAAACTTCCCAAAACTTCCCATGAGAAGTTAAGCTGGGAATTTCGGAAATATTCATAATTGGAAACTTTCCATAGGAATTATAAGAGTTTAAAAGGATGTATGGAAATTAAGTGGGAGTTGGGGGTAATTTAAATGAACTGCATCAAATCCAAACATAAATATAAACATTTTGTTTTGTCATAAGCAGACATCCATGCAAAATAAATCAATCAAAAAACATTATATTTCAACAGATTTGTCTGTAAGTAGAACTTTATCAAGATTAAATCATTTTATTGAACAACCAATTCCAGCTTCACTTCAAGTCATCAACAAGCTCAAAAATGTGGCCTCAACAGTCCAGGGTTCTAGATCATCTGTGCATGTGATGGAGGAGTGCACAGTGCATGAAGGGGGCACGGCCTCAATACTCCTGCAGTAAGCACTAAGCAGTGTGCTCTGTGCATGTGAATGAGGAAAAGTAGAGTTATTCTCAAGTATACTTGCATGAAATCTGTCTGTTTCAGGCGAGATTGAGCTAAAATATATTTCCCCAACCATATTTGAAAACCCTCTGAAAGGCCAACTTTTAGTTTTTTAAATTCAAGGTTAATTGCCATTTGTTCCCATAAATTCCTGCTAATTCCCATGGAAAGTTTCCAATTTCTAAAATTCCTGGAATTTTACAACACTAATCTTTAGGCTGCCAAATAAATCCTGTGGTCAAAGAGAGCAAGCAAAGTTGTTCTCAGTGAAAAAAAGGGCTCAAGCAAAGAGTGTGTATAGGCTATGAGTTATTTTAGCTGACATATCATGTGTGAAAAATAACCTGCAAGAATGATACATCTGTTGATCTCCAACAACTCACTACAGTTGTTTTTGTCTTGAAGTGAGGCTGTGTGCTATCCACTGAAGTCTATTAACATTGGCATCTACTTAAAAAAAAAAAAAAAAACAAGAATCAATGCTAAATGAAGTGCTAGGTAAACAGCTCTGTGACTGACTTACATGTCACCTAACATCTGTCACAGTGAGCTCTAAAAACATGAAATACATTTACAACAACTGCCAAAAAAAAAAACTTTGATGGTTTAATACATTTTTTGGAATTTCATTAACAAAAATAAAAACTGCAGGTTAAAAATAAATGGTAATGGTAAATAAATACAAGGGAGACAAGTGAGAAATTTTGAGTGACTGCATCAAAAATGAATTTGTTTTGCCCTTCAAACATTTAATAACCTTTTGTGTTGTAGCTTAGTAGTGACATGCTTTTCTCTTTCTTTCGCCTTTGTCCACCTCAGCAGTTGAAACATTTAAAATAAATCTTGCTTACATCTGGCCATTTTCCTGGAATAACCGTAGTGATTGAATATTTTTGCCCAATCCATTGCCATTAACAGTAATATACTGTGCAGATCTTTTGCACTAGGTAACTGTAAATATGTTAAAAAAAATTTAAATCATTATAATTTCCTACAATCCACCACTTTCAGTATTTTACTGTATAGACCTTTCACAGCACGTAACTGAATTTATTAGGGCAAATACTGTTAAGTCTTCAAAAATCAGTTAAGTGTTTTTCTTTAAACTTATTGCAGCAAGTAATTTCTAACATTACATTTGTGTTGATTCATAACATCACTTGACATCACTGGCATTTAACTTCTATTCCAAATCTGAAGATAAACCTGGCCAATGCCCACTTCAGTATCAATCTGTATTTTAACAAGGACATGCACTGGACTTGTCTTAATGCTTCTGCATACAACTAAAAAAACAACAGCCAAAGGTGTGAAAATCAGCTCCTACAGCACATTATTTTAAAAAGTGTCAAGAAAGCTACAGCACTGGCAGTGTGCTTATAATATCTCAAACTATAATACAATTGTTAAGTCTTTGCAAGGCTTTCTTCTCCATTATTCATGTATGCTTCAAGTATCTCTCTGTCCGCCTTTTGAAAATGAAGCTTCACCTGCAGTGTTTTGGTCTGTATCAATCTTGTATGTTGAGCATCACATAAAAGTCCAGGAGTCCTCAGTCGCTGAAGTAAAGGTACAGCTTTGTGCATATTGACTTTTTGTAAAGATTTGATGTAAAGTTCATTGCAGCAGAGACATGTTTCTAACCAAGAAACTTAACTATTTCCAGTTCATCCCTGTCCTTTTCTGAAACAATTCCAAAGACCTGATATCACACAGTCATGTCAGGCGAGTGTTGAATTTGGGCACATTAAGGGGCATTTAATCTATTTTACTACCCTCCTGTTTACAGGTAGTCAAAGGCAAAGAAAAGTAGTAAATATGATACGATAATTATTTAATCAGTAACTGTAATGATGTTAAACAGCAATTTCATGACATTACAGTGTTACAGAATTAAGGGCCTGTTTACACGGCCTCATTTTTGCTCTGACAGTGCTCATTTCTGATGCAAACCCATGGTCCAGCATTTTCCACACTCCGTGTATTGAGCAAAATAACACTCTGGCCATCATTTATCAATAATAAATAACCAGATTTTGGAGCAGAAATCATCTTACATCCTCTCCCATCTGTGATTCATGAAACATGCATATGCGTCAAATCCCAGAGCAAGAACAACCGTGTGTTGATAAATGCTGTGGTTAAAAACAATTGTCACTTAAACAACACGGCACTAAATATTCACAGCTGAACCCAGAAGTTACAACTTCCACGTGTAACTGCCCCCCTTTTGATCGCCCCTGGCTCATCCCCTGCCTCTCTTTCCTTACCATACAGACCAGGCTGTATCAGTTTTGCCTCAAAATAATACAAAAAAGGTGCATTTAAAGGAGACAGTGGTATAACGTTTCATCAAAAAATAATCAAGAGTAAAGGTTTTGGTGCACAGAATCCTTGATATAAAGATTTGGACCGCTGAGCCCAGCAGAGATTCACCTCACAAATTTAATTTCCTCTGTCAGTTTCCTGTCAAATTGCTGCGATTTTTAGGTTTTCAGCACAGATATTTTACAATTTTTGCAGCAGAGATTTTACTGTACAGAAGGAATGGTTTTAATGATTGAAAGCAGTCTCTCTAAGTTTGAAATTAACTTGAAGACAGCGTTGATTTATCAACTTTAATCAAAGAAGCTCACACTGTTCACTGTTTTTTGTTTCTTAGAGGTGTAGTGTAATATAAAATACATTTTAGATTATGTATATAAAATCACTTCAGCTCTAAATCTGTGAACCTGCCAGTCTATAAATGCACAGTAAGTGTGCTGTAAAGATTCTTCTTTGCATACAGATTGTATTTGATGCAGCGTGAGACTATGCTGAATGTAAATATGTATACATGAGCTCGGACTTGCTCTGGGATTTGAATTCCATGGTATGTTTCCTTAACTTTGTCATCATGTCTCTTGGGAGATTGTTATGGCCTCTATACACAAAAACCTGGTCCAGGGGTAAACAAAAAGAGACCAGAAGTAAAAAGTAAAAAATAAAAGTTGACGGTGATTTTATTATGATAAATGCTAAAAGGAAAACAACTGAATAAACCAAAAGGGGCTGGAGTTGTCAACAAAAACTAATAAAACCAGAAGGAATGACTAGGCCAGCCCATAAGGGCCGTCATACCTGACATTCCACCTCTAAACTGCCTAATTAAAAATGAAGTAAACCAAAGAATAAACAACCGAGAAAACTAGACTACCAACAACCTACAGCCCAAACTAAAATAAAAATACCAGCAACCTAGCACTGCTGAAGAACAAAAGGAGTTAAAAGGAAAATAATACCTGCAAACCAAAGAAGACGGAAAGGATCATAGACAGAGCAGAGCCCTCCACCTCCTGTCCAGGTGTGTGTGTGTGTGCAGTCTTGGGAGCTGATTCCACTCAGGTGTGCCCCATGCAGCAGGTCGAGGGAGGAGGGAAAACGGAGAGCCAGGGAGAGAGAGGACAGGCCCCAATCCAGGATACATGCAGTAGAGATGTTTCTTTGAATGTATGCAAATATTATATGTATGGAGCTATCTAAAACAACCTTACAAATATTACTGAGAGAAACAGAAGTTAACTTTAGAAACCTCGCAGCACTGAGATGCACTCTCGCACTACAGCTGTGAGTGCTGCTAGCCCAAAGAATGGGGGTGTTGGACAGCCATTGACTCTACTCGCTGTCCTTCCAACTCCATGGGATTGCGAGTGCCCCTGAGCTGTAACACTAATATTATTTACTTATTTCTTTGAAACTGTACAATGCATTTTATTGAGGGCAAATGTTTGGAAGTGTGACCTGTAGGAAATCTGTAGAGGACTATAGGTTTTTAATCCAGCCATGAAGGGCAGTGTTTGGTCTAAAACGTATTTGTGGACCCACACCCATTAACCCACGACAAGTGATTTTCTCATCACATTTTCTTGAGAAAAAATATGGCTGTTATTTTACTAGACCTCCATTTTGACTTTGAGAGAAAGTGACAACTTCTGTCAGTATAGTGACCAATCAGAGGCACCCAGTTTCTTCCTCTCTTGTTTTCTTGTCGGTGGCGTCCAATCAGGAGCAGCCATGGATCAACAAGATACAGGAAAGTTACCTGTCAGTTCCCAAAATAATAAGGATAAAAAGAATAAGAATAAAATATGGCATCAGTACAGCATTTATATTCTGATAAACTAAGTTGTCCAGAAAAATGTCTGTAACTTGATTGTGCTTGAAAAGGTTGAGGCTCTACATATAACATCAGTGTGGATTTTATTAGCAGAGAATAACCTGGAGTTTTAAGGGTTAAGAGGGCCCTTTAGGGTTTTTCTCAGCCAATTGGTCAAGCACATTTTAAGTCACTATTTATTTTATGCACTTTTACCGTAAAGTGACATCGCTACCGTTTGGTAAAGGATAATATTTCAAAAACTGGTGGGTATGTTCTAAAAAAAACAATTGATTATTGTTATTGTTGCCTAAAGGAAATAACATATGCAGGAAAATCATTTTTTGACTGCATTTTTCTTGGTGGGAAACTTAGAGGGTTAAATCTCTTTCATGGACATGTGGCCTTACATGTACTGAATAAAGTCAGCAAATTGATCAAACAAATCATTTTATCCCCAGTGAGATTCTGTCAAATACTCACCCAAGTGGGTATTTGACAGAATCTCCCAAGCGAGGAGTGTTCGTGTAGAAATAAAGGTAAAAAAAATGTACTTTTAGGAGTCAGTGCACACAAACTTCATGCTGATGTGCTGATGACCTAGCAGTTAGGTCACACCACGTGTTTGTAGGTTCGCTTTAGAAAAGGGCATCCCAGGTTGAAGCCTGACTCATGGATCCTTTCTGTGCTTTTTTGTTCCACTCTATCCCTCTAAATTCCAACACTCTGCACTACCATGTCCTCTCCAAAAAAAGAGCAAAAAGACCTTAAATAAGTCTTCATGAGAATCTTTTGAGCCACAACTGCACCAGTCAGTGCCCTACTTTGAGCACCCCGAACCAATAAAGTCCAGCTCCACCCCTGCACCCACATCTGCTGTAAATGTTCACATTAAACATACCATTAGCATACCAAAGCCTTACTCAGTGCTCTTCCTGCAGGCTTAGAATTTACAGTGCAGAGTGCGATCCGGCCGCAGAGATTTTACAGCCCGGGCGAAATGTCACATCATCTCAGAGCTAAGTTTTATGACTCTAATCTTGACGGCTGACACAAACGCAGCGACCACTAGCATGTTCAAAATGGAATAATAGCACATTATGACACATGAGTGCATACATCACTGCGGTTCTCTGCAGCTGGAGTGTGTTGTCGGTTGGAGCTAATTTATGAGCAGATACGTCTGCAGACTAATTCCAAATATGAGGGCAACGTCATTTGAATAATCTACACTGAGGAAGTGGAGGGGCTGAGGGATATTCAACTTGATGAATAAGCTTGAGCTGTGCAACTTGTGCTATCTGCTCAGGTCTTAAATCTGGAGTGCTATCCTGGGGTAAATAGGTGAGAGTGTGGATGGAAGAAGTCCACGTTTGAGAGAGAAAGAAGGAAGGAAGGTCAGATAATTACAATGAGGAATACACCAAGGAGGGAGGCACAGGAGGCCAGTTTGCATGGGCTCAAAATAAAGAGATTTCTCTGCAGAGACATCCACCCAAAAGACAAATTAGTCCAAGAACAGGCATAAACCATATCTGTGAAACTGGCCACGAGTGTTTTCTCTCTGGGGAGCCAGGTCTTCATTACTGCTCTGTTCTTCAATATCACACCTCGCTCTGTGCCAGGAAACTGGTCGCCTCAGCAACAGAGGAATTTGGTTTTTAACATGCTCGGTGAAAAAAAGCCTCCTCTGTGCATCTCTATAATAAATGATTATGAAACTCGAACACTGCCCTGCTGTCACATTCATCCTCTAGTTTAGCTCACATCCATGTCCCCGAACTTATTTTATATGTTCAGTGAGATTTTTAAAGGAAGTTAATTAAAGACGTGGTGTATTTTGGAGGGTAAAATGGAAGTTATAACCAGACTGCCAAGTATGACTCCACAGGGACACATGCTGTTTTCACTCAGAGAGTTTATTTCAAAGACGTGTTCTGCACCCATTTCTGCAGTTTTTCTCATTAATTGGACTTATTTGACATGCGAGTCTAGTTTCTAAGGAAGAGAATATTTGTGATAAATTTCTGATTCATAATGCATGAATATAAGTAGATATTACACTACTTTTGATAAATGTTGTTTGTTCTTTTTGTCACTATGCCTCTGGGTGCATGTTTTCATTCTGGGAATTACAATAAAAAGTTAAAAAGCCTTGTTAATGTCACTATGTTTGGTCAATAATGCTGACTGCAACATAATCACAAGTGAAAACTGTGATGGTAAATAGTTCTTGAAATCTGGATATTCACAATTATTAATGCTTTAGGATGGGTACCAAGGAATTGAGTTGCAAATTTAGCATTTGAGCTAATGGCAAACAGTCAGAGGCTGTGTCCAAAACCACCTAGTGCTCACTATATGTTCTAGAAAGAGCACTGGTTTCCACCCAAGGGTCCAGGACCTCCTCAAGAAGGTGCAAGGCCCTGTCTACTCTGAGATTATAAAAGTTAGATTTTCACATCCTAGTAATAACAATGATCAAACTCTTGATGGTTTGTCCATAAAGATCTGACCACAGAAAACAGTTTAAATAATAGTTTTGACGATGTAGGCAACATAATTCACAGATTGCTGAAGAATATACTACCTCTCTGTCTGTCAATCTCTATTGAGAGCAGTGTAAGCAAACTGTGACAGTGACTCTACAGACCTTACAAACATTGATCACTGCAGCATTGATCACTACATCTTAAGACTAGAGATAAACTTGCTGTCAACTACTTTGATGCGAATGGCTGCCATAGGCCCCCTGCTTCAATTCATTGTGTTGGTTGTGCATATCTATCAGAATTGACACAAAGCTCAGCTTACTCAACACTGGGACCTAAGAAGTTACATTTCTCCATTTTACAGCACAGATTATGGTCAGAATGTACATTGATCTGCACCTGGGAAAACGTGGCTAATTTTGGGACTAATGAGGCTAATCTAATCAGGTGCCTCCTCCAGCAGTGAGCAGCAAACAGACACAGGAGCCTGGCTTAAATGTTGTGGAGCTTGTGCATTTATTACTAACCATGCAGGTATAATTAAACATCCATGGTATTTCTTATAGCCAAAGACTGTTGCTTTTTGTCTTTTTCAGCACTCTGTCAATGACAAAAACATTACTTAAACTCATACTTGGACATCTCCACTCTCTGCCCTCAGCTAGTTTTACAAAGTAATGTGGGAGCATTGAGGCATGCCAGTCATTTATAAGCCTTCAAGGAGCATGTACACTGAACATCAACATGCAAGAAATCTTATACAATATTTTTCTGAAATATCCAAAGTCATACTAACACAACCATTGTTCTCTCATTTCCATTTTAAGCCTCTCACTTAGTTGCCAGGCTTCACATTAAAGCTAATACTGGATAAGTGTCATTAAGTAATTGTGAAAAACATTATCCAACAATTCAACAAATTAATTCTATATGCAGCAACTAGTTAGCTCTGATAATAGTCATTAGGTGCATCTCTAGTGAATAATACATTTGTATTTATTTAAAAATATCTGGAAACTCAAGTTGAAATGAGGTTTTAAAAAAATCTTTCAATGTATTTCTTTGTCATTTGGATCATATAGGGGCACAGTTTTTCAAGGACGTTTGAAAATCACTGCCAGGGCCACTCTGCTGTTTTTCAAAGCTCTTTTACTTATGATTTAAAAGCATCACAACCTACATAAGAGGCTTGTTGTGACCTACAATGCATTGGGAAAGGTAGTGTACCAGTGATGTCAACCATTAAGTACCATCATGCATTGTGCTGCAAAGCTCTGAGGAGAAGACGGTCACTGGAAAAGCTAAATGGACTTGAACTTATGTAGTACTATTCTAGTTGTCTGTCTACTCAAAACATTTTTCACTCTACAGGACACAGTTACCCATTCACACCATATTCCCCAACTGATGGTAGAAGGCGCTAAACAAAGCATCCATCAGTATGTACTGATATGATTTATACACATTCATAGACCTTCCAGTCAGCAGAGATCAATTTGGGGTTTGGACTCTCCCACTCACCACAGTCACAGTTTGTATCATCCAAATAGATGGTTTGTGCTTCATTATTTCATAAGAATTGAAATAATGTACATTTATTTACATCATATTCATGTCATTTGGCGCATCCAGTGAGATGGTCATATGAGTCGAACTGTTTCATTTTGTGTTTGGATGATTTCATTTTGTTGTTGTTTTTCTTGTTTTGTCATTATTGTTGTTTGTTTGTTCTTGAATATGCAGATGAGTTCAGTTTTGAGTTCACAGCTTCTTGTAATGCTCATCTGTTCTTGCCCCAGGACCCACCACCACCTCCTTAATGAGAGATCGTGGCCCAAATTCCTGACTATTTTCAGCTGCATAAATTAAGAGAATAAAAAGTATTGCAGTTTGGACCATAGAAAGAGCAAAACATGTCTGAAAAGGAGTGGGGAAAAACACATGCATGTAAAAACTCATCATTAGAAGGCCCAAAATGACATGCATGTACATTTACCAAGAGGGTTATGCTTTTGCCAGTCCGTTTGTCTGTTTGTCTGTTAGCAAGGTGACTCAAAAAGTTATGACTGGATTTTGATGAAAGTTTCAGATAATCTTGGTCATGGCAAGAGGAAGAAGTGATTAGCTTTATGTAGTCATCCAAATCTGAATGCACATCGAGGACTTTTTAAAAGATTTCCTAGCATCAATAAGTCAAACTTTATTTATTTAGCACTTTCCATACAAGAAAATGTGGCAAAAAGTGTTTCACAAACTGACAGATCAATTAAAAGAAACATTGCAATATAGGGCAGTTTTCCAAAACTTTGCTAGCAAATCAAATAGTTTTTCACAAGTTCTGATGAAATTTTCAGGAAATGTTGATGAAAGCAAAAGGAAGAAGTGATTAGATTTTAGCTTTGACTAGAATTCTGATGCGGATGCAGGATTTTATTTTTTTTTAAAGGATTCTTAACATTCTGTGATAGGGCATTTTTCCACATTTTCAATGGTGATAACAATGTCAGTTGTAGTTTTTATTTGATATATGTTGTCAGATTGTATGTTCTATCTAACGCTTCATGCTGACTTCATGTTAAAAGAATTCATGTCACTGTCACATTGTTAAAGCCGTTGTAGACCCAAGGAACAAAAGCCACAGTGATGCTGCAGCTAACAGAGATCCTATGAAAATTATACTAAAAATTTTTTTTTGTTCTTTGTTTTCAGATTTCTTGAGGAATTACATGGTTATCATGGAAAAATCAGCTCTGCTGTCCTGAGAAAAGGAGACAAGTAAGTTAATATCCAAGAAAACAGTTTCATTTTTAAGAATTATCTTATACAGTTTATGAAACAACTGTGGATGTAAATCCACTTTGAACAAAGTGGGGGGCTCTTTTTTTACCCCTGTTACAACCCCCCTCTGAAAACAGCTCTACAACCCAGTTTCAGGTCCTGACCCACCTGCGCTATGTAGAGAGGTTTATACCCTCACTCCATTTTGTTTGCCAGTTCGGGATTTGCTTGCTGACACTCTGATTCATGAGAAATAGTAAAAAGTAGTGACTGCTAAGGAGGGTTACACCCCCAACCTGCCCACACACCTTCATCTTCATCACACTGAGAACTGAATCACACAGAGGGAGAGGCACAGAGGGTCCTTTATATTCCTGCCACAAGAATCAGAAAGAGGTTTCAGTTCTGGGAAGATTCAGACTGTTTACTCGTCCCTCAAATGTATTTACCATAGACTGTTACTGTGAAGAAGTGGGCAGGAAGAAAACTAAAGACACGATCACTGGACAGTAGAGGTCTGTAGTCAGTTGTTAGCTCTTTGGTTATCTTGGTTAAATTATTGTACACAAAAGATCATCTGCACCATGTGTATTTGGTGTCATTGCTTCATTAATATCCCACACACAAACTCTCCATCCATACAGAAAACTATGAGGACAGGCATAAACAAAATGAGGGGAGGATGATTTTTTTTTTTTATGATGATCTTAAGGAATAAAGTGGAAATGCCAAGATAATGTAGGGAGGGGGAATTACAGATAAACTCATCATGCAAAGGGAGCTAACTTTAAGACATGATAATAACATGCATATAACACAGCATAGACAGAGAGAAGAACTGGATTAAGTGTCTGAAAAATGGAACTAAAGAAACAGATTAGGGAATGTGCTACATTAATACAGATCCAAGTTTTGAAATGTATCCCATCTTTGCTGCATTAATATGTCCAACAGGTGGTCCAGCAGAATTTCCAAATTCATCAGCTTGATGCAAACATTTAAGGAAATTTAACTTATGTGCTAATACACATTACATCAAAGAAAGGATCTATTTTACTCACCAATGCTAAGAAAAAAGATCCTTGAGTAAAGACTGTCAGTGAAGTTGTGAGATGTTCAATTAGTTTTTATTTAGCATTTCTCCTTTTCTTTTGTTTTATAATAGTGGCTTGACAAGTAGCATTTAGATACTCACAGCCTCCTTTGGTGGTAGGATTGAATTACAACTAAGTATATTTGGGAATCAGATGATGATATGACAAGACTTTTTCTTCACAGCCTTTTGGGAAGATTTAAATGAGGCAGAGTCAGAGTTAAGTATGAACAGAGCAATACCAACAAGCCTAAAGCACCTATAGACATCCCTTTATTTATACTCTCAAAAATACTGTTTACCTTTGATACAGTTTCTCTTTGTAGTCAACATCTGTATTTAAGGGCATTTGGCAACTGTCCTGTTTCTGGATTGGTCATGTGGGAATGAATAAACAACATTTTTAGGTATCAGTATCGGTGTTGGTTTAGCAAAAAATTCAGCAAAAAAGTTTTGGTATCATGTTGATTTAAAAAAAAAAGTCAAGTGTTGCCCATCAGTATTTTGTACTGGCCTTGAAAAATATGTATATTTTTGATTTATTAAAAGTATTAATGGCAACATATAGGCCTTGGAGATGCTGTTTTTACTTTCAATTACTAGTAAACTTTGATTTGTTTTTTCTTTTCATTTCATTTTTTCATTTTACTCACGTATGCTTTGACAGAGAAATGGCAAACATTAAACTTGGGAATTAATTTGACTCATGAGATCAATATTTTCCTAGTTTTCCATCTTCTTATCATGATTTTTGGTCATGATAATCATAAGGTGAAGATCTGATAGTGTGACTGCCCGATTTGGGCCTTAATGCCGAATTGTGTCACATATAGAGGCATATATCATTTCAAATTGTGGCACAAAATGCCAGTGATTGTATCAGGGTGCTATTTAGCCTCAAGGTGCTAACTTTGAGGATGTTTATGCTGAGTATAAGTTATTTTCCACAAGAGGGACCTAAGATAAAGCTCATGACAACTAGAAGAAAACAGGGCAAAAAAATCAAGGTTAAAAATTTTGCATATCAAGGAGTTTCATCCCTGAATCGAAGCACTTGTTTCTCCGCTCTTGCAGTGTAAATATCATCGGTGTGTGCTTAGCCTTGGTTAAATGACCTTGGGCAAGGTGTCTGCTCAGCATAATGGGAAGCAGAAGGAGGAGAAGATTGTTAGCACTGTGTGGGGTGAGGAGGGCAGAGTCATATCCCCTCAGCGCAGGTCAGACAGACTCGGTGAAATAAGGAAGAAATCAGGACAGGAGCAGAAACGAGGATTCAGGGAGCGAGACAGGAGAGAAGAGAAGGGGAGGTGAGGGGGAATCTGAGCTCAGTCGAGGAGAGAAATGGGAGAATTGGAGCATTTCCCCCTTGTGGATACTCAGCGTTTATGACCAGACGGAGAGACAGATAGAAGAAAACAGTCGGTTTGAGCTTTCTGTATGCCTGGGTTTGTGTTTGTCTCCCTTACAGATGTTTGTTACACTCTGCAGCTTTAGAGTCAGGCTCGTCTCTTTAGCATTTTAGGCTAAAACCTTCCTCTGCCGCTTTCCAGCTCAGTGCTGACACATGAGTCATCTGAGTCCAGGAGAGAGAGAGAGCAGAGGGATGGTAAATAAAAAAAAAACACACATCCAGAGTGCTGAGCTGGGAGCACACAACTAGCTCCCGGTTAGTGACACCAAACTTGTAGCTGGCCTGAATAATTAAAACAAGCCAGAATTACAGTTCTGTTCAAAGACAGGCACCACGCTATTTCCCCTGCCAACATGACTTCTTTTTAAAACATTGAATCTTGACTTTATCACAGTTATTTGTGTGCAAGATCAACTCCTCGGGCAAAAAGAAGTCAAAACATAGCAATTCATATCTTAATTGGTGTATTTATCAAGATAAAAACATCTTATTTCAAGCAATATAAAACAAAAAATAACTTTTCAGTGGTTGTCATAAGTTGATAAATATTCCAGTGGAACAAATATTAGATGAGTCTTGAGAGCAAACTCTACTTCCAAATGTGTTAATATAATTTCAAGGACAAACATTTGATTGCTGCCAGATTCATTTGTTTACTTATTTCACTCATAATGACTCTTTTTATCTTTTCAAGTTTGAGAAACAACATGAATCTGAACTTATCAGAGGACTATAGCCTTTACCAGGTCTTATGTTACATTTTCCAAGATCAGATTTTTATGGTGTATTTTGTTTAAAGAACAAACCTGAATAATGTTTAATTCCAACTACAGACAGTATGGAAGAATGGACAACATGACTACCAAATACTGCAGACAAAACATTATGATCCCACCACTGATAATCTGCAGGAAAGGTAAAAGGAGGACTTTTGACACATTTTTGTTTTTTGGGTGCTACACACCAAGCCCAGATCACAGAGCAGACCCAGGTCCACACAGAGGGCTAGCTGCACCAGCAACAAAAGGATGGACCTCTCCTGGCATGCCCCTAAAGTGAAGTCTTTAAAGAATCCATACTGCAGACTGCTGCATCACTTTTCACAGGCAGTATTGAACTACAGAAGATGGAGAAAACTTCTTCCATGAGTTGAACAAATGGGAATGATCTCAGAATAATGCATTTGGGAGCTAACATTTATCAATCTTTACCCAAAAACAAAGGTACTTACTGATCCACAACCCCTGTGAACTGCTCTACCTTAACCGTTTACCCACCAAATCTAACCTTTACTTTGTGTCTTACCATATGAATGAACAGAAATATCAGTTTCTGGACTGAATAAATCAAATCTGAGATTTAAATTAATCATGAGATGCAGAAATTTTGGTCTTGCAGGGTTACTTGGCTCTTGTTTTTTAGTTAAAATTTGACAACTGGTCTTGATTTTGCTAATTTAAACATTGAAATATGTCAGAAACCAGCAAAGATGCAAATTCAACCAGATTTTCAACTGCATATTTATTTTAAAAACCCACAGGAATAGCAGCTGTTGAATCAGAACATTTTTAAGCATTCAGATTCTCCTTTATTCATCATCTAAGATACCTAATGAGGCCTTTTTCTACGTGTACACATGAAGGAAATGAGCCTGTATTGATTTTGTGCATGTTTTAATCATGTTTGTAAGTTAGAATTGAACATGAACTTTACATGCCCTATGTTGGAGTTTAAAATGTGCGCTATAGCATACTTTCTGTATGTTAAAGAAGCGTCTCATATCTGCTTCTCTATCCGTTCATCCTCTCTGTGTCTCCGCCTGTCTGTGTTGACCTCATTACCTCCGACAGTGACAGATCTGCACGGCATCACACATGTACAGCGAGGAGACAGTTTAATAAAAGTTTCAGCACTGGCAGTATTAGAATCTAAAATTACCCCGGTGCTGCATGCAAACTGAATATAGCCGCTCTGTGAAGGTCTCATTATTATAATTGGTGGAGCTCTAGCATGTTCCAAATTAGGAGAATACTTTCTCTGTCTCTTTTTTCCTCTGACTCTGACTCTTCTCTTCCTGTCAAGATTCATTTTATATCTCAGACTTTGGGGTTTTGTGATAATTTAAAGCGTTGCGTGAGATAAGGCAAGGCTCCGGAGTCTCATAGAATCAGCGGCTGGGAGGAAAAGTGCGAAAGCTGAGTATTTATGAATGGTTTCTAACAGCAGGGGAGAGATGAACTGTTGGATTTTCCCCCGCTCTCATTTCTCCGTCTCGCAACCCCCACCCTGAGTCAGAGCGCGGCATCCCGCTGTACGTGACATTCAGCCTCAGTGTAAAAAATCAGCAGATGGGTAATTTTTGTTTGTATGCTTTAGCGCAACTGTGCGTGTTTCTGAAAGAGAGAGTGGGAGAGAGAGAGAGAGAGCTAAGGAGTGGGGAAATAATTCATGACCGCTGTACCCTATAATTAGCAAAAACTAAATTGCATGTCAATGTAGGAGGCAGTTAAATAGAGCTCCGTGTCTGTCAGAGGACATTAAAAACCTCAAACTACAGTAGCAGGCTAGAGAGTATTTCCTCTCACTCCCCCTCAAAAGGATTGCTAAAATAGGAACCTTTGGCCTGAATGATTCAGATCCAGTTTGCTGTGACCAAAACTGCCAATAACAGGCTGATGAATTGCTAATTCTCAATTACTTTTTGGCTTTTAATCTTTTAATAAAGGCGACAGCATGGCCCCAAAGGCTAAATCACATTTAGAAACACAGCACTTTCAAAAAAAAGGGCCGCAATTTGATGTTTTTTAATTCTTCTTCTGTTCACTCTGCTGCCTGTGAAGGTCCAAGCTAGCCTCAGGTCCATGTGCGTCACTGTGTGTGTGTGCGGGTGTGTGTGTGTTTGTGTGTGTACGTCAGTGCCACACTTCCACAGATGGGGGTTGTTCTCATTTGCAAAGGCGGAGAGCGTTTAGCTGATTGATCAGATTGCCTTTTTCAGATGACAACAAGCCCCCAAAGCTAAATCTGAGACCGTGAGTAAGGATGGGGCAGTGTTTTTTTCTCACCAGTCAAATCAATTTTATGATCAAGAGTTCACCAGTCATCTCAAGCGCCATGAGACAAAATGAAGTCTGGAAACAAGGAGTGATTGTTTATCAAATCAGAATTCTGTCATGGGCTCAAAAGTACTCTCCATTGAATTTTGGCCCTGAAATGTCTGAATAAATCAAGAATGACTAAACCTAAATCACACTGTATATGAACGGTGGTTGAGTGCTTACATCACCTTACCATGCAGTGCAGCTGGATCAACCTGATTAAATGCCTCTGATAGAGCAGCTCAGCCTTGCAAAGCTTCAAGCTGATGCGATTGAGTTTGGTCTGCAGCGGCACTGACCAATCAGCGTCCTTTCAGCAGAAAGAGTTGGGAGCTTCTAGCATGATGACAGCAAGAAACGAATGCAAGTCTGTAAACAATGGCACAGGTGCTGCCTGCTTGCACAGCAGTTTTATTACGACAAAATAAAACTTCTTTACAACATGAAGAACAAAGCACAATACTCAAAACATTTCTCAATGGATAAATACTTTTGCTTCTCTGTCAAAAGGTTTTGGTGAGAGTTTTATGCATGAACTGACTAGCGTTACAATTACTCCTTAGCAACAGCGCCCATCCACTGCATCATCTGATTGGCCTGTACTAAATTTGATTAACAGAACAATTGTCCAATCACCTTTTGGAAATATTTTTCTGCCCTCCCAAATACTTTTGTTGTTGTTTAATCTCGGCACATAATCCATCCTCTTTGTGTTCTACATCTGGCAGGCACGCCTCAATCCACCAGAGCCACAAGCTTTTTAACAACGCGCACTGCACTGTCAAAGCAGGAACTGTAGACTGAACTGAATAAACTGTTTACAAACTCTTTCCTATCAATGAAACATGAGCAAGCTCAACAATATGTCTCTACCCTCCATACATTTTAACAAATCCCTGAGACAGTATGCGTGTAGTAGTATGACAGACATGCATTCATTTTCAACTGCATGTAATACAAATATTCCCCAAAGCATCAGATTCATAACAAAATTGAACTGAAAACAGAAGCTTTGTCACCACCGTTTAGATTGTTTTGGACCGGCACCTGAACAGTCACCTACATTTTACCACTGATCCCTGTGCACTCATATTTCTACACTGGCATTAATGTCTCTGAAGACACTAACAAGGAATAATTCAAGGTTAGTGAGCCCGGCATACTGCATTTTAATGTACTTTTTGGAGAGAAAACTAAAGTCGTGAAAAGCAAAGCTCCCAAAACTCCTACCTGATTTATTGCCAGCTAACTTAACACCAGTTAAAATGTTACACCAGTGTGCCAGCTGAACAGATTAAAGTTGCTAGTTTTTGCAACATGGATTTTGAAAAAAGCATAATTTCCTTACTGAAAAAAAAAACTAATAATCCAATGAGTACCGTGGGGGGAATACAATTAATTGATAAACACCATAGGCAGCAATAACACCACTGACAAGCTGTTTACCAGAAGAACCAAAAACTACATAAAAACAACTGTAGACACGAGAGACCTCACAGATGCTCTTATTTAACTTACAGTACCTTTTATACCTCACTAAAAAATGGCATCATGGCAAGACACCAGTTTAATCTTAACTGAAGCCACATTCAGGTGACAATGTTGGTCTGAACAGACTGATTCTCTCTCCAATAAATTGCTTCAAATGGAGGCTACATCAGACTGTAGAGAGATTTGTGAGTGTAAAATGTTGAAAATCTCTGTAGTATCATGCAGACAACCTTCAACTTGGGGTTTCAAAGTGGTTTGACCTTGTCATGTCCAGTTTGTATCACATTTTTTGTTTCTGAAATGACTCATGGCAGCTTTTTCCCCAGTGTGCACATCATGGTAGTTAACCCCTGTAAGCTAACTTATCCTCATCTACGTGTGCCTGCTTTTATAAATGCTGGAAAAAGAAATTTCATGTTTATAAAGATATTACCACAAAGCTCTCAGTGAAATGGGATGTACGCAATGACCCAAAAAGTGTTGAGTTTGGTGTATATAATCACATTTTTTATCATGTGAAATATCACATTATTTAATTACATTTTGTTGAGGTGCCCAAATCAACACTTGCTTTTTTTTAATCTTGTGTTTATAATCACAACATCCTAAAGTTGAGTAAACAAACTGGAACAAATTTGAGAAATAACTTACAGCCTCTTGTTCCAATGGACTTCAAATTATGTTCATTGTGCACTGTAGGTCAGTATCAAATATAAATCATACATAAAATGTACTATCAGCTTTCTGAATTTACTACAAAGTGCGCCAAAAGGTTGGATATGTTTTTAACCACTTTGAAAATTGTCAGCCTATCCGTGCAACTGGAAAAGTGTCTGGAAACTTGCTTACTTTTTCTTGTATTTTTTAGCAGTTAAATCGTATTACTCTCATTTGTTTGCTTTTTAAAATGTTTTGCTTTAAGTTCATAATGCCAGCCTACAGTAAGTTTAGGCGGGGCTCTCTCATGGGTTAAATTCTTGTGGTTTTTGGACACACCTTAAATTGCCCATAAGGGTTGGCAATATTCTTTCTCTTTTTTTTTAATCCACTCCCTTTTTCAAATCTAATTGTGTAGTTTCATAAAATCACATCGAGTGAATATGATTCAATCATTTAAATTGCAAACCACTTTCTGACTTTCTACTTCCACAGTTAATTTGGACATTTTTTTGGACATGTTGGTGAAACTAACTAAAACATGCTATTTCCTACTTATCCTAAGACCGTCTATTTTTTTGTGCCAGATAGACTGTCAGAACTATTGCTTGCAATATAAAGTATTTTGGTAATAAAATGTATTTTTTTCTTAATTATTCAGCTTTAAAACTCATGACACTGTTTTCATTCCCACAAACAGTTTGCGAGTTTTGGCTTTGGGTGAAACTGGCAAGGAGCTTTCCACCAACTTGTCCAAACAATTCCAAACCTTGCCAACATATTTTAAAGACAGTGCCAGGGGTTTCTTGCAGTTTTAAGAGATAAAATCGTATTCTACAATCCAGCTCTATTTTTATTTTGCTTTGATTAACTGTTGTGTAACCTTCCGAGGAAATCTTGACTTTGCTCACCCTCTCTTCTACTGAAAAATGTTCGAGGTAAATTCCTGCACAATGACAAATTGGCAGAAATAGTTTGGCAAGATGGTTTTATTTGCTTTTCCAAATGTTTGCAAATTATTTCTGCATTATCAATGCTTATCAAAGCAAGTCAATCTAAAAAAAATGTGAATCTACAAAATAAAATTACAAAAATCTACAAGTAAGAACATCTGTCTGAAACTGGTAAGAAACTATTTAACAATTTCACACACTTGCCAAGGCCAAGGTAATTTTGCAATTTCAACAGATTAAGTGACAAAAATGACTGAAAGTTGACAAGTTTTGAACTTTTTATAAGCACAACAAAAGCCTTAAATTGTTTGCTCACATGCTCTGATTGCATCTAGCTGTACAAGGCAGGGTCTCAAATTATTCTAAACCTGGGGCCTCCACATTACTGCCCCTCACACAGACATTTACAAACAGGCATGTAAAAAGGCTTTTTCCAAACATTTTGTCATTTAACCCCTGTTTTTAATTGCTTCCTGTCATTTAATTAATGCCTCAGATGTTAATTGCATATCCTATTAATGACTCTTCAGCATTGTTGATTGTTGGTAAATTGTTGCATATCAGTTTGAAGAGCATGACACAACAGGAGATTATTAGTGTGCCCCATCTGCTCCAGAGCCTCTGAAGGCCTGTTTACGCCACACAACCTGATGTTCGTGTCAGACTTTGACGTCTGGCTTTTTATCATTCTACGATTAGACACTGCCTGCATCAAGAATAGAAGAATATACTATTAGCTTTAAGTGGATGTCAGTAGTACTCAATGTACTTCTTAGATCCTGACGTGTTGAGTGGTCCTTATGGGGGGCTATTCTTGGATTGTACAAATGTTAAATAAATGGTGTAAGTGAACCATTTAATGACTCAATAAAGGGATATTTACCATAGTAATTCACCTCCTTTGTGATATTTTTCTTCTCTTACATCCCAAATGATAAAAAACAGAGTCAACCTTGTCACATACTGTGTATAGATGCAGTTGGCATCAAGGGAAATACGCAGACAACTTTAAATCTGATTTGTGCCGGAGGGCAAAACACACAATAGGCCCCAATGTCAAAGAACCAGCTGTGCCCTTCTGCATCACTAATAAGCTTAAAAATCCCAAGCTTCATGTAAATACCCTATTCAGTAGCAGCAAAGAGTCCAATGAGAGATTAATTAATTGCAAGTCACCCTGAAGAGCGACAACCCCAGTTGCTTGTAAGATTGAAAGTCCTAAAGTGTGTTTTTCAGTTTTTCAGGCATGTGTTTCCTTTACACAAATAGCAATACATAGTCAGGGATGAAATGAAAGTTGGATTAAGTTTTATTATATGAAATTAAATTCATCATATCTACAGCAACTGTGATATCTCTTGACAGGAACTTCAAAAACAGCATTTAAAATCTAACACCAGGAAGCTCTCAAGCACAACTATGACAAAAGAGGATGTTAGGACATGAAATCAGCTCTGCCCATCTCCTTTGCTTAGTTTGTGTATTAAAATGAGGGCTCCATTCAAAAAAAGCAATCGATAATGTTAATTGGCTAAATAGTAAAACAAATTTTCCTTTTCATTGATGGATTCACATAACTAGGGAAAAAGCTGTTACAAGTTTTGTGCTGCACAAACCAGGCTACCAAAGTTAACAACCATTTTCCATCATTTTGGTCTTTAAAGCATGAACAACATTTAGATTATTTCCTTTTAAGGCAAACTATGTATCATTCTTTTGCAGTTCACAGTAAGGATTTTTAGTAGGACATGACAGCTTGTGTTAATATTTGTGCTGGAGTCTAAAATCTGCATTATACCAGCTTGTTAACATTAATTTTGGAATTCTGAACATAAACACTGACACAATTGAGTGATGCAAAGTGCAGATGGATAGACACTGGCTCTAAGTGTGCCAACATCAGATCTGTAACTATTATGCAAAATGGAGCATTAGTCACATAAAGATGAGTCGATTTCAAAGCTTTGCTGGTGGTTATTTTATGGAGAGGAGAAGTTTCAGAAAGGTTTTGGAAGTAATAAGCTTGAACTATGAACCAAGCTGTTAAACATACACTTCCCTAAAAAAGATGCAAGCATGCTAGAGCCACTGATCCTGGTACCTGAAACCCTTTTATGACATAATGCACATACAAGAAAGTGTTTCCTAAGCTTCCCTGTATGCTTGCGAGAAGACTCTCCTCTTTGTGGAAGTTTGTGAATGGAAATAACTTGTCACATAGCTGTGTTTTTAATTAATTGTTATGATATTTTATCTATATTTAGAACTGTTAGTAGGGCTGGGTATTTCTAGCAACCTCACAATACGATATGTATCCTGATACTGAGGCCATGATACGATATGTATCCCGATACACGTAAATTGTGAACATGACTACGCTTTTAACAAAATTCTTGACAAGTTTTGTTTTTTCTTACAAGAAGAAAAGGAACAAGGATGAGTTTTAAATGATTCTACAACTTAAGTAACTTAAATTCAGGTCCTCAAAGATGTTAGACCTAAGTTCAAATTTGGAACATTTGTTTCATCATGTAGCTTGTCTTCTACTTTGAACTGTGCCATTGTTAACATCACCCAAAGAGTATTGACAACAACTGTCAAAACACTGAGGCTGTATCGATTCTGAAGAATCTGTATCGATACACGTATGCCCAAAGAGTGCGTGACGATATCTTGCTGTATCAATATTTTGAGCACAGGCCTATCTGTTGGTACATAAGTAAGTATGCCTATTTTGTTTAAGAACTCACATTTCATTGTACCTGAACGAGTGACAATAAAGGTGTCTTGCCTTTTTATTTATTTTACCAGCTCATTCTCCTGGCTCACAGGGACAGTACATCTTGACCAGTGTGCTCAAGGTCATTGTTCAATCTAGCATGTATCATAATGAAGTGTTGACAACCCGATAATTTTAACTCAGTCTCTCATTGTCTCCAGTGTCTTTCCTCTCTACATCCTAGTCATTTGGTGTCTGCTATACACGCCACACTGCTCTCAACTGAGCACAGCAGTGGTCTATGAAAGCCAAAGAGTCAAAGCTTACATATAGCCTATGAGTGACATCAGCACTACCCCTGCCACTCTCAGCCTGCCGTCCACACCTAGTGCTAAAACACACTAACCCAGATGAACCTCAAGCATTATCATACATGGGTCCTTAAGGAACCAGGTTTCCATTCTCATCCCTTTATTTGCCAACCTGTTTTAACATAAAACAGTAAATGGAGAGTTCTTCTCTCAACAGATGCAGAAAACAATCTCTATCGCTGAAGCGGTGTTTATTTATATTCTGGTAAACTTCTATGGGCTCACAGGAAGTAAAGGTCAGAACATGTCAACCTGATGTAGCAGCCAGAGAAGAAGAAAACCGCATAAAATCCACCAAAGTATGAAGAATACATCTTAAGAGAACTCAAAGTCTATATTATTTCCATGTTCTTAGCTGTCCATCTGGCCACATTAACCTACATTCAGCACACATCTAGGTTTTTTGGAGGTGTTAAACGCCCACAGAAGCCACACTAGCTGTTATTGGTCAGTAAAAACCTTCAAAATGTGGGCTTGATGCTTTTTTAATAAAATTATTTTCCCTGTGTTTCTACTGTCTCCATATTCCATATGCAACAGGATAACTATAAAAGTCTGAGATACAAAAGTTACTCATTACTTGTTGAGCAATAAATTCAACTATGCAATATTTTCCAACATGCAGTAATTTCCCATGAGTCATATGCCCTCCTTTAACTCAAAGCAGCTTTATTTGAATTTTAAGTCAGTTCTAGTCATCAAATTACGCCTACAGTTAGGAGTCAAGTGGTTTTGTTTACTGACAGTTTTGTGCTGTACACACACATGAGTAAGTAAGAGCAGAATAATTGGATGAATCTGTGCAGTCACAGAGTAGTGTTAAGACTTCAGAGGTTGGTTTTGCATCTGAGTGATTTGTGGCCCTGTGTCTGAGTATCTTGGGATGTTTTTAATATATACACATATATTTGGCAGAAAGAATTGAAAAGATTTTAACTCTTCCATTATGTTGAAGAGGAATTGACACAGGGAATCTAACCCCTCAATTTACTTGTCAGTCAACCCTCCAACATCTGGATTGGAACTGTAAGATAAGATCATTGTGATAAGTTTTTAACAAATTTTTAGTTTTGTTGTTTTTAGTTGCTTTATTTAACCCTTTACATTAGGGCCAGGAGTTCAGAAAGCAGAAGGGAGCTTAAAGTAGATCTTTTCTTCTCAAAAAAGCAGCAGTGATGGTTCAGGTATTAGATTGAAATACTTCCCAAGTGACCCTTCTTTAAGAGGTGTCAACTTATCTAATAGGAAAAGGCCCTGGGTACAGGATACTAAAAAAACACTCAACTATGAGATATCTGGACAAGAATCAGTTGATGTCTGGATTGATGGACGGGTGGATGAAACTCTGGATGACTAGATAATTAAGGGAATGTATGAATGGAAAAGTGAATTTATTAATGAATAGCTGAAAGGTTGGATGGGTAATTTAAAGGATGGAAGGATGGCTAAATGAAAAAATAGATGAATGACAGGATTAACAGATGATTGATGGATGGATGAACTGATGAATACTATGACAAAAAGAAACTAACTGATGGATAAGTGGATACTTAGATGGGTTCTGCTATTAATCCAACCACTTATGAAGATAGATAATGAATGGACAGATACAAAGATGACTGGATTTTAGATTTTAAATACATTGACATACAGAAGGAAGGACCGATGGAGGGAAGGACAGATGGACAGAAATTTTCACAAATCAAACCACTGTGAAAGAAAGAAAGGATGGATGCATTGATGGATGGAAAATTTAACTGTTTGATCAAAGATTAGATGGATGAGTAATTCAATCAGTATATGATTGGTTGGATGAGGGGTGGTTAAATGAATACATGTATATAAGGACTGCTGGATTGTTGGATGGATGAACAAATGGATATTGTCACAAAAAGGAATGGATGAGAGGATCAGGAACACATGGATGGATTCTGGCACCAATCTGACAACTCAATGGAAAATAATGGACAGATGGCTGAATGGACAGTTGGATAGCTGGATGGACAAGTAGATAATTGGATTGATGGATGAATGGATGGATGACTCAAGCTGTAATGGTTGTTTTCTATATTATGTATTCATATCAAACTAGAAAAGCACTCTGAGAGCACAGACCTACACCAAGCAGATTGGTGCTCCGATTGGACAGAGAGTCCCCCACTCGTGTCTGTCCATGAGGGGAACTCCTCCGCTGGCATTGCAAGGGAAGCTGGGAAATGTACGACATAGGCTTGAAAAATGTTAATGTCACTTTTCAAATAAACTATAATTCCCATAATGACGTAAAGGGGGTGAAACCCTCACAGCAGCCGAGGAGAAATGAATGGGATTTGCCATTATAAACTCCAATATTTTTTTGTGACGTCAATCTGGATGGGATGCAGATGAAATTTATTGTGATGATAGAGATATATTATGTATATTATCCCGTAAATTTTGAAGCAAATCCATCAAGTGATGTCAGAGATATTATTTTTTAAAATACGGCCCAATGTTAAGTTATGGAACTTTTAGAAAATTTTGGGAATTTTTTGCATCCAGACAAATGTGCGGATCACCACCAAAATGTAATGGGTTTTCCTTGGACCAAACCACAATTCTGGTAAAATTTTCATATAAATCCATCCAGTAGGTTTTGCGTAATCTTGCTTACAGACAAACAAACAAACAAACAGATGGACCCTGGTGAAAACATAACCTCCTTGGTGGAGGTAATAATTGAGTTTATGGGCTTTTGGATCAATAAATAAAGGGGCAGAGGGATGTATGGATAATGAAATGAGGAGAACATGTTGCATGAATAAACCAATGCATAGATCGCTGGCCAGTGGAGAAATGAATTAATTTAAAGTAGCATGTGGTTACATTTTCAGGTGCTTGTGAATGTGAATGACTTAAACCTGGACAGCCACATAATTTCAATCTACAGCCAAATTATCCCCTCAACATCAATTAAGCATCACAGACTGCACTGTGTGGAGCAGATTCACTCCAAGATGCTAAAAGCTCCCACAGTCTGTTCCAGTGACACAGGCAATTACTGCTGCTTAAAACTTAGTACACAACAATTAGCACAAAGCCTAGAGGTCTTATGGAGTCTGCACAACCTGCTCACAACAGCCCAAAAAATAATTATCACAGTGGTATTATATTTTTCAGTTTTGGTGAAGTTCCAGTCAGTAAATACAAATTGCATGAATCCTCCTTGAGATTCAAAGCACTTTTCCAACTTCAGTCATACTCGATGAAAGCTGTTGCCGAGAAATTCGACACTCCTCGGCGAGTCTCACGGCAAACAATCGTCTAATCCTGAGTGAAATATTGTTTTCCATTCCATTATCATACAAAGAATGTGTCGCCGGAAGCAAACACCTTGCCCGAGAGACGCATTAAAACTTGGCGACTTTTTTTGTCAAATAACCAGCTTCTCTTCACGGGAAGCACTTGAGTAGAATCTGACAAGGATCCTCATTCACAGGCAAACATCTCTACTTATACAAATGATCTGACACTTTTTTAAAGCCATCGTTTCTTAAAGGAGGAACATTTCTTACACCATCAATAAGAGTTTTTTTAACACGGGATGTAAGATGAAATGACTTGTTGAAAGGGACGTTCTTCCCTTCATTCCGCCTGTTTTTCACACTCCCATCATAAATCCCAGGGTGGTAATGCTTAAATCTGTTTCCCCTGCAAAAGCTATCCATTTTAACTCACAGCTCATTAGCTTCACTTCAAATCCCTCGCAGTATCGCATCTCTTTGCCTTTTGTTCAATCACGTGGAACAGCAACCCTTGCTCTCTCTCGCCAATCTCTCCCTCTTATCCCTTTCCTTTAGCTACCTTTTCTCAGGAGGGCCATGCATTTAAGTGACTGGTGCTGCTCTTTTACCTACCAGTGTATATCTGTTTCATGCAAATTGGGAACAGCAAGGTGTGTGGGTGTTTTTAATTGCAGTAGAAAACAAAGTTAATCTTAGTGAATAAAGATTACCCGAAAGGACCTGGAGAATTCTCTCTACCTATACGCTACAATATTGTGCCGAAATGATGAATACTGAGTAGGATCTACGAGGTTTTGATGTGCCTGGGAAATCATTTCACCCTAAAATGGGACAGAAAGTCAACAGAAAAAGGGATCGTGACTGGAATGAAGTATTGATACCACCTCCCGTCCCTCAGGGTGGATGGATTAGAAATGACTACAGCGAGCACAGGAGGGGGAAAGCGCAGGGCAGGGCAATGGAGCAAGTTTGGAGGAGAAAATGAGAGGGGGAAGGGTGAGTTACTGACACAAAGATTAAATGGATCTCCCTGTAAAACCAGTGGATGAAAATCTAACAACTCTAACATTGGTGCATGGGGGAATAAAAAAGCCACAGGAGAGCGTAATGGTGGGTTTTCATGGTACAGCTGTAAAGATTCAGGGTAATGGTAATCACTGCAGCACTTGGAGCTCTTTTGCAGGCCTCAATTTAAAAAATTAAACCAGCGTCCAACAATCTCTCACAGGGACAATCCAATTATCAGTGTGAGGGGGAGTTACTGCATGTGCTTTAGGGTTGTTTTTCAACAGAGAGGACTCCGAGAAAGCTAGCTATATATTCAAGGACTTTAATTTTGTAGTTTGACCTTAATTTCGAGATGCAATATGGAAAATTTTGCAATGAAATGTCAAAAAATTAAACAATTACTAGTTCTATATATCAGCAATGGAAATCACCAGTGGCCTAATTGAATCCTAATTATACTTTATTTGTGATCCTTAATATCTTGTGATGTGCTGAGTTTTGTGATATATTGTGATTTACAACCCTTTTTGACCTTTACTTAAAAAAGAAGTGAAAGACTAAATTCTGTTAAATTTAACAGTAAACATTATTTAGTATACCCATGTCACTTCAGTCAGTTTTAATAAAAACAGGATTAAAACTCACAGACTAAGGTCAGCGCATCGCAAGTTAATGCAACCTGCTCTGCTGTGCTCAGCCTCTTCAACTTTTAGCTTCACTGCTCTGTAGAGCTTCAGTGCTGCTGTGTCCGTGAAATAATGCAGAGATGGGGGGACATAGTAAGGATCTTACCACCATGTAACAAAAGCTCTTGCTTTCCACAACATGGTGAGGCCTTGGGTCTTTGCATATTTAGTAAGTAAAGGATTGTTTTGTTTTCTCAGCTTGTGCATTATTGGGGGGGCTGATGTTTGATTTACTAACTCTCTCCTTCAAATAGAACAGCACCTCTGCTAAACTCACCTGCAAAGTGGCTCAACATACCCATCCTGTGGACTAATTTGTACTATTTCTGTGGAACCGAAAGCTTTATTTAATGTGAAAAAATATCAATAGTTGTTGGCCATGAGTTGATATAAAGTACATCGTATTTTTTTTAACTGACACGATGGCACAGATGTAAACAGCCCAAAAAAAATTAGACTTTGACAGCATTTCCCTGGAAGAAAACCTTCCTGTCCTTTTCAGTGTTTATAGAAGTCCAAATGCTTAATTTTCTGGTTGTTTTTAAAAGTGTTGCATGAAATGTTGCAATGTTTTAAGAATTTATTAATTACAATAGAGCAAGCGAATTTGCACAACTACCTGCAGCTATTTTAGTGCTCTGAGTAGACATACCAAAAATGATTCAGTATTACAATTAAAACATTCGTAATATGCTTTTTCACAAAGAGTTAAGGTCTATAGAGCATGGAAATCTGATTGTAGCCTGTAACAACGACAACCTGTAATCTAAACATCAAACTTTGGTTTTGTTGCACCACAAAATGCATGCAACGTAAAGAGCTGGACAAAGTTGCAGGGAATTTGCATCAGCCACTGGTGATGGTATTGCGTGAATGTGTCATATTTCATGTAATGACAGGACCTTAGTACACCTATCAACATTAAGTAAAGAGTTTTTATATCGAATAGGCTAAAGAAGTGACAAACATGAGAAAGAGGGGGGAGGCAGTGAGGCAGTCTTATACAAAAAAAACATTAGAAAAGTCTTTAAAAATCAGCCATAATGTTATTTTTGTTTTCATGATCACTGCATCTTTATTCAAAGCCGTTACAGACTTGACATGTGCCTGTACAAAGTGACAGTAAATTATATCTTATTTCAAAGCAAAGTAACCTCACTTTTATCAGAGGCCCACAAAGATGGAAGCTTCAAAAGCAAAAAAGTCTCTGAGGTTTTAAGAGATGAATCAGTAGATCTTTCAAAACTTGTGTGGTTGGAAAAAGCCTTTGCTAGACATCTCCTGTCATCATGAGGTTTAAATAAAAAAAACTTTTAGTCGCCCCTTTTCCACATCCAACAGACATGGGGCACCATTAGCCTTAATTTTTAATAATGTTCCTCCACACATGAAGAACTTTAGTCCAATACTCAATGTCCTCTTAGCACTTTCTCAGTTCTTGAAAACTCCTGAGGGAAATTTATAGCTCTTTAGCTGCTTAATGCTCCACTAAATTCACCAGCTAGTTGCTAACTCTGTGTGTCTGCTTTTAAGTGTTGGGTAAGTAGTGTACATTGGGCTTATGGAGCAAGTTTTCTTTTAAAAATATAGATTTATTCAGCCTTCAAGATTAAAAACCATGCTCTGCTGATATCAGAAATGTTTTAGTTGAGTGATGCTTTGGTGGTGTGCTGAGAGTCCTTTTGCTGTTTTTAAGGAGGAAAAACATGAGGAAACACTTCTGCTGCTGTCCATGCAAATCTGATGCTGTTAAGGGAAATCAGTCTCATTTCACAGCTCCTCTATAAAATCAGGACAGACTGGTCACAAATGTGGATGCAGTTTTAATCAGTCCAAGCAAATTAAATATATACCCAATGATCTAGGGGTCTTCAACCACTGTTAAACAAAACTAATAACAGCATCCACTTTCTCAGCCAAAAGTCACCACTTAACATGGCCACTGGCCCATTTAGCGTTTCAGGGAACTAAGCTCATGATTCCCTCTGATCCTCCTTTATGGTGATTATGATCCTACAGACTGCTTCATATAAAACAACCTCTAGTCACAACTGACCTTTAAGCAAATCACCACAGCCAAATGATGCTAATTTAAATGTCTTGTTGGCATAAATTAATTTCTTCTTATAGTTTGTTGAGTTTATGACTTATATTTTGACCCAACATACAGACTTTCAGGCATGCAGTAGAATTTTTAAACAAGAGTATTATCCTCCGAAGTATTTTACAGGGCACCTCCTCTAATCTAAATGTTACTTTACAAAGCAGAGGTGGCATGAATACTACTTGTTGTCTATACTTGTTGTCTATACACAAGGAAAGTAACAGAGGTAACAGGTTAAAAATACTGACTGAATAAAACTTTTACTTCCAACACAGTATCATTAAGGGGCCCCTGTCAGCCATTCACCCTTAGAGCCATCCTAACTTTCTCCACCCTGAGTGTTGTACTTTTAATGAACATCATGTATCCGTATGTGCAGCCCTACTGTGGAAACTTAGACTAAACTGGTCCATGGTGTAAAGCATGATGGGACTGCTGCTCTAGGGCTGCCAAAAATCTCAGTAAGGCTCATAACATAAACAAACTTCCAGATTGTCAACTTCACTGCTTCTCTCACTCTCTACTTGGTTCAGCCCCTCACTATCTCACTCTCCCACCCACTCACTGAACATCTAAAGCCAGCTGAAGAGAGATGTCAAGAGTGTTTCAGATCCAGGATGAAAAACCTACTCAGTCTCTTCATATTTAACCCAAAACAGCAGTGATTGTGTGAATTTAGACCTGAGGAAACTTGGAAGCTTGATTACTGACACTAGTTTTTCTTTGTCGTGATCAAGGGCGCTAATATTAGTAAGGGCGTCATTCCATGATCACACAGAATAGTTTTTTCTATTCGCACTGACAGAAAGACAAACAGACAGCTGCAGATGATGAGGAGAGAAAAGAGAAAGACAGAGCATACCAGGAGAGGTAGGCCTAGACGGGGCAGACATAACTGATTGAACTGTAGCTGAAAATTGTGGTTATAGGAAAACCTTTTATACTATAAAAGATATTGACGCTGTACTTGTAACTTTTTCTCCAACTCTCTTCATTTAATACTACACTATGCCAGGTGATGATAACATCTGTGCAAATAGAATGTGTCCTGATGTAAGTCTGGGGCAAAAATTGTAGGAAATTGCATCAAAACAGAATTTGTTTTTCTGAAATGCTCTTGCCCTAACAAGCCTCTCCAAGTCTCCACAACCTTGTTCACTCTGGACAGCCAGAGAAAATATCTGATGAATGAATACAGTCTCTGCATCCCTGTGTGCAAAAAATAGTATGTCATTGAGGGGAAACTGAGCTTTCTGAAAGGAAAGCTTGTGCAACAAGACATGAATAACTGGATTTAGGGGACACTAAAACAAAATCTTGCCTGGAGCACCAAATTGGCCCTGAGTAGGAGGGAGGTACAAAGAAACCTCCTTGTCTGATCACCTGGAGAGCAGGAGTCAGGGGCTGTTAGCAAATTGTGCACAGTGGGAAACAGCAGAAAACTTTGGCCCTGTCATTTTCTGGCTTGAACCACCTCTTTTCATCTGATTAAAGAGGACATAACAGTCCTAACCAAGGTTTCACAGTAATTCCAAACTAAACAGGCCCAAATATGGCACTAGAAGCCTTCACCCAGGCACTTCCGACATTGCCGGATGATTTTCATTTGTTGATTTTCAGTAAACTTTTATTTATTATTACTTTTGTCAGTTTCAAGTTATTTTAGTGACCATTGTGGGTTTTTCTTTCTTTAACGGAAGGGTACCAACAATTTTGTCCGTGTGTGTATTAGTGAAAATGTGGAAAACTTCCCTATTTAACACTGTTAACAAATCCTTTAAAAAATACTGTATCTTGATCCACAATTAGATTTGGATCACCATTAAATTCTAATTACTTCTCCCCTGTGCCTTGACTAACGTTTCCTGAAAATGTCATCAAAATATGTCAAGAACTTATTGAGTTATTCCTTAGCCCCCTCATGTTTTGTACCTACTGCATTAGTTTTCTCACACTCACTATGTTCCTCACCTGCTGCTGTCTGCTGTAATAGTCCACATCTGTTACGATCTGCAGCATCTGGATTTAAACTATTTCGACAACGCTTTTTATCAACATCCAGCCACTCATTTTAACATTAATATATATTTAGCTTTCACTTTCTACCCTGAAACAGTCAAAAGGGGTGTGTTAACTGACCTGTTTGTGACAAGATTGGACCAACTCACTATCGCTATAAAGAAAACAGTCAATGTGCTGCTGCCCCTGCTTCATGGGCCACTGATTAGCCATTAATCAGAGTTTCAAAATGTGTCTACCAACTGAAAAAATGCCTGGTATTGCACATTATCAGACCACCCCTAGTGAAGCTGCAGGGGGGATCTTTCACAAGTTTATTGATCATAAAAGGTAATCCTACCGGGATAATCAATAAAAATAGTAAATCTGCCTACCCAGGTATTGTCCATGTGTGGTAAACAAAGGGCTATAGCTGCAGATTAAGTCCTTACTATGGTGTTTTTGTAGAGCTTAGTTACTCATGCTTCATACTCGAAAGGTGCATAATGGTGGGGAACAGCATCCGGCCAATAAGAAAAACCTGCACATTCAAAAAACACAAAATCACAGATTGACCCTAATCTCAAACTTGAGTAAAATTAAGGAGCAGGACAAAGTTATGTCAAAACTTATGTCAAAGCCTAAAATTCAGCCCCACATGTGAGCTACAGTAGATCTGAATTGAAAATACGTTTTTGTTTTAGTCCTGCCAGCATGAAAATCCCTTACAAAGTTTAGTAGGGTTATCCAGATTTTAAGAACTCAGCCTCAAAGGTAACTTTAAACAAAAATTTGCCAAACACCCCCATTTTTTTTTGAAAGTAATATCTTCTATCTGATAAGTATTCTAAATGTTATTTCTGTTTTGAACAGCTTTGCACACAAAAACATTTTCCAGAAGCCCACAATCCATCAGGTTAAATGTCACCTCTCTGACAGAATAAGGTCAGTTTGGTGGCAGGCTTTTAAGGTGTGACAAACAAAGAGAAGAGCAGACAGCAACGGCCTAAACTTTGTTCAGAGAAGAGGAGCAAGAATTCCCTGAAAACTAACATGAACAATTTTCTTGAGACAGCTTGCAAAATAATAATGCTTAAGCCTTGATGAACTCACAAAAGGTTTTAAATTGAATTGCCAGCGCTGTGTTAGATACTCATTGATTCTTTAGAATATGGATGGTGAATTCTAGGATCCACTTCTTTCCAAAGCGATGAGAGATGAAAGGGAGCCTCAATGGGCGATTGCACTGAATTACAGAAGCTAATGGAACAGTTGCGAGGTGCTCTGCAGTCAGGAGTGTGTGTGCGGTAACTCAATATATTGACTTTAAAGTTTTGATTTCAGCTTTTTTCAAGATGTATGTTGCAAGACAGTAGAAATTACACACATCTCAGACAAAAGATTGAACTTTTGTAGCCTTTTCCTATGGAGGATGATGTCTGCGATAGTGCTACGAGTACACAGTGAAAATTCAGTCTCTAAACGGACTCTTAATTTTAACAATAACATGAAGGATGCATCATCAGTTTTGTCAGCGTATGCTGCTGTATGCCAAAAAGGCAAGGGTCTTCCAGTGATTGAGTATTAGGACCTATTGCTTACTCATCAAGGAAAATTTGTATCCAATGTCCCCAAGATTTTTAACCACTAAAATTAATTTAATGAAAAGTGATGCAATTCGGACCTTAGACGGAACAAAAATAGCAAAACCAAAAACAGCCCAAGATTGCTCCTTCCCAAGTGCAGGACCAACAGACTGAGAAACTCCTTTGTCCCTCAGGCCATCAGACTGTACAACTCCTCACCGGGGGGATGAGGAGTAACAGGAAGACAGAGGACGGGAAGGGAGGGAGGGAGTTTTCCCAAGGGGATTAATAAAGTACTATCTAATCTAATCTAATCTAATCTGATCTAATCTAATCTTAAAATATGACTGAACAAAGAGATGGGCCATCATTGAAGAGGCGGACGGGCTGATCACACAATAACACGTCAGAAAAACGTCAACAATAAAATGTATTCCCAGAATGTTCTTATTTCCCAGTGCACTGCCAACTTTTTCCTCTGCTGCAACATGGTTTTCAAGGGTCCATGAGAGTTTAGAAATTGATCATTTTTCTGCGGTTACAACGCTCATCAGTGCCATTTTTGGTCACTTTTGGCATGTACACAAATAAAGAAGTAGACATGTGTTCTGTGGCAGCCATTTGACATTATGAACTGTAATCAAGGAACCTATTAATTTTATTTGGCTGCCCATATGCAGGCAAAGACCTTCTTCACAGACGCAACAGGTTGGGAACCAAGGCCATAGAAAATTGACAAAGGGGGTCGATAATGCTGTCCATCACAGGTGTCAGTCACAGGTAAGCAGCGTAAAACATTAATGAGGGAAAACAGTGGGAAGGCAGCTCCTGGTACCATGTACCGCATCCTTACATAGCCTTTGAGGTAACGTTCAGCATTTCTATGGCAACAATATAAAAACTGTGACCTGTTACCCCTGCTCTATGTTTGGCTTAGGCCAAAATTACTCTGACATGTAATACTTTGAAAATCAAGCATTTCTCAGAGTTTTAATGCTGTTAGAAATATTTGAAATAATCTTAGTATGTAGCTTAAAACATTCGATTGGCTCAGTCTTTTTCAGTGATTCAGACACTTCAGAGCTAAAGTATGTACTGTGCCTTAAAGTGTTTGTTGTCTCATGAGTATATATTTTGCCACTAGTCATGCCGGCTCCCCCTGTGTCACCGCCTAACTGTCGGGGTGGGATGTCAGAGGACCGCTCCTCACTTTGATGAAGACTCACTGTGGCACGCCGCCTTTGATCCATTCCCCAGCTTTGTGAATAAAGAATACGCTTTGATTGACGCTGCGCACATTATGGCCGTTTGAGAGTTGGCAGGGGAGAAAAAGACATGTCTGTCATGTTGAAAAAGGGGGCTGTGTCTCCGCTGCTGAAGGCCAAGTTGGAGGCGATGCACTCCGTAAGCCGCTTTCAGCATCTATGATCCTATACGAAGGCCTATTACTGGATCTCTTGCGTTGCATCTATGTAGCCTTTGTCATGCCCTGTGAGGTTTTTGTTTGATTTTAGCAGCGTTTGATCAACACCCACAGCTATTTTAAAGCACAGACAGCCTGAATGCAGATCGGGTTAGTTACAGTTATGTGCTGGAATGAGCCTCCAGTATTTATCATGCAGGCAACGTGACAGAGAGTAGATCTGCCTTAATCAGGTATAATGGGTGATAAAGAGGTTAAAGCCTTCTGCTACAAAACACTGCCATCTTTCTCAGTATTCAAGCAAAACACATCTCAAAAAGAAATAGTAGGTACAAACTCCAGTTCCAAAAGAGTTGGGATACTGTATATTGTAAATGTGAATAAAAACAGGATTCAGTGATTTGCAAATCAGTTTCAGCCTATATACAATTGATTGTCTCTCAAAAAGAGACAAGACATTCAATGTTGAAATTAATAAGTTATACTGATTTTTAATAAACATACATTCTGGATATGATGAATACAAAACAATCCAAAAAAGTTGGGACAGAAGCAAAAAAAGACTGGGAAATGTGTTAAATTCTTAAAATTTAAAACCCTGGAACATTTCACATGTAGGTAGATTCATTGGCAACAGGTGATGACACAATGAAAGGAGTGTGAAAGGAGCACTGCTGAAAGGCAAAGTCATTCAAAGGCAAAGCTCTCCACTCTTTAAAAGACTGCATGAGAAAATTCACCCAACAGATTTTTAAAAACATGCCTCACCCTGGTTGCAAAGAATTCAATGAATTCACCATCTACAGTTCATAATATCATCAAAAGATTCATAGAATCCAGAAAAATTTCATCCATAAAGGCCAAGGCTACAAACCAGCACTGAATGCCTGTGATCTTTCATACCTTCACTGCATTAAAAGGTGGCATCATTCTGCAATAGATTATACAGTTTGCGCTTGGAGACAATTCAACATCCATTCTCAGCTATGTTGCAGCGTACAAATGTAAGATTTGATTCTACCATGGAGAGCTAAAGCCATTAATTATAACTGTTGAGTCCTGTGGGATATAAGAGAAGAGGATCATGCAAATAGTTATCAAGGCAAAGTTCAAAAGACAGCATCTGTGATGGTAAATGGGTGTATTAGTGCCCCCTGCATGGGTAACTTACACAACTGAGAAGGCGCTATTAGTACTTACAGGTATGTACAGGTTTTGTATTGACATACGGCAACCAGGTAGCATCATTTTCAAGAACGCCCCTGCTTATTCCATTGTGATAATTACCAAGTAGGTGTGGGACAAAACATCAGATTTGCAGTTTGCTGATGTCCTTGCATGTGCAATATAATCTTGATACTCTGGTCCCAAATATCAGTTTTGATTAAAGAAATATGGTGCTATATATTTGCAGATAAACATACAAGGGCTGATAGTATTCATTTTGTGTCTTAATTCTATATAATGTGTTTTAAAATATTTTTTTCTTACAGAATAAAATTCAAAATCTTAAAAAAATAAATGCTTGTTGGTCGTAGTTTATGGTAAAATTGACCCTGTGTTAGCTTTCTGATTGGCCCCTCCTCAAAGCAGCTGTTGCTGGGATACCCCAGCCAGCCACTTTGTGTTGGCAGAGTCTATTTTAACGCATTGTAGTGAAAACTTTGGCTTAGTTTTGTTGCTTCAACATTGAGATTCACAAGAAAGCCGACCTACAATCAAAGGTAGGTGAGAACATTTTAACAGCCACAAAATTTGATTTTGTTGAAATATTTTGCAGAAACAGTAGACTTTTGTTGATGTGAACAGTGGGTGTTAGATGGCATCACAAAGTTCATTCACCAGTTAGATCTCTAATCATTTAAACAGATTAAAAAGGTTTTGTTTTCTTCATACACAGTACCATAGTTTTGTCTTTATTTTTTCACCTAGGCCAAATTTAAAAAAGAATCAAATGAATTGAATAAATCCGGAAGTTAGTAGAAAAGTCAGTTATTTAAAAATGTTTCAAATGGGGGAGAAACCAGCTGCAACAGATTTTGTCTAACCACATTTTTTTATATTGCAGTGTGAATTCTTGCAGTATCACTGTATTGTGGTATTACTGCATTATTGATATTGAGAACTATTTATGACATATTGTATCACACTGGAAACTTCCCTGCGTTTTCCAGCCCCATGTCAAGCTGCTTTCTTCACGAGTTACAACAACATGGCTTTGCAGTGGAAGAGCGTGGGTACACAACTAATATGCACGTAGTCCAGACTCTTCTCCTCAGGAAGATATCTGCTTTAAATTTCTAATCAGTGAGTGTCTTTTAGTTGGGTGTATTGGCAAGAATATTGCAATATATTGGTGTGTGTGGATATTTTCTTCCACTCCTTGTGTCTTCAATCCATTAACACTACGGTGGAAGACAGAAGAAAAAGTGTTGAACCCGGTGAAAAACGTGCTCCTTTCCCTGCTTTTTTAACTTGTTGCAGGCATCAATTACAGAATACTTGTTTATTTCCAAAACACAATGAAGTGTATTAGTTAAAAGAATACACTTTCTGTTGTTGTGCTGCATTCTATTGAATACAGGTTGAAAAATGATTTACAAATACGTTGTCTTGTTTTTATTCACCTTTTATAAAACCTCACAACTCTTTAGGAATTGGGGTTTGTATACAAAGCAGGATAACAAGACTATAGGAATTTTAAAAAGTTAGAAAAACAACCTGCATATTTTACTCATCTTATTCAAATGTATGCCTTTGAATCCCAAGAAAAAGGTGAGGAGGACTGAACCTGTCAGAAATAATGACAAAAAGATGCAAAAACAGGCGTGTTTAGAATACCAACAAGCATCGCATTCATCCATTTGATACAGTAGATATTCACTGTGAATAATGCTCTGCAGACAAGGCTAAGCCCTACGGGGGCCGCTGAGTCTGGAGGTTTTAATACATTGAGGAAAATGTGCTGAGCGCCTCGGAGATGTCACACACATTCATCAGAACGACGATGGGGAATCAGGCCGACGTCTCCGGGTACAGGAAGGTTTGTTATTGGAGAGATGTGTGAACATGTATTCAGGGATTTGTGGATATAATGCAGTGTGATGTTCTAATCAGTGTAAGATGGATGTGATCAGCATTGGGCATCAGAATGTGATGGATGAGATTAAGACGTGATCTGCACACAGCAAAAACTCCAATCTGTGAGCGAGTGTATTTGTCTTATTTCTAGCCCCAAAAAATCTCATTACACTTAATTTGAGCTGCATTCACCGAGCAAGCTCAGATAAACATCTCATTTCAGGATATTGAGAGCAAAGAATAAGGCCTGAATAGCTCATAATTGCAAAACACCTGTGAGTGCAGTAAGCAAAATATTCTTTAGTCAACTCAAACTTTATTTGTATAGCACATTTCAGACACGGCAACACAATGTGCTCTACATTTTATCAAGCGATCAAGAAATCTTCCTTACGATGGTGCCAATTCATTTAAGAACATGTACATCTTTATCTTATCCATGTTTATTTAGAAAACGTATGTCTTTGGGCATTATATTCAAGAGTTTTTTAGTTATGTTTTAGTGCACAGACTTCTGCACTGTGAGTCAGAGGGTAATGGTTTTGACATTTCTGCATGTCAAGTACATATGGCAGAAACTGGTAATAGAGGTGACTTTTGAGGTTTCTTTTTGCACATACTTTGTGACTCTGCGTAGACTCTCCAAGTACCCTTTACACCTTTGAAAGCATTGATTAATTCTTTCAATCAGGAGCCAAGCAGTGTAGTGAGAGAACTAATAGAATTTTCCCAGTTAATTCACCACCGTTTGGGACACTAATTAGAAGACACTATGATTGATAAAAATTGTACATGCATCCCTTGGCTTGTTTTGTTAGTTCTGGGACCTGAATGATTTAATTAAGCATTTATGATAATTTAAAATGTTATTACAATTATGAGTACGGGTATTTTTTAACTGTAAATGACCTCTGTAGACCATCAGTGGCCCCCTGCCAACAATTTGGGAAGCACCAATTAACTGGTTATTTCATTATTTTCTACTGACGTATCTTTTTGTTTTGTTTTTGTTACAGATGCAATTACTAAGGCATGTATGAGTTTTACAGAGACAGTATATCATATACCAGTAATCAAAGTATATAATTGAAATATATCTTTTACACCATTTTTATGATAGATTTTGACATATTCCTTTATTTACAATTTTGTTAATCTCAAATTATGAAGTAGGACCACATATTACCACCATGCTGCCATTTTTTCACTCCATACATACTTCTCAGGTTCAGGTGGCTAATGCATGGAGCAACAAGGTATTTTTTTAAAGGAAATAAGACTAACACAAGCGGTAAGACTTTAGTTTTTGCAAAGCAGGTCCTGTAAACTAAAGTTTTAGTGATGCGTGTTTGTATATTTTTCCTCTCCCAACATGCAAACATGGTTTACATATGTGCGTGCATATGTGTTTATTTGCCTGAGCTGTGCTGAGCTTTATTTTGTGCTGAGAGAATTCAAAGCAATCTGCCACCTCTCCTGAAACTAGCCAAGCACCCACAGTAACACAAAGGACGGCGCAGAACACCTGCCGAGATGATGGAGATGGCGGGCAGCCAGGGCGACATATGGGTCTCATTCTGGCCCTAATGAAGACAACCTGACATAAATATCGGACAAAACGGGCCGCTCCAGAGACCAGCCTCAAACCCACTGCAGAGTAACACTGACATTGACAGAAAGATTTGATCAAGCCTCGGTTGTTTTGAGGCAGGAGGAAGGAGAAACAGAGGTGTGAGAGGAAAGCAGAGTTGGAGTTGAATTAAGATTCGTTTAATACATAACAATGCCGCTTTTCCGACAGCAAAAACATCTCAGTGTTCTTTGAAGCTCTCACGTAATAGAAACCATTCACCGCTGACGGATGAAATGATCTTGTTGCTGTAAACAAGTGCGAGCTGAAGGTGTATGAAGTGTCGGAGCATCTTAGTGTTAAACTGAAAAGCTGCTTGAAGCTGGGGAGACGTAACTATCCTTAAGCTGTGAGACGTGTCAAAGAGACAAGCATCAGACGTGGTAACGGGGGTAATTAAGATAAGCCAGAGTTTTAAAGACATGGGGTGGGGGGGGGGGGTTCTTCAGCATATTTAAAAGCATCAACTGGAAACAGCAGCTTTTACCTTCTGTGGTCTGTGGTAGAATTTTTTGCCAAAATATTTTTCCTCCAGTGTTTCTGACTTTTCCTGTGGCCTGAAAAGACCTTTTCAGTGTTTCTTGGAGCTGTCAGGAAAACAAAATGAAACAGCAGAAATGTTCAACCCTAACTTTTTGTCAAGTGAAGAGCTGTAGGCCCTTTACCATTTGGCTAAACCACTGCATGTGGAAAAAAAAAAACAGTTTGAAGCATTTTTTTCACCTTATGATTACCTTATGATTCACACTTAAAAATCAGACCAAAAGTGAGAGAAAGCACTGACTGAATTACCAAAAACTACAACTAAACTTTCCACAAACATCAGAAGTGTTTTGCATATGAACTGTTATTATTATTGTTAATATAATTGTGATTTTAGTAAAGCAATTATACAAATTTGAGGGAGGCTCTCTGAATATCATTCAAAAGAAATGTTATTGTTTTGCAGTGTCTGGACAAATGATGGAAACTTGACTAATTTAGACATGTAAGCAGTTTCCCAGCATTTTTTATAAATTTAAAAATATTTTAGGACAAAAGTACACTAATAAGCAATAAACTTTCACTAACACATTGGCAACATCCCGAAAAAGTGGGTAGAACTTACAATAAGTGAGGAAACTCTCAGTCCTGTAAAGTTCCATCTTGAATCAAAATGTTATGGCCGTGTGCAGGAATCTACCAGTAAAAGTTAGCAATGGAAGAAGAAGTCTGGATCTGTAATTGCACAATAAGTTTGGCTGTATTCAATCAAAGCTAAAAAAAAGTTAAGAAAAGAAATATATGATATGATATGTTGTGCTACAATAAACACCATTTAACTACTAAAGAATTACCAGTAATTGCAAATAATTTTACACAGCAACTTCCTGTTATCTTTTCAGAATTGTATGATCAATATCTACATGCAATAGGGAGACATCTACCAGCAAGCCTGCCAAAAAGGGGGGATATTGGTGAGAGCTTTCTGGGGCCCAGCCTCAAAGGGGGGACCAGCCTCAAAGGGGGGACCATAAGGGTTAAAAAAAGATTTATCCTAGATTCAAGTAGTTATAACAAAACTTTACTTTTAACCCAAATACTCACATTTATTTTCAAAGAAACAAAAATGCATACTTATTTATGAGTACTTCAGTAAAATGTTGCCTATTTCAGAGCTTAAACACCTTTTTCCCAAACTGTAAAAAGCCTTTTTTCATAACATTATTACTTTGCGAGGTTGCTTGGACTTAACTGGCCCTCAGTGTAGGACTGTGTACTATCATTTGAGGACTTAAATAAAAGATGGGATGGCAGCAAATACAAGAGAATTAAACTAAGAAACAGTTAGAGGATGTGATTCCTACAATAAGCTGTTTGAAGCCAGGCCAAGAAGGCCAGTGTCAGCCAGAAGTAAACACAAGGGCTTCTGATCCAACACATGGGTTTAAATAATCTTATGACAATTGGAAAGGGTCCTGACTGGGATCTTTCAGGGGCCCAGCCATTGCTTTGAGCAGCCCTGTCCACCAGTAACCCCACACATAAAGTGGTTGTAGTGTGGCACGTTATTTAAAGGGACGATTAGTAAGCCTCCATTTCACAAACGTAATTCATCTGCAGTGGTTACAAAATAATGGAATATTAAGTGGAGCAAAATGACAGATATTATTTGAGCATCTTTATAGTATGTACAGATGATAAATACTATCAAGAGAGCAGAAACATGCAAAAAGTAAACCTGAGATATGAAGTCAGGATGGACAAACCTGCCCAGCACCTTACCCTCAGGTTTAGACAATGTTTTCAATATTCAAACCAAAAGAGAAAGAGCTCTGTCTAAAAGCCAACAAATAGGGTTATATTTACATTGAGCAATACCTTACCTCCTCCATGGATGTTGATGACATTGTTAGGGAATGTTGGTCAGGGAACAAGAAAGACGTGATTTGATTTTGGAGGTGATCCAAATGTGGATCCAGGAATTGTTGAAATGATTTGTTTCCATTGCAAGATAGGGCAGCTTTCCACATTAGTGGGTGGAGGTTTGGGCTCTCTGAGCATTTGTGGTTAAGAAAAAGCTTTGACGAGTTCTCCGGAAAATGTCTATATTGCACAAATTAGTTGGCCTGATCAGTTTTCCCTCACCCCTGGTAGGTTTTGTTCAAACATTGTCAACCTATTTGTACAATTTATTCAATGTGCAGTGTATTTAAAATCAATGTGTTAATCACTGAGAGTATTTGAGACATATATCCTATGGTGGTTACACATATAATGACTTTATCTCAAGGCACTTTGAAGCATGAGGCCCCAGTCTATCGCCTACCTTTGCTTCATAGTAAAACTGTCTGTGGCAGTGATCCACGATAAAGCCTGCAGCTACTGAGGGACCCAGACTGTTAATACAACTGCCTGACGTGGAAGCTCTGGCTGTTTAGAGAGATAATAACTAGGACCACAGACGCTGTAATAGCCTCCCTCTGCAAAGAAATGTAGCCATCCATGTTGCCTATTTATAGCAGGACATAATTAATATGCTGTAATTGTAGCGTTAAAGCAAAGCTGAAATGAACAGAGGCAACCCAGAGAGTTTGAGTGCTCCGACAGGAAAAAAAAAGTCAAGCAAAGATGTAAAACGATAGTCGACACAGCTGTCACATCACATATCTACGGACATTTCTTCCCTTCTTTCCTCTTTTTCTGCAGTGACACCGAGGGCTAATCTCCAGCCACGGGTGATACATTATAAATGCCAAGCGGAATATGCAAAACAGAGCGGAGCGTTTCTGTCATGATTTCACACTGACAAAGGCACTTTTCTACTCTACATGACAGAAAGGATTAATAATCATCCATTACTGTCAGAGTTCATCAGCTTTTCTGTTTCGTACGGCGCCAAATCGCACCATTTGATCCGTGTTTCGCAGACGATGTCGTAATTCCTGGGAGGTTCAAACCATCCAATTTAGCTGCTCCAGGCTGTAATCCGTTCATTAGGGAAACAATCTGAAAGTCTTTTTTGATAATTAAAGACATTTAAACGATGATGTGATGTAGTGTATATAAGGCAGCAGCCTCCCTTATAGTATGTTAATGATCCGAATCCTTCCTCTAACCAGTCAATTAATCATCATCTTATGAATTTAATCTCTTACTAAGTCTCTGTTCTACATAATGGGTTTTAAACATTCAGAATCATGTTTGGATTACAAATGAGGTTCACTCTGGTGCCACATTTTGGTTTGAGAAGTTATTAGGTATAACATTTCGTTTTTAAATATAAGAATAGGTAAGCATGACTCAGCAAAATCCTTCCACTGAAATCCTAGGGGAGCTATAAATGCTTAAAAAGCAAATAAACCCCACAGTTTGGGCTGAAGTGCATCAAGGGGTGGGTGGTGTGGCCTCATTATTAGAACACAAACCTCTGAAGGATATCTGAAATAGTGATATACACCTGACCTCACAGTGCAGCTGAATCTGCCCGATTCATTGTCTGTAATCAGGCAGATCTTAGCTCAGTCTGCCGAGGCACTGTCTGTAAATGTTGTTTGAGGAGAAAGAGGCAAGAGCTACAACCGTGAGAACGAGAAGCAACTGCAAGCCTGTAAACAATGGCTGCTTTTACAGAGATTAGCATAGATGCTTCCTGTTTTAGCAGCAGTGTTATCAGAACTGGACAACAATTCTCCTTTAAACGAAGAACAACATACAACACTGAAAGCATTTCTCCACTGAAATGATATATTTGCTCCCCCTCCGGCAAGAGGTTGCTTACGAATTGGCTCACATTTTGTACTTGACACCACAGCAGTAGAGCCGGCCTACTACATCTGATTGGTCCATAATTAATGTGTCATATGATCACCTTTAGGATATGTTTTTGAAAGTTTCTGCCCTCAACATAGAAATACGATAGACTGTTCTCACCCAGAGAGGGGGTTGGTACCAAGATGCTTTGCTCTTATCTAAAGTCTGACTTTTATAATCTGCTTCTACTGAAGAATTTGTTTTTCATTTATTTATCTATTTTTTAACAGAGGATCAAAAAGGGTACATAAAAGTACAGGCACACAAAGATGCATTGGTGTGTATTTAACTTTGTTTCAAGAAAAATGTGGATTAGTTGCACCTGGTTAGAGAATTTCTATGTTTATTCAATGGTATATTATCATGTAGAAGACACAAGTTTGTATGTTTTCAACCTCAGTTTCAGAAAAACATTGATAATAACAAATACATCACCCATGAGGGACATCAGTCATTTCCTTTCTGAAGGGGGCTTTCAAGTCCAGTCTTGCCTGTTTCATTAGGTGCCACAAGATGATGTCAACATGCCATTGAGCAACCCTGTCAATGTACTGATAAAATATCCTTTATTGTCGCTGACATAATCCTGTCTGCTGGTTGGTCATGTATGCGTGGTCTTGCCAAAATGGCACTGATGTCAAAGGAACTACACTCCCACAATCATACGCACCACAGCATTGTTTCAAATAGGTACAGCTGGCTGTTATGTGCACATTTCAGCTCACAGCTATAACTACTGAAGTTACTGGTTTTAGGAAAAGTGGTGGTAAATGGGATTCCAACAAAAAAAAAAAATGGTCATGAACTTAAGTTTAAGTTTTGTATTTTCAACAGTGTTGAAGTAAATATTCTTCAGGGAGGTATTTTCTCAGGAAAAAACTCTTTACAATCTCTGGATTTCCATCAAAAAACTGCTTAAAAGCCCACTTTGCCTTGTTGATTTCACACAGAGCGGCTGGAAAACAAACTCATGTTTATTTATCACTGAGTCAATCTCTCATATCAAGAGCTCAGTTAGTCTGAATTAGAGTGAAAAACAGCCTTTTGGGTTAGAAGAATTAACAGTAATGAGACAATTTGTGGATCTGGTTATTAGAATCATTTCAATTAATACCACTCATGTTGAGCAGTTTATTGCCTAAAAAGATTCATTGACGGCAAGAGCACAATTCTAGGCAGTTTGTGTGTTTCTTTTGAAGGATATTCTGCTTACAAATGTGCTGCTTCAAAGTTTTCCCTCTTTTTCAATTGGAAGAAAAAATCTTTATGAGGTGCTATTTGCAAAAGAAAATTAATTAGAAGTATAATTTGTCAACAGCCAAAACAACTTTTCATTAACTAATACATCATATTTTGTTTTTCAGGTTAGCCAGTAACTTCAGGAAAGTATCATAAATTATGTTGCCTTTTTAGTTAAAGCCTACTGGTCCTGTCTGTGTGCCATATGGACAAAGACTGTTGTCCTCACATGGGCATAACTTTACATCTCTTTCCAGCATGTCATTTGAAATCTCTGTCCCCACTTGTAACTCTTTTCCTTGTCTTATCCTTTCAACAAAAAAATGGTTGCTGGATCGACTCCCTGGTCGAGCAGGGCTTTTCTCAATGGAGTCTACATTTCTACTTGTGGGTTTTCCCAGAGCACTCTGCTTCCCTCCCACGGACCAAAACAAGCTCAGTAGGTTTATTGCCTTTAGATGTGAGTGTGAATCAGTTGTCTGTCTGTGCATGTCAGCTGGGATATGCTCCAGGCCCCTGGACCCCAAAAGGGATAACATGGGATAGATAAAAAATGATCAGTAGATTTTGAAGTACAACTGTACGTACCAATACACTGATGCAAAAAGGTCTGCTAAGTTCCTCTTTGCTGTGTTCTGTTAATCTGGCTACGTCAATTCAGAGTTTATTTTAATAAAGCGAAGGGGGGTAGAGTCACAGGGAATCCCTCCCTTATGTCCTTCTGCCCTTGACCTCATCCTCTGTTATTGTTTAATCACTTGAATTTCAGCACATTTATGGGTTTACACAAAACATTCAGTTCTCCATAACATCGCCTATCATCTATGAAATGCTCCATTTAGAGTAATTTTTCACACAGTTTTTCCTGATGACACAATTGGTGACTGCACTATTATGAACACAGTAACAGGAGGATGCTAATCAGGATGAATGCCTCACTCTGAAGTCTAGACTCTACACCAGCTTGCTCCCTTCCTCTTCCCAAATATTTACCAGACTTCATGAAATTTTTAAAAAGACACTTCAGCAATGAATAAGTGACGAGACTGTGCCCAACTGGGTCCACTGTGCCCAACTGAAGTGCACAAGGACCTTTCAATTGAAGAATGCCTTATCCTTTTCCCTCCTGCAACAAAGAAACTGTACCAAGCTGTTAGGGCCTTCATCTTTCAGGGGAAAAGGGAAGCAACATTAAACCACATGGTCAATGGTTAAATAAAGTTAATTATCAAATAAGAGGTAAAGATGTATGTAACAATACAAAGGAGAGGAAAATGAAAGGGTGGAAGGAGTGTCGTTTAAATTCTTAACCAGGAAAATGAAAAACAGAGACTCTAAAAGTGTATTTGACATAAATATATAGTTGTAGGGTGTGGGTGAATGCTCCTTATAACTAAATTCTACGTGGTCCTGATCAACATAATAGCCCAAACCAGTGGGGAGTTGCTAGATTACACACAGAGAGCAGTGTGAAAGTGTAAAGAAAATGTATATATCTATTATCATTATGATTACACACATATTATTATCATTTTATATGCCTGTGTGAAAAGCCTTCATGCTGAAAGTAGAAACCGGAAACTAGAAATCAAGACAGAATATCTTGTCTCTGATAAGAGAAGACTGCGCCCTCACATCAGCAGAAGAACTACATCTTGTCTCTGATAAGTACGCTGTCACATGAGCAGAAGAACTCACAGTTTCTGAGTGAGACGGATGACCACTTCTGTGACGCATGTTTGTGTAACGCTGAACTGCAATATTATTGGTTGATGCTTGTTTTTGGACAAACGCCCACTTGTGTAGCACTGCATATAAGTTTTTAAGTGATGCCATGGATCTATAGTGCAAGAGGAAGTTGCCTTTGCTGTAAAGTGCTCCCACCCCTAGGCCAAGTTAAAGACTAAAAAGCTCTCTCTCCTGTCGTTCTGTCCATCTGGGCTGTCAATCAGGGGCAGTGTGGGAAATTTTCCTGACAGAAAGAAAACCAGACCAAGTGAAGACTGCAACAACCCCTTAATGAAGTCTGTCAAACTGTGTATGTGAAAGCAGCGTAAGTGACAAAGAGTTATCCCATACACTGGTATAACTCTTTGAAAACTGGGATTTAAAGGATAAGTTTGGTTTTTTGACACCTGGACCTTACTTTTAGGATTAAATACGCTCGTAGACTCACCCAGACAATTTTGGCGGAGCTCGGAGCCGTTTTCGAGCAATTTATATCCATCCTACGGCATTTTTCCTCATGCTGTAGTAGCAGACGGGGCCAGAAATCGAAGCCCCTAAATTAGACATTATCTGCTGTGAAACTCACTCATTTCAGCTACAATTTATAAATGAATGGCCAGTGTTATCACCGTGTCAGCTCAACTTTGTTGTTATGGTCATCCGGGGCTTTACAAGGATCGGTAACTTTTGGTGACGTCGTAGACAAGAACATGAGTAGAGCCGCTGTTGTTGCTAGGCTACACGGCTACATGGCTATTTTTGTGCTACATGGCGGAATATTTATCTGATGTAGAAGTGTCTGACGACGACTTTGAGTATAATGGATGCCCGTATCGTTTTGAGCCAGAATATACTGACGAGGAGCTATTTGAAAGGAGGATGCAGAGGGAAAGAGCCGAACAGCTGGCCAGAGAACAAGCAACCACTGCACGTCCACGAATGGGGGCTAACTGGTGGTGTTGTTGTGGACATTGCACGGCAAACACAACAGAGGAGGAGTGCCTTTGCTGCTCAGAGTGGGACTTGAGACCAGAGGAAACACGTATTGATGCCCCCCAAAATACGATTTCTGGCCCCATCTGCTACTACGGCATGAGAGAAAAACGCCATCGGATGGATCTAAATTGCTTGAAAACGGCTCCGAGCTTTGCCAAAATTGTCTGGGTGAGTCTACGAGTGTATTTAATCCTAAAAATAAGGTCCAGGTGTCAAAAAACCGAACTTATCCTTTAATGTAAATTTTAGGTCATATTTCCTGTTATCTTTATCCACTCATCACAGTAGCTGCAAGGTTGAGCACATGTATGAGAAACTTAACAAAAACACTTCCATTTGGCTAATGGCTGCTTTTTTCCGATGCCTTATAAATACCCCACATTTATTTTCCCCTTGCAACTCCAAGCAATCTCATTTATGATTTTTTGCAGATTTCTTAGGCTTTTTTATTCAAACTTATTTATGGAATGCTTTATTACTGAAAACTGGTCTCATGGTCTTTGTCAAATCTGCATTCACACAGTGTGAACCACAAAGTCAAAGTAATTGTCGTGGAGGAAACTATTCAGCCCACGAAAAATAGAAAATGAGTAACACGTTGACAAGGAGCTCTTGTGGGAGTTTTCATGTGTGAAAAAAATAACCCTGTCGCTGTCACTGTCATTTTATCCTATTATTAGAGAGAGATGACAGGAAGTGAGAGGAGGAGAGACAGGAATCAACGTGTGTATCAAAGAGTCACTTCGTATGTTACTTTGATTTTGACCTTTTTTTTCTTTAAATCTGTCTCTTCTGAGTGCTGCATCTTCTCTTCAGATGATTTTCTGATTTTTATGCACTGTGATGGCTTTTAAGGAGATTTTCAGACATACAAAATTGACCTGTTTTTAGCTGTGTGTTGAGCAGAATAATCATTACTAATTCTTGTGTGGGTCTGCTTGTCAGCTTGAATTACCCTCGTGGTTGGGTTGTTGGAATATTTTGGGATGGCTACATACCTTAGAGGCAGAAGTTTCATGGTCACTTGATTCAGTCTGGTCATAAAACGCTGCAGAGCTCTCTAAATGCTGCTCATATCTGGAATTGAAATGTAGCTCAGCTGACAGAAACACTAATGTGATTTATTTGTGTTCTGCATGGAGGATTCAGTGACAGGAGGAGCATACGGAAACTATCCGAACAGTACACAGTGATGGATAAAGTCGACTTCCTGGAGATGCTCACCATACTAACAGACTTTCTTGCTTATTACTTTGATCCCTGTTTCCCAGTCTTGATTTTTCTTTATGCTAATATTTAGACATGCCGGGTTATTTATTGATGAGGCTGCTGCACAAGGTGGTGGATTCCCGCTGACAGGTTAAGCACCCAGCATCTGTACGGTCTTTTTTTTTTTTCTTTAAATATTTAGTAAGTGCAGTAAACGTCCAGGTAGACTGGTGATGAGATGAACCCGCTGACCCAGCCCGTCACACGCTTGGAAACACACATCAGCAGGAGATGCTAAAGCAGGTCGAAACAGAACACCTTGAGACATCATTCA